>OY757930.1:71178874-71501374 GCA_963585895.1 Sepioteuthis lessoniana | reverse complement strand
TAAGATACTATCAATGATATTGGTACTATTGGATCAGAATAATGTTATTCTGTCTCTCAGATAAAGTACAGATGCTAGCAATAAGCTCTGTACAATTGACAGTTATGTGACTAAAACCGGAATCAAAGTTAATGATAATGGCACTCACAATCAATTGAACTTAAGATATATTAATAGAAAATTAGTCTACACTGTCAATATCTAGCATAACAAGATGATGTTCAGACTACAGACTTATCAAGCTTTAAAAATGTCCTGGGTATGAAAATAAATAGCTTCCTATGGTGAGGCTCTAGTTCTTGAGCTCTGAGAAGAGTTGAGTCAACTCTTCGCTAACATTATTCCTAGGTCCACTACGACACAGATTCTAAACCCCACTGACAAGGCAACTGATAATTTAGACAATTATATGGTTCCAAGTAAATGATAATTCTTTGCAAACAATTACAGCTTCAACTATTCTTAATACAAATAATCTGCATAGAATTTAATGGTTTCAAGCATTCCTATCTCACATGAATAATTTTCCACTCAGATCTGAAGTGATAGTATCTATTAAGATATAAGTCAAATAGATCTGAGATGATATTTGATATGATTTTGAATTAAATTAATATACTGGCTCTTAAAACATGGACATTGCAACTACACCTTGTCCAAAGTTATTAAGCAAATCACACAAACTTCAATGATTCAAATTTAGTTTGAAAAAAAAATTGGCAAATTTTAAACAATCAAAGCCTGAGTTTAAATTTGATATAGAATCAATGTTTTATTGAAGTTACTGAAGTATTCCAAATGTAACATACCCATGATACATGGATGTGTGAAATAGACTTTGGGAATCTAAAATACACGACATTCACAAAATTGGTTCAGGTACGAAAGAGAGAGACACAATCTTTCTATGCTGACTGCTTTTACATCGTCAGCTCTCAACCCAACCAACACGTGGCGCCTGTAGCGCATAAATTCGTCTGGCCTCGGCAGGCCCTGAAAGTCAACTTTCTTCTTCCTAGGCAGGAACTCAACTCACTGCTTTTTCTCAAATCCCAAAATCCTCAGTCCACGCTTCCGGTGCGTAACATCACTGACATCCCCTGGTCTCATTTCCAATCTAGGATTTTTATTTTGACATCTCTGAATGACACATCCTCTCCGCATGCACATGAACACCTGCGTTAATGTTGCACCTAACTAACCCACGCTCTAAGCAAAAGGTTCTCATCCTAACTAAACCAAAAGGCAAGATATATAAAACGAAATCCCTCTGCCATTATATTACACAAACAAAACAAAACAAAAAAAAAACTGCTGTCTCAAGTTGGCAAAACCAAATAATTAGATTTTACTCCAATAAAAAGGTAATAAAATCATCAAAAATTGATCAACACCCATTATAGAACAAATAGCAAACACATAAGTCTTTGAATCTTTTACATTTTAATATGGAGACTCTTCTTCTCCATAACAGCCAGTAATCTATTATCCATTGATTTTGCTAACTTTTTTCTTCTTCAACAATCTCAATTTCCAACATGTCAGTTTTAATTGTTTCCCATAGGTTTGCTTTGCTTTTATACTGTTTGCCATCGTCATATAATTTCATCTTTATAATTAACCATAGGTTTACGATCAGATTCAAATCCGGACTTGATTGTAGCCATTCCAATATCTTCTCTTGTAAATCTTTTATGCTCAAAGAATTCATGGGTAATCTTCTATACATAAGAAGTATTGCTATGCATGATTGCACACTTCAGTTTGAAACTGCAAGACTGGGATTTGTACCATGCAAAGAAAGTCTTATTCATAAAATCACAATAATTAGCACAATTCAGTTTGACTCCTTCATCGACTTTGAATGGTCCAATATGGTTTGATCAAATATTCCAGCGCATATCATCACACTCCTGCTTTCTTGTTGTTTCTTTTTAGCCACAGGTACAACTGAATTAGATTAAATTTATCCTTTAGCCCATCCATCTGGTCCATAAAATTTCACTTGAGATTTGTCTGTGAAAATTACATTAGAAAATTTCATTTTCATGTATTTCTTGGCCCAATTTTAATGCTGTAAAATATTTGCTTTAGTGAGGTGTTGCCTAGGAGATTTTTTATTGATTCCAATTCTTGAAGTTTTCTACATCTTTTGTCCTTCTTGACTCCCTCAATTCCAGCCTTTTCAAAGAGGTGAACACTGGTCAAAAGTGGTTGTTTTGCAATAATTAGTTTAGTTTACATTCCTTTCAAGGAAGCAAGTTTTTATAGCCTTTTTCTTTGGTTTGAGTTGTCAACTTAGTTATATTTTCAATAGCCCAAGGTGCCCGTGGTGTAATGGTTATCGTCATATGAAATGGACACGGCGAGACGAGTTCAAATCCTGCACAAGACTGATAGCATTTCACATAGCACTAATACCCTTGGGAAAGGTATGAATCCAATTATTATCTCTCCAGCTATGGGTAAATAGTAGGATAGACTGGGTTCTTCAGCCTTGGTGAGGCAACTAGTCTAGGAGAAGGAAAACTCTGAATTCAAACCTGTTAAACTCCGCTTAAAAATTGACCTTGTGTCATATCCTGCCTGAGTGGAGGGGTTAGGTAAATGTATATATTTTCAACAGTCTTCTTTATTGTTCAGTGATCTCTGCAAAGCTCTTGATATCTCCAAAGTGGATATTCCTTCATTCAATAACTTTGTCATTTTCTGTTTGTCAGCAGTTGTTAGACCCTTCCCTTTTACCCATGTTTTTTTTTTTATTGTAGACAAAAAAAATTTATTAGATATCAAAGTTCTTAAGCTAATATTAGTTTAATCACCATTCTAACTTCAGTCAGTCCATTTTCATAAATTCCATATTTCCCAAAAACTAACCATTAAAAACAGCAGATTTAGTTGAATATTTTACTAAAGGTCAAAAGAGATGAGTTTAAATTCAACAAGTATTGGTTTAGAAATTTTTGAGTTACAGAGGGTTATTTGATTTGCATAATAACTTCAGACAGGCTGTAAGTATGAAGGGTCAACCAGTTTAAACAGATTATTTAGTGTCTATAATTGTTAAACTGGTTTCAGCTTAAAATAGCCAAAATGGTTAACTTCCTGTAAAACCAACTAACCAACCAGTCAGTCTCTAGAAATGTAAGTTTATTGCCACTACTGTAAACAACTGTGTCATGTTTTAGGGAAAGAATACCTTCAAAGTTGCTGAAGATAATCTTATCAATTGATCAAGACAAAGATTGAGTGTACCTGTGAAATATTATTTCAAGAGAATAAGTTACCAAAAGTGTAATCTTACTATTTAATCTAAAATTTTTATTGATGTCTCAAGATTTATAATAAGATATGATGTTATCAAGCCTCTAGATTACCCACCCACTAACAAGATCAAATTTGAGAATTGAGTTAACCCCAGTAACCCATTTGAAAGTCATTTTTTTTCACCAAATTTTTCATTTTGATGCATATTTTTTGTTTTATAAATAAGAAATATGTCATATCAGAATTATGAAACTTTTTTATAATATGTTTAGCTATAAACATAGACAGCATCTAAAAAATTATTTGAATACATAAGGCAAACATCTCTAATTCCTCCCTAAATCTAGAATGCTGTTGAATAAAAATATACATTATATATAACTAAAATTTTCATAATGTTCGTTTGTGTGTGTGTTTCTATATTTGGTACCACCTCAGGTTTGGTTTCTTTGTTTAATGGCATATCAACCTTTGTAGGTTATTTAATGCCAATGCTATTCTCCTAGAAGAACAGTAGTGGTACTATTTAACCCATAGCTGGGAGGATAAGGGGGTTCATACCTTTCCCAAGGGTATTTGCCCGAAAGTGAACATAATAGCGCGACTGGAGTACGAACTTGCGTACTACGATTCCGCAGTCCATCGTTTTAACCATTACACCACGAGGACACCCCCGGTACCACCTCAGGTGGATGATTTAAAGTCAATCGCATGGTCTTGGGTAGGGGCCTCCCACCAAGCAGCACCTGACTCTTGTTTCAAAATCAGGGTTGAGCTTATTGCTCAACACCTGAGACACTCTTTAAAGGGAATTTAAAGAGGACCAAGCATTTTTTTTTTTTTGTAATGGCTATGCATGAGTCTTGGTTTGTGCATGCCTTTTCCCAACAACTTCATGTCAATTCTGACTTGATGGGAAGTTGGGAAAATACATTACTCATGAATACATCCTTTTCTAATTTTTTATAAAATGTTAATTTTCTTTAAAAAAAAAAGGTATCAGGATTTTATTATTTTTAGTGGAACATCATATTATCAAAACAGATATTATTAGGAATCATTTATTAGCAAACTCTCCGGCTCTAAAATTTTATCAAAACACATGAGTGTGTAACTGTCCAAAAATAAATACATCCTGTATCTACAAAGTCTTATTTTTAACTACAGAGATGTTACAAGTGATTATAAAATTTCAATACTGTAGAGTTTGGAAATGAAAAATACCTAATAATATCCATTTTGATTCTTCAATAAAAGTAAGGTTCAAAAGTGAGACAGTAAATAAAAATGGGTTCATATATGGCATATGAATGCTGTTCTTTTATTAAGGAAAAAACCCTACAAATAGAATATATTCAAATACATTTTATAATCTACTTGTATATGAAATTTAATATGATATACTGGCCATACAACCTGCTCTTATAATGATATAACAAGAAATTCTATTTCAGCTTCTTTGTTTCATAGTACTTCAATCTTCATGGGAGAGGGTAAAAGAGTTCATACATTTTCCAAGGTTATTCATCCAAAAGTGAACATAATAGAGTGACTAGAGTTTGAACTCACTTATTATGATGTCACAGTCCAGTATGCTTGCCACTACACTGTGGGGACTCCCCATACAAGAAATTACATTGTTATGATAACATGTAGGATTACTTAACACCACTTGAAACGCGAGAGAGAGAGAGATAAATAACTAGGTAGACTACTTAATCTTCTTTTCTCTTTTGCTCTATCATTTTCAGGGAGAGAGAGAGAGAGAGAGAAAGAGAGAGAAACTAGGTAGACTACACTACTTTATATATTTCTCTTTTCTTGTTTCTTAACTCACTATAAATTTCTATACTTTAGTTTTCTCTGTTCATGATGTTATTTTGTGTTCTTTCTTTTTTCAATTTTTTTCTTCCTTTTAAATTATTCTCTCTTCATTTCCTTCTTTCTTTCTTTCTTTTTTATTTTCTTCTATTTACTCAAAAGATTTGAACAGGTTTCAGTTGACTTAACTTACAACATGAATGATATTACAATCTTGCTTAACTGATTTTAATGCCATGTCAACCTGTTTAGGGTTATTTTATGCCGACAAGTTGGAGAACTGTGTTCATTGTACATTCATATTTTAATTTTTTATGTAGTTGTTTCTTAAGGTATTTTTAGTACAGTTATGTGATATTAAATAACATTTTTAATATAATTTCAATAGTCTTTTTTTTTACATGATTATATGGTAGCAAAATTTAAATAATTTTTAAAAAGATCTATTTGACTTATATATGGGACCCTAACAAGTACCACCACTCTAGGCCAGTGTTTACCTGGGACTAATGGCAATTAAGTGGTACTCATTACTCTCCCAGAGATTCAGAACTGGAGCCTTACAATCAGATACAGTTTAGTGTCATAACCAGGATGCCCATTTTGGGGATCAGGGTCTCACTAATCTGCAAAGGATATGGTCAGTATATTCTAAGCTCTACCAACAGAGCAGTACAATATTGAAAGTCATAGACAAGCACAATTGTAGATGCATATATAAATAACCCCATTATTTATAACAGTAACTATGCTAGTATTAAAAATAAGGAGGTGCTCATGGTGTAATGGTTATTGTCATTGGAAATGGACATAATGGCCAGAGTTCAAAACCTGGACAAGACTGTTTGCATTTCACATAGCACTAATACCCTTGGGAAAGGTATGAATCCAACTGTTCTTCTTCCATCTATGAGTAAAGTCAAACCTAAAAAACTGACCTTGGGTCACATCCTGTTTGTGTGAAAGGGTTGGGTAAATACATATGCTAGTATTAGAAATAAAACCCTATACAACATGTCATAAATTTCATGAGTGAATGCCTTGAATTTGAACATAGTAAAAACTGCCATAAGAGGTTATTTTCATAATTGCTTTATAATAAATTTGCTTCTATTTTGTTTAAATAAAACATCAAAAACTCAACTTATAAAAAAAGATTTTTGAATTTGGGTACAAAGATAGAACCTTTCCAACTTGTTTAAGTTTATTAAATACAATAAAAGCAGGAGAAACATGATCTTAAGCCAAGTTGAAATATAGCGCACAGGGTACAATGCAAGATCTGTGAGACTATCTTAAGTGTTTGATCAACTGTCTTCCTGCCAAAGGTCTGCTTGACCAACTTGACCCATTATCATTCAAAACAATAAATCTCTTCCATTTACTCAGAACTGGTGGTTATAGCTCAGTAGTTCAGTATGGGGCTGCAGACCAAAAGATCTTAAAAGGGATTTCTACTATCAGTTTAGAGGTAATCATACTTACAAAGGAACAGTTTAGACTCAGTCAGAGAGTACTTAATGGTCAATCTAGTATTCACAAATCTATAATATCTAACTACAATTAAATCTATAATCTATAAGTGATCAAAAAGTACTGAGACTGAAGCTAAAATCTTTTAAATTTAAAATTTTAATAAAAAATGTGTACATTGCTGAGCAACTTATATAATACAGTGACAATGCTTCAATATTTGAAGTTTATATAGATGTCTTGGTGTCAATTTGAAAAGAAAAAAGTTTTGATATTTTTTGAATGGAACATTATTGGTGAAAAAAGAAAATTGTTCAGGTGCAGCATCTTCCATACTTATCAGACATTGGTCCATGCAATTATAAATGAGAGGTTCTTATATCATCAAATATAACAATTTTTATTTCTGAAGATAAGAGTTTTCTTCTTTTTTTTTAAGGAACAGAGTTGTAGTTTCAGTGAAGAACATAACATACTGAATAGAGTGCATATGGCATCATCAAATTTATTATTAATAATTCTCATTGTTTGCTGCTGTTGTTGATTGCATGATTTTAATAGCATATCAATCTATTTAGGGTTATTTTATACCTAGAGGTTAAGTAATTGCATTCAGTGTATATTTATATTTACATTTTTTGTGTTGTCATTTTTCAAGGGTTTTTGCACACAGTTATGAGGTATCAATTATTCCTATTAAATAATCTAATTCAAATAATTTGCACACAGTTGTATGGTTTCATGTATTCCTATTAAATAACTAATTAATTATAAGTAAAGTTGGCAAATGTAGTTGAAGACAACGTGAAGGCTCCTTTTTCAATAGCTACTACACTGAGGTGTAGGGAGAGTGCTCCACTTTACCCATGATACGTATGTTATAGTGCTGAGTGTTAAGCAAGGAGGTATCAAGTACCATTTTTGAGTTTTTGGTATGACTTGACCTGAGATCAAATCCCAGTCTCACGGGCCATTGGTGAACACTCAACCTGCTAGGCCAATTAATTCTCATTAACCATAATCCGTAGTAAACAATTATAGCTTCAGGTAACTATTTCTGATACAGAAAATTTGTATACCGTTATATGGTATCAAGTATTCCTATTGAATACAAATAATTTTTAAACAGATCGACTTGACCCACAGATGAGAACCTAACAGGTACTATCACTCCGGGTCAGAGTGGACTTGGGAGTAATGAAAATGAAGAGGTCCTTCACATTCTCCAGAACTTGAGCCTCATCATGAGATGCATTTTAGTGCCATGCCCAGAATAACCCTTTTTGGGGGGGAGCAGGATGACTGTATTCCTTGCATAAACCTTACTGACAGTGGTCATTATATTTGAAAATGTATGAAAAATTTTTATTGCCCGTCTTTACAGTGAACATAATATTTAATCATCCAAATTCTTGATATCAAGGAGATAATCATTATATGCTAATTAAAACCCTTCACTCACTCCAAAATAGAAGTATCAATATCATCATGGACCACTGCTATAGTTTCCTGTTTGCTGGTATGTATTGGTATAACTCATTTTCTCCTGTTTTACTGGTTTATCAAATATGAAAATTAGTTAGCTGCTGCTGCTGCTGCTGCTGCTGGAAAAGAAACAAAACCTTTTATGCTTCTCTACTTCCCTCTCTTCCTTAAATCTCACCAAAAAGAGTTCCCAACCCAAAGGGGGACAACTTAAAACAAAGAGAAACTGCTTTAATTATCTAAACAGTTAGAACTCTTATAATATGAACCTAACAGGATCAAAGATCATTTGGTTTGAACTAAAGATATAACTTGTCTTCTATCTATTTATCTATTTTATATTCATGGGCTATTGTCACATAGTGATGATGATTAAATCAGTGCTGACCAGGATTACCAACAATAATTTGATGACTTAATGTTAACTTTTACTTTCTATCTTTCTTTTCTGGATAAACTCAGTAAAGTTATCTCAGCTGAGATGGTGTGGAAATTCAATAAGATTATCCATTTGCAATGGTTTAAGATCAAGAGAAAGGTGACAGGTTAAGTATTGGGCCAGACATGAGGTAGAGTTGAGGAGAGAGGGAATTAGATTTAAAACTGCTGGTGTTGTTCAGAAGATTCCCACAGAATCTTACATGAAAAGTCACACTTGCTTCCTGAAATATTCTTACTATTCCTGAAATAGGCTCTTAGAGTTTGGAGAAAGAGATTACAAGGAGGAAAAATTGGACGATTTCTTCGGTTTTATTTTTGCACTAAAATGGTTTTTTTTCATCCACTTACATGAAAAGCTATATAAATAGAGGAAAAACAAAAGGGAAAATTTTTATAACTGTTGCTTTATTTTGTAAAGTTTTAGTTTAGTAAGTATTTCAAAAGCTTTTGGTAATGGTGAACATTACTGAGTATTTGTATTCAACAATTTAGGGGAAAATATACTTAGGAATTTACACTGGAAAATATTACAGACCCTTTCCTCTTTGCTTCCTTCATTCATTACTTTCTTCTGCCTTTCTTTTTCTTTTCTTTGGTCATTCCTTTCATTTTTCTTTTCTTCCTTTCTTTCCTTCTCCTTTATTTCCTCCCTCTTTCCTTTCTCCACTTCTTTTCCTCTTTTTTTTCTTCACCTATATTTCCACTCTTCTCTAGTTCCTCTTTTCCTTTCTTCCTTCTTTTCTTTCACACTTCCAATCAACTCTGTCCCCCTCTTTATTCTTACTCTTCCTCTTTCTTTCCTTCCCTCCTCTCATTTTTTCATTTGCATCTTTTCTCTCCCACTTATAAATATAATTTTTTAATTACTCATTTCCTCCAATTTATTTTTACAAAATAATATGTTAGTACCAGGTACAATAAATGTAGATATTAGTAAAAACTAAACCATAAGGATCCTTGACACATTATATGAATGTGTGTGTGTGTGTGTGTGTGTGTGTGTGTGTATATATATATATATATATATATACACACACACACACACACACACATTGGCTAGTGGGTAGAGTGTTCACCAATGGTCCAGGAGACCTGGGTTCAATCCCAGGTTGCGTCATACCAAAGACCTTAAAAATGGTACTTGATACCTCCTTGCTTAACACTCAGCAATATAAGGGTAAAGTGGAGCAATCCAGGGAAAGGAGTTGCACCCTCCTCAATACCTCGGTGTAATAGCTATTGAAAAAGGAGCCTTCTAATTGCCCTTGACTACAGTCGCCAACAACAAACAACAATATATATATATATATATATATATATTGCACATGCTGTAATGGTTATCATCATAGGAAATGTACATGGCAAACTGAGTTCAAATCCTGAACAAGGCTGTTTGCATTTCATATAGTATGAACCTCCAGTCATTGGTAAATAGTATGGCAACCAGAGAAGGAGAAGGAAAACTGAATTCAAATCTTGAAAATTGACCTTGTGTCGCATTCTGCTCATGCAGAGAAGATTTTTCTTGAAAATAAATTACATCAGTTATAAATGAAACATGCAAATCTTACACATTAGAGCTTATATTCAAATAAATTCATAATCTATTGTTCTATCATGAAATTGTGCAGATAAACAACATACTGTAGTTGTCTGACTGCTGGCCATCTTAATGCTGTGATGTTCTTGTTAGTGTTTACAGTTGGGGTATCTGCTGTTGGAAGTGGTATGTGATAGAGAGTTAATATAATATTTGATTTGTATTAGTTCTATTATTTTATATTAATCTCTGAGCTAATTTGTTGAATATGTTCACAAAATATGAGTTTAAGTTAGAAATGTTTGTGGCATTCTGCTGAAGTAAGTATTAGGAATTCTGGAGTAAATATTATGCATTCTGCCGGAGTAAGTATTAGGAATTCTGTGGCATTCTGCTGGAGTAAGTATTAGGAATTCTGTGGCATTCTGCTGGAGTAAGTATTAGGAATTCTGTGGCATTCTGCTGGAGTAAGTATTAGGAATTCTGTGGCATTCTGCTGGAGTAAGTATTAGGAATTCTGTGGCATTCTGCTGGAGTAAGTATTAGGAATTCTGTGGCATTCTGCTGGAGTAAGTATTAGGAATTCTGTGGCATTCTGCTGGAGTAAGTATTAGGAATTCTGTGGCATTCTGCTGGAGTAAGTATTAGGAATTCTGTGGCATTCTGCTGGAGTAAGTATTAGGAATTCTGTGGCATTCTGCTGGAGTAAGTATTAGGAATTCTGTGGCATTCTGCTGGAGTAAGTATTAGGAATTCTGTGGCATTCTGCTGGAGTAAGTATTAGGAATTCTGTGGCATTCTGCTGGAGTAAGTATTAGGAATACTGTTCTACTGGTTAACTGATCTGTAGTAAAGGCTTGGATTTTAGCCCTACTGTAAGTAGACCCCTAGTTGTGGAGAGATTTTTTCAGATTTAAAAGGTTGACTAGTATGCCACAATTTATGATATAAACTATAGAAATTTAAAAATCTATGTCCAGCACTATTGTCATCTTTCCCTTTGAGCAATCATGAGTTTGTATGGTGTTTAGTAACCACTTAGATCCACTTTAAAATTAATCTTTTATTGCTGTTAACAGTGGATGTATAAGCAAACAGATGTATGGTAGGATGTTATATGATACATAACAGTATATGATTACATTTATAATATACATACATAATATATGTTCTCCAGAACATGCCAAAGTTCTATGATAGAAAGAATAAATATTATGGTGTGAAAGACAGAGTTCCATAAAAGACCAGAAATCATAGAGAGCTACCAAGCCAGGTAAACAGTCTGGTGAGATAGAAAAAATTAATCAGGAAAGCAATTGTCAAATCTGGACAACAAAACAGACACTTTGGATGATGGCAGGCAGATGACAATGGCAGCCACACAAAAGAGTTTGTCTTTTGTTTGTCACATCAGACAATCAAAATGCAACTGAAAAAAAATGACAACTCAAAGTAAATGAAGGCAGGGAACAAAAAAGTCTCTTTCAAATAAACAAAATCTTTCATGGCTTTTTGTAAATGACGTTCAATGGTTCACACCTTAGAGCTGGTGGTATGACACAGCCATTCAAATGGTTGTTACTTGTTTGTGTGAGAGGGAGTAACTGGTTTATTCTATTTTTTAAAAATCTTGCATGAGTTTTAAACTGAAATTTTACAGTCTGTTGGTAATTTTTTTTGCATTTATATGAGGAGTGGACATCTATACCTAGGGTTATTTTAACCAGTTGTCAAATTATTGGTTCTGTTGTAGCTGTAGTAAAATAGCAAGTTCACCTTTAAGCCTATGAGTAGGTATCTAGACTCAAATAAAAATAATTCATTAATACAGTAATGGTACAATAAATAATTATCTCCCTGAGAGAATAGGCATGTCCATTTGGTGCTATATAGAGTGTCACATGATAGTATCAGAAATCCATTTTTGACCTTTTTTAGCCTCTGGTTTCTGACCCTGCCCTGAAGCAGTAAAATCACTATTCTAACAAGACTCAAGTAAGCCTTTTACTATTTTGAACCCCTTTTACATACTGCTTGCTCTTGGGATGATAGGTGTATAATTCTAGCCATTGGGACATATTTGTAAATTCTTTCTTTGTAATGCCACCTGTATGTATATTGTACAAATAAAATATTTAATGTTCTTGTATGTAAAAATGAGTTTATTTTGTTTTTCCTTCTGTTGTGTTCAGTGTTAGCATATCATAGATATATTAATGCTAATATTGCTCCTAAGAGAGTGGGGACTTGACAAAATATCTTATCTACCACCAAGCATTCCAAAAAAGGTTATCTTAAATTTTTTTTAGAGATAAACAAGGATTTATGACACAGAAAATATCAAAAGCCAATTTTTTGAATTTTGTGTTCAAGGGTTAATCCATCTTGTTATAAAAATAAAATGGGCAGATTTGGGTTGGGTTTTCTTGTCATACATTACTTTATTTCTATACTTTTATTATGGCTTTAACAAATCAAGAAATCCTGTTTAAAATTGGAACAATGTGATTTTCCTTGAATTTCCAGAATAGAGAAAAATTCTTTCAAAATCTTTTAGCATTCTCTAACAGCAATTCTCAAGGTATTTTTTCTTCTTTCTGACTTTTGAAAAATTGATATAAACAACTATGTTCTATAATGGTAAATATACTTCCATAATCTATTGGGGATAAAAAAACTATTGTTTTGTACAAAGTAGGAGACATGACAGGTGTCTGCTGCTGGTCAAAAATCACACACACCATTTCCATAAATATTTATTAAAAACAATAGCAAAAACAATATTAAAAAAGGAAATATTAAAAATGATATAATAAAGTAAAAGTTTTTTAAAATCAATATCAATATCATTTATGACCAATGATGTATTTTTTCCTACATTTTTTGCTTTAAAAAATTGGTATTATTAAAAAATATTTTTGTTCGATCCATTCTGAATAATGTATACAGTAAATGATCAAAATAGTTTTTGTCAAGTAGCGTATAAGTTGTATCATTTAAGAAACTGGGCTACAGTCGAGAAATGTTGCTCAATTATAAAGGATGAATTTATTGCAGTTTAGTATATAACACAAATAGAGTTGTCAAAAATGATGCTTTGTGACAAATCCCATGTATTAGTAAAAAAATATAATCTAAAGATGAAATTTGTATGAACTGAAGATTGCTTTTTTTTTTAACTAATGTATAAAATATATAGTCTTGAGACAGGCATAAGGAGGTGATAAAACATTTACTGGCCAGTATTTGAGCACTTTTCAGAGTAAAATCTTTTTTATAATGATTTGTTCATTTCTCTCTCTCTCTCTCTCTCTCTCTCTCTATATATATATATATATATATATATACATGCAAAAGAGAGAGAGAGAGAGAGAAAAGAGAAATAAATGAATATAACTCATATACAATATATATATATATATATATATATATATATATATATATATATATATATATACACACCTATAGAGATTACACATACAGACATACTTAAATGAACTGCACTTTCTTTCCATCTATCCATTAATCACATAAATAAAAATATTCCAATCCATTAGACACATATACAAAATTCATTAATATTATCACAAATACACAAACAGATTATGTCACACAAAAGTGAATCTTTATGACATCAAGCAGAGGTCACCCAGAATTTCTTTGACTAATTGAAAAGATGGCTTCTTGAAGGAGAGGCCAAGGGAAACACATCAGACACAAAACAATTGAATTCTGCATAAAAAAAAAACAAACTATAGATGGAACCATTTTTGGTATTTGTTACATATCTATCTATATAAATAGTATATTCATTTTCTTTGTCTACTGTTCTCAAGCACTAATTTTGACATGAGGGGTTATTCAGTTTGTTAGTTTTATTTTTGCTTGGATTTTTAAGTCTTTAATATCAGGATTGGAAGTTTCTCTGAAGTGAATAAAAAAACAGACATTTAAAAGGTCACTGAAGAGGACTATTCACTACACTACTAAGATCACAGACTTATTTGTACAATTCCCTCAACTTTATTTTTCTGTTACATTTATCTCTTCTCTCATGTTCATTTTACTTGATTATTGTATTTGAAATGTGTTTCTAGATAATCCTTCTTAAACATAAAACTGAATTAAACTCAAAAAGAAGATGTTCCAAAATAATACATGCTGCTTACTAATATTTGATAACTGTAAGAATAGAAATTTTATACAAGGGTTTTGTTTAGTAGAGAGTACAGCCCACTCACACTGTACTTAGTAACGACTGATAACAGACAATACTAAGACTTGTTACAAGTCCTGCATAATGTAGTAGCTTACACCCTTTACCCTGCTACCTGACAGCAGCAAAAGGTAAATTCTGAGAACTCTAGTAGGTGCAAGAGGTGGTCAGATAAAAAATTTAGAGTCTTTTGAAAAAGATCAGTTTATTAGTTATTGAGAGAGTGACAAATCACTACCTAAGTTTTGGGGCTAACCAAAATCACTACTGCCCCATTGGAGATTATAAATTATGAAAGAAATCTTTCCTTGATCAACTAAAACAAAATATCATTTCACATCTTCCTGTTTATGAAACTGGTTAAAAAACAAGTAATAAATATAAACAATCTCATCATCTCTTTGCTTCTACAACTTTCTCCAACAACTTTTGAGATTCCCACTATACAACAACTGATAGTTTACAGTGTCTGGGTAGACATTAACCTATCAGATGCCTCAAATCTATATATAAAACCAAGGTTCTTTAGCCCTAGTAAGGCAACCAGTCTAGGAGAAGGAAACCTTAAATCTAAACTGACTGTACTTTACTTAAAAAATTTTCTCGTATCACATTCTGCTCATGGAGGAGGTGTTATATATACATATGTTATATGTATACATATAGAATATTCGTTGAATAAATATTTTTAGAGCACTCAGTGAGAATCAAATTCTTTTTGGTTTGCAAGATAAGTCCAATAATCACTTTATTATCCTGAGTGTTTTTAATAGATATATACCTTAAACGTAATATCATCTTTCCATATTTGTCTACACACATAAATAAATAAGTGTATGCATTTGTAGATGGAACAGTACACCACACAAATAAGTAATAGTATATGCATTTGTAGATTTAACAGTGAAAACCTATAGAAACAAAGATCTATAGACAACTTAGAAATATATACAAGAAATGTTTTTAGTATTATAAGAAATGCAGTTCCTTTCACAGATGATATTCTAGTCTTGTGCTAAAGTAGCAGTAATCTTACCATAGATTGTAATGGTTGAAAGTAAGCCTCTCTTGATAAAAAAATCTTGTAACATTTCTCATATTAATCTATAAAACTCTTATTCAAGATGTGTCCACAAAGTGCACTTACAAAACAAAATAAGTGTAATGGCAGAATAGCAAAATTAGCTTATAAAAATAAAAGGCCTTTATTAGTGTCAGGGATAAGCTTAACCTTCATTTTTGAAGAAGATACTGTGCTTATTTGGACCCAAGAGTTGACTCTTTAAATCATAATCTTCACCAAAACAAAGTAGTTTTACCACTTAACTACCAAATATAGTGTGAACAGAATTTACAAATAAGATAAAATATTTTACAAGAATCTAATAAAATCATCCGCATTATTTTATTTTACAGAAGCACTTGCAGCATAATTGTTATCATCATAGGAAATGGACTTGGAAATTCAAGTTCATACCCTTGAGAAAGGTTTGAAATCCAGCTATTCTCTCCCCAGCTACTGTTAAACAGAAAGGCAGACTGGGTTTGGTCTAGGAGAAGGAAAAACCTGAACTCAAACCAAATATACTCCACTTTAAAAAAATGAATAGGCAAAAGTAATCTTCTTTTGTGAAAGTAAGACATGCTAATGGCAGAGGGGTTGGATTAATACATATTTTATTTTTCAGGTTCAGTTTTTAGAATGAATACACTAGAATAAACTAAATAACTGCAAGATGGAAAAAGAACAATATTTGTAACAAAATGTTTTGTGACATTTTTTTCAAAACTAAGAATAATAGTGTTGTTCCTATTTAGCCAACCTCTCCACCACAGGTAGGATGTGACACAAGGCCAATTTTTAGGTAGAAAAATGTTGGTTTGAATCAAAAGTTTTCCTTCTTCTAGACTGGTTTCTGAAACAAAGCTAAAGAACCCAGTCTGTTCTTCTATTTACCCATAGATAGTGGAAGAAAAGATGGATTCCTGTCTTTCCCATGGACATTAATGTGAATTGAAATGTAAACAGTCTCACTCAGGATTTGAACTCAGATAGGTAATTCCATTTTGTATGTCAGTAACTGTTATGCTAAGTGCAATAATAATAGTATTGTTTTTCTCAAGAATCAATACGGTGTTTAGTGAACAAGTCCCTATTTTTAAATTTGATTTTATTTTTACTATAAGATAAGAATTACTGTCTTAATTTAATACTAAATATGCAAAAATACACCATGGAATTTACATGGATTTAACTAAGGAATAAATTAGGTCATAAAGACTGGTATTTCTCAGAGAAAGTAATAAGTTTAATAAAGTTAAATAAGAACAATGTATTTTCACTTTGAAACAAAGTAGGGCATCTAAAATTAAGACAAAGGATTAAGAAACCAAAAATAATCACAAAGAACAGAGAGAGAGACAGAGAGAAAAGGTTGGGCGAAAATAATATTTTAGTTATAACACTGTTAGTTCTTTGCAAAAAAAAATAAAAATAAATGGTGATTTTTTTTGGTCTTCCTTTGTTCCTTTCAAATGTCAGCCTTGGCTGTCCTTGTCATGTGGATATTTTTGATATTTCAACTTATATTTGGTCAGACAATCAAATTTTTCCCTTTCTTTTTTTTTGTTTTATCACTCTGTGAATTCTTCAAATTGTGAAGAATACAGATTCAATGCTTGGATTTTTCTGATGCCACAAACAAGTAAAGAAAGAAATAAAAGAGAGAAAAGGTATTTCACTGAAATACTGTAAAATATCTGGCAACAAAAATAGAGAATAAGTTGCACTTCATTTGAAGCCATTTTGAGAACCTGTTGCTAAGCAACTAAAAAAAAAAAGAAAAAAATTGTAAAATTTTACTTCTACTTATTTTGTCTTATTTTACCCTGTGGTTTTAATTTCTATTATTATAAAATAACCCACAATTATAAACTAGTCAAATTTTTCACCTCTCCTACCCTCTAATTTCTTCCATTCTGTAGTTTGCTTGTTATTTATACTGATAAGAAAAGGAGATTCTATTTTACATGAGACGGTGTTAAAATTTAAAGGAATATTTTCAGACAAAGTATGAAAGTATAAAAGTCACTTTTAGGCATCAACAACTTTGTAACCGAGTGATTCAGATATCAAGAAATCAAAAGATGGACAACATGAAACAGCCAAAAACAAAAAAAATCTTACACACACTATAATATAGCATGGCAAACTGAAAAGGAAAGGTGAAAAGAACTTTTAACAATTATTAACCTTTCGACTCTTAAGAAATGCTTTAAAGAAAAGCTAGATAGGAATTACACAGGGCTGCTGTGTACTCTTTTGAATAAATCATGGAAGCAGCACCCAGCAGTATGGCTTCTTATCTCCAATCACACAAATCATTCAATTAAGATAAACAAGACATGTTGAGTACTACTGGAGAAGTAAGGGTGAACTCGTAAGCAATGTTCTCCCATGGACTCCTACTTATGGGAACACCAGTGTTGCCTGACCAGCAGAAACTTACATTCTCTAGCACTGTGAGGATACTGGATACTGTCTAGAGAAGCCATTAGGAGTGATGACTGATAGGGATGGATGGTGAGAGAGAGGGTTAAAGGAATCTGTACTTTCAGCAGAACATCATACCCCCCCCCAAATGAGTTGAGAACATAGGAACATTTGTCCTTATTCCTAAATCCTTTCAAATCACTTGATTAAACAAAAGTGAGAGAGAGACAGAAACAGAGAGTATGAGAAGAAGAAAGTAAGGAGAGAATAAGTTTGAAATAAGGAGAAATTAAAAAAGAAAGAAAAATATGAAATGACTTAGAGAAGGGAAAATAATTAAGTATATAAAGTTATAAGAAGAAGAAAAAAAAGAGAGAGAGAGAGAAAGAAAAAAAAACAAACAAATAATCTGGTCTACTAAGGAATTTCCTGTAAAAAAATCAAATTATATGTCTAGATATGATGTAAATACTGGCTCATATGTATTTTCTAGCTCTGTTGGCACCCTATTTCCTTCAGAGGGGTAAAACACCTACAAAAAGACACCTGGATATGACACTAAACTGCATCCAATGGTGAGGCTCCAGTTCTAGAGTGCTGGGGCATGTAGAGTACTCCTTCATTGTCATTACTCCCAGGTTCACTCTGACCTCGAGTAGTAGTACATGTTCAAGTTTCATAGTTCAAACAGACATGATTAGATATTATTAGTATTAAATAGAAATACTTCAAACTATATAACTGTGCAAATTATTTGTATATGAAAAAAATACTTAATATCATATAATTGTGTGCAAACAAATTATAATTAAATAGGAATAGTGACTTATATTTGTGTATAGATTATTAGTATTAGATTGGAATACTTGAGACCCTATAACTGTAAGCAAATTACTTGTATCAAATTTCAGCATTAGATAACCTATTGGGGGTTGATATGCTGTTAAATAAACCAAATCAAACTAGATTCTATTTCTTTAGATAAGATTTCATCTAATTGGAACTCAAACGATATTAAAGAACCAAAAGTTTTTATATGCCCTGGTTTTTCTTAAGCAGTGGCATTTATATAGTATGCTGCTACATGATGACCTTTATTTATTTTTTTGCTTCCTTCTTGAATGAAAATCATTAATAAGAGGTAATGTCAACATTTTTTAAATTGAAGCAAAATTTATCATTGATTTTTTTTTAAACACTTGAAAGGAATTGGGGAGGGAATCAATGATTACTTGTTTTGACATAAAAAAAAGAAGACATCAAATCAGGCATTTCAAGAAATTAGAGAAATATCTCTGATTATATCTGGAACATTGCTGAATATATTTTATTACTTCAGCAACATTTTCAAGGATATTGGACCTTCTGATATATAATTGGATTAATCCCCTTTGTCATTTGGGTGCATGTGACATATCATCCTCATCATCAAGGCATGCCAACACCACAGAATCCTTTAACTCTCTCTCACCATTCATCCCTGTCAGTTATCACTCTTGACATCCAGAGTCTGCATAGAGCTGATGAATAAGTTTTTGCTGGTTTGTCAACACTAGTGTATCTACATATAGGAGTCCATAGGAGAACATCACTTGTGAGTTCATTCTTTCTCATCTTACTTGGATAGTTTGTGAGATGGGAGGTAAGTGGCCATAAAGTTGCTGTCTTGTAGAGTGCTGTTTAAAAATACATTTTTGATAGAAAACAGATCTCTGTTAACGATCATTAAATAAGTCTATCTATATAATAAACTGAGACTTTTTCAGTTTCTTTCCTTCCTTCTTTGTCCATTCTATATATATATATATATGTGTGTGTTTTTTTCTTTTTCATTTTTATGACTGATTGACTGCTTTTTACAGCATATCAACTCATCTAGGATCATTTTATGCCCAGAGGATAGGTAATTGCATTCATTTCATATTTATATTTTTATGCACTTGTTTGTAAAAAGTTTATTTTTTCTTTTTTACATTAGTTATGTGATAGCAAGTATTCCTATCTAATTCAAATAACTTGCACACTATTGTAGGGTTTCAAATAAGTAATAACAATCTTTAGTAAACAATTATAGCTTCAAGTAACTATTCTTAATAAAGATAATTTAAAGTTATATGGTACCAAGTATTCATCAGAAACTTATCATTTTTAACCAGATCTGTTTGACCTATACATGGGATCCTAACAGATATTCCCACTCTGGGTTAGAGTGGACCTGGGAGTAATGGCAATGAAAGAGTACTCTACACTCTATGGAACTGGAACCTCATCATCAGATGCAGTTTATTGACATATTCAGGACACCCCTTTTTGAAAGGGTCTTACTTCTCTACAGGATATACAGTCAGCATATTCTAAGCCCTGCCCACAGAGCTAAATGCACAGCTGAGTAAATGACGTCTAGACATTATCTAAATGAGTCAATGCCCATTTGAAAAAAAATTTGAAGTTGGTCTCCATACATTTTAAATAAATCTTCTAGGTGAAACACAGAATTGTGCAAGTTCTGAAACTTCCAAAATCAACAGACCTAGTTCAGTGTGACTAGCTAAAAGTGCTAGGAGATAACATTTTGATCCTAATGAGATTGCACAGATACTACACACTGATTCAAGATAAAAGAGCACATATATATATATATATACATATATATATATATATATAAATGCTTGTATGTAGGTAAAATATAGATGGCCCTAGGGAAGATTCAAATTAGAAATCTACATTTGATTGAACCAACAAGATAGAAATTCATTGTAAACTAAAATTTCATTCTTTTTTAAAAATATTCTGATTCTTTTAACTGGTCCATATCAGCCATTTTTTGAAATAATTTAATCCTTCCTTTTTTTATAAGCAAAACCTCAGATTTCTATCTCTTTCTGATGTACAAGTTTTTAGCTTTAAACTGATGACTCACTACTTGCAAAAACTCTTTAAACAAGTTGGCTACTTTGATGTCTGGAACATGGAACACGATAGTTTCTAAAAGTAAGACAAAATTAAATATATCAAGTAAAAGAGAATTTTTAAAATATTATGGTGGAGAAAAATTCCAAACTCCTCTTAAAAAATTATTTGACTTTCAAATTTTTTTTTCTCTCTTTCAAAGAATTTAAAACTGCAAAATTTTTGCAACTAAATGAAAAGAAGAATAAAATCAATATATTTTAGTGAAATGGCTTATGAACTGACACTTCTTTGTGCTGTCAAAGACAGGAAGAAAAGACAAGACGAGAAGTGAAACAGCGTCTTTATTCTGAGTTAAAAGACTTCAAACATATGTTCAGCTAAAAACAACAAGATGGCTTTTATATTTTGCAGAGAACAAAACAGAAATAAAGGAACTGACAGACAAATTCCAAAACATAAAAATGATGGACACATTAGAATTAAATCACTGACAACTGAAAAGTTTTTTTTTAAGGTAAGGATTCATTTAAATGATTGTGGTCATTTTTATCTTACAATGCCTTTTAGAAAACTCCCGAGAGTAATGAAGTTGTGTAGAACATTATATCAAACAAGATAGTTCAGGTCTGAGACTGTTCTTTGTAGATGGTATTATCAATGTATTTATCAACCTCTCTGCCATGGGAAGAATACAACACAAGGTCAATTTCTAAGTGGAGTACAGCTTGTTTGAATTTCCTCTGAGAGATACCAAAAAGAAACATAGACAACATGAGTAGAATGCGACATATGGTCATTTTTAAGCAGAGTAGAGCTGATTCAAATTCAGAGTTTTCTTTTTCATAGACTGGATGCCTTGTCAAGGCTAAAGAATCCAATCTGTCCAACAATTTACCTGTGGCTGAGAGGACAGATATAGCCATGCCTTTCCCAAGGGTATTAATGTCAAGTGAAATGCAATCAGCCTCATTCAGGATTTGAATTCAGGTCATCAATTCCATTTCCAACAACTATACTTACATTAATTGCATGTTACATGAAGAAGTGATGGGCACTGCCAAGTAATCCCTTGTGTTCTGAGAGATGCCATAAAGAGAAATACTTATTGCACTTATTGTTAAATTCTATATCAAATTTTGCCATGATTCACAACTTTTTGTCAGGGTAAAAAAAAGAACAATACCCATCTATATGGAACACTGGCTAACTGCTTACCCTACAGACATGATGCAGGGGCAGATCGCATGACTCTCTTGACCAATGGGAAGACAACCCAAGCAGGACCCCTGAGGTATATATACACCTATATATGTGGTTCACTCTTTTGGTGCTTGGCAGTCAGCCAGTAAACACATGTATTGGGCTTTGGCTGTAACGCACCTGCTCGGCCAGTGGTCCAGCATCATGCAGTATCCTCTTCCTCATTAGCAGTGCACCAATGGACCAGCAGACACTTATGGAAGCAGCCAGCAATTCTTGGACATGGCAATTATCATGGTTTGTCTCAGATAGGGCTGCATACAAGTCCTGACTTCATAAGCATGCAAACATAACTTCAAAGGCATCTTGCTGACTGCAAAAAGGTGCATAGAAGGGACCCTCTCAATGGCCTCACCCCACTGCTATCTCCATTCTTCCCATGTTACCAGGTGCAATACAAGAGACCTAATGTTATTATCCACCACACCAGTGCTATATATCGACCTCTCAGAGCTTATCTACAAATCCATGCAGCTTTGAAGAAACCAGCCATCCACTACAATTTCTCAGCTCATATCTGCAACCAGTCCAAGAAAAGAATGCTAGTCTATGCGATCCATGCAGCTAGAAGGAAACTAGCTATTCCCTTCTGTACCACACATGTTAAGCCAAAGTTCTGGGTGCCAAACTCATCCTTTCTTCAACTTTTGGACATTCTTCTATCTGTATTACATTGTTTATTAGATTCATGAATATACTTTCTCCTTATTTTTAACCCTTGATGCTTGTCATTCATTTCTTTACTTCTTATCATCCTCTATTTATTTCCTAGGTTATAGAAAAAAATCCATCCACATTGTTGAAGTGGAAAAATTATTTCATCATGAAGAAACGGAATAAACTTGAAAATCATCAAGGGTTAATAAGTTTCATAACTTTCAGAAAATGTTTAATGAAAATAACAGAAAAATACAACGCAGATTTTTTCCTAAGTTTCCTATGTTGTATTAGGAAATTATTGCAATTAATAGTAATTTTTATTTTGTAAAAAATTGTCTTTTGTTTATTGTATTTTGATTTCATAAGCTAGACAAAAGAAAAAGCAAATATATAAACAGTGTTTCCAGTGTAAATTAAGGAAAAAAAACCCGCATTTTTTTAAAAACTATTATGTCTATGATTTAGTCTAATGGATAAGTTCTTCATAAATATTTATGTACAAAACAACTGCAGAATACAAAAACAAATTGTTCCCACTTTGTTTTTACTACTTCATATATAATTACTGCATCTTTTATTTATTCTTACATCTTAAAATTACATATTTACTCACACATCTCTATATGTATATATTCTCTCACACAAAATAGTTATACCTACTTTATAAATATATCTTTTACTTATAAGCTGTTTACATTTTCTTATATCTCATAATTATTACATCTTTACACACAAAAATGCATATATACAAATATTCAGTCACATATTAGATTTTTATTATACTTAATTTATACATAATTAGTACATCTTTTACTTGTAACTTTTAAATATATCTACATCTGCTAATTAGTATCTTTGGATTCCTACACATGGACACACCAGTGTTGGCCAACTAGCAAAAATTTACATTTATCAGCTCTGTGTGGACACTGGATGCTATCTAGAGGACTAGTCAAAAGTGAAGGCTGACAACATGACTTGATAACGATTATATATATATATATATATATATATATATATATATATATAATCATTATCAATGATAATGCTTAAGAGGAATATATATATATATATATATATATATATATATATATATATTCCTCTTAAGCATTAAGGATTTGTTATAACTACTATATCTTATAATCACTGCAACTTTACATATATACATACTCATATGTATACTGAAAGTGTGTTATACCTACTTACTACATTTTTTTCAAATAATTCATATTTATATCATCTTATGTCTGATAATTACTATCATATATATAAAACAAAAGTAAAATTGTACAACATATAAAGCAATAGTTTTTGTCTCCATTTTTGTAAAACCCAATCATAATTTATGGTCATTTTGTACCTTTTTTTCATAGAAGTGATAGCTTGATACACAAGATAGATTACCTTACATGGCTAAAGGTCTCCAACTGCCCACCCTATATAAACAGATAAATAGATCTAAGTCTTTAATAGCATGTTGAAAATATTTAAAAAATCAATCAATTTATATGTCCTCAAAGGTGTCAAATTCTGAGTCATCAAACACTGACGGAAAAGCTCTAAATAAAACAAGTTTTTAGGGTTTTTTTTCATTTTTTGTAGTTAGGTTATATCAAGTCAAATATATTTCTTCATCTAAACTTAATAACAAAGCATTTTTTCTTTGGAGCCAAAAAATGGAAAAACTTGAAAACATTTGTTTAGAAATTTTAATTAAATTTTTAAAACAGGATATCAATCTTCTGAAGAAAATTTTTCTGAATATTTCATCCTAGGTAGGAGTCTTGGTACCTATGGTTAACTAATGAATAACAGGTTCTACAATACATCCATAGAAATATATAAGCCAGATCTATACAAACTTCAACTGACTGTGTTTACTGATTACTCAACAGAAAATTGAGTTATATAAAAAAATTCAAGACCAATAATTTCCTTACAGTATTGAACAAAACATAAACAAACCATGGAAAAACAGAACCATTTTTTATTATTGCCAAAATTTTAATGAAACTTCATTGGCTGAGACACATGTAGGAAGTGTTTATTTTCCTTTATCATTGTTGTCAAAGTTCCCTGATTTGTAGCAAAAGTTAAGGACTAATTATAAATTAGGATATCAAATCAAGGAAAAGAAAATTCTAAGAAATATATTTTTTAATATTTCTAAGAATTTTCTTTAGAAAATTATGCCTTTTTGCTACAACAAAGGGAACTTTGATAAGAATTATCAAGGAAAATAAGCACTTCCTATGTGTGTTTAAGCCACTGAAGTTTCATAAAGATTTGAGCCAATAATAAAAAAAATCTGTTTAATGACAATTTTTGCTTTACACTCTAAAAAAAAAGAGAGAGAGAGAGAGAGAGAGAGAGAGAGAGAGAGAGAGAGAGAGAGAGAGAGAGAGAGAGAGAGAGAGAGAGAGAGAGAGAGCAGAACAAAAATATTTGCATATTTAACCTGATGAAGGCCAGAGAATCTACAAATTGAAATAGTAAAAACGAGTTTGTCTGAAGATTTTATCCAAAAACAGTTGAAAAAAAAAAAGATATTTTTTAAATGGAAAACAAAAAAATTATTCATTAGTTAATTTGCTGACTTCATCATCTTAAATCAAGTGAAACTGCCATCACAAAATCTTTAGTTTCACCTCAGAAAAAAAAATTGACAACACTTTGTTTTTAAAGTTTGTCAATAAATTAAGTAAATTAAGAAAAAAAATAAGCAAAATAATTAAAATCTAGTGTCTGGTTTCAGTTCAGAGATTTCATATCCTGAAGATTGAATAAAAAAAATTACTGTTGCATAATCTATAGTCTTATTCACTTGCAACAATTCATGACAATGTAAAATTTAAAAATATATGATATGTACAAATACAGACAAATCTTGGAGCCAAGAAAGTGTTTTATATCTGCATCTTTCTCAGCTCAAAACAAGACAGACAACTTTTAGTTGAAATTAAAATTTGTTTTTTTAGAATTATATTTACTCATATCTGATACTTTTGTTTTTTAATATAAAAAAATGGTCTGATCATTATTCATTCAGTAATAGTTCATTTTCAATTTAGAACTATCAGCTCAAGTCAAGAATAATCTCATCTAAAATTTTACAATATGATCTTAGCAGAAATAGAAACATTTTTTTCCTTTTTTTTGGCTTCTGAATATCATCATCAGCTCAAAATAAAATAATGCTAAACTGGTGGTGGTCAAAATGGGTCAGACTTAAAATACTCATTCACTGTCCAGAATTTTTATCTGCTAAAGATTTTTAAAAAATGCATAAATAAATTGAAACCATCAGAATTAATAGAGCCTGATCTTGGATAAAAATCAAATAGTTATTTTCATGTTTCAAACTTAATGAATTTAAAATTAGAAATAAAGAAAGGGATAATTTATCTTCAATTTTAGATTTTACTATTATCAAATAAAAATGATTTAATTGCCAATGTATAACACACACACACACACACACACACACACACACACACACACACACACACACACATATATATTTTCCTTCTTAATGGTACCTCCTTACTTGAGAACACTTCTTAGCCTTGAAAGGGACTTTGTCATGGTATAAAGGTTAGCAAGCTGGTTTTGCAGATGGTCCTTACTGAGTGAGGAGGGATGTCATGCATGGTGTAATGGTTAATGAGCTATGGTAAAAGACCATTATCAAGGACTTTTATACTGATGGGTTGCCCTCATACTTCTTTTTTGCCAAACTTAGTAAATGAAAAGAGAGGTTGATCCTCACTTAGTGCCCCATGTTTGTGGTGTTGTGACTAATCTAAGTTATATTGAATAAATAACTACTTGGTCTTCTCTTTATAATACCAGTTTATAAAACAGAGTGTAACTTTTAAACACTGAGTTTATAAAATCAGCATCATAAATATATATTTATATATCATATATACTTAAAAAAAAATCTAAACTTTATAGATATTTACTTAGCTTAGAACAAAGTAAAAAGAAGATTGTTCAGTACCAATCCTAATCACTGGAAAATTATTTGTGATCTTGCTTTTTATTTGAGCACAGATACTGGCTACACAACTATCTCAGCCATAAGGTCGGCCAAAGAAATGTTTCTTAGAGACAGACAAATAAAGTAAATAGTAAGCATAAATAAAATTGATTGTTTGATATTCACAGCTCATTTTCAGTCCTGAATTTTATCAGTTCAAACCCTAAGTAAATGCTTTGATCTATTAAAACCAGAATCTACATCTTGATCCTGACTCAATGAAAGACAGCTCAATCTCAGTTTTGAAAGGCACATCACCATGACAACAATGACCTCTGAGTTCAGCCTGATATTTTTCACTCAATAAAAGTAGCCACAGAATTCAGCTTAGAGAAACTGATTTATGTGCTTTGCCAGCCTCAGTTCAGTCTAAAGTCAGAGGTGAGAAATAAAGAACCATCGATGATCTTCCCCACAAATTATTAACTTATCGGCTTCCTTCATCATTTTGCTAATATTGGAAATTTTTTCCTCTCCAGCTCAATAACTCCAGAGCAGTGCATGATGGGAAGCAGATTATTGTAACTTGTTTATTCAAGGAAGAATAAGTCAATATGTGCATTGGTTTCAATGCAATAACAACAATATTACCTGGACATTGCAAAAGGAAGATGAAAAAGAAACTAGAATTTAATGAATAAAGTAGATATTATGGATTGTGTAGATAATTCAATTACTCTTTCTTTAGTGGTTTTCATCTGTCAACCTGATAAAGGATATAGCAGCTGTTTTGGCAGCAATTATCAAAGTATGTATTTACCAAACACCTCTACATGAGCAGGATGCAACAAGGTTAATCTTTTAAGCAGAGTTTAATAGGTTGCACTACCAAGGTTAATGACCTAAGTCTATCCTACTATTTACCCATAACTGGGAGAATAGTTCGATGCATACATTTCCCAAAGGTGTTAGTGCTAAGAAAAATGCAAACAGCCTCATTCAGGTTTTGAACATGGGTCAGTATACCTATTTCCTATGAAAATATCTACAAGTGCTTAAATAAGTGACAATGGGAGACTGAAAAAAACTTTTTTGACCTTCATGCTGGGATTAGATCTGTTAAGCTCCCTTCTCTTTAGGAAGAATATGGCAAAAAAAACCAAAAAGAAATAATATATATATATATATATATAGTGTATCACAAAAGTGAGTACATCCCTCACATTTCTGCAGATATTTAAGTATATCTCTTCATGGGACAACACTGACAAAATGACACTTTGACACAATGAAAAGTAGTCTGTATGCAGCTTATAGAACAGAGTTAATTTATTTTCCCCTCAAAATAACTCAAAATATAACCATTAAAAGCTAAACCCCTGCCAACAAAAGTGAGTACACCCCTAAGGGAAAGTTGTCAATATTAACATACACCATGTCAACTGTCAATATTTTGTGTGGCCACCATCATTATCCAGAACTGCCTTTACTCTCCTGGGCATGGAGTTTACCAGAGCTTCACAGGTAGCCACTAGAAGGCTCTTCCACTCCTCCATGATGACGTCGCAGAGCTGGCAGATATTTGAGACTTTGCACACTTCCACCTTCTGCTTGAGGATCCCCCCAAAGATGTTCTATTGGGTTCAAGTCAGGAGACATGCTTGGCCAGTCCATCACCTTTACCCTCAGCCTCTTCAGTAACGCAATGGTTGTCTTGGAGGCGTGTTTGGGGTCATTGTTACGATGGAACACTGCCCTGCTACCCAGTTCCTGGAGGGAGGAGATCATGCTCTGCTGCATTATTTCACAGTACATGTTGGAGTTCATGTTTGCCTCAATGAAATATAACTCTCCAACACATGCAGCACTCATGCAGCCTTAGACCATGACATTCCCACCACCATGCTTGACTGTAGGCATAACACACTTATCTTTGTACTCCTCTCCTGGTCGCCGCCACACATGCTTTGAAGCCTTCAGAACCAAACAAATTAATCTTCATCTCATCAGACCATAGGACATGGTTCAAGTAATCCATGTGCTTTGTTGACATGTCTTCAGCAAACTGTTTGGAGGCTTTCTTGTGTATCGTCTTCAGAAGAGGCTTCCTCTTGGGGTGATAGCCATGCACACCAATTTGATGAAGAGTGCGGCGTATGGCCTGAGCACTAACAGGCTGACCTCCCACCTCTTCAATCTCTGCAGCAATGCTGACAGCACTCCTACACCGATCTTTCAAAGAAAGCATTTGGATGCAATGCTCAGCACGTGTGCTCAGCTTCTTTGGACAACCTACCTGAGGCCTGTTCTGAGTGGACCCGACACTTTTAAAACGCTGGATGATCTTAGCCACTGTGCTGCAGCTCAGTTTCGGGGTGTTGGCAATCTTCTTGTAGCCTTGGCCATCTTCATGTAGCGCAACAATATATCTTTTAAGATCCTCAGAGAGTTCTTTACCATGTGGTGCCATGTTGGAACTTTCAGTGACTAGTATGAGAGAGTGTGAGAGCTGCACTACAAATATGAACCCACCTGCTCCCTATGCAGACATGGGCCTAGTAACACTAATGAGTCACAAGACATTTTGGAGGGAAAATGACAAACAGTACTCAATTTGGACATTTAGGGGTGTAGTTTCTTAGGGGTGTACTCACTTTTGTTGGAAGGGGTTTAGCTTTTAATGGATATATTTTAAGTTATTTTGAGAGGAAAATAAATTAACTCTGCTATATAAGCTGCATACAGACTACTTTTCATTGTGTTAAAGTGTCATTTTGTCAGTGTTGTCCCATGAAGAGATATACTTAAATATCTGCAGAAATATGAGGGGTGTACTCACTTTTGTGATACACTGTATATATATATATAAAGCAGTATCCCCTTGAAGAGGGCAGGATTAGAGTAGCCTTGTTCACACTGGTCATGGAAACTAGGACTATTTGTACCTTGTCAATGCACATATACATGGACCCTTTGGTAAACTAACCAAGTGCAGACTACTACAATATAGTTGCACCACTTGAACTTTAACAAAACACCTGGAGAAAAAGCAAGATAGAAACTACACAAGGATACTGTGTGTAATTTTGAATAAATTCTGGAAGCAGCACTGTACAGCTACTTACTTCCCATCTCACAAATCATCCAAGTAAAACATGCTGGGAACTATTGGAGAAGTAAGAATAAACTCATAAGTGACAGTCCCCAATGGACTCCTATATATGGACACACCAAAGTTGGCAGACCAACAAAAACTTATATTCTTCAGCTCTGTGCAGACACTGGATGCAGTCAAGAGGATTTGCCAAAAGTGATGACTGATAGCAATGATGGTGAGAAAGAGTTTAGGGAATTTGTGCAGTTTGCTTGTCATGACAATGATAAAGGGAGAGTGATTTACTGATGTGCGCTGTCAGCATTGCTGCAGAGATTGAATAAAGATTTTTACTATAACATAACTCAATATAAAATTGCCAAATTTAAGTTGGAGATTTTTTACTGTTACAAAACAAACAACAGAGTAAATTGGTGTAGAATAAAATCAATTGTCCATTATTCAATGCAAATTTGAGTTCATTAATATTAATTTTTCTAACAGATATGAAAAGCTTTTGAATTCATTTTTTTGTTGGGTGTTTTTGTATTTTATACACAACTGTATCAAGAAGTCTGTAATCTGACTTAGAGCTATTAGCTGAAATTTGATCTGAAAGTTTTATTGTATAATGTTTGAGCTATGTAATTAATATTCACCACTGAATTGCTTAAATGTGGAAGAAAATTATGTTGAAAAATAAATATTTTTGTGTATAATAGACGCTTTTTTCATCATTAGGCTACTGACTTACTGATGAACACACAGACATACATTTAATAGTAATTGTTGTAGGAAATGGAGTCTGCAATCTGAGTTCAAATTTTGGAAGAGACTATTTGCAATTCATTTTGCACTATCACCCTCCATCAGTACTAAGGAACTGTTTTACTATCATTATCATTAGCTGTGACCCAAGTCTGACCTCTTATCCAGCATGGTTGAGTACTTCAGCTAGTATTCAAATAATTCCAATTGCAGCGCTTTATAAATCAATTGTTCAACTTTTTAAATGACTAAAAACTTTATATAATATTATTATGGATTTATATTGATTATATCTGGTGAATACTGAAGTTCTGACTTTGGACTGAACTTAAAATCTTTATCAATCAGAATTTTGCAAAAATTCTTTTATCCACTCAACTGCTGTCATGTACTTTATCCAAAGTGTATTGTCTTCATGTTCAATACAAAATCTGAAGCAGCTGACAACTTTTCTCCTGGCATCTCTCCTGTCATTAAAACCACTGTAAAAATAAGCAACAACATGCCTTTATTTCAACTGCCAACAAAAAAAAAAATTCAACAATGGCCACTGATGCAAATGGCTTCTGAAACCACAGCATACAACTGGAGACAAGTTTCTTTAGATGTTCCAATATTTGACAGCAACCAAAATTGGCAGAGAGGTTCTCATTCCCACTTGACGGCCAAAATTCAAAACCCAAAATGGAAAGGGGTGTTTTTAAAGAGTATCGAAAAAAAAAAAGTCGAATGTCATAAGATATGAAACGCTAGTAGCATCTTTGTGAATTGGGATGTGAACAGTAAAACAAAGGTGCCCCCTGGTAGAATGAAACAACAAGAGCAATCAGTTACTTGCCTTGAGATTTCAGACTAATGACAATGTGTTCTTGAATAAAAGGCTAGAGTAAATTTTCAAATAAAACTGGAATGAAGATTGAAAAGCAGAAGAAAGATTAAGCTGTAAGAAAAAGAAATATGGGGAACAGAAAAGCAAAAAATCAAAAGATGAATAAGGAATTTTAAGAAAGAAAAAGATGAAGTTTAGTTGAGGAAGAAAAGGGGAAAGAAAGAAAGGAAAAGTTGAAAATGAAGATTGGAAAGCAAAAGAAGAAAACTTAAGTAGTAAGAAAAGGAAATATGAAGAATTGAAAAGCAAATATAGAAGGGCAGAAGAAAAAGACAAAAAGAGAAGTTTAGAAAAGAAAGAAAAAAGTCAGGAATGAAAAGTAATTTTTATGAGAAAATCAAAAAGAAAGAAAATGTTTAAAAAATAAAAGTGAAAGAAAGAGCAAAATAAAGAAAGGATTTGAAAGAGAGGAAAAAAAGGAAGAAAAATAGAAAAGTTTAGTGAAACATAAAAATGATGAGAGAGAGAAGTGAGAAAGAAAAAATGATGAGAGAGAGAGAAGTGAGAAAGAAAAAAATGATGAGAGAGAGAGAGAGAAGTGAGAAAGAAAAAAATGATGAGAGAGAGAAGAAAGAAAGAAAAAAATGATGAGAGAGAGAGAGAAGTGAGAAAGAAAAATGATGAGAGAGAGAGAAGTGAGAAAGAAAAAAATGATGAGAGAGAGAGAAGTGAGAAAGAAAAAAATGATGAGAGAGAGAGAAGTGAGAAAGAAAAAAATGATGAGAGAGAGAAGTGAGAAAGAAAAAAAAAATTCTTTTAAAAGATGCTTAATTGAAAAATGAAGCCCACCATCATTTTAAGTCTTTGTTTCAAATCCAATCATTGTTCTCTTAACAGTATTGTCTATTTATTTTTCTCCCAAGTACCAAATACTCTACCCGCTAACTCCTACAAATCCCTTGCCTGTCATCCTTATTTGTCTCCACCTCACTTCCCATCATCCATACTCCGAAACTGCACCAAAAAAAAAAAAAAAGAAAAAAAAATAAGTGGGGGATTAATTATAAAAATCGAGATTCCTGTCTCTTCTTTGAATTAGTCAGAACATTTAGCAGCAATGAAAACACACAGCTGTAAGCATTGTGGGGGGTAGATAGCAGATAATGGAGGCTTTTGTGCACATGTGTTGGGTCTGCATATTTTGCGATGTGCATTCAGGAGAAATGAGAAAGTGTTACTGAGCAGGGAATACCCACTAACGATCAAGCAGGCAGACACCCAGTTGTTAACACTAATTGACAAAGTCATCCACATGTGCGACAACACATCCACTGCATATATTCCATTGGCTTAACTGGCTAGCAGCAATGTTCCACAACTGATTTCCAATGAAAATCTCATGTGCATTTTGTAACATCCTATCTGTTAGTGTACTTTGCTTTTAAATAGGAAAGAGAAAGTTATCAGAGTTTGACAACAAAATTCCTTGTGATTTGAAAACCAACATTAAGCTCACAAGATAGACTATCTCAAATCCCTAGTTCAGTCCTTGATGTTGTGGAGATGAAGCTCTCTCTCTCTCTATTATATATATATATATATATATATATATATATATATATATATACACACATAAGGTCATGATAAAAAGTTTTCATGGAATCAAGAATGTAATGACATCTTTATTGAATAATTTTTGGAAGGTTTAGTTTGGTTTTTTAGTTTAATGGAATATCAACCTTCATGCGTTATTCACTGTCAAAGCCATCCTTGTAGAAGAACAGCAGTGATACTATTTAATCCACAGCTAGTAAGGGTTCAATACTTTTTCTAAATGTATTAGTCCTATACTGAATGTAATAGTGTGACTGGAGTTCAAACTCACTTATTTTGAGGCCATAGTCTAGCACTTTAGCTATTATCTCACAGGGACTCCTCCATTTTTTTGAAGAGTTAAAGAAACATGAGAAATGATGTGCTAAGTGTGATGAACATTAAGCTGAACATGTGTAATAGCATTTATATTCTATGGTTCAAGGTCAATTCCCTTCTTGGTCTAGGTGAGAAATTGTCACTATCCTCTTCTATATATATATATATAGTTTTTATTTATTTATTCAGTTAGTTTTTTAAATTTCTTTTTTGTACGCTAATTCTATTCTTGGCATTTTTTTAATAAATAAAAATATAATTTGGCCCAATCCTCTTTTAGTTAGAAATGCCCTGATGATCCATTTAGGTGAAACCTAGGTAGATTTTTTTCTGACACTGCAGGCATATATATATATATATATATATATATATATATATATCTTTTTCGATGAATAAACAAAACATGGATTCTGCATAATGTTCCTAATAAGGTCATGTGTCATCGTTTAAAACAATAAATACTGATTCATTAATCAAACGGCCAACTTTTCTTATGATTAACAGCCAACTTTTTCTTGTTATACATATTTTCCAAAGTTTTTATATATTCTTTATACTTTTTACACATCCATTGTTAACTTAACATCACTAATATAACCCCTCATAGTCCTGATGATGGTTCTGTAGAATCGAAATGCTATAGTGTCAACTTTGTTTCTCAATAAATCTCTCCTTCTACTTGGATTACCTCGTTATCAATTTTTCTTTACAAACTGACAGATTACAATCCATTATTTTCTTCCATATATATATAGCATCAAGTTGTATTGATAACACAGAGTCCTTTGACTTTCTTTTGTTATCCATCCCACTCACTCATTGCTCCTGGCACATCCTCTAGACTGCATCCAGTGTCAGCTCCGAGCTGTAAGTTTTTAGTGGTCAACACTAATGTATCCAAAAATGTAGAGCAATATCACAATATTTTCAACTATAGAATAATAATAGGATAAAAACTTCGAACTGTTTCATGTCGCCAATCCTCAGGTGAACCAGTATTGATACATCTGAAGTCTGTAGTAGTAATTGCAACTGTTAATTACATTGAGAATAGATATTTATTCAGTTGACTTCAGTTGTGTTAATAGGGACTCACCTTAGGATCAAAGGGGTGTCCTCGTGGTGTAATGGTTAAAGCGATGAACTGCGGAATCGTAGTACGCGAGTTCGTACTCCAGTCGCGCTATTATGTTCACTTTCGGGCAAATACCCTTGGGAAAGGTATGAACCCCCTTATTCTCCCTCCAGCTATGGGTAAATAGTAGGATGGACTAGGTTCTTCAGCCTTGTTGAGGCAACTAGTCTAGGAGAAGGAAAACTCTGAATTCAAACCTGTTAAACTCCGCTTAAAAATTGACCTTGTGTCATATCCTGCCCGAGCGGAGGGGTTGGTAAATAGTACCTTAGGATCAATAGTGTGAAACTCAGTCATGAGTTTTTATCATGTCTTTATTCTGTTTTATAGATGAAAATGAAGTGTGTGTGTGTGTGTGTGTGTATATATATATATATATATAAAGATAGATATATATTCAACTCAGTACGAAAGATTTGACAAAACTAAGAGGTATTTGCCATGACCAGCATTTGGTATTAAAAAAGTCTATATTATTGTTCTCTAATTGGACACCAAAGACTCTATGAGTTTAAATAATGCAAAGAAAAAAGGCAAGACCAAAGGAAAATATTGTTCTACAAGAAATTATGTCTCTTGTGAAGTTCTTTCAATTAAAATGTTTCTTCTCATTAAATAAACATGAATTCACAAATGGATAAGCAACAATTTAAAAGTTTCTTCTTTTATGGTATTAAAATAGATGAATTGTTCCAAAATGCTGAAGATCAATTTCTAAGCAGGAAAATAGCTACTATTTTACAGAAAATTAGAGTGTTACATATATATATATAAATATGCACATGTATAAGACCAAGTGACATGAACATCCACTAATAGCAAAGTGTTTATATATTTTGAGAGCCAATAGTAGTAAGTTCAATCCTGGTTAACTAAAAGATTTTACTTAATTCAAAAATGGATCAAGTCTGGTGAAATTTATTTATACACTTCGTAATCTCAAATTACCCATTCTTTATTAACAATTCAAGCTTGGGTGTAACTAAAATATTAATTTAATGACTTATTTACAGGCGGACATTAACAACAGCCATGACTATAGCCAAATCCTCAGTTTGTATATATTTAAATCTCATGCATTTTCTTTATATAAAACAGGTGGTAAAAATGGTAAGGTTATAAAATTCATGTAATTTGATCATCTCAAGTCTCACAATTAGCCACTCTAGTAATTTGCAAAACTTAGCTTAGTCTGACAGAAGGTCATAAGTAAAGGGATCACAATAGATTAATAAAAGTCTTTTTGATTATCTTGTTAATTATTACTTCATGGTAAAATGCCCAAGCTAAAGGGAAAAATGACCTGGTCTCATAAGTTTGATCAACTTTATACATCCCAAAGCTCTGGAAATAAAGCTTCATTCCCAGACACAGTTTAGTATCATAACCAGGACACCAAAAATATAGAGTACCCAGTAAGAATCAAGCTCATTAACATTAGACAGCTAGTCTAGCTTGTTAACCATTACAACATGTGAGACACCACTGATCTAGAGGAAATTTAAAGAAAGCAATGAAGAAATGAGACACTGAAGAAAGATTTTATAAAAATGTTTAAATCAAACACCTGAAGTTTGACTATGATGTTAAAAGATTTTAGAGTGATTTTTTTTTTTTTTTTTGCTTCTTGGCTGTTAGCACAAATTGATGAATGAAAAAGAATAAAAAATGCTGAATAATGAGTACAATTAGTAGTCAAAAGTGAACAGTTGATGGAATCGGTACAATAAAATGACATTTCTTGTAGTTGGCTTCAAGACAGAACAGACTGCTAGTAATTGGGAGATTCAGAGAACAGTAATAGTGGCCATTAAATATCTTGGTTTAGCTTTGACAACAATTACACAAAACAAGAATTCTTTGTGAATTGTTCATATCAGTGAGTCTAGATCATAGACTATATTGGAACAATATTCAATTCACACAAGACATTTTAGCAAAAAAAATAATGATATAAATAAAATATAAAGAAGTGTTCTGTTAGTTGATATTTTTAATTGAGTCTCTGGCATCCAACATTCTTCCCAGACTATGGTCTGCACTTGAATCTCAGTCTGCACTGTCAATGGAGCTTAGAGTATGCTATATTCCCTGCAGAGGGATAAGTCCTCACAAAAAAAGGGGTTTCCTGGGTATGATACTAAACTGCATCAAGTAGTGAAGCTCTAGTTCTAGGAAGTGTTGAATACCACTTTATTGCAATTACTCCCAGGTCCACTCTGACCCAGAGTGGTTATATCTGTAAGAGTCTCATCTATGGGTCAAACAGATCTGTTTGCAAATTATTCATATTAGATAGGAATACTTGATATCATATAACCATGTGCAAAAAAAAAGAAGCTTTTAAGAAACAAGTACACAAAATATGTCAACATAGATGTAAAATGAGTATGATTCCTCAACTGCAAAGTATAAAATAACATGCAGTAAAAAATCATTCAATCAATTTACATCTTGGTACAGGCCTGGGCAAGATTTTATGGCTGATTGGCAGCTGCCAATGCTTCAGGTTTCTTCTCTTCACAATATTAATGTTGCCCAAAGGAAAGGCAAGGTGCTATACAACTTGATATTAGTTGCTAAAATCACTCTTTTAGTTTCTTGGTTTTTTTATGGCATATCAATCTTTGTATGCTATTTAATGTCTTTATTTTTTTTTTCTTTGCTTTGGTAGAGGCACGAGCGTAGCACGTCGCGATCACGGAGGCGGCTTGGCTCTTTCAGAGTCAAGCCGGGGTTACTGTCGGAGCTGATATGATGCAGAAATAAACCAAAATCGGCAATGAAGACAGCGCATCACTGAAGACCTCCCTGATGCATCTAAGATGTATGATTGAAATGTCAAAGCCATTCTTGTATGAGAAGAACAGTAATGCTACTATTTAACCCATAGCTGAGGGTATAAGGGGGTTCATACCTTTCCCAAGGGTATTAGTCCAAAAGTGAACTTAATAGCATGACTGGAGTATGAATTCACTGCAATGTTGCTGTTTAGCATATTAGCCACTTTCCTATTGTTAGAATGAGGTTAAATACAATTTTGGATTGCTGTAGGGATTCCAGTATCTGTTTTTGCCACTTTACCATGGCAACACACCTTTTCTAATTGGTAGGGTGTTTGAATTAAGAGTTTTCCTTTCTCCTAGTCCAGTTTCTCTGTCCGTATCTAGAAACCCTAGTCTACCCTACCAGTTACCTTTAGCAGCTTAGGAAAGAAGAGATAAATTTATGCCCGTTATGTAATGGTTACTGTCGTAGGAAATGGACATGGCGACACGAGTTCAAATCCTGGACGAGACTGATTGCATTTCACATAGCACTAATACCCTTGGGAAAGGTATGAATCCAATTATTCTCCCTCCAGCTATGGGTAAATAGTAGGACAGACTGGGTTCTTCAGCCTTTGTGAGGGCAACTAGTCTAGGAGAAGAAAAACTCTGAATTCAAACCTGTTAAACTCCGCTTAAAAATTGACCTTCTGTCATATCCTGCCCAAGCAGAGGGGTTGGTAAATAGGATAAATTTATGTCTTTTACAAGAACATTAACTGGTTGAGAAATACAAACAACATCATCCGGAATTTGAACTTGGCTAAATGAATCTATTTTCTATAACAATAACTGTTATGTTACCCATGACTCCATAAATATAAAGACATTGCAAATTATTATTGAATTAAAAATATTTCACAATATTCAAAGTAAAATGCCCCTAATATCACATAACACAAGCTTAGTTCCTGTCAGAAATGACATTATTATTTGTGGATGGATCAGAAATATAGTATCTGATTGCTCTGACTAGGATTCAAGTATCAATTTTTAACACTTATACCCAAGATTAGTGTGTAGAATCTGTACAAATAGAAATCCTACAGTTATTTTTAAGAAATAAGTAAAAGTGAACAATCTTAAAGTATAAAATTTAATACTCCATCAATAATAAATACAAAATAAAGATAAAAATTGATAAAAATGTAGATAATTATTTTATTCTTTTGACTTAACTTTATTTTTGCAGTACATTTAATTAGATTTCCATAGAGATTACCAAATAAAAAGTAATATATAATCCTGTTAGCTCAAAGCTAGGCACTTGATAATAATATTTGTTGCTAATAAAAATTTCTGTAACTCTGGGATTTTTCAGTCAGCTGAAAAATAATATTCTTTTAATTCAAAGTTGATAAGAAAAAAAAAGCTTCAAAAGAAATCATAAAATATTTTATAATTCTAGTGAATCTAAAATATTTAATACAGCCTGAGTTTTATTGATGTAATAAATATGCAAATTGCAAAAACAAGAGAGATTTGAATAAGTGATGATAAAAAGGTCTTAAATCTCGACTTAGATTGTTAGAAATTTTTGTTAATTGATTAATTCTTATGGCATGTCAACCCTTCTGAGATTATTCTATGCCTAGACATTAGGAAATCACTTAAATTGTACATTTATATTCACATTTAAATTTTGTGTAGTTGTTTCTTAACAGTTCATTTCATTTTAATGATATGTCAAAATCCTTAGCGATTGCTTTCTAATAATTACTTTGTAAGGTATTGATCAGGTTCACATTTATGATTCTCGAAATGTCATCCATGATGAAATTTTTTTATAGATCCTTCATATTGTTTGCACTGAAAAACATTGTCAGATGAGAGCTAAATTTCCACATTCTATGAGAAAATGTTTAACAGTGTAGGGTTTTTGACATGCTATTCACTGTGGATGTTGCTTTTGTTTGAGTATAAAGGAGTACATAAGTCTTGTGTGATCAATGCTAAATCTCTGCATTCTATAAGAATATAGTAAACAGTGTAGGGTGTTTGACATGCTATACTCTAGTTGTTCCTCTTGTATGAGTATAAAAGAGTACATAGGTCTTGCGTGATCAATACTAAATCTCTGCATTCTATGAGAAAATATTAAACTGTGTATAGTACTGGAAATGCTATATATTGTGGATGCTGCTCTTGTTTTAGTATAAAGGTGCATGTAAGTCTTGGGTGAACAATATTAAACCTCTCCATTCTTTGAGAAAATGTAGGGTGTTTGAAATGCTTTACACTTTAGTGGTTATTTTTGTTAAAGTATAAAAGAGTACATAAGTTTTTTTAGACCAATACATGATTGGAATATATTGAATTGTTCCCTACTGAATTTTCTGAAAGCTGGTTTCTATTCTAGTATGTGTTTTATCAGGAAAATTTTGTGTATGTTGTTATTCCTGAGTTATGTTAGTGGTTAAACTTTTGTTAAGGATGGCACACTAATTACAGGTTATTTAACAATTTCAAATGGTCACCCATTTCAGGCTCATTACTGCTTAACTTTTGAGATCTGATGGCAACTGGTGTATTCAACATGATTTGAACATAAATCAAGTTTCTACTCAATAATTCCAAATATGGAACATTATCATAAGCAACGGAATGTATTTTTATTTTAACAGTGCTGTTTATAGTTTGTTTTTATATTCTTTCAAGACAATTATGAAAGATCAACAGCAGATCAAATTTCAGTATATTGTTTTCAAAAGTAAACCGAGTAAAACTTTTAAAAAAATGTTACCTAAAGTAACAAAAATCTGGCAAGGAAAATCTTATCATCTTGAAATAATTATGAATACACTTTGTATAAAATTCACTTATTAAAATAGAAAATTTGTTAGAGCCAAATACTTAAATCCCTGGAGCTATAGTAGCTAACAAGTTGGACTACAACAATGCAGTAAGAAAGTTCAAATGCCAGTCATGCTATTATTCACTTTTGGATTTACATCTTTGAAAAAAGTATTGATTTGGTTTGGTTGGGTTTTATGGCATATCAACTATTGTAGGTTATTTAATGCCAAATCCTCTTTATACATATATATTAAATATATATGATTTGGTTGGGTTGGGTTTTATGGCATATCAACAACTGTAGGTCATTTAATGCCAAATCCTCTTTATACATATATATTAAATATATATGATTTGGTTGGGTTGGGTTTTATGGCATATCAACCATTGTAGGTTATTTAATGTCAAATCCATTTTTATACATATAAACAGTTATATTTCAAACAATTCAATTTAGTATTTCTTTTGTTTACACTCAGTTAAATGTCAAAACAGTTCTATTTCAAACAATTCAGTTGAGCATACAAAAATAGTTCCATTTCAACCAATCCAGTTTAGCATGAGTACATAGTTTAAATGTTAAAATAGTTCTATTTCAAACAATTCAGTTTAGCATGAGTATACAGTTTGACCCATAGATACCATAGTAACCCTTCACTGCTACCATCCCAGGCCAGAGTAGACCTGGGAGTGGTGGCAGTGAAGGGTTACTCCACATTCCCCAAAGCTATAGCATCATTGAAACCTTACCATCAGAATTTTTAGTGTCAAAAACAGGACATTCATTGTGGGGTCTTCCCCCTCTGCAGAGAAGCAGTCAGTGTATTCTACAGCTCCAGCCAAGTGAACAAAAAAAAGTACTGAACTCCTTTATCCTTTAGCTATGAGTTGAATAGTATCATTACAATAAGGATGGCTTTGGCATTAAATAACAGGACTGAATGTAAGTTTTTTTTTTAAACTTCATTGTATATATTGGCTCAAACCCTCTGCCATGGGTAGAATGTGACACAAAGTCAGTTTTTAAGTTTGTTTGAATTCAGAGTTTTCCTTCTTCTAAACTGGTTGCCTAACCAATGCTAAAGAACCCATTGTATACTGCTATTTACCAATAGCTGAAGAGAGAACAAGTATTTTAGCTAGCAACAGTAGAAGGAATATTGAGCAATATAATTGACATCTTTAAGTCCAAAGCAGCAACAATCCTGCTTTTTTATGATGGTACATGAATAATATTGATCACAAAGAACAAGAGTGAATACTTTACATAATCACCACTGTAGTTCTCCACTATTTACTGAGGTTTTATTAGAGCAAGTATGATGGTCTGATTGGGAAATAAGAAATTTGGACAAATGACCAATTAGGAAAATGATGGGGTTGTATTCAGCTAAATGAAAAAAATAAAGAAAGAAGATAGAAGAAAACAAAATAAAAGACAAGGCCAGCAGTGATAGGTAAAAAGGTTCCTTTTGATTGGAGCATTTAACAGATGGAAAATTATTATGTCATATCTAAATTAGATGCTGATGCAACAATTATGATAGTTTCTGGCGACTGGAAGAAGTATAAAAATCAATATTATTGATGCAATATCATCCAGTAAGAAGGAAGCTGACAAAACTAAGTGAAAATATTATGTAACATTTATTGCTTTAAAATAATCCTTTTTGACTTTGTCAGATTTTTAATTGATAAAGCAACTGGGAAAAGAATTTATCCAAATGTAAACATGATCAGAGATTCAGAAATCTACAGACAATAAGAAATGCTATATGGGTGAATCAAAAGTTTTGCAATATCTAGGTACATACTAGTTCAAGGTATGCATATTACGTAACAGAAGCAATCCAAGCCATGGAAGTACTTGCTGTGGTAGATAGTATTGTGGTAGTTGATTTGCTGACATATTGTGCATTGCTTCACTATGTGTGTGATTTGAAAGCGACTCAACTGAACATGCAATAGAGTCTAATGACTTAGTCTTTATTAGTTCAAACTGGGCTATAACGCCATGGACGCAACCAAAGCATTTGTTGTGCAAAAGGTAAAGGCATAGTTGATCACAATACAGTAATCAAGTGGTTCAAGAAATTTTGCTCAAGTCGCAAGAACCTTGATAATTAGGCAAGGTCAGGTAGACCTAAAACCATGGATTCTGAAGCCATGCTCCAAGCCATAGAGACAAATCTAGTGAGTAGCACTTGAAGAGTATCCAGAAAGCTTGGCAGTTCATGGTCCAGTGTGGTTTTTTACCTTCATGACATCAGCAAAATGAGCCAAATTGTGCCTTATATTACCAAAATATTGCAAAACTTTTGACTCATTCTCATATTAACAGTGCTAAGTAGCATATCTGACTAAACTTAAAATCAGGATCTTTCCTATTATTTAGGTAAAAATTCTGAAATTTATATCAATCTGTAACACAAACAGATTTAAAAATCAATCTCCTTGTACAATGTCAGATATTCATCATTTCTGATATTATGTTATTTACAACAAAACCATTACTGATTGTTACATTATTACTCACTATATCATTAAAGAAGTCTTTGTAGAATAGCATATGTCCATTATTCCTGATATTACATTATTACTCCCAAAATCATTTATGATATCCTTGTACAGTGTTATATGGTCATTATCCTGCATTATATATTATTACTCATGAAATTGATTGCCCAGTTAGCAGGGGTGAGAATACACAAATTGTATCTCTTGCAGAGGAGTAAGGGTTGCATTTAGAAGTCAAATAGATTTGTTTAAAAATTATATGCATTTGATTAGACTGTGTGAAAAAAAAACTATTTAGAAACAACAATAAAGATATATTATGAATGGACAGTGAATGCAATTCCCTAACCTCTAGGCATGAAATAATCTTAAACAGGTAAACATGATGTTAAAATCAATCAAATATTTTTTTAAAAAGATTATAATTTTTTTGGTTTGATTGAAAATCAACAAAAAATACTTATCTTTTGTTGATCAAGAAAGATGATTCAGGGACCTCAAAAAAGTAAATTAAATCTCTTATATCCTTGTTATTTTTTTAACTTAGTAAAAGTCCACAATAACTTTTTTGTTTTTAATTTTATCAGCTTCCTTATTTATAGTTCATGGCATCCTTATAGGCATTCTATTTTTACGCTATCTTAGGTTTTCAATTTCTAATAAAGTCCAAAAGCAGTAGCATCTTGTACCTCTTTTTACAAGGTTCAACTGTTACTTGGAGTTCCAGTATTTGTCTTTTTGCATTTAAAGCACAGATAATATCCTATTTACCAACCCCTCCGCTCGGGCAGGATATGACACAAGGTCAATTTTTAAGCGGAGTTTAACAGGTTTTAATTCAGAGTTTTCCTTCTCCTAGACTAGTTGCCTCACCAAGGCTGAAGAACCTAGTCTGTCCTACTATTTAACCATAGTTGGAGGGAGAATAATTGGATTCATACCTTTCCCAAGGGTATATAAAATATAAAGCACAGATAATATACAGCAGTAATTTTACAAAAATAAAATCTTTCATGCCTTTTAAAATGACAATATAGTAAAAGTCAAAAAATATCTAACCATCAGTTGATCTCTGCAAAAGATAGAGTGGATTTGCCTTGCATTTGGTCGCAGTTTTAATTTTTTTAACACAGTCCGTCCATTCTATTGTTGCTTGGGGTCCTAAATCTTTTTCTTTATACAGATATACACATGTTTTTTAGCGCTTTGAGGGTCATTCAGTTATTTTTTTTTTCCCCTCTCTTTTTCTCTAAATATTTCGTCATCTAACATGAAATTTCCAAATTATTCTAACCTTACTCTAACTTTGGTTTTCAAATTCTAATAAATTCCAAAAGTAGGAGCATCTTTTGCCTCTTTTTATAAGGTTCAACTGTTACTTGGAATTACAGTATCTATTTCTTTGCATTTAAAGCACAGATAATATAGAGCAGTGATTTTACAAAAAAATAAAATCTTTCATGCATTTTATGGGTGGCAAGAGAGGGTCAGGGAGATATGTGCTGGCAGCGCAACATGATGATGATGATGATGATGATGATATCCTTATTCTGATCTAGTAAACATAGAATTAGAGTTGTCACTTAATGATGACTGGAGATTATACAGAGTGAAATATTGTAATACCATATGCAATAAAGTGAATGTGAACTGCAGTTTCTTTGGAAATTAAGCTTAAGCAACTTTTAGCATATCAGTTAAGTTAGCAATGTACATTTAGGTAAAGTGCTTTTTCTCAAGTCTTGGTCATTACTCAGCCAGCTTGCAGCGATTGCAATGAATTAGGAGAGCAGCAATGCAGAAAAAACAAACAAACAAAAAAACCCCAAAGAACATTATTTTAAAAACCTGTAACAATGTTATAACCAAAGTGTTTGAATGGACAAGTGCAAAAGAGAGAAAGCTGTCAGGCAGGACAGACAGTGACAGTAGGCATGGCTGATGCATTATGGGGGAAAAAAGAAGCTGATGCATGATGGGTAAATGTGGACAGTGTAGGTTGAGTGAGTGGGACTGTTGCATCATGGGATAGCAGAGAAAGTGAATGCAAAAGAGTAGTAGAAATGCAATCTATAATGACTCTTGTGAGGCATGAATTGCTTCAGGGTATATTTAGAATGGAGAAAGAGGTAGACAAAGCACAACAAAGTAATGGTTGTCAATGTCAGAATAAATACACTGAGAACTAAAGTCTTGATACAGAAAAAGAAAGAAAACATCATTTAGTTGAGAAATGGCTTCTCTTGACAATAGCTTGAAAAAGCTTGTTTTTTCCACTTTTTTTTAAAGAAGAGTGTAAAAAAATGAGAGAGGGAGAGAGAGAGAAAACAAAAAAAATTGATAAGGGTGATTTGTTCCAGAGTATTACCATCTTGAAACTGGAAGTTCTAAGTAGGTAGAAGAACTGACAATATTTAACCAATTTTTTTTCTTTTAGATTTAAGTTTAGTGAAGATGAAGTAGGCAGATGAAGAATGGGGTGCAGTAAAAAAAAAAATGGACCGTAATATGAATATAGAAGAAAATAAGTAGAGAAAAGAAAACAAAACAAAGGAAGAAAAAGAAGAAACAAATCAAAAAAGATGAAAAGAAAAGGAAGTTGGAAATAATGGAAAGACAGAGAAAGATGATATAACTGTAATGAAGAAATGATAAAAAAAAGGGTACAAGTGAAAAGAATGGTACCTAATTGCTGAGTAATTATTAATGAGTTAGTCTAGCAGACCAGTGCAAGTGAGTTTGATCCTAACTAGGTGACTCAAACTTGTTGTGTGCTAAAGAAGAAAGGAATCTAGCAAAGGGTACAATAGTGCTGCACACAGTGAGGATTAAACTGATGGGCAGTGGTTCTTGAGATTAACTTGATAACTATTATTCTTTAGAGGATTTTCTTAACACAATATATATTAGTAAAAAAAAATAATAATGTAATTATCCAGTTATTCTATAATGTTTAGAGTCTCCTAGATATGACAAATATGCATTTAGTGGTGAGGCTCCAGTTCTGGAGGTTTGGGGAGTGTGGAGTACCCTTTCATTGGCATTACTCCAAGGTCTACTCTGACCCAGAATGGTAGTACCTGTTAGGGTTCTATCTATGGGCTAAATAGAAAATTATTAACAAATAGTAATAGTTACTAGAAACCATATAGGCGTTGGGAAGAGTCTTTGGGGTTTGGCATCAAAGCAACCCACAGTATCTTTTGACTTTTTTCATAAATTATTGGTATTAAATAGGAATACTTGATACCCCATTATTTCTTTTTTCTTTTCTAGCTCTTCATTCCTTGCTAAAAAAATAAGTGCAAATGTAAAATATTTCAAACTGTCATTTAACAGCTTGGCAGTATGGTTGCTAGGCATTAGCAATGGAAAAATAGGGATTCATGAGTTCAAATTCAGGCTGTCTGGGTATAGCTACTTCTTGCTAATACCACAAATATTAACTGCTCTGTTTTTAAGGGTTGCATGTATCCCAGAAATGCAATAGAAAAATATATAGTAGCATTATGTCATAATATTCTGCACCAAAATGCAGAGCAATGTAACAGAAACAAATTGAAATCAGGGGATAGTATCTGTTAGGGTGCCATGTATAAGTCAAATAGACCTTTTTAAAATTTATTTGTATTTGATAGGTCTATGTCTGAAAAATATTCAATGGAATGTTGAAAGAAAAGAAAAAAACTTAAAGATGAGAAAAACCAAAGAGAAAAAGAACTTAGAAATAATGAAGAAATGATAAAAAATGCTTAAAACAAATTTATGGGTTGATTTTAACAGCATGTCAACCCATCTAAGGTTATTTTATGCCTAGAGGTTAGGGAATCACATTCACCATAAATTCATATCTACATTTTTACGTAGTTATTTAAGAGTTTCTTTTGATTTTTTCCTCTTTTTCCACACAATCCTTCTTAGTATATAAAATTTTTCAACAGATTTTTTTGACCCATAGATGTGATCCTAACAGGTATCACCATTCCAGGTCAGAGTGGACCTGGAAGTAATCCTGATAGAGTACCCCACAGTCCCTAGATCTCCAGAACTGGAACCTCACCATCAGATGCAGTTTAGTGCTATATGCACGAAACCTGTTTTTTTTGGAGGTGGGGTAGATACAGTCAGCATATTTTAAGCCTTGTCAACAAGACATAAAGGGAAAAGGTATAGAAAAATAGAAAAAAAGAAACTTTAAAAAAAGAAGGAAATAAACACGAGAAAAAAAAAATTGAAGCAAAAGAAAGAAACCAAAAACACAGTGAGAAAAGAAGTAATGAAGAAAGAGAAAATGGAAGAACATTAAAAAAAACCAAAAGTAACGAAAAAAATGAAAACTTTTTTTTTGTGTAGAAAATAAGTGAATCTACAACAATTTTATTTAATGTAAAGGCAAAATGAATAAAATTGTGAAGAGTGAAAGAGAAAAAAACATCACAAAGCAGGAAAAAGTCAAAAGATTCTGTGGGTTGCTTTGAAGGCAAACCCCTAAACAACTTCCCAACCCCTATTTTTTTCCCATCACTTCTTGCTGTCAAAACCAAGGTTGAATAATGCAAACCTGGAACCCAGTGAACCTTTAGATATCAAGGACCCTTAACCCCCCCCTCTCTCTCTCTCTCTATATATATATATATATATATATATTTATATCATGATGGATCAGTTGAGCATATTATAATCAGAAGACGTGTATGTGGGATAAAGATATCAAATTGTATCTTTAAATAATAAAAATTTAAAAATTAAAATGAAAGAGTAGCTGGCTGAACAATTTATACAATAAAGAGATGATGTCTAGGCCACAGTATAGATGAGATAGTAGTAACTGTTCATACTTCAGTAGTTTTTAGTGAAACACAAAATTGTGAAAGAGCAACACCCTCCTACTCACCAGACTCTCTAACTTCATGCAAATTTTCATTTTTTCTACACTGAAAATTGATCTCAAGGGTAAGATTATGGATTGAAAGGACATGAAAAGGTATATTATAGCACAGCTTTACACCATATCAAAAGAAGAGTGTTCAGAAGTGCTTTAACCAGTCAAAAGCTCACTGGAAGAAGTGTGCTGAATACCAAAAGAAAAATTTTGAAGAAAATTTATGTTTTATCTATTGTTTATTCCTGTTTTGGTAAATCCAGGTTTAAGCATACGCACATATGTATACTAATGATCAACTGAATATTATATAGTTACAAGACCAGAAAATACACACACACACATATATATATATATATATATATATATATATATATATATATATATATATATATATATACAGACTTTATAACAGTTTTACCATCCTTAGTTGCTAATATATCATCTCCAGTAGTAACAGCTTCTGTCCTAAGTTATAGTAATACCTTATAGCTTCCAATATAGCATCTGTCTTTCTTTTTCTTTCTTACGGAAATATGCCACCCAAATATACATGTAATAGAGGATTATACTAATCATGATGCATCACATGAGTATTATATGATTAAAAGACAAAAATATATTCTATAAACATAAATTTATCCCTCTTTATATATATATATATATATATATATATATATATATATATATATATATATATACATACAATCATATATGTATATATATATACATAAACACACAATCATATATATATATATATATATATATATATATATACATACACACACACAATCATATATATATATATATATATATATATGCACAATCTCCCCCACACATACATACATTTATATGCAATCACATATAGATAAATATATAGACACACAATCACATATACATAGGCACACAAACATGTATGCATATATATATATACATACATACACACACACACACACTCACATAATCATATACATATATATATTCATACATACACATACAATCAGGTATATATATATATATATATACTCACACACAGAATCAGATATATATATATATATATATATATATATATATATATATATATATATATATATATATCAGTTATTCAAGTCAGCATCTGAAAACAATAGGTGTGGATTATTTGTGTATAGAATATTAGGGATTTTATATAAATCTATGGGATTGCTACATGTATGGCTATTGTTATATATTCTTTTTCAGGTTTATATAAAAAAACTCAAACAGCAGATACAATGTAACTTGAAGAAAACTCAACCATGGTTATAAATATTATTGAATCTTCTTCCACTTACTTTATATATATATATATATATATATATATATACACACACACACACATATATATATATATATATATATATATATATATATTCATACACACACTCATATATATATATATATATATATATATATATATATACACACACACACACATGTACATATATATATATAATCATATATTGGATTTTTAAAAGAATTTCCTTTTTTTTCCTGATAACATGAAAGTATGAATACAAATTTTGTCTACATACTTAAATGAGTTGCCTACCACTATTTCCTTTTTTTGGGATGAGGTTTTTAATGTTCAGGATTGTATAAACATTGTATAAATGAAAAAAAATAATAGATATAATATCTCCACCATTAAAAATTTTTTTTCTTGCTTAAAAAATGATATTATTTAATTAAAAAACTGATTTAATCAGAAAAAAAAAAGAAAAATTTTTTGCCATTCTTGCCAGAAGCAATATAAAAAAACCCAAATAAAAATGTTCTTTTTACATCTGATGATGGTTTCACAACCAGAAACAAATTTATAATGACACAAAGGAAGCAAATATTTTTCTTTTTTGTTTTTATATAAAAGATTTTTAGCTCTGCATGCTGAGTGTTAATGCATTTTTGATCCCAAATTAATTATACATCAATAGATGATGATATTGAGCACTCAAATTGGATACTCCTACCCTTGGATTTCCTCCTCGGAAAATATATATATATATATATATATATATATATATATATATATGTAATAAGTTGGCGACCTAAGTTGAGGGTGACTAGAAGGCTCCCATTTTGATAGCTACAACAAGGTATAGGGGAGGGTCCTACTCCTTTCCCTGGATTGCTCTACTTTAGCCTTGATCCTCACCTTTTTATGCTGAGTGTTAAGCAAGGCAGGATCAAATACAATTTTTTGAGTCTTTGTTATGACTCGACCTGGGATTGAACCCCGGACTTCCAGACCATTGGCAAACACTATACACACACAATCATACATATATATATATATATATATATATATATATATGCATGCATATACATACACACACTCACAAACAATCATATATATAGATATATATATACTCATCCATACATATACACAATCATATATATATATATATATATATACACACACACACAATCATATATATATATATACGTGCAATCATCTATATATATATATATATATATATATATACACACACAAACACGCACACATATATATATATATAAATATATATATATATATATATATATATACACATACACACAAAAACACAATAATATATATATATATATATATACACGCAATCATATATATACATATCTACACATACAATCGTATATATATATATATATATATATATATATATACACACACACACAGAATTATATATATATATATATATATACACACACACCCACAATCATTTATATATATATATATAATCACATACACACAATCTTGCCCAGTCGGACACCGACTGCAACTCTGTAGAGGGGTAAGACCTGCCTCCCCCGACAAGTGTCCTGTATATGACACTAAACAATCTGATAGTGAGGTTCCAGTAATGCTGGAGCTTTGGGGAATGTGAAGCACCACTTCATTACCATTCCTCCCAGGTCCAGATAGGGGCTAATCTATGGGTTAAATAGAACTAATCTGTGTACTTAAGCTTAACTGAATTACATGAAATAGAACTGCTTTTGACATAGAAACTGTAATGCTAAACAGAATTGTTTGAATTAGAACTGTTTGACTAAACTGAACAGTTTGAAATAAAAATGTATTTGACAAGTAAACTGTGTACTTATGCTAAACTGAATTGTTTGAAATAGAACTGATTATTTGTATAAAAATGGATTTGGCATTAAAAAACCAAAAGTCGATATGCCATAAAACCCTAACAACCAACTGCACATAATCATATATAAGTAAAATAAAGTTGGCCACCAGAGTTGAGGGTGACCCGAAGGCTCCCTTTTCGATAGCTACTACATCAAGGTGTAGGGGAGGGTGCTACTCCTTTCCCTGGATTGCTCCTCTTTACCCTTGATTCTTACCTTATAATGCTGAGTGTTAAGCAAGGTAGCAACAAGTACCATTTTTTGAGTCTTTGTATTGAACCCATGACTCACAGGCCATTGGTGAACACTCTAAGCATTATACACACACACACACACACACACACACATATATATGTACATGTATATTTATAGACGCATACACACATACATATATATACAAATATATATTTCTACACACAAACACACACATATATAAATAAACATTCATATACACACACACAAATATATACATGAATATTCTTATATACATACACATATATATATATTCATACACACACACACACACACACATATATATATATATATATACATACATACATAACTATTTGCACACACACACATACATATATATTTATACACACACAAACACATCTATATATACATATATATGTATACATATATATCTATACACAAACAAATATATGCATATATATTCATATACACACACATAGATATATACATATATATTCATACACACGCACATATATATACATATATATTCATACACACACACATATATATGTATATATATATATATATATATATATATATATATATATATATATATATATATATATACATATATATTCATACACACACATATATATACATATATATTCATACACACACACATATATAAATATACATATATATTCATACACACATTTTTATATATATATATATATACACACATATATATTCACACACACAGAGACACACACACACACACACATATATATATATATATATATATATATATATATATATATATATATATTCATACACACACACACGCACATATATTTATAAACACACCCACACACATTTAAACACACACACACATATATCTATACACATATATATACATATATATTTATACACACACACACATATATATGTATATATTTATACACACACACATGCACATATATACTTATACACACACACATACACATATGTATTTATAGACACACACACATACACATATATATTTATATACACATATACATTTATGCACACATACACACAAATATATATATATATATATATATATATATATATATATATATATAATTTTCCTCTCTTTTACATACATACATACAAGTATGATAATAATCATACATTAGCTGATCATTATATGATTAGTAATGAAGTATGTATAGAAATATTTAGAATTGGCGTACATATGTATATGTAATAATCATGATGCATCATTACATGATAAGAAGACAACGTGTGAGATGTAAATTCTAACCAAAATAATCATGTATATTCCTATTACAAGATACCTATTATATGTTCACAAATGGTTAAACAAGTGGAAATGGAAAGGAAGAATAACATTGAAATGCAGACCAGCAACACAGCAGACAAAGACATCAAAGCAGCAGTTGGAAGAGAAATGTAATCCAGCTGCTGGAGAGTGGTGTGAAAAATCAATAAGACTTTGCTTGACTGCAGGTGGGAAAATTTAGCTTCATGCGAGTCTTGGACTCACACACATTGAATATACAGTTATTAGGAGATGCTTGGGCTATAATGATTATTGTCATAGGAAATGGACACAGCAACCAGAGTTCAAATCCTGGACAAGGCTGTTTGCATTTCCCATAGCACTAATACCCTTGAGAAAGGTATAAACCCAACTATTCTCCCTCTATTTATGGGTAAATAGTAGAACAGACTAGGCACTTTAACCTTTGTATGGTAACAGGTCTAGGAAAAGAAATATTTTCAATTCGAACCTGTTAAACTCTGCTTTAAAAAAAGTGACCTTGTGTTGCAATTTGCACATGCATAGGAAATGGGTAAAATAAACACATTAAGCATGTTGAATAAGTTTTGTACCTTTTAATTAATCAAGGACATTTTAGTTGATTTTATTTCTATGCAAATTCCACCCGAAAACCAGGGGCAGATCAACTATGAAACTAATGAACCTGATGATTCAGGATGTCTTCACTTTTAGTTAAAAGCCTCTGAAATAAGTAGACCAGTTCACATAACTCGGCAGCAATATCTCATCTACTGAAAGTGATGTCATAGAAAGTCTCTGAAATAAATAGACCAGTTCACATAACTCGGCAGTAACATCTCATCTACTGAAAGTGATGTCATAGAAAGCCTCTGAAATAAGTAGACCAGTTCACATAACTCGGCAGCAACATCTCATCTACTGAAAGTGACGTCAACATACACATAGGAGAGGCGATTTCTTCCAACTTATGAATGTGTCAGTACTACTCCATGGATGCACTAGCTGGACTTTAATGAAATGCATGGAGAAAAAGCTAGATCAGGACTATACAAAAATGCCATGTTCTGTTCTGAAAAAATCCTGGAAGCAGTACCGAAAAAAAAAAAAAAAAAAAAAAGCAGGTGACCAGCCACTTGCCTCTCATCTCACAGACCATCCAAGTCAGATGAACAAGACTGCTTGGCACTATTGGAAAAGTAAGGATAAACTCTTGTTCTCTTATGTACTCCTAAACATGAACACACTAGTGTTGGCCAACAAGTGAAGATTTACATTCATCAGCTGTGTACAGACACTGGATGCAGTCAAGAGAACCTACTGAAATTGATGGTGAGAGAGAATCAAGGATCTTATCAGCATAACTTGATGACAATGAATCCCAGAAAGGGCACCAGAATATTGCTTTAAAAGTTTGGGTTTACTGTATGAGAAAAGGTACTTAGAAAATTATATAATTACATATAAAATAATAGTCAAAATAAAAGTTTAAAGTTATTAAATATGTGAACCTTCCCATAACAGTTTAAGCTTCAGGGTCCTCCAAAACGTAAGTCCACCACTGCCTAAAACCCAAGTACATTTATGCTGTGCAGTAATTTCTGATCCACACTAATTAAATTTGACAATACTCTTTACTCCTGTCTGATCAAATGAAAATTATCCTTGGTGTTAAGATCTTTATTATCATGTCATTTGCTGCTTAAGTCATTAACTTGTCTGTTTTAAAGGTCATTATTATCAGGTCAGAGATCATTCCTTGCTATTGATATCATATAACCCTGTAAAACTTGTCACATGCAACTTGAACAAAAAATGGCTACTGCCAACTAACTCAATTGCCCTGAGAGATACAATAAAGAGGAATTATTCAGCATATTACTGATGACCTAATAGGTTATAGGACAAGAAAAGAAAAATTATCAACTCCACTGCTTCTGTGTGTTTAATATTAATCTTCTTTTGGGGAAGTTCATTAATAATGATATTCTTGGTTTAAAGGTCATAAGCATCAATCTTCTTGTTGATAAAACCATAATTATCAATGTCTTAGCTGCTAAAGCCTTCATTATCAATGTTCTTCCTGTGAAAGCCTTCATTATTAATGTTGTAGCTGCTAAAGCCTTTAAAATCAACCCTCTTGCTATTAAAGCTTTCATTATCAACCTTCTTCCTGAGAAAGCCTTCACTATTAACCTCCTAGCTGCTAAAGCCTTCAAAATTAACCTTCCTGATGCAAAAGCTTTCATTATCAACTGCTTTGCTGCTAAAGCCTTCATGATAAACCAACTTACTGTGAAAACCTTCATTATCAACTTTCTTGCTGCAAAAGCTTTTATTATCAAACCCCTCAGTTCTAATGCCTTCATTATCAACCATGAAATTACAAGCATATATTTCTGTGTGTATAACCATAATTATAAAAATAGCACATTGTAGTGATATGTTTATTAGACCAATACATTAAAAATGCTCTGATTTATAGAATAAAGCAATTTCTTGAGCAATTTGCAACTGAATGATAATTTTGTGGGGTCTGCATATACACAAAACATAACTTACTAATCATCCAAATTTTCAGTATAATTGTAATAATCATAAAATGCTAATTAGAATCTGTCACTCCTTCATAAATAGAAGCCTCAATATCATCATGGACTACTGTTATAACAGGAACTTATCAGATTCACAGGTTATTTAATTTTATATTAGACACCAAGATTTCAACTACACACACACACACACACACACACACACACACACACATATATATATATATATATATATATATATATATATATATGGTAGTTTCTTTTCTAATGTTCTTCCAGTGATCTACTAGTTTACAGCATTTTATTACTATTATTTTCTTTTGAGAATGAATAAAAAAGTTATCACTTGTTCAGTTTGACTTCATAGCAAAACACATTCTTTTTTTTTTTTTGCTCAGAGAGTGTCCAACATTAAAAGTACTTAAATGATTAAGTTAGAGAAACTGATGGGATGGAAGTGGCCTGAAGCTATCAATTCAGCAATCCCCACCCTCATCAATTCTAACTCTTGGAAAGTGGTAGGAAACACAACCCAAGACCCAGAATAGAATATTGGCCTCAAGACATTAATTAACGTTAAAGTTGGCTTTTCAAGTTTTGCTGATGAAAAACTAAGGTGTTGGTGATGTTCGTAAATGAAAGCCAAATAAATATTTTTTTGGGAAGATCAAACATTATGGTTTTCAAACCAACCAAATCAAAGATTTTACGAAGAAGAGGTTGGGACAGAAAACGACGAAAAAAAAAATGATAATGAAAAAATGATTTGGTGTTTGTAGCTTCAAGATTTTATATATTTCAGTTTCAGCAACTTGAAAATAATCAAGGAACAAGTCAATATCAAGAAAATGTTTTTTTGTTAATATTTACACACACACAAACACATATACGTGTGTGAGTGTGTTTGTGTGCCCAGATGCAAATATATATGCACATACACACATAAACAGATGATGAATCTGAAAGAATATTTGGTATTAATATATCTAAATAAACACAAGTGTATAAAAATATTACAATATCTTCATAGATATTTACATACACAACATCTATGCATAGACTTACATGTATGTTTGATAGTAAAAATGCATTTATATGAAAATATTTACTCTTTCATTCAATAAGAATAATAAGAAAATAATAAGAAGACATTAACTTATATTTATTATCATAGATCTACATTTCATGTGTAGAAATACACATTTATTGCAATAGATGTACATGATTATATATATGCAAATTTCATTAAACATAATAGACATTTTATGCCTACATATTCTCTTTTGGATCCGTTCGAATTCCCGTATTACTTTTATCGTATTCGGGGGGGAATTGATTTAGGTATTGTCCATAGTTGTATGTATCCCTAGTACTTTCTGCCCGACTTTGGGCCATCATCAGGGAAGAATCTGTTACAAAAGTGATGTAACTTTTGTTTTAGCAAATTACTACTGTGTAAGGACGTCTTTGCTGTTGGAGATTATGGCGCTTGCTTTTAAATGTAATTCTGTAAATAGTGCCAGTAGCTAAAGACATTTAAGTACGTTAGCACTGGTTTGAAAATTAATTCTATTAAGTGCTGGTTGCAGGTTTCTAATATATAGTGCTTCGAGAATCTGAAGTTTTTGTTTATTATTTTGATGTTTGAGTATTGTTGTGTTGTCGGTGAGAATTTTTCGTAGTTGTGTTGTTGGGCATGAATGTTTTTTTTAAATGCTGAGCTATTGAACTTGTGTCAGAAAGGTGCATTGTAAGTCTCCTCGACAGGGTAGTTGAGGTTAAACCAACATATATATTATTATTATCAGAGATACAATCTCCTAGGGGACATTTAAATTTATATATAACGTTGGTTTTTTGCAACACCCCAATCGAGGGAGAGGAGTTATTTCTAATGACCAAATTCGAGGTTTTAAATTTATTATAATATATAATAAGTTTTATTTTTTTATTAGGATCAGTGGGGAGTATGTTTTTGTGAATCAATGTTTTCATTATTTTTTCATCGGATTTATAATTGTAGTGCATTTGGTTATGATAAAAAAGTTTGATATATGTTTGTTGACTGGATGAAGTAGTACACTGTTTATTTTGTTGGTTAACATTTTTGATCATACGTTTAATTTGTTCATCAACAATATAGTTAGGAAACCCATTATCGATGAGAGCCTGTTTTATGTTTTTTACCTCTTTATAAAATATTGTTTTGGAGGAGGAGATTAGTTTGGCACGGGATATTACATTACGAATAATTGCTTTTTTATATCTGAAGGGGCATTCACTTTTAAAGTTGAGGGTACAGGAGTTATTACTAGAGGGTTTTTTGTAGGTGGAGGTAGTGAAGTTATTATTGTTGTTAGTATCAATGAGAACATCTAAAAAGGAAATTTTATTGTTTTTGTTTAGTTCATGAGTAAAGTTAAGGACTGAATTGTTTTGGAAGGTATCTTGTAGTATGTTGATTTCGTTAATATTATTAGTAAGAATAAGAATATCATCAACATATCTTAGGTATATTGGAGGTTTTTTTATGCTATTGAAAATTCTATTTTCGAGATCTGACATGTAGAAATCACTGATTATATATATATATACACACACACACATATATGTATGACAGTAAAAATTAATCTTTACTAAAATGTTTACTCTTTCTCTTTCAGATATATATATAAAGATTGAAGCTCAGAAAATAAGAAAAGTTTTTGCATAAAAAAGTGCTTGATGGTATTATAGCAGAGGAGGTATAAACTTCATATATTAGAATTATGGTCACAATAAGTCTGTTACTTGTTTCATGTGGAAAACACAAAAAACTCAAATAACTTATTGTGTCCACAATTCTAATATATATATATATATATATATATATATATATATATATATATATATATATATATATATATATATATATATATATATATATATATATATATATATATATATATACCAGGGCCATTGGCTTAATGAATTGTGTGTTTGCTAATGGTCTGGGAGACCTGGGTTCAATCCCAGGTTGAGTCATACCAAAGATTCAAAAAATGGTACTTGATGCCACCTTGCTTAACACTCAGCATTATAAAGTAAGGATCAAGGGTAAAGTAGGGCAATCCAGAGAAAGGAGTAGCGTCCTCCCCGACAACTCGGTGTAGTAGCTATAAAAAAGTGAACCTTTGGGTCACCCTTGACTAAGGTCACCAAATTTACTTACTTTATATATATATATACACACACACACACACTTATTTTTATAGATTTACATGGGTATGTGTCAATGTAATTTATATGTTTCATTGCATTTAGTGATTATTTGGAAATGTGCATATACATGAATATAAGAGCGTGCAGGTGTATGTACACATATATACAACCTGTGTAGAAAATATATTACATTTGCATATATGTGGATATAAGTAAAAGGTTGAGATCAAAGAGAAAGCAATTATCAAAGCTTATTTGCCCCTTAGAATCAATCTCCTTCTTATAAAATCAATAAACTTAACCAAACTTTCAGAGCCACAGTTTGAATTCCAATATTCTCAATAATAGTTAGCTGCTTTTGAAAGCAAAAGAAATCAAATTGATTTCACTGAAAAGAAAAGTTTTGATATTATCCCATGAAAAGAAACCATTTGAAGTTAAGAAGGAGCAGCAGATGAAATACATTGCTATGTTTGCAGTGAGTTAGATGAAATGGTTTCTTTATCAAGAAACCCAGTTTGTTTTGCTTTTCTCAGAAAGGCAAAAACATCATAAAATTTGCTGAAAGATATTATCAAAATATATTTAAAAGGTACAGTTTTAATAGAACTTTGGCTTATACAAAAAATAATAATAAAGTCTCCATATTATTAAAGAAAATCTTTTGATTAGCAAGCTAATATTCAAAATATAAATTTACACAAATTTATACATACACACACTTATACAAGTATCAGGTATGTTCTAAAGTTTCTAACAGCAATATCCTTTTAAAAACTAAAACAAGTATACACAGTTGAAAACCAATTTAAAAATAAAACACGCTTGAAATTTTTGCACAGCCGTAATAGAAAATAGGCCTGCCATGGTGGTTAAAATAGTTGTATATTTCTCATCAGTTCTAGTGATTAGTGCTCAAATCCTAGATAAAAGCTAGGATTTTGAATATTGTTTTTCCAGGATTCAAGTAGACCAGAATATTCCAACCCTATCCATTTGTTTTCCTTCTCCTAGACTAGTTGCCTTACTAAAGCTAAAGAACCCAGTCTGCTTTACTATTTATCCATAGCTAGGGCGATAACAGATGGATTCATGACTTTTCTTAGGACATTAACTCAAAATGCAAATAACTTCATCCAGCATTTCAACTCAAGTCCATTTCCTACAACTATAACCTCTATGCTAAGCACACCTTATATGCCTATATATATATATATATATATATATATATTAGAAAAGAGTGATATGCCTCTTTTTTCTATGCATGTTTTTATTATTTCATTTTTATATGAATTTTTTACAACCACATAAACAGAATAAAATTACTTAGTTTTGGCTTACATCGGTCACTGAATTGCAATTGGAAACAACAACAACACTTCTAGAGTTTTGAGAGAGAAAGAAAAAAATGTATTCATTTTCTCCCCCATATAGATATAGGTTATTAGACATACATATTTACAAGTAAGTATATAAAAATTGATCCCACTGTTTACCAAGAAGTAATCAGTAATAAAAAGAGAATCCTGTTTGACAAGCAGAAACAATCTGTCCAATCGTTTGACCATGATGACTCTTCAAAGCATTTTCCAAAAAAGTTACTATGATGTGGGCCGCAATTGGTATGGTTCACTGCAGTGTTCTTTCAAGAAAGGAATATCTCAGTTGATGTTCAGTGCCACAAGCTGGAAGAGAGTCATTGAAATCTGCATGGAATGAGACCAGTTTTAATCAGTTTTCTCCCCCATGCTAATGCTTGGTCACATATTGTCCAAATGACACTGCACAAGATCTATGTGTCAGGTCTTGGAACTTGGCCTCATATAGTTCATATCAGTCAACAACTGATTATTGCAACTCTATGATGGGGTTGGTAGCAGCTATATTTCTCCCTAATGTTTAGTTTGATAAATTGGAAAAGGCTTACAGAAAACTGTATGGAATTTGACCATATTAATCAGTTAAAAGTGACCACTTTTAATACATATTATTGCTTGGTCACACATTGTATAACAACACAAAAGATTGGTCCATTGGATTTTGAAGATCTGCCTTATCCTTCATTTTCCAAAGCTGTCACCAATTGATTAGAATTTTTCTTTTATTATTTGAACAACTTCTAAATTAAAGAATGTTCATTAAAAGAGAAGTTATAGAAAACACACCAAATGATTTTTTAGAGTTAAGGTCTCTAGAATTCTAATCAATACATTTACCCAACCCCCTCCACTACAAACAGATTGTGGCTCAAGGTCAATTTTTAAAAAAATTATAGCTGGTTTGAATTTAGAGTTTTTCTTCTCCAATATTAGTTACCATGCCATAGTTAAGGTTCCAAGTCTTCCTTGCTATTTTACTCCTTGATAGGAACAATTCATTGAAAATAGATAATTGTTAGAATTATTAAATAGGTCATTCAAAATAATATAACTGTGCCCATATAACTGTTTTTGAAGCTGTGATTATTTTAAAATTATTATTAAATAGAAATAGTTACATGAAACTATATCATTGCTTGCCAAAAGACTGATTTTTAAATTCAATAACACAAGGATTGACATGTTGTAAAACCAAACAACCAACCATCATTTTTTAAACAATCAAAGAAAGATAAAAATAACAAAGGCTTATATCAATAAACTGGGCCATTGGCTTAATGAGTAGAATGTTTGCCCATGGTCTGGGAGACAGGGGTTCAATCCCAGGTTAAGTCATATCAAAGACTCAAAAAATGGTACTTGATGCTGCCTTGCTTAACACTCAGTATTATAAAGTATAAATCAAAGGTTAGTGGATTGGTTTGGTTTCTTTGTTTTAATGGCATATCAACTCTTTGTGGGTTATTTAATGCCAAAGCCATTCTCTTAGAAGAACAGTAGTGGTACTATTTAACCCATAGCTGGGAGGATAAGAGGGTTCATACCTTTCCCAAGGGTATTTGCCTGAAAGTGAACGTAATAGCGCGACTGGAGTACGAACTCGCGTACTACGATTCCGCAGTCCATCGCTTTAACCATTACACCACGAGGACACCCCCAAAGGTTAGTGGAGTAATCAAGAGAAGGGAGTAGCACCCTTCCCACACCTGGATGTAGAAGCTATTGAAAAAGGAGCCTTTGGGTCATCCTTGACTAAGATCGCCAACTTTACTTACTTTTATATCATAAATATGGTTGATTAGACACTTTTTCTCACATTTCAGTCTGATGAGTGTAAAATGATGATTGTTAAATTTACAACTGAATAATTTTATATGGTCAGTATTTCTGCTGACTCATTTTTTTTAATAAACCTAAAGTCTTGATATCCAAGATACCTATGAAATACTAATTAGAAATCTTTATTCTTTAAATGAAAGCATTAATATCATCAATAGACAGTCTGATGATTGTATATTCTACATGAAACTTCAAGTAATGGACATCAAGTGCTCATAATTTGAAAACTTAAGGTTTTGAACCTGGCATAATAGCATTGAGCACTTTTTTATGCTTGTTTCTTATTTGTATTTCTTCTATTATATATGTACATATATATATATATATATATATATATATATATAAAACCAGCCATCATTTTTAAAACAATCAAAGATATAAATATATATATATATATATATATATAAAACCAGCCATCATTTTTAAAACAATCAAAGATATATATATATATATATATATATATATATGTATATATATACAACCAGCCATCATTTTTAAAACAATCAAAGATATATATATATATATATATATATATATATATATATATATATATATATATATGTATATATATACAACCAGCCATCATTTTTAAAACAATCAAAGATATATATATATATATATATATATATATATATATATATGTATATATATACAACCAGCCTTCATTTTTAAAACAATCAAAGATATATATATATATCTGAGTAAGTGTATATTTGCAGGGTAAGTTGTCATGGTATAATGGCTTAAGTGCTAGACTGGGGCCTCAAAGAAAATAAGTTTGAACTCCAGTTGCCCTATTATGTTCACTTTCGGATTAATACCCTTGGGAAAGGTATGAATCCAATTATTCTCCCTCCAGCTATGGGTAAACAGTAGGACAGACTAGGTTCTTCAGCCTTGGTGAGGCAACTAGTCTAGGAGAAGGAAAACTCTGAATTCAAACCTGTTAAACTCCGCTTAAAAATTAACCTTGTGTCATATCCTGCCCGAGTGGAGGGGTTGGTAAATAGGATCACTGCAGTTCTTCTATAAGGATGGCAGTGACATTAAATAACCCTTGAAGGTTGATATGCTATCAAAGAAAGAAACCAAACCTATATATTTACATATATGTATTGAGACAAAGAATAAATAAAATGATTTAATGCTGGCTTGCATATTTCATAGAAGAGTTGTTACAGTCATTAGCATATCTTGATTTTTGACCTTTGACTTTAATGGATGCCTTCATTATTGGATAAGTAAACCAGCTAGTTGAATATACACAGTCAATGACTTACCAATGGAGTATCCACAAATAAAGGAAAGTGTCAGATGGTAATAGGTTAATCCTTTCTGGCAACAAAAGGAGGAGGAGCAATTAAAAAGCAAATAAATTTGAAAAAAAAAAGGGTTCTTATTTTATGTATTGACTTTACTGAGGTAATTCCAGAATGAAAGGCTTCTTAAAGGGAAAAGGATAGAATTTCACTGTGTCTCATAATTAATGTGTAGAGACTTGACCTCTCTCTCTTTCTCTCACACTTTTGAGCTAAAGCAATGAGGATTAGAATAAATAATCTCACTTATTCTGATCCAGATATTCATAATTAGAGCATTAAGCTGGGCAACAGTTTAACACAAGACTCTTAAGATAAGCTACTAAAAGTAAAGAGAAATAAATCTACAAAACCCTAGATTAGAATCTTCATGTCTCCAATTATTCATCTAAAGCTGTGCTCTTCAGAACTTTGTTGAATCCTTAGTGTATAAGGATTTTTTTTCTGAATCTTATTTTGTTTGTTTGTTTCTTATTTAATGGCATATCAACCTTCTCAGGTTATTTAATGCCAAATCTATCCTTTCAGAAGGACAGTAGCGGTGCTATTTAACCCATCGCTGGGAGGATAAGGGGATTCATACCTTTCCCATGGGTATTTGTCAGAAAGTGAACCGAATACCGCAGCTGGAGTTCAAACTTGTGTACTACGATTCCGTAGTCCAGTGCTTTAACCATTACACCACGGGGACATCCCCTCTGAATCTTAAGTCAGAAAATACTGAACTATTATATATATTACTAAAATGCTTATTACGTTTGTATATATGTAAACATAACTCAACAAAAATGGAACATCATAGCAAGATTGTTTATGAAAAGAAACATTTAAAATGCTTTTAGAGAATAAAGCAACTTCCAGTTAAATTTACAACTGAATAATTTTATGAGGTCAGTATTTCTGCTGACTCTTTTTTTTAAATAAATGTAAAGTCTTGATATCCAAGATACCTATGAAATGCTAATTAGAAATCTTTATTCTTTGAATGAAAGCATTAATATCATCAATAGACTGTTTTTATTATGAGAACTCAATGGGCTTGTGGGGTGTTCAACAACATATTAGTCTAAGGTCTTAAATGTATACTGTGCATGTATGTGTGTGTGTGTGTATATATATATATATATTGTGGTCTTAAGCTATCTGATAATTGTAGATTATGAAACTCTGAGTCAGTGTGAAGAATTTTGAGTTAATACTTTCATATCTTACTTCTTATTATGGTTCTGTCTCCATACACTTTAGCATTTTTTTTACTGTTACAATGATTCTACTCTTGTTTCTTTAACACTGTATATATATATATATATATATATATATATATATATATATATATATATATGTATCTAAATATATGTGTGTGCGTGCGTGTGTATACATACATATAAACTTATATACATATTTATTTGCCAATTGACATAATGCTTAGAGTGTTTGCCAATGGTCTGGGAAATCTGGGTTCAATCCCAGGTCAAGTCATACCAAAGACTCAAAAAAATGGTACTTGATGCCCCATTGCTTAACACTCAGCATTTTAAGGTAGAGTTTTATTCTAAAAATTAGTCACATGATGTAAAAGAATATTCTATATTTCTGTTCCTCTGACATGTCACTTATGACTACCCCCTTTTTTTCTCTTCTTTATTTTCTCTTCCTAATTTTGTGGTGATCTCATACTTCAAGTAACATACTAAATTAACTAAGTTTACATTCAAACAAACACAATAAAAGAAGAAAAGAATGCAATTAACTTCGATGACATAGCAAGAAATTTGGAGAAAATATTCAATGACCATTCCTTACCCTCATTTTTCTCTTGAAGATTAACAGTAATAGTAAAGCTGACCTTTTTTCTTTTTGGGGGTAACTTGTTTATCTTTGGTGCCTCGTTCTCTGAAGGAAGTAATTTCTTATATTTGTTTATAATCTGCCTTGAATACATACTTCGAATGTTGATAGATCTAATAAAAGAAAACGGCTTTACACTAAAAAATGCCAAGAAGTAGATGATATCCTACAGAAACTGAAACAGACTATGCAGATGATATAAAGCTTCTTTAAAAACTGCCAGCCCAAGCCAAATCCCAACTGCATAGCCTCTGGCAAACTGTAGGAGGCATTAGCTTCCACATGAATGCAAATAAAATAAAGTACATGTATTTTAAATGAGGAGCTATCTTTACTTTAAGTGGCAGGCCTCTAAAATTAGTAGACAAGTTCATATATCTTGGTAGCAATATCTCATCTACTGAAAGTGATGTTGATATATGCCTAGCTAATGTGTGGACTGCTATTGATAGGTTATCGGTCATTTCGAAGTCTGATATATCCAATAAAATAAAATGTGTCTGTGTCCATATTACTGTATGGAGGCACCACATGGACACTAACAAAGCACAAAGAAAAAGCTAGATGGGAACTACAAATGAATGCTATGAGCCATTTTTAATAAATCCTGGAAGCAACACTCCATGAAGCAACAGCTGTATGGCCACTTACCTCCCATCTCAGAAGCCATCCAAGTGAAAAAAACTAGACATGCAAGATACTGCTGGAAGAGCAAGAATAAACACATAAGTGATTTTCTTCTTAGGACCCCAATACAAGGATGTGCCCATTTTGGCCAACTACCAAGAGCTTATTTACATCAGCTCTGTGCAGATATATGAATATAGTTTGGAAGAACTGCCAGGAGTGATGGATGATAGGGACAGAGGAGAGAGAGAGTGTCAGAAAAATCCATGCTGTCAGCATGATTTGATGATGATGATGAACTAACCAGACAATTCCAAACAAAACATAAGGTAGAACAGTTCCTTAATACTTTCTTTGCTAAGCAAAGAAATCTAATACTTCCAAACAATATTTGGAATGATATACAGTTTGCTACCAAATATATCTTAACATAACTCTGGTGTCAGGTTTTACTCATCTAAAATTTATGAAAACATGTCTATGTTAGATGTTTAAAATGGCTTTATTTTTATACAAATTAACTGATATAAACAACCACATATATATGTAAATGATACATGAATATATTAAAATCAAATATTTTAAGAATTTAAATAAAAACATGGATTTACACTTAAGACATAAGACAGTGAGTTAGTGAATATTTCGGCAAGCCACTTTTATATTGTTATGTCATCTGCCGAGATAATAGCAGCAAATATGTTACCTCCATTGTCAACCTTGAAAATATGATTTTAATATGTAGAATAATTTTGGAAAGTAATTATTTTCACGATAAAAGTACAGGTAAAGTTGCACAGACCATCATCAGCACTATCATGACTTGTGCAGTTGAATTCCAGTGGTATGGAAAGTCCCAGATGATCAAGTTGCAACATCTTGACAGACTCCAGTCACTAGTTAGAATCTACCTTTACATTGATTCAGCATGGTTTGTTAAGAGTTGTCTCCCTTAACTTTGTGTAACATAGTGACCAACAACTGCTGGTTATTTAATAGAGTAGAAGAAACACAAAAACACAATTTGTTTCAAATATTAAAATTTCTGTTGTTTTTATTCCAGCCAGTTTCTGAGGCTGTGGAAATGGATAATGGATACAATGTATGGGGTAGATTCTTTGTTCTAATAAGAACCAGTGCTTATGTCTTTGAATGGTTCAATTGCTTTCCATCCATACTAATACTGATCTCCTTGTATTTCCAGCCACCAAAAATAAAACAAATAAAAAAAACACAGCTTCTTTTATTGGGGTTCATTGAACACAGAACCCTCACTTCTGCATTGCATCAGAAGCATCATTCCAGTCAACCCTTGCTACTATTTAGATGGCTGATGGAGTTTAGTGACTGCTGTCACTAGTCCGGGAGCAAGGTCAAGCATATCTTGTTATACTTAGGCTACTAGATAAGATTTTGAACTTAGTCAAATTGTCTCTATTGGTTTCTTTTTAATAATTCATCTATTCACACCCCAGTACCATTCACTAATAATACTAAATTTGGATTAAGGATTCCAGCTCCTGGTTTTAAATTTAGAGCTGTCCTTCTCCAAGTCTATATAAGAATAGAAACAATTATCAGCAAACATGATGGGAAAAAATGTTGGATTTTTATTAACCAGAGACTCTTGGAAGAAAAGCTCAAGTGAGTTTGATATTTAATTATTTTGATAGGGTAGTCTTCAATTGAACTCTGACAAAAGAGACAGCTTTGCAAAGTAAATATCAGAAGATTAGGTGCAATGGGAATTGCTTGGTTAATAATGTTATGGCTAAAACGAGGTTTTATTTGGCATGCATAATAACAGACAAAAGAAATGCTGAGCTCTCTTGAAAGGTTCCCAAGACATCTTTCTTAATATTGATATTTACTACCACATAAATAAATGCTTAACAATCATATGTATATATATATATATATATGCAAACACACACAACAATGCATGTCAAAGAAATTCTTCAGACTGACATAAATGACAGAAAAATAAATACATCTCACTGAAAAATGTCAATGTTAAAAGGACACCTCTGGTGGTGTAATGTTTAGCAAGCTAGACGAGCAAACCTACACGAGTGAGTTTGAGTATCATTGGGTGCTCCATTCATATGGCCTTGTGTTGCATCTAAGCAATGTCAAAAGGCTGGAGAGTTCTCTAATGTTCCAAAATAGTACTTAGTAATCTCCCTTAACAATCTGTTGTCCATATTTAATCCAAAATTGCAGTGGGGTAGAGATTAAGAAATCCAGTTCCTGGTTTTGAATTTAGCAATAATAACAGAAAAACATAAGATTTCTATTAATCAGAGAGACTACTCACCTTGAAAGAAAGATCATGTATTGCAAGCTACCTGTGGCCATGTGCCAAACTTAACAAAGCTTAGTAAATAAAGTAAGAATATTTCCAAACTAAAATTTCACCCAATCCTCTCACTTATTTCTTAAATAGATTTTTTTTTCCAAAAAGATTAAGAAAGAGAAATTTGAATGAAGTTTGCTGATTGGCCTAATCAATATGGCTGTGTCCATATCAGATAAAATCCCAAGGATACTGGATACAAGTTAAAATCTCATTAGAGGTTTTTTTAGTTGTGATTTCATGCTGTTTGCTAAATTGTTGTAGATTGTAAAATAGCCTGAGTGTTAAAAAAATTCTAAAACTTTATGAAACCCAAACATTCAGGTCAGCTTTTTTAGTAGTAGTTTCCATTCTTAAAAGAAAAATTGAGATTTATCAAATGGAGTTTAATAAAAAAAAAAAAAAAATATTTGTATTAATTATGAAGATTTTGACATTTTTGAATTCTGACACTTCCTTTCAGGGTGAAATTGTGTATAAAGTAAGTTTTGATATCTATGACCCAATCATAGATTATTTTACAAGTAGAGATATTTACTATATATATAGATTTGGTTTGGTTTTATGGCATATCAACCATTGTAGGTTATTTAATACCAAATCCATTTTTTATACATATAAACAGTTCTATTTCAAACAATTCACTTTTTGTTTGCACACAGTTAAATGTAAAAATAGTTCTATTTCAAACAATTCAGTTTAGCATAAGCACACAGTTGTATTTGACCCATAGATAGGACACTATCAGGTGCTACCACTCCAGGCTAGAGTGGATCTGGGAGTGATGGCAATAAAAGGATATTCTGCATTCCCAAGAGCCCTAGTATTACTAGAGCCTCACCATTAGATTGTTTAGTATCATATCCAGGACACTCATTGGTGGGGAGTCTTGCTCCTCTGTGGAGATGCAATCAGTATTCTACAGCCCCAGCCGACTGGGCCGTATATATATATATATATATATATATTTACAAATATAGATTGTGGTTAAAATCATTTTATAAAAATGTCTAAAACAAAACAATAAGCACAAGCTTGTAGTATCTCTATCTTAGTTATACTGTAGAAAAAATGATCCAAGTTCCAATTAGTTTTTATTTTACATTGCAAATATTATATATATATTTTCAGCTCTGTCTAAGTCAAACATTTTGTCTTGGATTTGTGAATTTTGCAGGGTACCCATTGTTCCAGTGAATATCAGTGTTGTAATTTTCATATCTGTCCAATTCCAACCTCTGGAACAATGGTACTACACAAAGTTCATGAATCCAAAACAAATTGCTGGACTTGAACAAAATTGATAAATTACAATACTGATACTCTAAAACAATGGGTACCTAGCAAAATACATATGGGTGCATGTGTACCTGAACTTGAGAAAAATGCATGGAGAAAAACAAGATGGGAACTACATGAGAATGTTATGTGATGTTTTGAACAAATCCTGGAAGCAGCACCCCAGAAAGCAACAGCAGTACAGCCAGGTGTTACCCATTTCACAAACTGTCCAAGTAAGATGAACAAGATATGCAGGGCATTGTTGGAGAAGTAAGTGACATTTTTTTATGGACTCCCACTTATGGATGCAATAGTGTTGGCTGACCAGCAAAGACTTACAGACTTCAGTTCTGTACAGACACTGGATGCAGTCTAGAGGACCTACCAGTAGGGATGGATGGCAAGAAAGATTCAGGGAACTTGATGCTGATTATATATATATATATATATATATATATATATATATATATATATATATATATATATATATTGTAATGTCATGAACAATAGAATCAGATCAATAAGTTTGCTTATTTTATTATGAGGGATAAAAGTACTCAATATAAGAATGAACTGAATACAAAGTGCTTTTTCTCTCTCTCTCTCTATATATATATATATATATCATCATCATCATCATATCGTGCTGGCAGCACGGATATCCCTGACCCTCTCTCGCCACTCCTCCCTATCGTTCATCGCCCTAGGTAGGTCTTCAGGACAACAACCTGTATCCTCACATAGCTGCTGAATGTACGTTCGTGCTGGTCGTCCTGCTTTTGCGCGGCCGTGTGTGGGGATCCATAAGAGTACATCTCTTATGAGTTCATCTCTGCTTCTCCAGCAATGTCCTGCATGTCTGGTTCGCCTAACTTGAATAGATTTCGTGATAGGGGGCAGGTGGCCGTACAGTTGGTGTCTTGTGGGGTGTTGCTGCCAGGACTTGTTGAGGATTGCACGCAGCATTCTTGTGTAATTGCCATCTAGTTTCTTCTCCAGCCGTTTTGTTAGCGTCCATGTAGTGCATCCATATAGCAGTATCGATGTGACCGCTGCCTGGAAGAAACTGCGTTTCATTTTATTGGTTAGGTCTGATTTCCATATAGTCGATAGCCTATTGATAGCTGTCCATGCTTTCGTTAACCTCGTTATACACACATGTACATTCAGGGTTTGGCTAAAAATCAAATTTAACCATACAATCATATTCCTTATTTTCCCTTACCTATTGACATATCTATATCTGAAATCATTGTTTTGTTTGTATACACTAGTCAAAGAAGAAGTAATATTATCTTGACATCTTATTGAAAGAATCATAGCCATCCATTATCAATGTCTATACGATGATGGTCTGGATTTTTATGATGAAAAGAAATGGAAATTAAAATGAAAGAAATACAAGTGAAAGAAATTAATGTTAATTAAAAAACATTGCTTTTTCTAATAAAAATTCAATTTACAATCATTCATTTAATTTCATTTTTGACTTATCTGCAAAAAGTATTCAAGTAATTCTCTTCTCTGGGTAGTACTGATAATCAATAAACATTATTGATTTTATCCTAAATCTTTTTACTGCTTCAAACCAATGAAACTCACCCTCCTGAGCATACCCCTGTTTACTAAGTACCCCCCTCTCATATCCTTATCACTGCTCTTCTACCATCACCACTTTTAAATGGCATTCCCTAACTCGCTCTCCATTCTGTCCGTATTTAACACCCCCCTATACATCCAAGCAGAACTAGAATAGGAATATCCATTCCTAATAGGAAGGATGGAATGTCGAATATCTGCATGTAGTTGCTGTCATTTATGAATAGGGGTTGTGGGAGGGAAAGTTGCACTTGTTGAGTGAAGAAACCTTGTGCACTTTTAGAAGGCTGAAACACCAAGCACAAGGTGACAGAGGATGTGGGTAAGGAAGGCGAACAGGCGTGTAAAGAATATAAGAGAGGGATGGGGAGGGAGTCTTTAAAGGTCTTTTCCGATGCTTATGACTATTGAAAAGGAATCTAGGGGGAATTACCAGCAACTCATTTAAACTCTTTTTCCTTTCTCTCCCGCCCATCTTTCAAAGGCTCATTTTTCATCTTCTTTTTCATTTGTTTGCTTTCTTTTTTTAAGCAAGAAAAAAGATATTAAAAGTTATTGTATGTTGCCAATATTAAGTTTTAAATAAAAAGTGGGGAGGGGATCTGTAAAGAAAAAAAAATGAGATAAAAGGGAGTTTCAGGAATGTCCCCTGGGCAGTGTTTCATTATTTTTCTGTGTGTATCAGTCATAACAAGACCCATTGCAAAAGATAGGCTTTAGATAATGATGAAAAGAGCTAATTTATTAGATAAATAACTGACGAGCACTAGATATACGAACAAAAGATGTGACCTTTCCAATTCAGTGACATTGTAAACGTTGCATGTTCAGTTCTTAAGAACCCAGTTTATTGAAGGAATTCTTTAAAATTAAGAACACCTGTCACGTATGGAAATGAAGACGATATGATGATGAAATTTGTGATTTCTTTTGCAATCTTTAAAATAACTCACTCAATGGAAATAAATTTTATCTCTCTAAGATGCATATGTCCCCAAAACATTTTATAAGTTTGCTTGCAATGCAACATCATCTTTTCTCTCTAAGTTACAGATTAACCTTTGAATGAGAATAATGTTCAATAATAGATATTAGTGATGAAGTGTAGAAATCTACAATGTATGAATTAAGTCCCAAGACAAGCATAGGGGTATTCATTTTGTAATCATCATCATCATCATCCATTGTGTGTGTATGTGTGTGTGTGAATCATCATCACTCCCCTTTGTATTTGTGGGTAACACAACCATGATTATCACCCTGAGTATGTTTGTGTATGTTTAACTGTGTCATCATCATTATCCTTTGTGTGTGAGTGTATCATAATCATTATCATTATCATTTGTGTGTATGGGTAACACCATCATGAACACCATTTGGGTGTGTGGGTGTGTGTGTAAGTGTGCAATCATCATCATGCAATATATGTGAATGGGTCTTTTGTGCGTGAATGTGTATATACCATCATCATTAACCTTTATGTGTGAGTGTGTCTCCATATTTACCCAACCCCTTCACTCAGGCGGGATATGACACAAGGTCAATTTTTAAGTGGAGTTTAATAGGTTTGAATTCAGATTTTTCCTTCTCCTTGACTAGTTGCCTTACCAAGGCTGAAGAACCTAGTCTGCCCTACTATTTATCCATAGCTGGAGGGAGAATAATTGGATTCATACCTTTCCCAAGGGTATTAGTGCTATGTGAAATGCAAACAGTCGCGTCCAGGATTTGAACTCGTATTGCCGTGTCCATTTCCTATGACGATAACCATTACATCACGGGTGTGAGTGTGTATCATTATCCTTTGTGTATGAGTGTGCACCATCATCATTCATTGTGTGTGAGTGTATGGGTATCATAATCATTAACCTTTCTGTGTGAATGTGGGTACTATCATCTTTAACTTTTGTGTGAGAATGTGTGTGAGTGAGTGTGCATCGTCATCATTGTGTGAGTGTGTGTGTACCATCATCATCATCCTTTATCACTACCATCATTATCAGTGTGTATGTATATATTAATAACCCCAAATCCTAACCCAGTTATTAAGTGAATTTCTATCTGAAATTTTCACTTTCAATTGTTTGATGTGATTAATCGAAAAGTGCTGAGTTAAGTGCATTTACAAGGTAGGAGATCATGTTAAAAAAATATTTTTAGCCAAAATAAATTATTTTATATATATATATATATATATATATATATATATATATATATATATATATGTTTGCGTGTGAATAAATTATTTTTCATATATATACATATATATGTTTTTGTGTGTGAATAAATTATTTTTCATATGTATATATATATATATATACATATATATATATATATATGTTTGTGCGTGAATAAATTATTTTTCATATATATATGTATATATATATATACATGTTTGTGTATGATTATGTGTGTGTGAATATACAGAGAGAGAGAGACGCATAATAAGAATTGTAAATCTATAAATCACCATAAGAACAAAGATGAGACAAACATACGCATAAATACCATAAAAGTAGACATTGTACCCTCTCTCTCTCTCTCTCTCTCTCTCTCTCTATATATATATATATATATATATATATATATATATATATATATATATATATATATATATATAGAGAGAGAGAGAGAGAGAGAGAGAGAGAGAGAGAGAGAGAAAGAAACACATTGACTATTTGCACATACATATTATTCTCTCTTTTTTCATAAAAGATAGCTTTAATTTGTTCTACAAATAATGTTTTTGCCCAATAAGCTTTGCAACTGCTTTCAGACAATATGGTGCAGAGAGAGAGAGTGAGGCATTTTTCTTTTTTGTCAGTAATAACCAATTGCTAATCTAGCTACCCAAGCAATCCTTGCCCATTCTTTGCTACCAAAAACTCATAATCCAATTTGTCATTTTAGTTTAATCAGATTAGACCAAATCAACCAAACCAGTGCCAGACAACCTCTTCACCAGTTAAGCTTTTCTTAATCACAATTTCTACAAGCTATTTCCTGAAAGATTGTCTTTTTAGAATGCTTTATTCAGCAAAGCAGAGTCAATCTCAGGGAGTTTAGCACCAGTTTTTACCATAATACAACTCATACTAATACCTTTCAATTTATTTCATCAAAATACATATATAAGCAGCTGTAAGGCCAGTTACCTCCTATCTCACAAATGATCCAAGTAAGATGAGCAAGACATGCCGGATACTGCTAGCAAAGTAAGGACAAACTCATAAGTGGCTTTTTTTCATGGACTCCTACACATGGACACACAAGTGTAGGCCAACCAGCAAAAACTTAAATTTTTCAGTTTTGTGTGGATACTGGATGCCTTCTAGAAGACTTGCAAAGAGATACATCAAACATAAAGGGATAGTGAGAGAGAGTCAAGGGACACTATGATGATAATGAGTAAACATCACATTATGTTTGCTTGTGTGTGTGTGTGAGTGTGTATTTGTGTGTATGTGCATGTATTATTGTAAACCAATAAAAATAACACTTCATAAGATTTTTATTTCTATTTCATTTTACTTTTTTTATCATTTATTTAATACATTTGAAAGATACAAACTTAAAGCATAATGCAATTTCCAGTCCAATTTGCAACTAATTGATCATCTTAAATTAGCCCAATTTTTAATACAATAATGGAGATAACTAAGAAATACTAATATTAGAAATCTTAACTTCTTAAATAAATAAGTAAGTAAAGTTGGCAACCATAGTCGAGGGTGGCCTGAAGGCTCCCTTTTCAATAGTTACTACACCAAGGTGTAGGGGAGGGCGCTACTACTTTTCCTGGATTGCTCCACTTTACCCTTAATCCATACCTTATAATACTGAGTGTTAAGCAAGGAGGCATCAAGTACCATTTTTTGAGTCTTTGGTATGACTCGACCCAGGATTGAACCCAGAAGCATCAATATCATCATGAATTATTGTTATAAGAACACAATGGGTTCATGGATCATCTAGTTTCTGCAAAAAAATTTTCAGTAAAAGAAAAAAAAAACAAAAGCTTTCAAGGTCCATTTCTAAATCTCTCTTAAAAATAACAAAACTTCAAACCTTTGGAAAAGACATGAATTCATCTTTTCTTTCCCCAGCTACAAGTAAATAATAGGGAAGACTGGGTTCAGCAACCAGTCTAGGAGAAGAAAAACTGACTTTAAACCAGTTTTTCTCTGCTTAAAAATTGATGTATTGTCATAATTTGCCTCTGACAAGGAGTTTAGGTAAATACACACACATTTTTATCATCATCTTATGGGGTTGTTTTTTTTTATTCTTGAAAGATGAAGCTCTCCTGTCTTGAAGATGTCAGTAACATCATAGTTTTTGATCACATTTTATCTTTGCTTCAAGTAAGAGCTTTTTTTTTTCTTTTTTTTTTTGGTGGGGATGACCTTCCTATGACCTACTCATTAGGATGGTTTTGATTTGCTCACTGAAATTAGTTGCCTCGCCAATGCTAAAGAGATGAGCCTCCCCGACTATTTTACCCATAGCCTGTGGAAGAAAAATAGATTCATGCCTTTCCTAAAGGCATTAGTGCATAGAGAATGCAACCTCAACTTGAATTGGAACTGGACTTACAAATTTCTTTTTTTGTATTGATAACCATTATGCCAACTATAAAAAATGTAAACAAAGGCTGCTGCTGCTGTTGCTAAAATAAATACCTTAAAAAAATTCCCTTAGCCAACATGGTCCGCTTGGTGGCCGAGAGGTCTGAAACTTAGTCTAACGTAAAGTTGGACGGGTTTCGATCCCGGCTTCGAGCGTCCTGTGTGTCTAGCCACACTGAAGAGTTCTGATAAAACGAAACAGTCTGTCTGTGGATAACAATATATATATATATATATATATATATATATATATATATATATATATTTGTTCTGTTTTGTCAAATCTGTTTTTCAGGAACTGACATATAATTGAATTACAAGTAAAAAGAAAACATTTAGGAGATTTTTTTATTAATTTTAAGATTTATTTGAGGATTCTGACCATTCCTCTCACTTATTGTTAATCTATATTTCATTCCAAAATGTAATAATGTTTTAGTTTCCTGAAAATTGCTTGGCACTTTGCAAACCATATAAGTAAAAATTAATCACTTCTTGATCAGATTGGTTCTCCAAGAAGAAATCAATAATGATTTATCTGACCAGCAACTTTATAAAGAGTGAGTGAGATAGAGAGAGAGAGAGAGAGAATACCTGCTGTGAAGCAATAGTTAGAGTGCAAAATTTACAGACAATTCTGAGTGCAGTGACTGTACCAGACAAGACTAAACTTAGTAAATATATATATGAGGAGTCTTGTTCCTAAAATCAATGGTATACCAGTGCACAGTTCTTCTATCATCAGCTCACCCAAAAAGTATGGCTGGTTCTACATAAGCCTTTATCATTAGAAACAAAATTACCTGGGTAAGCTGTGTAGTGGTTCATATTTGAACTCTTAGGCAATCATTTGACATCTGTGACTGGAGAATGTTCACACACACACACACACACACATATATATATATATATATATATATATATATATATAAGAGTTTGAATAGTGTAAATACAGCAGCACTTCATAACTGTCATTTTCTCACCTATGTAGTCATCAGACCAAGAGTTCTAGTCCAATTAGCAACTAACTGATCATTTTTAATCATCCATATTTTCAATATAAAAGAAGGTAACTATGAAATACTACTAATTAGAACACTTCACTTTTTCTAAATAAAAAGCATTAATACCATCATAAACTGTTGTTATGAGAACCCAATTGCTTTACTGATTAAGTAGTTTCTACTACAACTTAACATATAAAACTATTTCCAGTACAATTTTCAATTGAATTATCCCAACTATGTATGACCAATATACCTAGAAATCATATAACCAACCAATTTATAAAGATAAATGACTAAAATTATTAAATACAAAAGCAATGTTACCAAGAAATCATATCTAAGTTTCCTTTAAACCTTTCAATAAGCTTCATTTGCTAAGTATCAAAAAACAAACACTCACTCAAGTTGAGTATTCTGCAAATTAGTTATATTTTCACTAATGCATTCAGATAAATAGCAATCTAATTTCTCAAAAGTATTTTCCAGCTGCTAAATCATAAAAAATAATAAGCTTCCTTTCAAAAGTCAGATTATGGCAGGTTAGAGTATCAAAAGGGTTCAATTTGGTCCCTTAAGAAAAATCCCTCTGCAGTCAATTTACTGGTAATGGGATTTCAAACTGGCAAAGTTCCAAGCTCGAAAATCCCTTGCTAAATGCAAGGGTCCTTAGAGAATTCTCTGTTTCAGAACAGGCAATCGTTACATGTAATGTGGGAAATAGTTCTTAAATTCCCTGAATACTTTATTGGGTTTACAAGATTAAGAACTAAATCCTTGCTGGGTTGGGTCCAAAACCTGGTTCTGAGGAAACAGGGATGAAAAGCAAATCTGACCCAAGTGATAAAGTCTTGTGTGAAAAGATAATAAATCACGAGGTGAAGGATATTCTTAACATGCAAGGTTGCCTGAAATTGCCTGGGACCAAATTCATCATTAATCATTGTTAGGTCATTTTATTTATCTGGTCCACATTTAACCTGACTGCAAATAGAAAAGAATACCAGTAGGAAAAAGAACAGAGTGGCAAGACATGTGTTTATCACCTGAACAGAGAGCATCAACAATAGACAGGTGGATGTTTATACAGTGGTTGTGTCAGGATGGTAGTTGTTTGGTTCATGTCAAAGAATCTGAAGAAAATCCGAGAGAGAGCTTGTTGAAGAATGAGAAGCAAAGTGTTGGTAGTGATTAACTAGGCTTAGCTCAATTTAGCACAAAGACACCCAGTGAGAGTTGAACTTACCAACAATGTTTACAGAGATTTTAACCATACACCATGAGGTACCCTAAAGGCCTAAGAAAGAGAAAGTTGAATGAAGGAAGAAGAGGCAGTTATGGTAGGGTTATTAACTGACTGGTGAAGAATAGGTAATGTTTAAATATATAGGGAGGAAGTGGAAGGCGTTAATCTGCAATCTGAGTTCAAATCCTGGACAAAGTTGTTTGCATTTTACTTTGCGCTAATGACTTCGGGAAAGGCATGAACCCATCTGTTCTCCACTCATAATAGCACTTTTCATTTTCCTCTTATTTGCAATGCATTTCTATAGCAAAACAACAAGGCTATGTATTTCTACAATAATTATACATAGAATAGCACTATTACTTTTTGATGCTATTCTGAGCAAAATCCTCAATCCTTCCACTGCTATCAAGGTAGAAAATGATTAATGATAAACGAAGGAGTTGGGTCAGGAATTTGTGGTAGAGTTACAGTAAGTCGGTGGAGAACAATAAAAAAAAGCTAAAATGATTGATTTTACCAAATACATCTTTTTTTAAATGTATACTTTTGTTTGGGGTTTATGGCATATCAACCTTTGTAAGTTATTTAATACCAAATCCATTTGTATACAAATAATCAGTTCTATTTCAAACAATTCAGTTAAGCATACAAAAACAGTTTCATTTCAAACAATTCAGTTTTGCATAGGTACAGAGTTTAATTGTCAAAAACATTTCTATTTCAAGTTATTCAGTTTAGTCAAACAGTCCTTAAACAATTCAGTTTAGTATAAGTATAGTTTTGGTCCACACACAGTTAAATGTCAAAGCAGTTCTATTTTAAGCAATTCAGTTTAGCATAAGTATGTAGTTTTGTTCTATTTGACCCATAGATAGGACCCTATCAGGTGCTACCACACCAGGCCAGAGATGAACAGGGAGCGATGGCAATGAAGGGGTGCTCTGCATTCCCCAAAGCTCCAGCATTACCGGAGCCTCACCATTAGATTGTTTAGTGTCATATCCAGAACACTTGTTGGGGGAGTCTTACCCCGCTGCAGAGATGCAGTCAGTGTACTCTACCGTCCCAGCTGACTGGGCAATGATTTTGATAGAATATCAACCCAACTAGTGTTATATTTTGCCTAAAGGTTAAGGAATTGTGTACATTGTACATTTGTATTTATATTTTTTGTGTAGTTGTTTCTTGTTTTGTTTTTTGTTTGGTACACAGTTATATGATATAAAGTATTCCTTTCTGCAGGGGTCAGCATATTCTAAGTCTAGACAACAAATGTGGGAAAAGCTGATTTGTGTTAAATGCATTGAGAATTTGCTATGTTACTCTCGGTGAATGAAAGATTTTGTATTCATGTATTATGCATTCCCCCTGCCCTGCCTCCAATGTCTATCCTCCTACCTCAGAAATAAGTCTTGAAAATCTAGTGTCCTACGGATCAAAGGTCACTATTTTTTAGCTGTACTTTCTTATTTATTTATTTACAATTTTGCAAAAATTAGGGCACTACTTCAAGTCATGGGACCCCCAGAGCATCATCTAAGGTATTTATTTTGCGAAACCATACCTATGATGTCACAGCTAATTCTTAAGTTGAGAAGCCAAAATAAGAAAAAAGTGGGGGTGAAAAGACGTCAATACACGAAAATTGAGAGGTCAGAAAAATTAACTAAACAAAAAACAAAACAAAAAGAAATAAAAAGGAGCAAGGGGTTGCTTTGAAAAGTAGTAGATAGATGGAAGGAGAAGTATATATCCTAAGTACATTATGTAGCGACTGAAAGAAAGGTGGTTTGAAGAAGGTTGGGGCGAGTGAGAGAAGGTGAAACAGACGAAATGAATGTCATAGGTAAAATGAAGAGCTGATGAATCAAGAAGACCCGGCCAAAAGAGAAAGGTTGGAGTGGGAAGAAAAGGGTGGGAAAAGAGCAAAGAAAAAAGGGAGAGGGAGTTATGACAGGTGTGAGGTGGGGGAGAGGTATAAGCAGCTAGAAGCTAAGAACTAGGAACAGGTTGGGGAGAGATGAGAGAAAAGATACCAGGAAGTGACCAGTGGAGAAGTCAGAGCTGACCAAAGAGGATAAGGCGAGGCCAAACGATAACATGAGGTTCTAATACAAGAACATAATCAAGCTAGATCCCTTGTGGGATAACTTCGTGGTCGATTCTTTAACCCTGACTGTCTCAGGGGACTGATGTGGGGGTGGTCTTTGCAAAGGTAGGGGGAGGTTATTTATGCTTCACTGCTCTCCACATCGATGTAAACGACAAGTAACGGAATTACGCAGAAGATGATGACATTTGACTAAATTAACAGCAAATAATACTTTCAATCGAGATTCTTGTCCGATTTAGTAAAGATGGTGCGCTCTTGGCAAACAAAACAGGCACCGGAAAATGGCTTGCGAGGATTAACGCTGATTAGTTCAAGATGGATTAACAGCGGTGAGGTTTGGTGATGGGTCAGTCTTGTTCACAAGAGAAAACGTAAAGATTAAGGTGAATGAAAAGATGTCAGCCCTGAAGTAGATATTGGAATGAGATCCATTGTAGTTGACAAGTAGTTTAAAGCACAATTTAATGAGATCAGTTAATTAATGTGGGGTGGGGGTGGGGGTGGGGGTTACTCCTTTTTTTTTTTTTAAATTCTATTCTGCAAAACTTCTTTAGCCTTTCTGAAATTATTTCAGATGGGTCAAAAGAAGGCCAAATTCTTTGTACTTGATAACATTTCAAGTTTTTCAGAAGCACGCTTAGCATAATGGTTATCATTGCAAAAAAGGAATCGATGATGAAAATTCAAATCCTGGACTAGGGTGTTTGTCTTTTACTTTTGTGCGAATTCGCTTAGGTGCTATGGGTAAATAATAGGACATACTGGGTTCTTTAGTCTTGGTTAGGTAAACAGTCTAGGATTTTTCAAAAAAATCTGAATTCAAACCAGTTTTCCTCTGCTTAAAAATTGACATTGCATCACATTCTGCCTATGAAGGAGGAGATGGGAAAATGTGTAAAATTCTTTTTAGACTAAATGACATACTTAGATAAAACTGGCATTTGTGCTGGTTTTGTGGTTTAAAGTTAATTGTCCAGTCCCAGTGAGCCTTCCACTCAGGTAGCATCTGTCCCCTTTATCTAAAACAGGCAGGGCTGGTTTATTGTTCGGTGCTTGAGGTGTTTCTGAAGAGGAATAGAGAGACTCAATTCATGCATGGCCCCCACTATAAAATGATTTTCAGTCAAATCCGTCTAGGTGAAAAGTCGGATAAATATACCCACCTCTTATAAAATGACGTCTTGTAAAATTTGTCTCAGAGGTAAGTCGGATAAATCTATACTTAGACCGAGATATTTATCCTTCTCTCTCTTTTTCTCTCAAACACACACATGATTGGGTGCTAGAAAATTCTTTTAAAATTTTTATAAATTTTTTTTGTTTTTTTTTAAAAGGTGAAAATAACTTTCAACACAATGTGCCAAGTGTCTTAAATTGTGAAATGAACTTCAGTATTGTTCATGAAAAATTTAAGATGAGGAAGTTAATTTTTTTTCTAAAACAAAAATACCAGAATTTTATTATTTCTAGTGAAACATTATAGAATCAAAATGAATATTATCAAGTTTATTTCCTACCAAACTCTATAATAGGGCCTCTCAAACTTTTTTACTTGATGCCTTCCCCTTGTAACCAAATTTAATTTCCATTCACTCCCAAAGGAATTAATATTAAATCCTAAATTATACTTTTCTAATGTTCAATACAATTCACATAAGAATCAATAAACTAGAAATGAAAATGCACCTTTAATTCTTGAATTATTTTTTAATGGGAAGGATGAGTTTAGTAGGCACTGAAGAGATCACAAATCATCATCATGTCGTACCACAAGCATGGATATCCCTGACCCTCTCTCGCCACTTCTCCCTATCATTCATCGCCTCTGGCTGGTCTTCAGGGCTACGTCCCCCTTATCCTCACATAGCTGCTGTATGTATGTTCGAGCTGGTCGTCCTGCTTTTGCTCGGCCATATGTGGGGGTCCATTGGAGTACATCACTTATGAGCTCATTCTTGCTTCTCCAGCAGTGTCCTGCATGTCTGGTTCATCTAACTTGGATAGTTTTCGTGATGGGAGGCAGGTGGCCGTATAGTTGGTGCCTTGTGGTGTGTTGCTGCCAGGACTTGTTCAATATTGCTCACAACATTCTTGTGTAATTGCCGTCTAGCTTCTTCTCCAGCCGTTTAGTTAGTGTCCAAGTAGTGCATCCATATAGCAGTAGCGATACGACCGCAGCCTGGAAGAAACTGCATTTCATTTTATCGGTCAGGTCTGATTTCCATATGATCGAAAGCCTCGAGATTACAAATATTAGAATGCAGGTTTGTGAGTTTGTGCAACAAACCACCACTCTCAATATTCAAAGGGCTTCTCTGTTTGCCTAGTAAATAATGCTCATGACTAAACCGAGATTCCACTGTATTTTTTTTTTTTTGTGAAAATATGATTATATGTGTAATTAATAATGTTTAAAGATCTGGATCTTTTCAGTGAGAGCCAGATCATGCATTTAAATGACCCACATGTATTGAACAGGTCATATGTGAACAATGCAGCAATAATGGCCATCACACACAATCAAGTATTCTGCTTGGTGTAATGATATTTGGCAACTTGCTTACATGATCCAGTGATTCTTATTTTCCTTTTATTAGGTGATTTATAAATGCAAACTAGTAAATTCCTCTTCTGTGGAGCCTCACGCTTTTATTCACCCTGCCAAAATTTGATTCGCACCCAGGAGTCTATAGGGACTATATTGAAAACCTCTGTTCAACAGAAGTGAAAAACTGTAACCAAAAATAAAATCACAACACCACTCGAACCAAAAATAAAATTGCATAAATACATATGCATAGTGTATTTATTTTTGAACAGCTAATATTTCTGTTTTTGATGACAGAGTTTCCATGAAGTAAAAAATCATAATAAATAATACCTAATAATATCTGTTTTTAGTGTATAATGTTTCACTAAAATTTTAAAAATCCTGGTATCTTTCTTATTTTTTTTAATTATTAGGAGTGTATTTATTTATGGGTAATACAGTAAGTTTTATTTACTAAGCTTTACTTTGTATTGGCACAAGATTGGATTGATGAAGCACTCAGTGAAATTCTAAACCACTAGTAATATCTTACTAATCTAGTTTGCTAACCATTATACCATGTGAGTTGTCCTGTGTGATACAGTACATTTCATGATTATCTATGTCTTCTTTCTTGGTCAGGCTCAGGAGTTTTTAGCCTTCTTTATATATATGTCACAGATTTAGGAAAATTGTCATAGTTAGTATTTAAATTCAGTACAGTCAATCACTAAACCACTGCATTTTCTCATTTATTAAAAAGAAAAGATTTTGCTTGTAGATCTATGAGCCTATTTCTAATGATGAGTTGGTGATATCTGTTACCATGCATTTAACTGAAACAAGAAAACTCTACAAACGAGCACCTGTATGCTTCTAAAATCTGGAGCTTGTAAATATCTCTTTGTCAATAAATTGCTTGTTCTGTGTTGGTGGATGTGCAGTTATGTATTTGTCGAAAGAGATGTCTGTTTACATTGATTTTGTTTATTGACAGCATTAGGTATTTATCAATGAACATTAATGATAAAAAAAAAGGTTTTAAAACTGTATGCACATTTACCCCCCCAAAAAAAAAAGTGCTTGTGTAAAGGTACTTACAAGAAATGTATAACAAATAATTTGCATAATGGCATACTATCAGGTAGATATAGACATACATTTGGACCAAAACTCTTCTCTTTAATTTTTGCTATTATGAGACTTGAGAAAGACTTCTATTTTACAATGCTGAGTTACAAGAAATGAAAGAGATTCAACACAGACTTAAGAAATTTCTATTGATTGTGCAAATCTTCTGGCATGAAAAGAAGTCAGATTTGACATCTTTATAAAACTTGACAAAGTTCTAGAAAAAAAAAAGAAAATAGGGATAAAAATATGAGGAGAATTATGAGAACTGAGAGAAGCATTGATTGCTGGCGAAATAAATTCTCGGACTTGTAATAATGATAGGAATCATGAGAAAACTTTTTAAAATACTGAAATAATTGCAGTCGTATTGAAGAAAACAATATTGCTTTAAGCTAAGCTTTATTAGTTTCTTTCATTTAATCCTTCTTTCAATTATTTATGGTTTTTCTCTCTTAGATTCTAATTTTTTTCTTTTTCCTTCCTACTTGTGCACTCTTTGTTGTTAAACTTAAGTGTTTTATTGTTCAGAATTTTTTTCCTTTCTTAGTCTTTCTTGCTTGCAGTTCTTCTTTTTCTCAATTTCTTTCCTTCCTTATTTTTGATCTATCTTCTTACTGTGCGTACTTTCTTTTCTTTCTTTCTTATCGTTTCTTTCTCTTTTTTGTTTACATTCCTTTTTGTTCTCTTCTTTCTTGCTTTATTTCTTTATTTTCTTTCTTTTTTCCCAACTTTTTTCCCCTTTCTTCCTTCCTTTCTATCAATTGTTTTGCTTCACTTCATTTCTTTCTTTTTCTTCCTTGTTTGCATTTTTTCCTTTTCTTACTCTTCTTTCTTACCTTCTTTCTTTCTTTCTTTCTTTCTTTCTTTCAAGTGAAAGTAAATCTTTCTTCATATTTTTCCTTCATCAACTTTTTATCTTCTTTCATATTATCTCTTCCTTTAATTCATGTTTTTTCATGCTTTTCTTCTGTTTATCATTCTTTTTTTTCTCAACTACTTTTTTCCTTCTTCAAGAAAGCACCTTCACAAAAGAAAACTAGGGATGACCAAACTTTTTTTAATCTATGAAATTAGGGTCAATCCCAAAACCAAAAATGAAAAAAAAAATACAAATCAAATAACAAAATAGCCACAAAAAAGAAAAGAAAAAAATATGTGAGTGTGAATGTGTGTGTGAAGGGGGGGGGTACATCCAAATTTTCTGATTCTATACTTTTGTCTTAGAGCAAACATTTGGCTAACATGTGTTCAGGTTTTCACAGAAGCAGATTAAAATAAAAGAAACCCCAAACAACTGTTGCTAGAATCATTTTTGCCCAGAGGAGACACTTGTTAGAGAACTTGTCTTGTCTTATAATAGACTATAAAGAGAAGAAGCATCGGGAGAGAATTGACACAGACAAGGATGAAAAAAAAAGATAAAGTGACAAGTTGGTTTTTAAGAGCATAGAAAACCTTCCGTTTTTTTACCTCAAAATTGGCTCTAAAATATCTGCATCTTATATGTGATGTTGAAGTAGTTATTTACAAAACTTAGTCTAGTTTTGGCATAAGGCCAAAAGAACAAGTCACTCAGTGAGAATCGCACTCACTAACAATAGTCTACTAATCTAGTTTGTTAAACATTACACTATGTGAGGTACCCTATGTGAAGTTGAAGTAACTGCAAGACTAATATTAACGAACACTGTAAACTACTTGTACCTATCCCAAATCTATGATATTAATATTAAATCAAAGTAGAAGAGGATCATATATTTCATCAAATACAATAACCCCAATCTATATATATGGCTTTTCAAATGAAAGTGATATCAGTCTGAATCAAAGTGCTTATATCCACATGTGTTTGATATTTTACAAAAATACACATGCACTATATATAAATAGTGTTATGATACAGAGACACACTGAACATAACAAATGAAATCAGCAACCAGAGTTCAAATCCTGGATGAATCAGTCTAAGTTTCACTTAACCGTAAATGCTCTTAGGAAAGGCATAAATCCATCTATTCTTCTCCCTGCTGTTGGTAAATAGTAGAGCAGACTAGGTTCTGTGTGAATGTGTATATATATATATATATATATTTCTTTAAGAAAAACAAAAATCGGTCATATTAGGATTATAAATCTATTTCCATCCTGTTATAGGTATTGATAAATATCAATAACACCAAAAGAAAACAGGATTTCTTCAGATCAAATGGATAAATTAAATGACATACAAAATAGACACAGGAGGGAAGGGTGGGAGGTGGTAGAAGAGGGCTGAAGAGTTACCTCCCCCTTTATATATATATACATATATCAATCATATCAATAATGTAGTTTACTATATTTAGAAAGAAAGATGGCTCAATATTGGTGATAGAACATACATATCTAAGTTAGGATTGTGTAGATACAGAGACAACACCATTTGGTAACTGTCAGTTTTTCATTGATGCTATCACCATCAAAACTTAGTTTGATGATCACATAGGCAAAAAACTGACAGTTTCCAACCCCCATTGACCTCGTATCTATTATCTTAACTGAGATGTGTGTGTCTGTGTGTGAATATATATTAGCACTGATAAGATGTTCACTGCTAATCATGTAAATTATAATTAAATTTATATTAAAACTAAGTTTGATCTACTCTGGGAGCTCTAGAATTTTGGCCTTGGAGCAAAAATCAACTTGGTTGAAATAACCCCAACTCAATACAAAGTTCATCTTGTACCAGTGGATATAAACCAATGTATTAATAGAGCTAGAAGCATCCAAGTGTACACATGTTCACTGTTTACTATCAGGTCTTGTGGATAAAGAAGGGATTATATGCAGAACTCTTGTAAGGGAGTGTACTGTCATATGTATTTCTAAAGTGGAATGTGTTTTTACTGAAGTCAGGGAAATGTATGGAAGGAAATGTACACAATGTTTTGGTGTATTGAAAATAAGCTTGTAATGTTTGGGTGAATTGAGAAGCAGGATCCAAAAGATTTTATCACTTTTTCCAAACAATACCTTATAGATATGGAAACTATTTATAAGAGGCTGACTAAAAGTAAGAAAAAAATAGATTGGTAGATTGATATCACAAAATACAGTGATAAGTATCTATTTGAATTTAGTCAACATTGTATCTCAGTCGAATAACAGATTGAAAATATCACTGATCAATCAACTTTTATATGAATAAAGTATGAATAAAATCAGACTGAAAGCAACAGTTACTGACAGATCCCCAAGTTAAGCAATGATGAGCCTGATTTATACTTAGATGGGTGACCACTTACAAACAGCTGGTTTAAGGAATGTACAGACAAAGAAAAGCTTAGTAAATAATAACTTATGTAGGTGTTGAGCTCTTTATACTATAAAAATAATTATAGAAGGAGGAATTCTAATCCATAGAAAAATCATTTTTATAGTGCCTCAGGGATAAAACAGAATTTCCTAAGATGATTTCAAAACTTTTTAATCAGGCTGAAGTTAATCAGGTTGGTTGGTTGGCTGGTTAGTTTTACAGTATATAAACCCTTGTTGGGTTATTTAATGCCAAAGTTGGTCTTTTTTTTCCCCCAAGCAATTATATGGGTTCAAGTAACTAATGATCCTATTAACCAACCCCTCTGCTCGGGCAGGATATGACACAAGGTCAATTTTTAAGCGGAGTTTAACAGGTAGGAATTCAGAGTCTTCCTTCTCCTAGACTAGTTGCCTCACCAAGGCTGAAGAACCTAGTCTGTCCTACTATTTACCCATAGCTGGAGGGAGAATAATTGGATTCATACCTTTCCCAAGGGTATTAGTGCAATGTGAAATGCAATCAGTCGTCCAAGGTTTGAACTCGTATCGCCGTGTCCATTTCCTACGACAATAACCATTACACCATGGGCACCTCCAAGTAACTAATGATAATCATTTGTAAACAAACCTTCAAGTAACTATTCTTAATATGAATAATTCATAGAAAATTATATTGTTTCAAGCAACTATTTCAATTTAATGATGAGCATTGGTTTGTACAGTTGTATATCATCAAAGTTTGGTTTGGTTTCTTGTTTAATGGCATATCAAACTTCTTGGGTTATCTTATGCCAAAGCCATCTTCATCAAATAGTAGTGGTATTATTTATCCCATAGCTTGGGTTTTGGGTTAGCAGGTTCATACCTTTCCCAAGGGTATTAGTCTGAAAATGAACATAATAACACAACTAGAGTTTGAACTTGCTTTCTATGTCACAGTCAAGCATGGGGACTCACTGCTATGGCATCAAGTATTCCTATCTAATACAAATAATTTGCACACAATTATATGGTTTCAAATATTCCTGTCTAACACTAATAATTTATATAATTATGTGGTTTTAAGCAACTATTCCAATCAAATAATAATTATCATTTGTTTGCACATAATTAAATGGTATCCAGTATTACTATTTAATATAAACAATTTGTACACATTTATGTGGTTTCAAGTATTCATATCCAGTTCTAATAATTTTCAAACACATCTATTTAATCCATAGATGAGACCAACAACAAAGAAGTGCTCTATACTCTCCAGAGTTTCATCACTGTAACCTCACCATCAAATGCAGTTTTGTGTCCTATTGAAGACACTTCTTGAGAAGATGCTTACTCTCCAACAGGGGATACAGTTTGAATATTCTAAGCCTTGTTGACAAGACAGGATATTAAATCAGAGAACTTCATTTAATTTGATATGCTGTTCCAATAGTAAAGCACACAGTCTGGTGGATGGTATTTGAATAAAACTCGTGATTTTGAATAGTGGGTTTTTTGACCACTTGAATGAATAGTGCAACAAAATCTTCTTAATCCTATTCCTTTTCTCAGACTTAAGTTAAACTTAGTTAATATCTATAACATAAGTAGTGAGGAACAAGATCAGCAGGCTATTCATCATTCTGTTCCAGGTGGTCAGGTTAAGACAGTATTAAGAAATATTCATCATTTTCTGTTAAAAGTGAATTAAAAAAAGCAACATTGTCCCCCCAAATCAATAGTTATCCTGAAAGATATTTTAACCTAGATAAATCACAGTGACTATGATGATTGAGATAAATAGAGAGGAAGATACTAATATAGATAGTAACAACAGATAGTGGGAAACATTATATATATATATATATATATATATATAGAAAGAGAGAGAGAGAGAGAGAGAGAGAGAGTGAGAGAGAAAAGATAATATAGTGTTGGAATTAGAGGTAGATGGAAAGTGACAAAAAGATATAGAAAGAAAGATAGATAGTTAGATGTGAAAATAGATAAATCTATAATGATAGATAGATAGATAGATAGATAGATAGAATAAGAGAGAGAGAGAGAGAGAGAGAGAGAGAGTGGAACATAAAGGATATTGGAATATAGAGAAATAATATCTCAATAGCTTAGAAGCCCCAGCATTTTTTGCCATTACTGACTGACATACCCATTCAACCCAATCTTCTTAGCTTTGGGGGAATTAAGGGAGGAGAGAAAGCCAAACATGAAAGGGAGAAGGAAGAGTTATGGTTTTTTAAACATTCCTCCTACTCTAACCATCTGTGTATTAAAATGCTTACAGTCATAAAGATTTGGAGAGAAAATAAAAATGAGGCCAATATTGATTAGCACTCCTACTAGGTGTCAAGGGTTAATGTATAATTAATAGATCAAACTAATAGGTATTTTCTTAATAGTTTTTATTGAAAAGAAAAGAGAAGAGAAGAGAAGTGGCTGCCTCTACTCTTAATGACTAATAATATCCTATTTATCTATATCTTTTTTAAAATAGATTTCTGATTATCTTATTGTTTATCTTTCTTTCTGTTCTTTTTATCTTCTTATGACCCCATCAATCCCAGGTACCCTATTTCACATATTTTTTTTTTACTGCTTTACCTTCCCACCCTGCTTACATCTCTTTCTTCTTAATTCTCTCTTTATTTACCTTCTCACCATCACTTCCTTTTTCTTTCCTTCTTCTACTTTCTTTACTCTTTCTATTCTTTCTTTTTTTATTTTTATCAATCTTCTGAATCTTTTTCTAATGTAACTTTTACTCATCTGCAAACTGATTTCCCTAAGTTAATTTCTTTTCTTCATACATTCAGTTTTTCTTTGTTTCCTTTATTAAATTCAAATGAAGAGTTCCAACTTTAGAGAGAAAAGTGTTCTTAGTGACACTTGAAAAATCAAAACACCTGATTGTTGTTTTTTTATCACAAATCCCCGGGTCAATATACTTTTCATTAGTATTATTATTTCATTACTTGTGTAGCAGAAAGAACTTCGTATTTTTGTTTGGTGCTTAAATTAATTTGACCGTTATGGTTGTTGCATATTTTCACCCAATGAGGATGACTTATCATTCTATTCAGCCCGGGCCATCTTCCCGGACAACATAAAAATGGTGAAAGCCCACCAAACTATCTCTTCCTAAGAACCTTTTGAGAAGGACAGACGTACTTTCTATCCACTCCATGCATAGCAGCAGAATCACAACACCATGAGGAAAGCCGTCTGATTTATGGACCTTTTGAGTCTACTCTCTTAGACCAAAGGTTCCCAGTTGAACATGAATTAGATGCATGTAATCCTCCACACACAGGAACACCTTTATGTTGCCTCTAACTTTTTTTATGTCTACAGCAATGCGCGATTCTGCTCAGACATCCAGCTACCTCATTCCCGGGCAACATTTTTTGGAGACTTTCACGCCTCTCTCCTACAACAACCAGAACCACACATTCATGGGTGACTACATCATTCCTGTCCTTAATCAGCAAACACGACTTTTGCTACACCTATGGCAACGCATATTCTGCTCAGACATTCAACAATGCCTTGACTGTAGCAATGCACATTCGGTCAGGCATTTAGTTGCTATAATTCCTTCTCAACTCAATAACTATTTCCTTCCTTCCTTCCTTCCTTCCTTCCTACGAGACTTGCTGCATAAAAGTAGCCTTCATTCTGGCTGACATTAAACCTTCATAAAAAGTTTTTGATATCTTGGTTCAAATCATTTATTTTCTAACAATATAGCGAGGAACTAACGTAACAATGTAACAATTCTCCTTGCTAAACTTGTTTTATTCTATATTTTATGATTGTTGCTGTCTTTTACATCACTTTTGGTTGATACACGCTTCATTATTATTATTATTCTATTACTTGTATTATTCTATAATTGTTTCAGTCTAATCCAGCACATTTGGGTTGATACACTCTTCATAGTAGTAGTATTTTATGATAGGGTGTTATTTACTATCTTCAATAAAAGGAGTTATTAGAAAAAAATACTGGTGTTTTCAGATATCTTAGATATGCCTCATGCTGAACAACTTTTGGAGTTAAGTAGTCAATGAAGGCTCCCTAACAAGGATGGACTAACAAAATGAAATAAACTTGGAACTGATATTGAACTTTTCAACACAATTATCTGACTTTGAAACAGAATTAGGAAAAGAGAATAACATTAAAGCATTTTCACCTTCACTTTTTATTTTTTAAATCTTTTTAGCTCTTACACAACATAAAAAAAGAAACCATCTGTCAAGAGTCAACAAAACAAATAAGTGTATTTCTGTGAATTTCTGTGAATAACTAAAGAATTTTTTTTTTAACTATTTCACTTTCAATTCCTAACCCCACAAAATCCTTGAAGAATAAATCCATTAAAATTTGTCTAATTTAATTTTTGATGTGATGTGATAAAATCTAAAAAGTTAGCCAAGTTTTGGATCCTCTTTATCTCTATTTTTCATTTTTCAAAATTTTAAGATAAGAATCTTTCTTTATTTTCCATGTCTTGAAGTGATACTGCAGCTGTCAAGTATTGAACTTCAAACTAAAAGGTGAAAGGTTCCAATCCCCAATACTACAGTGGAGAGTCATTATCTGTATCCGTAAGATTTTTAAAAAAATTCTCTATTTACTCAGAGCACAGAAAGTTTTTTCTTTTTTTTTCTTTTTTTTTCAGTTGAGCATGTTTTACATGATTTTATTCTTTTACGTCTTGTAAGTTTTTCACACCAGAAGTCACTGGTAGTTTTCAAGTGGCAACAAATCTTCTGAACTCTCAAAGACTCATCTAAGTATTCTAGCCCATTTAAGAACTGCTAGGGTCTGGATAGTCTCAACTCTTTCTTAGATTTCCAGTTCCCCCATTCTTTTTTGCATATTCTTCAGGATTGTTCCAAAAGGTTCCAATTATGATTGATATCACTGTCATTTTCATATTCTGTAACCTTTATTTTTTTTGCAATTTATTCTTATGTTTATTATTATCATTGTTGTTATCATCATCCTCATCATCTGCTTAAACCTTAAAGAATAAGAATTTGCTTCATTTCATTTATTGGACTGTTAAATCCCAAATTTACATCTTCAACTTACAACAATTTGACCATCAGCCATATTTCTTTAATCTTTCCCTCCTCCTAACTGTTAAAAAGTTGTCGAGTGATGGCTAATGACCAGTTTGAAAATTTGGGACTCTGTCCTACAATAGTCGTTATATTTTGTGAATGAAATTTATAAGTAAATTGAACAACTATTAAGGGACAAAGTACAATAAGTATTCTCTAGTTTTTCTTTTCTACAGAATAAAAAGTACAAGAAGGTTAAATGAGGCTTTCAAAACCTTTCTGCATATTACATAAACACAATTAGTTTTTTCTTAAGCTTAAGTTACTTTCAAAATCATTTCCAGCTTAGATTAAAATCTAACAAATGGTTCATTTTTCAAAGAAATTTATTGCAACAAAAATGTTTTCTTGTAATTTATGCTATTGATCTGTTCTTCAAAACAAACCTTGACTCTGGGTAAAAATAAACTTCAAATCAAGATGCTGCATATAATTCTCTTCCAAAAATGTCCACCTCTGTCTAACAAACTTTGATGATTTTTGGTAATGAGAGAGAGAGAGAGAGAGAGAGAGAGAGAGAGAGAGAAAATTATTTTAAAATCTCAATAACCTGCTAATAATGAGTTTGTTATTTTGATTATTACAAAAAGGTCATTAGATACAGTAGAAAAAGTTTCTTTAGTACAATCAAAGAATGTTAAATTTGTCATAAGCGAATGTTTACTAATGACTTGATCACTGAATGAACTTTAAATGTTTTGACATCTTGTTCAATAATTTTATAAGTGATAAAAATTCACTTCAACAAAGAGAATGAATCAATGAACTAGGTTCAAACTATGGCTGGAACATTTTTTTTTTACTTAGAACTAATGATCTTTAGAAAAGGCATGAATCCACTTCTCCTCCCATCAGTGGGGCAGCTCCAACTGGTATGTCCAAACATTTAAATCTTAAAAAAGAAAATTCATCTTTTGTATTTGATAAAAGATCAACTTGTTTCATGAACATATTTACCCAACCCCTTCACCACAGGCAGGATGTGAAATGGGGCTCAATTTTTCAATAGAGTGATCAGTTTTCCTTCAAGACTGGTAGTCTAACCAAGACTAAAGAACTTGGTCTGCTCTACTAGTTACCAGTAGTTGGGGAGAGAAGTAATGGATTCATGCCTTTCCCAAGAGCATGAAGTGAAACATAAACAGCCTCATTCAAGATTTGAACCCATGTTGCTGATTTCATTTCCTATGATGATGACCATTATGCTAAGAGCAACTCCTAAACTGAGTTCATGTAACCCAGTACAACTTGTTGCATATTACTTTAAGAGAAGATGAGTACTGTAAAGCTATTCCCATTGTCTTGGGAGATGCTATGAAGGGGAGTTATTTAGCATGACACTTTAATGAATGAACTAATAAATTATAGAAAACATCTACAATTAATTCAAATGTATTATTTGATATAAATGCAAATAAAGGCCAGTTTGCAGTACACAGCAATTTATTAAGCTTAATATAGTCTAATAAGCTGATATAATTATGGGAAGCCTTTACCATTGGTGATATTGTTACCTCAACTAAAAATATTGAATTATTACCATAACACAAGAAAACTTTTAAAATAACTTTCTTTGAATAGTTTTCATATAAACTACATTATTATAAAAGAGACACACTTAGTGTAAAGGTAATTAATGTAGAAAATGGAATGGGTGTATAGGTTTAGACAGAAACAAGAATCCAGCATAATATTATTATGTGTATTACTAAGCAAAGGACACTGGCTCACACACACACACACACACACACACACACACACACACACACACACACACACACACAAGTTGTTAAGTAAGTTGCCCAACTGTAGTTGAGGATGACTCATTGGCTCCCTTTTCAATAGCTACTACACTTACACACCTGAGTTCAAATCCTTAATGAGACTAAGTTTTACTTTGATTATGTTTTATCGCATATCAACCATTGTTGGCTATTCAATGCCAAATCCTCTTTATACATATATGAACATATATGATTTGTAAACATCTTGTTGATAACATTTTTAAATAAGCCTTAGCTCTTTATTGCACACCATTAAATGGTTTCATAAATTCCTGTATAACATCACAATTTTGGTAATTTCATTTTTCAATGAGTTGTTTGCACACTAGTATTGCTATTGTTTCTACACAGTTAGATAGTTTCAATTATTGCAATCTAACACTAATAATTTTATTCAACATTACTCATTCATTTCCACGCAGTTAAATCGTCCCAAGTATTGCTATTTATCACTAACAATTTAATTACACATCAACCATTTGTTTACACACAGTTAAATGATCAAACAGTTCTATTTCTAACAATTCAATTTATTATAAGTCATTTGTTTTCATAGTTAAAATGGAAAACAGTTCAATTTGAGCCATAGATAGGATCCTATCAGGGGCTACCACTCAGGGCCAGAGTGGACCTGGGAGTGATGGCAATAAAGGGGTACTTCACGTTCCCCAGAGTTCCAACGTTACTGGAGCCTCACCATCAGAGTGTTTATTGTCATATCTAGGACACTCATTGGTGGGGGTATAACCCTACCACAGAAATGCAGTCAATGTATTCTACAGCCCGAGCCAGCTGGGCTGTTAATGAGACTTTAGGTTACATTTCATGCTAATGCTCTTAGGAAAGGCATGAGTCCATATCAACAATAAACTCAATACCCACTTGACAATTGGAGTTTAAATCTTGAACAGGTTTGTTTGGATTTTGCTTTGTGCTTATACCTTTAGGAAAAGCATGAATCCATTCACCCCTACATACACCTACGAGTAAATAGTACGGCAGACTGGATGCTTTAGTCTCAGTAAGCCAAACTAAGAGAAAGAAAACTGAATTCCAACCAGTTTTACGGCTTAAAAATCACATTCTGCTGGTAATAGAGGGGTTGGGTAAATACAAACTTGACACTTGGATTGGATTAACAGCTAACAAACACTTATTATAAAACATCTATTATTTTTTCAAAATTAGTTAAATATCATTAAATGAACTTACATTGAATCCTATATTTCTATAACAGGCATTTAATTTTTGGAAGATTTTTAATTACTGAGTTAAATTTTTTCTACTGGCAAATATAAATTATAGTTTAACTGAATTTAATTTTAGATGTTGAAAATTGACTTTAAAGACTATCTAAAACCTGCATTAAGTATCTTTAATTCTTTAATGACTAAATTTATGCTATTTTATTGGAAGTAAAAGCAAAATTTAAAGTTTACAAAGATACATTTAAATTACTGCAATACTAATAGAAATTTTACAAAATCACTTGATCATTGCAAGTGTTATTGGTATGTACCTGACTGAGATAAACAATATATATCGTACCCTTTTATAAATAAAAGGGTATAACCGTTGGGTCTATATGTTTAGACAGAAACAAGAATACAGCATGATATCATGATATGTATTACAAAACAAAGGACACTGGCTGAGACACACACACAAGTTGTTAAGTTACCCAACTGTATTTGAAGGTGACTCAAAGGCTCCCTTTTCAATAGCTACTACACTTACACACTACTACTGTAAGGGAGAGTGATACTCCTTTCCCTGGATTGCTCCACTTACCCTTGATCTATGCCTTATTATGCTGTGTGTTAAGCAAGGAGGCATCAAGCACCATTTTTTTTTGAGTCTTTGGTATGATTGAACCTGGGATTGAACCCTAGTCTCATGAGCCATTATGCCAATGGGCTTATATATATATATATATATATATATATATATGTATGTGTGTGTGTGTGTGTGTGTGTGTGTGTGTGTGTGTGATGTCAATCACAAAATGAAACAATGACACAAAATGTAAATATGAATAAAGAATGAATGTGATTCCCTAATCTCTAAGCATAAAATAACCCTAGACAGACTGAGATGTCGTTAAAATCAATCAGTCAGAATTCTAACATTAAGTTTGAAACTTTTACATATACACAGAAGAAATAATTTTGCAGTACTAGATCTTCATTGAATCAACCTTCGTGGGTTATTTAATGCCCAAGCCAACTTTGAAGAAGAAGAATAAAAAAAAATAAAGTTGGCCAACCATAGTTGAGGGTGACCCAAAGGCTCCCTACTACACCAAGTTGTAGGGGAGGGCTCCCTACTACACCAAGTTGAAGGGGAGGGTGCTACTCCTTTTCCTGGATTGCTCCAGTTTACCCTTGATAGTAAAGTAAAGTAAAGTTGCCGACCTTAGTCGAGGGTGACTCGAAGGCTCCCTTTTTGATAGCTACTACACCAAAGTGTAGGGGAGGGCGCTACTCCTTTCCTTGGATTGCTCCACTTTACTCTTGATCTCTACCTTATGTTGCTGAGTGTTAAGCAAGGAGGCATCAAGTACCATATTTGAGTCTTTGGTATGACTCAACCTGGGATTGAACCCAGGTCTCGCAGGCCATTGGCCAACACTCTAACCATCATGCCAATTACATACCTTATAATGCTGGGTGTTAAGCAAGGAGGTATCAAGTACCATTTTTTGAGTCTTTGGTATAACTCGACCTAGGACTGAATCCCAGTTTCCTGGGCCATTGGCGAACACTCTACTCACTAGGCCAATGCGTCGTTAACCCATAAATAGAGGAATAAGGGAATTCATTCTTTCCCCCATGGAGATTAGTCCAAAAGTGAATACAACAGCGTAACTGGAGTTTGAACCTGGTTCCTACTGCAAGCAACAAAAAAAAAAAAAAAAAATACAGTCCAGCACATTTGCTACTATGTCATCAGGTCTCCCACCATGTTACTTGAGTGGGAAAAAATGAATACAGTTACTATGAATATGCAGGAAAATTTTAATTTAAAAATTGACTTAGTATCTCTATTTAATATCTTCCAAGGTGCTGGAAGGTTTAACCCTTAGAATCCAAGAGGCCAGTATTTGTGCTGCTACCTAGATGTAAATATACCTAAGTAGCCTGAATTCTAGGTAGGGTATCCCCATTTCTACACTGCTATTGCAGATAATATATTGGAATTTTATATTTTATGTGTAATCTTATAATTTTTTCACATTTTAAATTGCCTATAAAATGTTGTAATCTGTTATTTAACTGACTGTAAAATTAATTAATAACACATAATCAAATCTTACATTTTCAGCTATTTTTTGCCAGGAAACCAGGACTGATGGCCCATCGGCATGGAAGGCTCAGGCTTCTTAGGGTTATGATAATTATTATGGAAGTTTTCTTACTTCATTATTATAATTCAGTATTATTACTTAGATAAACAATATCATGTTTTGTATCATTTATATGACAAACTGTATATTGTTGTAGTGCATAATAATACCAAATATAAAGAAAGATTGAATGTCTTAGCATAATGTCTACTTTAGTAAGAGTGTGTATTCTTATATTTTTATTGCCTTGAATGATATATTTATAAAACTTGGATATATTTATTAAAAAATGGTGTCAATTTTAGTAAAATTCACGAAAAATAAAATCTAAAAATAAAAAAATAAAAAAATAAATAAATCAATAAAACAAAATTCAATTTCTTAAAAAAAAATTGCTTTTTTAAAAAAGATTTAAACGATAGATATTTTTTTATTCTCAAGTCAGCAAGGCTTTGAACATTTAGGTCTTTAAAAAAAAATTGAATATTTTTTTAATCAAATACTGAATTTGAATAAAATGAAATAAGAATAAAAGCAATGGTGAGGATTTCAAGAGTAAACATGAAACAGATAAAAGTATAAAAGATTATTCTAAAAAACCTAAAAATCTAACTTTGGATATGAGTGAAAATAGGGCCTTGAAGCTAGGGATGATCTCCCTTGTGTCGGAGAAGTCGTAGCTATAAGAACCAATCATTTTATTCCTTTCCTTTTTCCTGAACACTTGACAGCGAAAAAGAGGCTGCTGCATTCCTCAGTAGAAATGATGGCAGCAAATGCAAGGAAAGTGCATCAAAAAAGAAAAGAAAAAAAGAATCTAAAAGCTAAAAACGAAGCAATACACAGCAGGTGTTGGTTGTTTAGGGAAGTCGAATAACGAACTAAAAATTAAGGCATTGATATAAGGGAGGTAACTTATTGCTCCTTAAATAAAAACATAAGAACCCTTTCTGCCCAAATATGTTAATGCTGTCATTGGTGAAAATTAATGAAACAGGAGAGAAAAGATGGATGATTTGTTTTGTTTGCAACGGTTGACAGGACCCGACCCATACGCATGCGCGCATGCTTGTGCGTGTGTGAAGTGTATGAGCTATGTACAAACAAGTTTTTTTTGTTTATTTATTATTTCCCAGTGAAGAATAATAAAAAATTTTTAAAAAATGAAAGAAATGGGAAAAAAGTCGTGATGAAGGCAACAGAGAGTAATAATCATTTTTGAAAAGGTGTATTTATTTATTCATGTCAGTTAGAATCATCAACTTGGCATTAAACTTGATATCTACAGTGTTATGTTAAGGTTTTCCAATTATCTTCACATCAAAACAATCTAGGAAAAAATTCTAAGAAAATCTTCATGGCTTATTTCTTTGTTTCTCAAGATCTATCTATCTATCTATCTATCTATCTATCTATCTATCTATCTATCTCTATAGATATCATGTCTTTTCTATTTCTCTAGACCTTATCTATGTATTCTCTATTTCCCTAGATTTTATCTCATCTACTTTTTATTTCTCTTATCTATTCTCTATTTTTCTAGATGTTATCCATCTCATTCTGTCCATATGTATGTTTGTTAATCTTATAATTTTCTAGCTTATTTGTACACACAGGAGAAATGATATTTGATTAACCAGAACGAAATGAACAAATACAATAATGATATTTACACATAGATAAAGAGTAGTTGGAAATATTACTTCTAAGCTTATACTCAAATGACTCCCCTTTCAGAGTTTTAATACTGATATTTGCTATGCTAATCTTGTTAGACCACAAGACCAAATTAGGGAAATGCTAACTTAGAAGATTATGTTGCCTCAATCTTTCAAGTAAAAAAAGCCTTAAAAAATCAGCACTTGATATCCTTGCTTTTGCATAGGCTTGAACACTAACCTCTAGAGCCTGTGGAAAATTTACAGCTATCTCAATCATGCCAAGTCTGGCACTGTTTATATTTATATATGTTAAAAATAACAACAAAAAAACAGCAATATTTGCTAGGTTGTTACCTATTCAACACAGACTAAATCCTATATATCAATACACACATAGACACACACACATATGGATAGTACTTAAGTAAAGCAAGTAAGTAAAATTGGCGACTTTAGTCAAAGGTGACCCAAAGGCTCCCCTTTCAATAGCTACTACACTGAGGTGTTGGGGAGGGCACTACTCCATCCCCAAGATTGTTCCACTTTACCCATGATCCTCACCTGAAAGTCTGAGTGCTAATCAAAGCAGCATCAAGTACCATTTTCTGAATATTTGGTATGACTCGACCTGGGATTGAACCCCAGACTCCCAGACCATTGGTGAACAATAGACAAATTGTTTCTAATATATATGTATGTAATACATTACTTCTCATAACTATATATATTCACCACACCACTCTGCATCAGCAGGATGTAACTCAAAGTCAATCTTTTAAAGCAGAGTTTAGTGGGTTTGAATTCAGTGTTTTCTTTCTTCTCAACCAGTTGTCATAGCAAGCTTAAAGAGCCCAGTCTGCTCTACTTTTTACCCATATCTGGAGAGAGAATTGTAACATTTATACCTTTCCCAAGGGTTACTTCTCATAAGTATCTAAACAATTTGCTTCAAATACAGGCCCATTGGCATAATGGTTAGAGTGTTCACTAATGGCACAGGAAACTGCGTTTCAATCCCAGGTCAAGTCATACCAAAGACTCAATAAGGTACCAATCAAGGGTAAGTGGATTAATCCAGGGAAAGGAGTAGTGCCCTCTCCTACACCTCGGTATAGTAGCCATTGCAAAGGAAGCCTCTGAGTCAACTTCAACTACAGTCAGGCCAACTTACTTATATATGTATGTATATAATACATTCCTTCTCAAAAATATTTAAATAATCAGATAATCTGGTTTTAATATGTGTAATAAATTACTTCTCATAAGTATTTAAACAAACAGACAATTTGATTCTAACATGTATGTATGTTATATGTTACCTCTCATAAGTATTTAAACAGACAATTTGCTTGTAATCACTTGGATTTGAGAGTTAAAAACAAGAACATTGTGAAAGAAAAATAAATTATATTGTAATCAACAAAACAAATACATTTAGCCATGTATTGTGGTTTGGAATGCTAAATATCGGGAAAATTTTTTGTTTATTTATCTTTTCTTTTTTCATTTTTTTTTTTTTTTTTTAAAGAGAATCGATTGTTAAATAAACAAATTTTCTCTAGCCTTCTAAAATCTTATTCAAATTGAAACTACACACAAAAATGAGATGTCAAGAAGCAGCCTGTTTACTAAATCAATCACTCCTTGATATTGATTTTACAAGGATACATTTGTAATGATTGCAAAGGACATAAGATGCTTGAAGATTCTAACAACCTTTGTTAATGCCTGCATAGCAAGTAAAAGATGTATTTACCCAACCCTTCCACCATGAGCTGGATGTGACACAAGGTCAGTTTTTAAGAGGGTTAAATTCAGTTCTCCTTTCTTCTATACTAGTTGCTTTATCGAGACTAAAAAGCACTATCTGCCCTACCATTTACCCATAGCTAGGGAGAGAAAAGATGGACTCATACCTTTTCCAAAGGTATAAGAACAAAATGAAATGCAAACAGCCTCATTCAAGATTTAAACTCAGATCTTTGGGTCTATTTTCAGTGATGATAACCATTACATGACAACTAATAGAAGTAACATCTCCAGCAGATTAAATTAGTTGGCAACTGTAGTCGAGGGCGACCAGAAGGCTCCCTTTTCAATAGCTACAACACCAAGGTGTAGGGAAGGGCGCTACTCCTTTCCCTGGATTGCTCCACTTTACCCTTGATATGTACCTTATATTGCTGAGTGTTAAGCATGGAGGTATCAAGTACCATTTTTAAAGTCTTTGGTATGACTCGACCTGGATTGAACCCCAGACTCCCAGACCATTGGCCAACACTCTACCCACTAGGCCAATGAGCCGGTAGGTATGGTATTATTTTCAGTGTCTAAGCAAGTACAATGTTGTCCTTTAAAAAAACGTAAGCATTACAAATGAAAAAACTAACCAGACAAACAAACTTGTGAATTCAAGAAAATTTAAAAAAAAAAAAAAAACCAACAATCTAATTTTCAGAGTTTCCTGTCCATTCTTCAATCACTGGTTTAGTTTCTTTGTTTAATGGCATATAAACTGTCATGGGTTATTCAATGCCAAACCCATCATTGTAGAAGAACAGTAGTAGTTCCCATAGTTGTGGTGGTTAAGGAGGATCATACCTTTCCCAAAGGGAATTAGTCTGAAAATGAATGCGATAGTCACTTGGGAGTTTTGAACTCACCTGCTAAGATGTCATATTCCAGCATGTTTGCCATTACCTCATAGAGATGCTCTTCTCAGGGAATGGAAGTTAAAAAAACTGGTGAATAATGACTATTATAGATAAACATCAATTCATGTAATATATGAACCTAACAAGCTAAGGTTTTAAAAGATATTCTTATCAATAAAAAAAAAATTAACATCTGTATTAAAATTATAAAGAAAAAATATGTTATAACCACTTGTAAAAATATCTTTCAAGAATAGATCATTTATATTGATTATCATATCATTGATATATGAACCAAGGAATAAACTAACAAAATGGCTTTTACATGAGATAACAAAAAATAGCAGATGCATCTATAATATCTACCAGTTTGATAGTAGTTAATATATTTAAGGTATCTGTTTACTAATGATAAAAAACACTCTGGAGGTACCTGAAATATTTATAAAAGAAGTTAAACATGCTAAACCTGTTACTGCGAGTTTGAATTCAGATTTTCCTTCTTCTAGATTAGTTTCCCTACCAAGGCAAGAGAACTGAGTTCACTCAATTATTTTACCCATAGCTTGGTGGGAGAAGTTGATTCATACTTTTCTCTTTAGCATAAAGTGATGCATGAAGCATGCAGACAACATTGGTATGAGTTTTATATGTTAATTATTACAATATGGCTATTTGAGTGATCAAATAAGAGAGGACATAAGATCACTTTTGGATAGGTGTCTCTTCTTACAATGGCTGTGATCGTCTGGGCCTTCATGCTGTGTTGTATTGTGGCCCAAATCTTTTCTTTCTGAGGGATACATTCTGTTTAACTCAGAGACATTTCTTGCCAGGAAGAATAAACACAAAGGCAAAATACTTTTGTGTACACATATCTCTTTACTTATCTATGACGTCTTTCTTCCCATGTACATTTGGGGGGTTAATTCTGGAACATAGGTGGAAAAATATGCACATCATTATTTGCATGTGTTCTCAGTGAGTAGAAATCAACTGATTAGATTTTAAAGTATTTTTTAAAACTCTAGAACCATTTGATCACATGACAGAAACTACCCAATCAATGCTGTGGTCTTAGACTGACCTTGGGTTCATAAGCTTTCAATCATACCAAATTGACTCAATGATTTTTGTTTGGTTTGGTTTGGTTTCTTTGTTTAATGGCATATCAACCTTTGTAAGTTATTTAATGCCAAAGCCATTCTCCTAGAAGGACAGTAGTGGTACTATTTTACCCATAACTGGGAGGATAAGGGGGTTCATATCTTTCCCAAAAGTGAATGTAATAGCGCGACTGGAGTACGAACTCGCTTACTATGATTCTGCAGTCCATTGCTTTAACCATTACACCAAGAGGACACCCTCCTAAGATTAAAAATATTGAAAAAAGAAAAAGAAAAAAGTTATTGTAGTTTTATTTAGCTTTAATGAAGAGGTGCAATCTTCAATGTATTTTGATTGATTGATTTCAATGGCATGTCAACCCATTTAGGATTATTTTATGCATAGAGCTTCGGGAATTACATTTACTATAAGCTTATATTTGGATTGGTTTGGTTTCTTTGTTTAATAGCATATCAACCTTTGTAGGTTATTTAATGCCAAAGACCATTCTCCTAAAACAGTAGTGGTACTATTTTACTCATTTACTCATGTACTATTTTACTCATAGCTGGGAGGATAAGGGGGTTCATATCTTTCCCAAGGGTAATTGCCCAAAAGTGAATGTAATAGCGCGACTGGAGTACAAACTCGCTTACTATGATTCCGCAGTCCATTGCTTTAACCATTACACCATGAGGACCCCTCCCAATGATTTTTGTGTTTAAGTTCTAATTCATACTCTACATTTCAGGTCAATAATAAATTTTGCCAATCTATTGTGTAATCTTTGCAAACAGTGAAAAGACTGGCAAAAGACAAGACAAAGTGGAGGTCTTGTAGAGACAAATAATAATAAAAAGCTGTGGAACCTGAAAGTAATGGTGTTATTAATTGTAGTTGGCACCCTTTGAATAGTCTGCAAAGATGTGGAAAAGAGACCAGGGAAACTGGAGATCAGAGGAAGAATCTAGACCCTAATACTATTGAAATGAACTAAAATACTTAAAAGAGTCCTTGAGAGCTGAGGAGACTTGATGTCATTTAGATTTCAATGAAAACCACCAGTTAGAGAGGGTGTGAAAAATGTACGAGTAAAATAAACTAAATCAGAGGAAAAACTGAGGCCATCCATACCACGACACTGCTTAAAGCAGCTTGAGAATGGAAGAGAATTGCAGTCATTCAAACTTCAGTAAAAAAGAAAACAACAAAAACCCCCCAAAAAACACACCAATCACAACTGGAGTGAAGTAAGTAATGATTTATATATACATCAGGATTACATAGCTTCAACCATGAAAATATATAAAAAGTGGCCAACTAGCCACAGGGATCAGTGTTGGCAAAAGTAGAAGCAATAGGAGTCAGAGAAGAGAATATTTTGCTCGGGTCATGTTTCTCTATCTTTGAAATAAGGAAACCTCATTTCCAATTCAATCCCTAATTCTCACTCAAAGCAACATTCTGAATAAAGAAAAAACTGCCCAAAAGTTGTGTTTGACACTGAGATAGAAGATCAGTGGCTCATCCATCAAGCTTTTAGATTACAACTGGCTTATACTTTATATATTTCCAGATCCCCAGGGAAACCATTGTAACAATAGCCCATGATATTAGTGTTTCTATTTAGGAAGAAGTGAAGAATTGATGCTTCTATAAGGGAAGAAGCATTTCATAGCTATCTCTGCAATATAGAGAATTTAAATGATGTCCATCATGGATGATAACGCTAAAAAATAATTATTTATTTTCAAATTGGGCTGCAAACTGCTTCATTTTCCAAGTTAGAACCTTTTGAGTGTCTTGCTCAAAAAAAATCTCATGCTATTTGCTGGGTTATCATTATACATACACACACGTGTTATGTAGAAGAATGTGCCGATACCAACCCGTGTGGTTTGAACACAAATCCCCAGCCAACAAACACAGCGGTTGAAATGGATTGTGCTACTGGGGTCACGTGACTAGAAGTGGTGGATATATAAATCAGTAAGACAGAAGTCTGAGGGTTGTGAAATGTAGTATTGTGTTAGCATTCCATACTCAGTATTCGGCATTGTATGAGAGTGAAGAGAATATAATTGGCCAAAATTACCCCCATCACGAACATTATAAAAGTGGCAACATTTTGGATATTATAAAAATAAGTAAGGATAGTGTAAACACAGAGTTAATAGAGTTTGGTGACTGTTAGTTTCTTACCTATGAAAAATTGGTCTGATGATCATATAGGCAGTCATAAAGCACCACTTACTACACTATCCTTACTTAGGTATATATGTTCTATCACTGATATTGAGCTAAGAACAGCAAACTATATTATTAATATATATATATATATATATATAAAAGAACTTTAATAATATCAGCCCATTCAGCTGTGGCAGTAGAATACACCAATTGAATCTTTGCAGAGGCTTCTCCCCAATGAGTGTCCTGAATATGACATTAAAACATCTGATGGTGAGGCTCCAGCCTTGGAGATTTGGGAATGTGGAGTACCCCTTCATTGCCACTCATCTCAGGTCCACTCTGACCCAGAGTGGTAGCAACTGATAGGGTCCTATCAATGGGTCAGATAGAAAAAACTATGGGCAAACAAATGAGAGATGTTAAATTGTGATTTGTTATATAGTAATATTTGAAACCATTTAAATGTGTGCAAAAAAGAGCACTAGTTCAATTAAGAATGTTATCTACAAAATGTGTTTACAAATCATATTTGATATATATCAATAAACAGGATTTAACATTAAATAATCTACAATGGTTGACATGCCATAAAACCCAACCAAACCAAATCATATATATTTAATATATATGTATAAAGAGAATTTAGCATTAAATAACCTACAATGATTGATATGCTATAAAACCCTACCCAAAAAGAACTTTAATAATACATACACATATACACAGAGACAAAGCAATGTCTACCATAGGTAAATGATTAGCAAGCTAATTTTGCAATTCAATTTACAAATAAAATAGTATGTTCCTTACTTGATGCGGGGTGGGTGGGGGGGCTATCTATAAAAGATTTGTGCCAGACAAATTTATTAAATAAACTTAGTAAATAATGATACAGATAGATTTAGAGGCAACTGCTATAACAGTTGGTAAGCTAGTTTAGTGTACCGAGTTTGTTCCTCACTTGGTGTCTCCAATACTGTAGACTTGTACAAGACCAAGCTAAATTTTGTATTTAGGTTTGGTTTGGCTTGGTTGTTTAAGTTTTATAGCATATCAACCTTTGTAGGTTATTCAATGCCAAATCCATTTTTAAACAAATAAACAATTCTATTTCAAGCAATTCAGTTTAGCATGAGTACACAGTTTAATTGTCAAACACATTTCTATTTCAAGCTATACAGTTAAGTCAAACAGTTCTAATTCAAACAATTCAGTTTTGGATAAGTACACAATTTAGTTCTATTTGACCCATAGATAAGACCATATCAGGTGCTACCACTTCGGGCCAGAGTGGACCTGGGAGCAATGGCAATGAAAGGGTGCTCCAGCATTACTACAGCTTCACCATTAGATTGTTTAGTGTCTCATCCTAGACACTCGTGCGCGGGTTGGGTGGTGTGACCCCTCAGCAGAGGTGCAGTCAGTGTATTCTACAGCCCCAGCTGACTGGGCAATTTGTAATTAGGGTCCTCACATGATGTCATAGTAAGCTTGGTTTAAACACTGATGTGCTGGTATAGTGAGTTTGATTTTCACTTGGTGCTCCATTCTTGTAGCCTTGTACCAGACTATGACAAACAAAGGAAATATTATCATATACACAGATGGAGGAGGGGTGCTATTAGAGAGCAATGTTTGGCAAACTAGGTCTGCAGATATATTTATTTGTGAAATGAACTTCACTGGAAATCCCAATACTCGGGCCTTGTGCCAGATCAAGCTAAGTGGCATAAATAATAAGAGGATTTATTTCAGTTTGAGATCAAACTTGTTTGTTAACTAATTTGTTAGTTTACTCATAACTGGATGTTTCATTTGAATGGCTTTGTACCAGATTAAGTTGAGTAAATAGCCATGTGTTAGAATCAAGAACATTAAGCTCACAAACCACTCTGACTATTTTGACTTTTTCTGACATTTTTTGCAATATATAAAAAAGATATAAAACCTCAGTTTTTAAAGCCTCCAACCCAATACTGTACCACTGAACTTATATATCTGTTCTACATATAATTAAACAGCAAAAACATAAAGCTGTCACTATATATATATATATATATATGTGCACACTGACTGATAAGATAAATGTGGAAGCATTTTCTCTTTTACACCTTTGAGCCATAATAAATTGTAGTGGATGCCAAATTGGAAGGTAAAATTGAAGGATTTATTGTTGACTCTGCTGTGTAAAAGGTGTTTAAGTTCACAGTCATTGTTTGTCTGGTAGAGACAGGGGCTACCTCATTTCCTGCAGGGAGGGAAGGGCCCTGACAAAGAAGATATTGGAGGATGTGAATCAGCCTCTAGCCAACTGAATACAACATAATGATGATAACGAAAAAAGATCAGTGAAAAAGAAAGTTGGTGTGTGCTTTAGTTGTATAGCTTCAGTTTTGATACTACTGCAGCAAAGACTGCTTTCTGACTTGGTCTTAATTTGCATAAAGGTTATTTATTTTTAGAGTAACAGTATACTTGAGGTCTGGTTTAATTCCAGGTGTACACAAATTGGTATGAATGGAAAGATATTCTCCTGTAAAAATTTTAAAGTGTAGGCCATGTAGTTGATTCACATGGCCAAAAATAAAATCAAAAAGAAAACAGAACACAAAACTTTTTCTGATTGAATGCTAGATTTTAACAGCATGACAACCTGTTTCAGGTTGGTTGTGGTTTATGGTATATCAACCCTCGTAGGTTATTTAATCCTTAATCCTGTTTATACATATATATAAAATATATATGATTTGTAAACAAATAGTTTGTAGGAAACAATGTTTATACAAACCAGGGCTTATTTATTTGTACACAGTTAAATGGTTTCAAGTATTGGTATCTAACACTAATAGTTCTATTTAATCATTTGTTTGCACACAGTTAAATGGTTTCCAATATAGTAAATGATTAAGCAGTTCTATTTGACCCATAGATGGGACCCCAACAGGTACTACTACTCCAGGTCAGAGTGAACCAGGGAGTAAAAGGGTACTCCATATTCTCCAAAGCTCCAAGACTGAAGCTTTGCTATCAGATGGTTTAGTGTCATATCCAGAACATTAGTTGGTGGGAGGAGGAGGCCTTACCCCTCTGTAGAGATACATTTGGCATATTCTACAGTTCCCACAACCTGACCAAGCTTCAACCTTTTTAAGACGAGAATGTAGTGTGGTTTACTAAAGATCAAAATATCACTCCCTAGCATTTTAACCAAGGGTGCAGTATCTGTATTCCTGGAAATTCAAATTATTCAAAGACGAATAGGTATACAATTTTTTAAAATACTTTAAAATAAAATAAATTTAGAGAGTTATAATTATTTTAATACACAACTACAGAATGATTAAATTTGATGGACTGATTTTAACGGTAGGGTTATAAAATAACTCTAGGGTTATTTTATGCCTAGAGATTAGGAAATAACATTATATACTTATATCTACATTTTCTGTGTAGTTGTTTCTGAAGAGTTATATGAACTTAAGTATTTCTATATAATAACAACAATTTTCATAGTTGTATGGTTTCAAGTATTCCTATCTAATACTAATAATTAAGATATTTAAGAAATTATTACTATTTTGAAGTATTCATATGTATACAATTATATTGGTTTCAAGTAAAAAGAAAAAAATCCTAGGTAAACATTTATAGCTTTAAGTAACTATCTTTAATACAAATAATTTACAGTTATATGGCATCAAACATTCCTATTTAATACAAATAATTTTCAACAGATTTGACTCATAGATTGGACCCTAATGAGTACTGCCACTACAGTGGACCAGGGAGTAATGGCAATGAACGAGTACTCTACACTGCACAGATCTCCAGAACTGGAGCCTCACCATCAGATACAGTTTAGTGTCATACTTAGGACCCTCTGTTTTGGGAATAGTGGGATTTTACTCCTCTGCTGGGGACACAGTGTATTCTCAGCCTCGCCAACAGAGCACTTTTTCGAGTTGATTCAAAAAGTTCCTGCCAAATTTGTGTCTACAAACTTTGTCAGCACATTAGCTGAAAGTAACCGGAAAATATGCCATTTTCCCTCTCCCACTCCTACCTTCCATGGAGACAAGACCGTCATGCCAGGGGTTAAAATACTTTAGTCCTTTGTAATTACGTACAATTCTTTTTATTATTTTGATACGCACACTCACATTCACTAAGCACTTTGTTAAACTCCAAATTTTGAACAACACAAAAAATATTTTAGAAAATGTATTTTCTATTGGTAACGGCAATTTAGAATATTTCCATTTCAGTGACTAAACACATTATTACTCATTTTTCACTTGTATGCTTTCATTACATTTTCTATTATACCTTTCATTAGGCTTTTATTTAATTACTTTTAATAAATGCTTAACTTGTTGATTTAAAAAAAATTCTATTTCCTCATGTGTTCCTACTTTTACTCCAAAAGAATTTATTATATTCTTTCATAAATAGAAGAAACAAAAATCCCTACCTTTTAATTATGAAAAGAATGACAAATTCATTTTCATGTTTTTGCAGGTATTGGTATGAGGATCTAGTGATCACATCGGCAAGAAACTGACTGTCACTCTGTGTCTACGCGATCTTATATAAATAGTGAATAAATGCAAATAAACATATTATTTAAAAATGTTTAGTAAATCAAAAAGTGATCAATGTTGATCAGCAGAGCAGGATAAAGCCTAAAAGATATTAAAATTTCACCTTTTTTATAATAGTCCTATTAATATAGGATGTTTCATGTTTAATATTTCATGTTTTATTTAGGATAAAATTGTAGATGAAACTGAAGAATAAATGGAAATTGAAATGAATTATGAAAGCTAAGTATTCCAAACACAATGTGATGAATAACTGAAATATTAGATATACATACATCAAATTATATATTTGATATGTACCATATATATATGTGTGTGTGTGTGTGTGTGTGTGTGTGTGTGTGTGTGTGTATATATATATATATAGTAGAGTAAAGTTGGCAACCTTAGTTGAGGGTGACCTGAAGGCTCCCCTTTCAATAGCTACCACACTGAAGTGAAGGAGAGGGCGCTACTCCATTCCTTGGCTTGCTCCATTTTACCCTTGATCCTTATCTTATAATGCTGAGTGTTAAGCAAGGCGGCATCAAGTTCCATTTTTTGAGTCTTTGGTATGACTCGACCTGGGATTGAACCCTGGTCTCCTGGACCATTGGCAAACACTCTACTCATTACGCAGATGGTACATATACATAACACACAAAAACACAAAAACACACACACACACGTGTATATATATATATATATATATATATATATATATATATATAGTTAATTATGTAGTTAGCTATACTTATAAAGATTGCTCAATATCAGTGATAGATTCATATATCTAGGATACTAAAGACACAACAGTACTGTTCTTATTATCATAATAATGTATATATATATATATATATATATATATATATATATATATATATGTGTGTGTGTGTGTATCTGTTTGTAAGACATCTAAATGCTTGGCAGTAGTTGACAGATTAAAACTCTTTTTTTAACTTAATGCATTATCTTTTAAGATATCCCTTCACTTTTTGGAAGAAACTAACTTTTAATTCCTTTTGCTGAGTCATCTGTTGGATGTCTATCAAATAAGCTTTTTTATAAATTTTGTGCAATCACTCAGATTATATAAGTCAGAATCCTCAATTATTTTTTTGCTCATTATTTTGACTTGAAGTTTCAGAATGTAATTCTACTTTAAGGACATTTATTAGCCTCAGATGATACTAATCTACAACATCATCTCCTGCCTAACAGATACCAATATAGCTGAAGAGTTTCATTTTCACAAGACATTCTCCATGGATGGTTAGATAGCCAATACGAGTTGAGTTGGATTCCAAGATGCTTAAGTGCCATTTATCACCTTCAGGAATTGACCTTTCTTTTTTTATTATTTATGTTTAACCTCCTAGTTGGATGGTGATAAGATGAATTACAGATGAATTACTCAGCTATTTACTAGTATATTAGCCAAGATAATATCTCTGTTTACTAATGTTTCTTGGTCTTAAGCCCAAGCAGCAGCATTTTCTTCTGAGCTTTGAGATAAGCTCTGTTTACCAAACAACAACACTGGCAATCTGCTAATACTCCCCTTTAACTCAAACTCTCTCATAGCTAAGATACCTGCCAAAGGTTTTAATTCTTCATCATTTTAACTCTATTTTAATAGTGCTTCTTTTCTATCCAGATGTTTGATGTAAGATAAGGCCCTTTCTATCTCTCTCTCTCTATATATATATATATATATATATTGCTTGGGTATCTTTATTAACTTGTTAAAATTACTAGCTGTTCATCATAAAATAACTCTGGTATATTTCTTACTCTACCAGTACTTATATGCTTTCTATTAGTTTTCAACACAATTGTTGTATAGCCACATACAACTATATAATACATATACAAATATATGCGGAAACATAGTCAACAATAATGACGGACTTCAATGAATGAACGAACACACTTCTTTATAAAAATATACCTCTCCCACTTTATTAGAAAGGTTTGATGTTGGTTGTGTGTGAGAGGTGAGTTGGAGATGGAGACAGACTGCTACATATTGACCCCAAGATCTTCTGATCATAGCAGTACTTCTTTCTCATTCTGGCTGGGCTGCTCAACTGTGGGTCACTGAGGGCCCAAGCCCTCTGTCTGGAGCTGGTTCTCACTCCGGCATCTTGTCCCCAACTGACTGGAACTGCAACTCAAACTCACTCAAGCCGTCTGTGGTACCTGGTTATATAATTGTCTGATGCCCACCTGCTTCCTGTGGGCATATGCATCTGCACCGAATTCAACCACATCCACAGGTCAAGGTGATATTCCAAATTTTTCGATCGGATGCACCTGTTTTGCTGTTACACAGGTGCATCTCTTGATTGATGGCTCGGTCGAGGGTCAATATGTTACAAAATTGCTAAAATAAGGATTAAAAAATGGTATATGCACAAATCAGCATCTATCCTAGAAAATGAAACAGAAAATTCTCTAAGACTTTGAGATACAAATGGATCACCCAATCTTGGCTAGAAGATTAGATCTAGGGTTAACGAGAAGAAAATAATTTATCGAGTGAGTTTTGCTGTGGCAGCAGACAACAAAGAGTGAAAGAAGGTGGAAAGCTGGACAAACATCCGGAACTTGTAAGAGAGTGTAAAAAGCTGTGGAACATGAAGGTGACAGTGATAACTATCATAGTCAAGACCCTTGGAACAATCTCAAAGAACCTGGAAAAGAGGCTCAATGAACTGGAGATTAGAAAAATCAAAACCATCCAGAACACACAAAATTGGTTAGGATACTTAGAAGAGTTCTGGAAGCCTAACGAAACTTGCTGTCACTAAGACTTCAAAAGAAAACCATTAATTAGAGCTCGTGTAAAAAACCTGCAGAAAAATAATATAAAAACCCAAGAACTTAGAAAAGAAACCGGATGAACTGAAGATTAAAGGAAGAATTGAAAGCATCGAGACAACAGCTAGGATTGTTGAACAGCCTTGGAGATCTGGGGAAACTTGCTGTCACTCAGACTTTAGTGAAAATCTATCAATTAAAACTTGTGTGAAAAACCCACATAAAGTAACCCCCCCCAAAAAAAACAGCAACAACAACCTACTGGGACTTTTCCTGCCCTGACAACAATGTTTATTATCAAATATTTCATGTGCATTTCACAACTAGGCAGCATCTTATTTTCAAAATCTTTTTAAGCATAAATTTATTGTCCCTGACGTTTGTCAATGCTTATAGTAAAGTGAGTATCAGACATTAAAAAACAAGATAAACTAGAGCCAGTATTTAGGAATTTCTTTTGAGGAAAATGCAACCATATTTACATGAAAAAAAGTCCAAATATTACACTACAGCTAATGTGTTATTATTATAGAGAGGAAACTAATAATTTTTGGCTTGAATTGCTAAATAAATGATAAAATATATCAATTTCTGTAGGTGTTGAAAAATTGCTCATAAACATGAGTTGGTATGTACTAGAAAGTTTTCAGCCTAATTGAAAGGATATGACTTACAACCAAGAAATGTACATGTTTTGCCATAAATTTATTCTACAGATTGACATACTAAACATATCATTTTTGAAGACTTTTGTAACTCTTTCCTTAAAGATTTATTAAAAAGAAATTTCCTTCTTAGTTGAGATGTAAACTTTTTACACCACCTCTACTCTGTGTGTATGAATTATTAGTATTAGATTAAAAAACTTGAAATCATGTAACTGTGTGAAAATTATTTGCTCATATTTTACTTTGCATCAATGCCCATAGCTATGTGTAAATTGTAGTCTGGACCGGGCTCTTTAGCCTTGCTATGGCAACCATTCTAGCAGAAGATAAACTTTAAATTAAAACCAGCTGTACTCTACCTAACAAACTGACCTTGTATTGCATCTTGCCAGTGGCAGAAGGGTTAGACAAATACATACTAATACCATATTCAATAATCTTTTTTTATGTGCATCATAAAATCTAATGTTTAAGATTTTAATTTATAATTCTTTGATTAATATATACTATTAAAAAACTTTACTAATGTTTTAATGTCATTTTTGGGATTCCTTTTTTATTTAATTTTATTGCAAAAGCAATGGGATATCAAGTTTTAAAGTGGAGGTGTGAAATTTTAATTGGTCTGTTGAGAGGCTGAAGAAGGCTACACTTAATGACTGAGAAGGTCACATGTGGCCTTGAAGTTGAAGGTTCCTCACCCCCTGATTTTCAAGAAGGCTTGATTTATTCTTTGGGAAACTTCCACTGAGAACTGAACATCCTTTCAAAAGAGTGTCAGATTTAAACAAAAAACAGATTCTTTTCTTTTTCAATAGATCATGTATCTTAGATTCAAACTTGATTTGTGGTGTATATGTACAACTTAAATTATAGAGGCGCCTTTGGTGGTGTAATGGTTAGCAAGCTCGACTTGCAAACCTACACGAGTGAGTTCGAGTCTCATTGGGCGCCCCTTTCATATGGCCTTGTGCCACATCTAAGCAAAAAAAGCTTAGTAAATTACCTCTACTCTGTGTGTATGAGTGTGTGTGTGTGTGTGTATGTATCTAGAGAGAGACAGAGATAAATGAAGAGGGAAACAAAAGTGATGAGATAAATAAGAATGTTTCTTTGTAGCTATTTATTTTCTAATCATTTTTAACTAGTTTTAACCTGAGGCCATTGTCAAGAGAAATTTTTTTTTTTAGAAATAGTTTTTAAAAGAGTTGATTTGCTATAAAGTGATGAAAAAATGAACTGGTAATGTACCATATGCATTGTCTCAACAATTTGCTGTGGCATTAAACCAGAGACCTTATAGACATATATCATCATCATCATATCGCGCTGGTAGCCCGGATATCCCTGACCCTCTCTCGCCACTCCTCCCTATCGTTCATCGCCCTAGGTAGGTCTTCAGGACAACATCCTGTATCCTCACATAGCTGCTGAATGTACGTTTGAGCTGGTCGTCCTGCTTTTGCGCGGCCATGTGTGGGGATCCATAAGAGTACATCTCTTATGAGTTCATCTCTGCTTCTCCAGCAGTGTCCTGCATGTCTGGTTCATCTAACTTGAATAGTTTTCGTGATAGGGGGCAGGTGGCCGTACAGTTGGTGTCTTGTGGGGTGTTGCTGCCAGGACTTGTTGAGGATTGCACGCAGCATTCTTGTGTAATTGCCATCTAGCTTCTTCTCCAGTCATTTTGTTAGCGTCCATGTAGTGCATCCATATAGCAGTATCGATGTGACCGCTGCCTAAAAATTTATTTCTAAGAAAAAGTCCAGGATGGAAAAGGGAGAAGTAATCCCAGACAATATGGCACCAAAAAGCTGCTTCCCTCTTTTTGTGGAGAACAACTATTCAGACCCTCAGTACAAATTCAGGAACCAAACTGATGGCATGAAAAACTTAAACTAGTAGATGGGTTTCATTGCTCACTTCTTGAATGGAGCTTCCAGAGAAATAAAACCCAAATCAAATGAAAGTACAAATTTGGGGACCAAACTGATGGCACAAAAAATTTAAGCTACCAGAACAGTTTTGTCACTTGCTTCTTAAATGAAGCTTTGCAAGAAATAGAAGTAAAATTACATGAAAGTCAACTTCTGAAATTCTACCAAGTTAAACAACCGAAAGAAAATTCAACCAAGTATTCTGCTGAAAAGAACTTTAAAGAAGACTTGCAATTTAATGAACTCTGAAACATTTCGACAAACAAAAAGAAAAGAAAAATACTCTAATTTAAAGAACTTTGTTTCCCAGACACTCTCTCAGATAAGTTCCAGCAAATTACACTAAAATTTGCAACACTTGTTTCTTTTGTATAAAATTCCTTTCTAAAAACTTTATTGTCTGTGTTATCTTTTCGAATCAGTATCCAAACTAGAAAGCTGCAGAACTTACTGTTTAAACTTACCGTTTAAAATTACCATTTAATATTGTACACTAAAGCCCCCTAAAAACATTATCCAGTTAAATACAAAACTTGGCTTTAGTGTCACTCACTTCATATCAAATTTTATTTTATTCCCTCTAAACTTTTTTATATTGCAAATTTTATCTCTTAAAATTTCTTTAATAGACAATGGGCCTTTTTGATACTTATATCAATTGATATCAGTTTTTAGAGAGTTCTCAGAGAAATTTTTCAGATTTGCTTATATTAAGGTGGTCTGTATTATAAAAGGATCACTTAATGTTAGAAATTTCTGCTGACAGATATCAATTAATAATATCAGATGAAAGTTTGACCCTTGAAATGATTTCAATCAGAGTGCTTCTAAAACTGTCAACATTTTCTGGCTTATTTTCAGCTTTATCTTAAATCTTATGCAACATTTCCTTTATATATCAAAAACTAATAAAAACAGGAGTTTTGGAACAGAGTCAGAATAGTAGAGAAAAGCAAGATGATAAAGATGAGTGTATATATATATATATATATATATATATATATATATATTACACTCATACATACACTGTCTATATTTTGTTGTAACAAAGCATAGATAGTGATGGTTGCACTTGAAATTGAGCTAACAGGCACCATAAATATAATAGATTATAGATATTACATTTTGCAATTGTTTTAAAGTATCAGCAGATATTCAATATGAAACTATTTCTGAATATAGGAGATAAATCCTATTGCATAAATGAACGGGTGTTACTGCAGCTTTTTAAGCAAGAAAATCTTTCAATAACAATTTCCAATTCTCTTTGGACCAAAGCAATTATTTCACAAGTTTCCTTCCTTAAACACAAACTGTACATAAACTAACACCGGTTACTTAATTTATTAAGTATGTAGCGTTTTGAAAGAATTTTCCTTTTTTTGTTATTATTTTTAACTAAAAGTAATCAACTCAATTTAATCATTTTAATTAGTGATTTTCATTTACACTCCTAATTTTAAATCCATTATAGAAAATTGATCCCATTAATTCAAAACCTAAAATCATTTTCTTTAATCATTCAGAATTCATGGCAAATATGTCGCAAATAAGATAACGTCGGGAAGGTTGTTGAGAAATGCAGATGGTGAGGGAGATTCTAATTATTATTATTATTATTATTATTATTATTATTATTATTATTATTAATATCCTCTAACACTTCATCTTGATCAATAATTTCTAATCAATACTGCTTCTATCTTTGTGGGATCCCTCAACTGAATTTACAGATGGGAGACTTTATCTTCTCACAATCATTTATTTATTTTTTTAATTCCTTGCACTCTTGACTCATTCATTTCAACAAAAATGAACCCCATTGGAATCTGAAGTTAATTTAAGTTGTACATATACACCACAAATCAAGTTTGAATCTAAGATACATGATCTATTGAAAAAGAAAAGAATCTGTTTTTTGTTTAAATCTGACACTCTTTTGAAAGGATGTTCAGTTCTCAGTGGAAGTTTCCCAAAGAATAAATCAAGCCTTCTTGAAAATCAGGGGGTGAGGAACCTTCAACTTCAAGGCCACATGTGACCTTCTCAGTCATTAAGTGTAGCCTTCTTCAGCCTCTCAACAGACCAATTAAAATTTCACACCTCCACTTTAAAACTTGATATCCCATTGCTTTTGCAATAAAATTAAATAAAAAAGGAATCCCAAAAATGACATTAAAACATTAGTAAAGTTTTTTAATAGTATATATTAATCAAAGAATTATAAATTAAAATCTTAAACATTAGATTTTATGATGCACATAAAAAAAGATTATTGAATATGGTATTAGTATGTATTTGTCTAACCCTTCTGCCACTGGCAAGATGCAATACAAGGTCAGTTTGTTAGGTAGAGTACAGCTGGTTTTAATTTAAAGTTTATCTTCTGCTAGAATGGTTGCCATAGCAAGGCTAAAGAGCCCGGTCCAGACTACAATTTACACATAGCTATGGGCATTGATGCAAAGTAAAATATGAGCAAATAATTTTCACACAGTTACATGATTTCAAGTTTTTTAATCTAATACTAATAATTCATACACACAATTATCTGGTTTCAAGAAACAATTCCTATTTAATAATAATATTCATTTGTTTGCATACCGTTATATGGTTTCAACTACTCCGATCCAATATCAATGATTTTCAAGTATTTGAACTGGGTTCATCAAGTCCATTTCCCATGATAATAGTTCGGCAGGTATGGCATTATTGGTTGACAATTAATTTTAATGTGGCTTTTAAACCTGGAAAGGTTTTCCATCTCAGGTTTTGATTTTTTTCTTAGATGAGCTTAGTACAGCAAGAGACCAAATATGTGTACCATATTTACCAACCCCTCCGCTCGGGCAGGATTTGACACAAGGTCAGTTTTTAAGCGGAGTTTAGCAGGTTTGAATTCAGAGTTTTCCTTCTCCTAGACTAGTTGCCTAACCAAGGCTGAAGAACCAAGTCTGCCCTACTATTTACCCATAGCTGGAGGGAGAATAATTAGATTCATACCTTTCCCAAGGGTATTAGTGCTATGTGAAATGCAATAAGTCTCGTCCAGGATTTGAACTTGTGTCGCTGTGTCCATTTCCTACGACGATAACCATTACACCACGGGCACCTCCAAATATGTGTACAATGATTTTGGTTTACTTATCTTTCAAATGGAGAGGATTGACCCTCTCAATTTTAAAATCAGTTTTCATTTTTATCTGGATTTGAACACAGACCTCTTCTGCTGATAAGAAATACATATATATTTTGGTCTCAAAGCAGGCCTTTTCAGGGGATTATTTCACTCTATCAGCAGATATGTAATATCCTCTGCAAATGGATGAGACCCCCGCCTTACCCAAAAGGGTATCTTGAGCATGACACTATCTTGAATCCAGTGGTGAGGCTTTAGTTCTGGGTAGTGTGGAGTGATTCTTAAGAAAAACACCAATTAGCATAGTGAGTTTTGTTATATCCTTAGATTTTTGTTTATTTACTTCCCTAAGTGTGGTGAGCTTAAAAGATAAATATTTTATCATCACTACTACTACTAATAATAATAATTGTTAAGGAGCTTTGAATGGTATAATGATTACCAAGCTAGAGTAGCAGGCCATTACTAATGAGATTCATTCTCACTGGGTGCCCTAAACCTCTAGCCTTGTGCTACAACTAAGCTAAATTTAAAAAATAACTAAGGGTGCCTCATATAGTGAAATAGTAACCAAGCTAGACCAGTAGACTAATGATAATGCATTTCCTTTTCACTGGGAGCCACTTTCTATGGCCTTGTGGCAAACTAAGCTAAGCCAACAACTACATAAACAGCAGCAACAACAACAATAATAATAATTATTAAAAATAAAAATATAAGAATAAAGGCACCTAATACATTACTTGTACTTTTTATATTTCTAATCATCACTAATTAAATAAGCAACCAGTAATCTGAAAATTAAATTTACTTGGGTTAATTAGTAGCAAATTGACTTGATCTGCCATCTTTTAATTAGATATCTGATGGAGACAACATTTGATATAGTAAGTATATAAAAAAAATTGAATTATAAAGGTGATTTTGTGTAGGTGATTTCCTCAAAGTATCGTTCTTTATCCAATAATGTATTAACCCTGAAATTCCTTTCATTTTCTGGAGAAAGAGAAAAAAAAAAATCTGATATATCCAAAAGATGTTTAGCTACAAAAATCTTCACCAGAATTGTTTTCCAAGTATCTGAATTGAAAGACCAATATCCCAAAAGGGATTTTCAAGCTGTAAGCAACTTGGAGGTGCTCATGGCAAAATGGTTATTACAGTAGGAAGTGGACTTGAATTAGGCTTTTCGTGCTAATATCCCTGGGAATCCAAATATTCTCCCCCCAGGTAAATAGTAGGTCTTACTGTGCTCTTTAACCTTGATATGGCAACTGGTCTATGAGATAGAAAACTCTTAATTCAAAACAGTTGTGGACCTGGAGAGGGATTGACTCGACCAGTCTATTCCTGCCCAAGACACATTACATGATCAAATCAGGTTACAGCAGTGGTTTCCAACTGATTTGGAGCCATGCCTCACTTTGGTATTTCGAAAATTCTGATGCCCTACTATAATATCTAATTGTTACATATTCAAAAATTTACCGCAAATCATGTGAAGGAAGCTTTAAAGACCATTAACTTGGTCTCTAAACAAGCCCCACCAAAATATTACCCAGCTCAATGTTGGGAATAACTGGGTTAAAGTGATATGATGATGAAGCAATTTACAGCCTTCTTTTTTATTTTTACTTCTTATTGTAGTTCCATTGCCTCTTAGATAATCAGGGTGTCAATGGTGAGTAACTTACTATCGTAGTATCTCTCAAGACAATGGAAGGGTTACTTGGCTGTGCCCATCTCCTTTTCAATCAAAATTTAAGAGATTATACTGTATTATATGCTAACAGTATCAAAGAATTATCATGACTTGACCTATGTACAGCCATATCAGCAGAGATTAGACTATGCTATCTGTATCCCATGCAAAGAATGACATCCCCTCGCCATAAAAAGGGTGTCCTGGGTATATTAATTAACTGCAATCAGTGGTGAGACTCCATTTCTGGAGTTCTGAGAAGTGTGGAGTACATCTTCATTGTCATTACTCCCAGGTCTACTCTGATTTGGAGAGGTAGTAACTGTTAGAGTCCAATCCATGAATCTGAAAATTATTAGTATTGGATAAGAATACTTGAAACTAAATAACAGTGTTCAAATTGTATTAGATAGGAATACTGGATATTCTTCTTAAATAAGAATAGTTATGTCAAGAGAGGATGGGATGCAAGATCAATTTTTTAAAATTAGAGTATAGCTTGTTTTAATTCAGAGTTTACCGTCTACTAGACCAATTGTAATATAGCAAGGCTAAAGATCCCAATCTATAACTTACCCTTAGCTAGGGGTAGAACAAATGTATTCATATAAAGTAAAACACTTACACCCTTCTTCAGGATTTGAACTTGGTTTGCCAAATCCATTTCTGATAATAATGATTGTAATACCATATGCATCTATTGATTAAGGTTGGATTGATTATTTGGTTACAATGTCAGATATTATCAGTGACAATACATTTGACTCACTTACCAACAATTGGAACAGCGTATGTTTATTTTGACGATGTAATTCAATCTTAATAACTAAATGAAATTGACAAATAGAACACAATAAATGCTTCTAAGTAAACAGTTCAGTTATAGAAAAATGTAAATTATTTGCATTCAAATTATATTAAGGTTATTTCCATTGCAGATTTGAAATACAGTTTATTAATTTACTCACAAAGAGAGTGATATAATGAATCTGCATTTGAATTAAAAAAAAAGTATTGATAATATACTGATAATAAGAATCTTAAGTTGGAAATAGTTAATCTTTTCGAACCCCTAAAGTAAATTCACTGAAATCTCAAATGTAGAATGATTTCTACTTTTAAAGTGCTTCATCTTTTCTTGATTATAATTTTATCTCTTTCATATCAACTGAAGCATTCAACATACATGATTTTATGTATGCTTCAAGCAATTTTCATCAAGTGTACAAATTCATTTATTGGAAATTTTTGTACTGTGAACAAAGGACTCTTGGAAATGTTATATATATATATATATATATATATATATATATATATATATATATGAGAGAGAGAGAGAGAAAGAGACTCAAAGATTCAAGTTCACACAAATATGCACGTACATACACGAACATATAGCGATATTTAAGTCCATACAAATATTTGCCCAGTGAACAAGGCTTAGAATATGTCAACTGCATGCCTTGCAGAAGGGTAAAACTCACTGAAAAAGGAATATTCTGGGTATGCTACTTGAACCAAATCTGGAGGTGAAGCCCAAGTTCAGGATATTTGGGTAGTATAGAGTACTCTTTTACTGCAATTACTCCTAGGTCTTCCCTGATCTGGGGTGGTAGTACCTGTTAGGGACCCATCTATTGGTCTAATAGATCTGCTGAAAAATTATTTATATTGCTTTGGTTTGACTTCTTTGTTTAATGCATATCAACCTTTGTGGGTTATTTAATGCCAAAGCCATCCTTGAAGAAGGATAGTACTGGTACTATTTAACCCATAGCTGGTGGCGGGTTCATACCTTTTCCAAAAGTGGACACAATATTATGACTTGAGTTTGAATTTGTTTACTATGAAGTTGCAGTCCAGTATAATAGCCACTATGCAATAGAGACTTCTCAATTAATTGGTTTGGATTGGTTTTAAGGCATATCAACCACTGTTCGTTATTTAATGCCAAATCCATTTTTATACATATAAACAGTTCTATTTTAAACAATTCAGTTTACAATAAGTACACACTTTAAATGTAAGAACAGTTCTATTTCAAACAACTCAGTTTAGCCTAAATATACTGTTTAGTTCTATTCAACTCATAGATAGGACCCTATCAGATGCTACCACTCCGGGCCAGAGCAGACCTGGGAATGATGGCAATAAAGAGGTACTTAACATTCCCCAGTGCTGCAGCATTGCTGAAGCCTCACCATTGGATTGTTTAGTGTCATATCTAGGACACTCATCAGAGGAGTTTTACCTCTTTGCAGAGATGCAGTTTTTGTATTTTGCAGCCTCAGCCATCTGGGCCATATTAATATTGGATAAGAATGCTTAAAACCAGATGATTGTGCGCAAACAAATGGTTAGAATTATTAAATAGGAATAGTTGGCAACCGTAATTGAGGGCAACCTGAAGGCTCCCTTTTCAATAGCCACTACAGAGATGTGTAGGGAGGGCACTACTCCATTCCCTGGATTAGTCTACTTTACCCTTGATCCATACCTTATAATGCTGTGTTAAGCAAGGTAGCATCAAGTACCATTTTTTGAGTTTTTGGTATGACTCAACCTGAGATAGAACCTCAGTCTTCCAGACCATTTGCAAACACTGGAACAAATCAAATACACACACTCAATGCACATAGATGATTTTATGACCTTGAAGCTGGGATATTTTATTACTGATTTGGTACAATGAAGGAGGTGCTGCTACAAGGTTAGAATCCCTAGAATCAAGTTTGTATTGTTTTTTCATTGTTGTATCCTAGTTGCAACAGGTTATGACTATGTTTTTCCCAAACTCGGCTGAGGAAGGAGAACAGATATTACACTAGGTAGTAACATCTGAGAATAGCAATTCGAACTATTTTTTTTTTTAATTATTCATTTCATTTCATGAAAGTCTTGGTTATTTTAGAAAAAGGAAAAAAAAATCACTATAAAAAATTCATGATACATGAATAGTTACAATAATACAAATTAAATTATTTCTCCAATTCAGAAAACAAAATTCTGCTTAAATGTTTGAATTATAAAGAGGATTATAATTGAAAAAAGTAAAAAGATCCTAATTCCAGGAAAGAATTAAAAAAAAGGTAAAAAAGCGAGAGAAATCTCTCAATATAATTTTTTTGCTCTTTTTTCCTGTTTAATTATGTAAAAGGTTAGACTTTAATCAAGGTTATCTCCCTTGCTCTGTTAACTGACTTTTTAAAAAAAAATAAGTAACAGTTCCTCAGGCAAATATTTTTTAATTAATAAAAAAAAAGACACAGCAGATTCCTTAATTATATAATCATAAACCTCTAGGGAATCATGTCTACAGCCATTATCTTTGCTTTCCACCAAAAACGGTTCTTATTAACAATGACTCAGCATCATAATAAAAAGTTTGTATTTTTTTAATTAGAGAGAAAGTTACTCATTATCATTCATTTAGCTCTGTATGTAATAAGATTAATTGTATATAATAATGAAAGGCCATCAATAGAAATATATAGAATGGTGGAGGGCATAAAATGCAACCAATAAGCTAAGTTCAAATTTCTGCTTTTCGCATTTACTATCTACAAATGCCCTTAGCAAAGGCATGAAACAATATCTTCTCTTCATGTGTAAAATAGTAGGGCAAACTAGAATATAGCATTGGTAGGAAAAGAATAACTCATTACCAAAAATAAAATTTCATATATATATATATATATATATAGGTATTCTTCAATCCAGTAAATCCGGAGTAGGGAACAATTCTGTCAGGACAAATAAATTATTCAAATTTCAAATATTTAAATATTCCTAGTAAAGAGCTCAATGTAAATAAATTCACAGAGCAAATAATAATATTATTTCAAGAAAACAACAATATTTGGTCACATTAGGATAATAAATTTATTTCCATCCTGTTAAGAGTATTGATATGAATCAAAGACTCTAAAATAATTTTTAACAGGACTTCATCAGATCCAATAGGAAAATCATTTTCCTATTAGATCTGATGAAGTCCTGAAATAAATTCATTATCCTAATGTGACCAAATATTGTTTTTTTCTTGAAATATATATATATATATACATATACATATATATATATATATATATATATATATATATACACTGGCCCATTAGTATAATGGTTAAAGTATTTACCAATAGTCCAAGAAACCAGAGTTCAATTCCAGGTCAAGTCATATCAAAGACTCAAAAATATGGTACTTGATGTCTCCTTGCTTAACCCAGCATCTTAAGGTACTGATCAAGAGTAAGTGAAGTAATCCTGGAAAATGCCCTCTCCTACACTGTGGTGTAGTAGCTATTGAAAAGAAGCCTTTGTGTTGTCCTTGATTACAGTCAACCAACTTACTATACACACACACACACACACACATATATATCATTAATCTCAAGAAAAAAATCAATAGATATAATCCATTATATATATATATATATATATATATACACACACCCAAGTAGTGAACTTATTTTGGGATGGCTATAGATTCATATTCTTCATTACAATGAAGAGCTTGATTCCTGTTTCAGTTTCTTTGTTTAATGAAATATCAACCTTTATGGGTTATTTAATGCTAAAGCCATAATTGTAAAAAAAAAAAAAAACAGTAGTTGTAGTAGTATTTATTCAATAGCAAGTGGAAGGAAAAGGAATTCATACCTTTTTCAAGGGTATTAGTATAATAGTATAATTAGTATAATAGTTTGACTGGAGTTCAAACTCACTCACAGTCCATCATGTTTGCCAGTACGCCACAGGAACTCTTTATCAAAATGTTGGGTTATTAATAATAACTAATAATATGTTTTGATTGTATAATGTTCCAGAAGAAATAATAAACTCCTGGTATCTTTGATTTAAAAGAAAATTAACTTTTTATAAAAAAATTGTTAGATTGATTTACATTTCAATCAGTCTAGGATTATTTTAAGCCTGAAGGTTAGAGAACCACATTCATTGTACAATTCATATTGATATTTTTTATGTTGTTGTTTTTTTTATAGAAGTTTTTTTTTTGCACAAATACAACATTTTTTTAAGCAGATCTATTTGTTTCATAAATGGGACCCTAACAGGTACTACTGTTCTGAGTCAAAGTGGACCTGGGAGTAATGGCAATAAAGGGGTATTCCATACTAGCTAGAGCTCCAGAAATAGAGTCTCACCATCAGATGCAGTTGAGTGTCATAGCCAAAACACACCTTTCTGTGGGTGTCTTATTCCTCTGCAGGGGATATAGCCCCACCACCAAAGTGAAAAATTGTTAGATGTGTACTGTTATACTTAATAATATTCACTTTGGTCATATAATGTTCCAGTAGAAATAATAAAATTCTAGTGTCTTTGGTTAAGAAAAAAATTAACTTTTTATAAAAAAAAAATTATTAGAGGTGTGTTTATTTATAGGTGATACTGTATACAGGAGAACAGATAGATATATCTACACTGCATTAGAACACTGAATTAAAAAAATTCTGCAATGTATCAAATAGAAAAGAGATTAAAAAAAAAAAAGAACAAAAAAAAAACTTTTTTTTTTTGGCTAGTTTTTTCTTTGTAACATTTTATAACTTTCTAGGTTGAATACTTTCTGAAAAAGTAAGTAATAAGAACTAAAAATCAAAAAAAGAGCTTATTCTTACTTTGAGTAGCTTATTTAATGGTTGAATAGTATTGAGCTGAAAAGTTGTGATAAAAAGCAATAATAATATGAAGAAAATACTTGTCAAAAATTAACATTTTTTTTGTCTCTTCTTTATTTGACAGGTTGAAAATATAGCCAAATTTTTATTTACGTATTGTGTGGAAATATATATCTTTCTATATAAATACTTACAAGATAAAAAATTATATGAAAATTGATATTAAAAATATTATGATGATCTGCATATCTTATGTATATGTAAGTAGGTACATATTTTTATCTATCCTTCTTGTTAAACTATATCTAGGGTTATTTTATGTCTGGAGGTTAGGGAATCACCTTCATTGTATATTCATAGTTACATTTTTTTGTGTAGCTGCTTCTTAAGAGATTCGTTTCTTTTCGCACACATTCTTATCAAATATGAATAATTTTTAGACAGGTCTATTTGATCCATAGATGAGAAGTTATCATTTACTACCATTTCTGGTCAGAATGTTCCTGGAAGTAATAGCAATGAAGAGGTACTCCATACTTCTCAGATCATTGAGAACAAGAACCTCATCATCAGATACAGTTTAGTGTCATGTGCAGGACATTCCTTTTGGAGAGGGTCCTTATCTCTCAGCAGGGGATACAGTCAGCATATTCTAAGTTACACTGGTAAAGCTCCTCCTTGTCAAAGGCAGGGTCAACACAATGTTGATGCTGTTTCAAGTGAGGTTGCTCCAATATATGGGTGGGTAAGGCTGAAAATAACTTGGCTCCATCAGCATTTTTTATGGGGCACCTCAGGCATCAGGGATTGGCATTGACCCTAATAACATTTATTATTATTATCATTATTGAGTAAGTGCTAACTGGAGGGATGGGCCCTTTTGGATAATTATCCCCAGATGTGTGTATGTACCTTTACTATTTTATGATTAATTATCTCCCTTGATTTTTTTTTGCTGTCAAATCAGATAAAACAAAACTGAAAGAATTGCTATGAAGTTAGTTCAATAAAGCCTTGAAAAGCTATCAAGTTATCTTATTCTACTACAATATCTAATCTCAGACTTCAAAAAATTTTTTAAAACATAATCAATAAAAGTCAACGAAAAATGAAAATGTTGCTTGTTTTCCCACCCACCTAGATGATTAATTTACTTGTAATCAGAAAAGTCGAAAACATCTGTATTTTTTTAAAAAGTTACATCAGAAAAGTTCTGATTGCAAAATACAAACACAAAAAAAAAAAAAACCCTAAAAAACTGAAACTTATTTTCTTTTCCTCCTATAAAAAGACAAACAAAATTTAAATCAAATAAAATCTAATCATACAAAAAAAAACAAAAAATAAAAATGATGATTGCGTGGCCTGAAGAATATTTATTCACAAATCTCTCCGAGTGGTCAAGTTCGACTTTGGAAAAAAACAGTGTGATATCTGTCCTTTTATTTTTCTACCCACTAGCCATACCAGCCCATTTCCACCTTTACCAAAACAGAAACAGTTGCAAGATTAGATCAAGCATTGATTGCTTTAAGTCTGTCCCAAAAATTGGTCCACATGTTAAATCATCTACAAGATGAACCAATTCCAGTGCACAATTGGCAGAAAAAAAATGTTTATGGAAATTATATATTTTTTTTACTAATTTCTACAATGATTTATTAATTTTTTTGGTCTAGAGATGATGATAGATCAATGTGATGCTGAAAAAAAGACAAGAATCATTAATTGAAATTGCAGAAGAGGGTGCATGTATTGGCTCAGTCAATAGACATGTCTATATAATAATAAGATCTAAATAGTAAACCTTAAATAGTATCTCTTTTTCCTTATATATATATATATATATATATATACACCCACAAAAATACAGATATATATATATATATATATATATATATATATATATAAACACACACATACATACTTACACACATAAATAAACACACACATATATGTATGAATGTATGTAGAAATATTTTACACAGAATGATTTTATTTATACTTTAAATTATTCACCAGTGTTAAATGTTTCAGTTTTTAAACCTTCATCAAGGTGTTTGAATTTTGAAATGAAACGAAAAGATGAGGAAGCTTTCAATATTCTATTTATTTTGTGGTTTTCTGTTTCAAATTAATATGATGTAATTAGCATTCAAAAATTTATTCAAAAAAAAATCTAATGTATTTACTTGAAAAAAACGAAACATCCATATCACATCGATCTATCTTTGAATACCATTTTGTCTATATCTATTTTAAATATTCTATGACACATTCACCTGTCTCTATCAATGTCAGTTTGCTTCTTTCTGGCTTATATACATATACATACATATGTACATGTATACAAACATATATACAAACAGATACATGAATACACACACACACACACATATATATATATAAACATGCATGTGTACATATGCATACATATATATATATACACATTAGGTGTTGTACATTATATGTATACACACACACATACACAGATTAGGTGTTGTTATATATATATATAAAATAGTGACTGCAACTTCCTTGAAGAAGAATGCCATCTCCTCAATCCTGCAACAGGCTTCTGAGGTCGTGCCTATGACTCATAAGGTCAAATTAATTTTTGCAAGCTCTGCTACATATGTGACAAGCAAAGAAACTGTCTTTGCCATTGACATTAGCCCTGTACACTCTCATATGGCTTCTTAGACCTGCTGCAGACCCTCATACTTTGTCAAAGAATTGACAAAAATTACCTGTAGGTTGTTGTGAAAGGACTTGTGTAAATTATTTGATGACATGAGATCTCATATAAGTAGCAAGTTTGATTGAGGACAAGCAGACTATAATGTAGATTTTACAAACATGTTTAGTCTGAAAAGTGTTTAAGATATATGTTATATATATATATATATATATATATATATATATACACAAGCCAGTTTGTAACAAATTTTTCTCTGGTACAATTAAAAAAAATATAATAAAAACAACTCGAAAGACTGATCATCAATATTGTATAGTGTCATTTATGCTTAAAAGTTTGGCAAAATACAATATTCTAACTTAGAGAAAATCTCATATGTAATGTAATCTCTCATTTTCATGTATAAAATCCATGAATATATTTGATTTCTTTTTTGTCAATAATACATTCAATGCTGAATTAAGATTTTGTAGTTCCTGGGCTACAAGTATTGAGAAGTCCTAGTAATATTTTCAAATGAAAAAAAATGTTTTTTAAAAAACTGAATTTATTTTCATAAGGCGAACTAAAATCCAAATATTTGCTAGAGATAATTTCTTGGGAAAAATTCCTCCAAAATATTAATAAATTGGAAGTTTTTGAGAACACTCTTTTCAATTGCTATGAGAGTAGGTTGGTTTAGTCATTGTCAATTGATGAAGACAAACTTTCGATAAATGTACACCCTTTAAATGTTTCATCTTGAAGAAACTCCTCTCTCCAATAGCATTATGATTGAACACATAGATTTATAACATTTCATATATATATATATATATATATATATATATATATATATATATACTCATATGGTTTGTTATATCTATAAATAAAGTGCTAAATATAGGTGATTGAGCATATGTAGATCTATGTCTGAATAGTGTTGACACAGAATCAATGGCATTTGGTGACCAAGTGCAGCTGACTTAGTTTATTCAGACTTTGATATATATATATATATGTATCATCCATCAGATATGTTGTTCAGTGAGAATATAAAACAGTATCAGGAAAAAGAAATTGACAGTAAATTAATTCTTTTTAATTTACTAGAGAGGGCATTGGTCATTACACTTGAGACTTCTGCCAATGGATCAAGGTCAAAGGGTTTGATAGCTGAAAGAATGTGGCAAAAACAATTAAGATTAGAAAAATTATCACCCCACAAGAAAACATTATATATCGTTATAACAGCCCTATTTCCTTAGTAAAGCTTCCATTAATTCCTGATCACTGACAATTCTCTATTTCTTGATTTTCAGTACATTTTGGCTGCAAAATAACTTAAATGTCATTTTATAGTAAGAATAACTGTTATAAAGTAATAATAAACATATCTATAATCTATCACACATTAAATCATGATCAATGACTTCTCTTCTTCCTGACTTTCAATATGTTACAAAATGAAGGCATGAATCCATTGTTTACTACAAGAGTATTTATTTTGCAATAATGTACAGGCCATAAATATCTGAGTAACTATATAGTCAAAGCAAATAAACTAAAAAGGCTTAATATTGAGCAAAATTAGATTTATTCATCAACATTTGAATGAGAAATTCAAAGGCAAGTGGATTTCATAAATGATTACATAAATTTTCAGTATGCGCACAGCCTGTGACATGGCACACATAGGGGTTCATTTCAAAATAAAAAGGTATCAATTTTTCTGAATTACCCTGTAGAAAAATATATATCTGTGTGAGTGAGTGAGTGAGTGAGGGAGAGAGAGTGTGTGTATGTGTGTGTGTGTGTGTGTTTGTTATGCCATCCATCAGTCTCATAAGACTATGGATCTGTTCCTGGATCTTCTATAAAAGATCACCAGTTGCTCATGTGCCAGGTATGCCCTCTTTATGATATCAATCTTCTTCAAGAGAAGGGCATTTTACAGCTTAGCATCTGTGTCACCACAGGAAGTGCCAGAATGAGACTGAAGACCTGTTGCTCTACCAAGTCTATGACTTTATTCATAACTTGAGGAGAATAAAAGATATGGCTACATGCCTTTCCCAGAAGGTGCACTTAGCTTAACAGTTATATCATGATTCCTAAGATATTTCCTACATGCAAAGTAAACTTGCAAGTTATTATAACAAGGTAAAAGAAGATGTATATCCTAATTGACTGTTTATAAGAGGAGCTATTTCAGAGTGTTTACAATGGTCATACACTTAATAAAGTGAAATAAAGATCATCTATTATCTGATAAGCAGTTATTTGCTATCATGGAATACTAAAAATTAGAATTCAAAGGGTTAAAATATAATGATAACACTAAATTTTGTTTATCATTCACCTGAGACTTATCATATTTACCAACCCCTCCGCTCAGGCAGGATATGACACAAGATCAATTTTTAAGTGAAGTTTAATAGGTTTGAATTCAGAGTTTTCCTTCTCCTAGACTAGTTGCCTCACCAAGGCTGAAGAATTCAGTCTGTCCTACTATTTACCCATAGCTGGAGGGAGAATAATTGGATTCATACCTTTCCCAAGGGTATTAGTGCTTTGTGAAATGCAATCAGTGTCGTACAGGATTTGAACTCGTGTCGCCGAGTCCATTTCCTACGACAATAACCATTACACCATGGGCACCTCCTGAGATTTATAACATAATAATTTGTAGTTTCAAGCCTTTGCTCTAACATAATAATTTGTAGTTTCAAGCCTTTGCTCTAACCACTATATTATCGCCTGCAGTAAATATAGGAAGGAAATTCCAAAAACCACATTCTTTCTCTTCCCTTAATCCCTTCTTTATATAACTCCTTTATGACAAAATCCTTATTCTTCATCCAACATTTAATATCATCTCTCACACACTCATTAAAACTTTTTAAAAAAATATATGCAAAGTATTTAATTTTGTAACTAAAAAGAATTCACGGGCCTCAATTCCACCCCTACCCAATTTACATTCCACAAATTATTCTTTAAGGACCCACCCATCAAAAAAGAGCACTTCTTATTCCATCATGTGTCTTGGAGACATGTAAGAGTGTACATGTGTCTGTGACAGGTGAGGGTGGATTTTAAGATCAGTCAATGATAAGCTCTTTCATACATGAGTTAATCCCTATCAAGTCATGTGGCTGACATCTGAACTGAATTTAGTCTTCAACTCTGCTATACCATGAATTGCAGCATACAATTTGACTTTTTAAGCCTAAAATAATCTCTATAAAACTAGGAGTTGACTAATATGGCAGGGATAAAATCCAAACCTTTACCACAGAATGGTCAACAAGTAGAAGAATACTCCTTACAACTGATATACATTACTTACCGTAACTCCAGTCGACTGCCACAAACATTTCCAACTTAAACTCATGTTTGGTAAACATATCTAACAAATCAACACAGAGATTAATATAAAATAATAAAACTGTAATACAAATTAAGTATCATATTAACACTATCACATGACCTTTCCAAAAGTTGATGTACTACCTGCAAATACTGATCAGAATGTCACAGCACCTGGGCAGCCAGTCAGACAACTATCATATGATGTTTATTTGTGCAATTTCATGATAGCACAATAGATTTTGAATTTAAATGAACATAAGCTCTAATGTGTAAGATTTGCATGTTTTATATATTCTACAAAGCTGGCTCATAGGCCTAGAGGGTAGAGCGTTTGCCAATGGTCCGGGAGGCCGGGGTTCAATCCCAGGTTGAGTCATACCAAAGACTTAGAAAAATGGTACTTGATACCTCCTTGCTTAACACTCAGCATTATAAGGTACAGATCAAGGATAAAGTGGAGCAATCCAGGGAAAGGAGTAGCGCCCTCCCCTATGCCTCGGTGTAGTAGCTACTGAAAAGGGAGCCTTCGGGTAGCTTTCAACTACAGTTGCCAACTTTACTTTTACAAGTAGCCTACTGAATGTTTGTGGGAGGCGTCAACATACACAGAAGGTATAGATTTAACCCAGAACTTTTGGACAATTTATGTACCAGATCAACGTGTACAGCACAATTTATGGTAGTGAAAACCTAGAATGATTGTTGCACAGATGATGAGAACAAAAAATCCTTTTACGTAATGAAGAGATTCTAAGGTAGACAAAATCAAAGCAAGTATTATTCATATTATTATTCTGCTTGCTCATTTGTACCTTGTTATGCTTTTGTGTTTAAGATCAGAGTGTTGTTTCTGTGTCTATTGCTGGACCTTCTAAGCTGGAATCAGTTAAGCTTTCTGAACTAGAAACCTACAGGTCAACTCTGATTAGGAGTTTAAGTACCTGTTAGGGTCCCATCTATGGTTGGAAAGAGTGTCAACTGGACAGATTGATAAATGCAATAAATGAAACTAGCCATTCTCAAGTTTGATAAAGAAAAAAAAAAAAAATGAAGAAAACACCAGATCATTAACTTCATCTCCTTGGGACACCTTTCTGGCAGGGGAAATCCCAATGACCTAATGGCTAAAGTGCTAGACTGTGGCCACAAAGTAAGTGTGTTCAAAATCTAGTTGCATTATTATGTTCACTTTTAGACTGATATCCTTGGCAAAGGTATCTAATCTCCTTATCAATCTAGCTATGGGTTAAATAGTATTACTGCTGCTCTTCTACAAGTATTGCTTTGCTATTAAATAACTCACAAAGGTTAATATGCCATTAAAGATAACAACCAATATTCTTAGTTAAGACAGTTTTAAATAAAAATCTATCAATTTGTATCAAATAATTTTTAATAATTCTAAAATCTTTTTTCCGCATTGTTTCTTTTGGAAATACCTCTTCACAATTACAATTTAATCCTTAGTTATTTTTTACTTAGGCTGAATTCCTAAGCACAGGTTTCTAAAAATAAGATACGAGTTGATTATAACATGGAAGCTATTTATATGCTTATATAATGTGCAATGGTTACATCTTCTTTCCTGAAAAAGGCCAAGATTTTGCATGCAGAGCAAAAGAAAGAAGATAAATTTTCCTGATACTGACCTTTGGCACTGAGTCCCTCGACACTAACCCCCAAGTTGGCAAGAAACGTGAGGCAAATATTAATGTTCTCAACCTGAAAAATAAAATACAGATGTATTAGTTCAATGTGAATATTGAGTTGGAAGGAGGAGGCAAAATTATATATATATATATATATATATATATATATATATATATATATATATAGGGGCATAGGTAGAAGATGAGAAAGCTTGTGTGTCTTATCTTTGCAGTAAATTAAGAAAGAAGGGAATAATTGTCAGAACAATGCCTACGTAAGAATCAAGAGAAAATGGAGGAAGAGATCAAAGAGGGGAAAAAAACTAAATGAATGCTTTAGGAGCAAAAAACAAACAAATGATAAAGAAGAGAGAAAGGAGAAAAAACTAAAACTAGGAGAAAAACAAAGAAGATAGGAGGAAGAAAATAAAACAAGAAGAATAAAAAAGAGAAAAGCAGAGAGTAAGAGGAGAAAAATGCTTAAAAAAGATAAATAAAGAAGGAAAAAAGTTGAAAAGATGGAACAAGTTAGATAAAAACAAAATAAAGTAAATCAAAAAAGTAGAAGAAAGAGGTAGGAAATGAAATAGGAAGAATGAGAAGGAAAGAAGGGTAAATTGAAAGAAAACATGATAATGAAGAGAGGAATAAAAAAGGAAAATAAGGAAGAAGAAAAGGGAAGAAAACAGAACAAGAAGAATGAGAAAGAAAGAAAAGGAAAACTGAAACAAAAGAAAAAAATGATTATAAAAAGAAAAAGTTAAGAAATGGAAAGAAGAATGAAGTGAAAGAATAAAGAAGGAAAAGGTAGAAAAAGAGGAAGGAAACCAAACAGGAAGATTGAGAATACCTAAGAGCTTGATGAAAAAACAAAAAAAACAAATAAATCATTCAAAAAGGAGAAATAAAAATGCAAAGGAAGAAAATTGAAGAACAAGAATAAGAAATAGAAGAAAAAAATCATTTAAAAAGTAAAAAAAAAAAAAATTGAAAAAAAATGAATCAATTGAAGTCAACCTCTTATAGAAATTATTCTCAGCAATAGGTATTTGATAAGGAAGAAAAAAAAATGATTAGAAGTATTAAGTAATTATTCCAGCAGATAATGAAATTGTCAGATGAGACAAAATTCAGTACTATGAAAGGAAAATGCACTGAATGGTTTCACTCAAGTAAATAACTTCTTATATAACTTTCAGTAATGTAAGTATTTCTTTTTACTGTCTGCCATATATTTACAGTTAATATAAAGAAACCAATGGAATATATATATATATATGGATGGATGTAGACAAGAACGTAGTTTTGATTGTAAGGCACTAAAAATCTTCTGCTTTATGGCTTCTGGAAAAGGCATGAACTAAAATTTTTACTTTAGTATTGCCAATCGTACAATGCGTGATCAAAAAGTATTAAGAGTTAAGCTTGATACTTTTTGATTTCAAAATCTAACATTTCAATGAATGCCTGATTGATTGACTTTAATGGCATATCAACCTGACAAGGTTTATTTTATGCCCCAAGGTTAGAAAACTGCGTTCAATGTATGTTCATATTTATAATCTTTATCTAGTTGTTTTTCAGAGTTTGTTTTTGTACACTGTCTATTTGAATATGAATAATTTTGAAACAGATTTATCTGAACCATAGATAGGACTCTAATAGGTACGACCACTTTAGGTCAGAGTGGATCTGGGAGTAATGGCCATGAAGAGGTACTCTATCCTCCCTAGTTCTCCAAAACTGAAGCCTCACCATCAGATGCAGTTTAGGGGGGTCTTACCTCTCTGCAGGGATTACAGTCAGTGTATTTTAAGACTTGCCAACAAGGCTAAATGTACAGCTGAGTTACTTATATTTGAAGCTAGTTTCCATACATTTGGAACACATATTCTTGGTGAAACGCAGAATTGTGCAAATGCTGTGCCTTCCAAACTCTACAGACCTAGTTCGGTGTGATTTGCTTTTGTTTCTTAAACTAAAAATTCATTTCAAAAGGTAGGACTTTGAAGAAATAAAACAGCATAGCTTTACACCTTATCAAAAGTTTCAGAGGTGTTTTGATCCATGAAATACTTGCTGAAATAACTATGTTGAATGCAAAGGTGGCTATTTAAAAAAAATCAACATTCCATTCATTGATTATTTTTGTTTTGGTAAATACAACTTTAGTTTTGATATTTTTGAGCACATATTACATACTCATTATCTAATCCAGTCATTGATTCCTCCTACCATGATAGAAAAATAAGGTGGACACAAACAATAAAACATAAGGTTGATGTCAGATTAGAAAATGAATTATTATACACTGATTTATTCAACCTGATGTTATTTGTTTTATTTATAATTAATTTCAGCATGAACTTTTTATCTCAGTATCCAGAAGACTCTTTCATTACAATATTAAGCTCCATTTTGTTACAAATACATTATATAAAATTTGCTAAATTCATAGTACCCCCACAACACTATATTGTCTACTGAAAAATAAAGACACCATGAAAGGAGTCTTTTTCTTATAAAAAGTGAATATTACACCAGAAGAAGGCCGGAGAAGTTACTGGTTGAAACAATGTGTGAACAACAAAAACAAGAGTTCAATTTTTCGTATAATTCTTAGAATGTTAATAACCTTTTTGAAAATTAGAGAAAAAAGGCAAAAACTTGAACACAATTTTCTTTTTCTTTTTTTTTTCAAAGAAACAAAAAAGAAAATTAAGAAACAAAAGAACAAGTAGAGAACTGAATGAAATTTTTAAAAGGCTGGCAATTTATACTGATAGTTATTCTGTTCTATCATACTTTAGAAAAAAATTAGAAAATGTCTTTTGTTCATTGCCAATGAATTACCAAGTCATTATCATATTTGTCTGAAATCAAATTACAGTGAAAATGTTATTAAAGAACTTGAGTTGTTTCAAAGAAGCAAACAAACAAAAATGATTAAAGCTATTTGCCATTTATTGAAGAAAATAAGATCTTTTTCCCCCCTAAAATTAGAGGAAAATAAATTTATATTGTTTGGAAATTTTCATAACATAAAAAGTTTTTTTATTTACCTTATTTTATTTTTATTTGTTAAAAAGAAAACAAAACTCAGATCTTTTGTGTATATGTATGGTTTTTGTTTTCATGTAAGGTTATTTTATTTGTATATAAAATACACACAAAAAAACAAAGACTATTAATTTGATGATTTTATCTCATTTTTTTCCTATTTTCTTTTAAGTAGGAATAAATAATTGGAATAGATTATTTTTGTTTTTGATAGAGACATTTGAAAATTATTTTTTTTAGTCAAAATTGTTCTAAAAGACAATCTTACATTTCTCTTAATAAGATATCAAATCAAGAAACAGTAAAGAATCTTACAAGATATTGTTGAAAAATAATACAAAAAAAAATTTTAAAAACATCCCATAAACTGGCATTTTCTGGATGATTTAACTTAAGAATCTTCTTGTAATGCAAAAGAATAAATGTCATGTAATGGAATTTAAGGAATTGTCTGTCAGTCTGGCAAACATTTGTTTGAAATATCAAAGCACCAAATGGCTTATACTGATGTAAAACAAGTCAAGGAAGTTCTTGCTGTTATATCCAGCCCTATAGCACTTGGGATGGAACTGTACTGACATAAACAGATATTAAGAGCTATTTTGTGTTTATTCAACAATTTTTGCCAGTTATGAAACTAAATTGAGGAGGTTAAATGGGTAAAACCTGATCAAGATGTATTCTGACATTTTGAGGTTTAAAGTTGACAAGACAAGTTCCCATTATAACAGTGGTCAATGATGAATTAGCATTTCTTAGTTATCTTTGTTAAATTGGAAATTTGAATAGTTAAAAATTTAGTTCAATGAAAATGTTGACCTGACAAAATTATCATTGATTTGCAAATTGAACTGGAAATTGCTTTATACTTAAAGAACATTTTTAGTGTATTGCCCTAATAAAAATCTTGCTATGATATATTGTTTGGCTGAATTACAGAATATATATATATATATATATATATATATATATATATAGGGTGGTCCAAAAGTAGGTGAACAGTAGGTGGAATAGGTTTGTTGTTTATAATATATATATCATTTATATTATTACATTGATGTTCATTATAACTGTCTTATTGTACAGAATCAACTCTAATTGTCAATGTAATAATTGTATTAGTAAATATAATTGTATATGTAATCTCAAAATGAATGTTATCATTTACTGTCCACCTACTTTTGGACCTTCCAGTATATAACTGTAATTCTGCCGAAGCAATTCATCATAGCAAGATTTTTATTGTGCGTATATATATATACACATACACACACATACACACTCACACACACACATATATGTATGTATGTATGTATGTATGTATGTATATATATGTATATATATATATATATATATATATATATATATATACACACTCACATACATACATATATATGTTATATATATATAAGATATGCAAAACACATATGAGTCATTTGATGCTGAAATTTGATTCATTTGTAAATATTTGATTATGATCATAACTATTTATATTTTCAATATTCCACTGGAATCTTTTTAAATCATGCATAACACAGTTGTATAGTTTCAAATATTTCTATCAAATACTAATAATTTTCAGATTGATCAGTTTGATCCATATATGGTACTCTACCATTATGTTTCTGAGTGGACCTGAGAGAAATGGCCATAAATGAGTACTCCACACATGCCTGACATTCAGAACTGGAACATTACCACTGGATGCAATTTAGTGTTCTATCTAGACATAATTTGGAATCTTGCCCTCTGTAGAGGATGCAATTGGCATATTCCTGCCAACAAGAGGTCTTTTTATCTAGGATCAGAATGGAATATCAGTACCCATGGAAATCTTATAGAATATATTACATTAAAAAAGATTAAATTAAAAATAATATTAATTTAAATATTTATACAATTGGCTTTTCTTATTTTGTCATAATTTTTTACTTGAAATAACTGTTTTCATTCTTATAGTTCTTACAATAAAATTTTCATGGGTACATAAGCAACACTGATTCTAGCTTTCAGGAAGAGACTTTTTCTATACAGACCAAATGCATAGATCCTACAATTTCATCTTAGGCAGAAGTTCTGATGTATATATAAAGAATCTTGTAATTCTTTTTGGGAACTATGCTAGAATAGGTAGTAAATGATTAATACTTATTATTATTGGTTCTCTTATGAAGTTCAAAATTTTAAAATCTCTAAGTATTGTGTCAGTTTTACTAAAATTATTACAAGTACATATAGGCAGTTATTTTATCAGAAGTAAGAAATGAATGTATGCAAAAAGGTTTACTTGAATCAAGTATTCCCATAAGGTACTATATTATCAGAGTTAAAGTCATATCACCTTGCTAGCAGAAACCAAAGTCAAGTAGCTGATAAAATAGAAAGTAAGTTAATCATGAGTTTTTTTTTTCTTCACTTTGCACAAGCATCTTCAAATAACATCTGATGACTACAGGAGGCTTGAGGCAGATATTTCTATGGAGAGCAAAGGGTCTTTTTTCACCGGCTTTCATTTTCATTGTGCATATTCATCTCTGTTTACAAGACATTTAATAAATGGCAAAGTGGGTACAACCATTTTCTTTAGTGGCAAAAGGAAGTGGAGACTTTAGGACCATTCATAGCTCTTCTGATATTTAACTGTAAATGAATATAAAAAATGTTATTGCCTAAAGAACAAAGTCTATAAAAACTCTGTAAGAAAAAAAAAACATAAAAAAAATGAGATTCTTAAGTATATTAATGCTTATGTGAGGAATTCTATGCTTCTTATTTCACCCATCTTCTCTGTCCTGGACAAGATATGACACAAGGTCAATTTTTAAGCAGAGTACAACAGGTTTCAGTTCAGTTCAGTTTTTTTGTTTAATAGCATATGAAACTTTCTTGGTTATTAAATGCTAAAACCATCCATATAGAAGAATGAGTGTTAGTCCGAAAGCGGATGTACAAATGGATGATTGGAGTTCAAATTTATTTACTTCAATGTCACAGTTCAGTACATTAGTCATGACACCACAGGAACTCTCCCAACAACATCAGGTTTGAATTCAGTTTTCCTTCTCTGAGACTGGTTGTCTAACCAAAGCTAAAACACTCAGTCTTTGCTACTATTTACCAATACCTGTTGGGAGAACAGATGGATTTTTGCCTTTCGCCAGGGCATTAGCATAAAGTGAAATGTAAATAGTCTCATCAAGGATTTGAACTCAGTTTGCTGGCTCCATTTCCTGTGATAATAACCAACATTAAAAGCATGCCTCTTACAGTCATGTATGTGAATAAGCAAATGTATATAAATATTAATGTTCACTTTTGAATATCAATGACAACACTGGACCTCGAATCACTTTTGGAGATTCTGTCACTTAACAAAAATAGATTTATTTTACACAGCTAAAACTCCAGGTAAAAGAGAATTATGGCAAAGTATATTGATACAAAAAGTTTAACTGAAAACAGTCTTTTAACCTTATTGAAAACCAACAATATTTTTTTTATAGTAATCAAATGATTATAGACCAGTAGATAAGGCAAATGTATATTCTTGAGTAAGAGTTCAAAGAGGAAATAATAACATGAAAGGAATTAATAGAAAAATGTGAACATCTTTCAATCTTTTTCTTTTTCTGACTTGGTGACCAAATTGTGACTATTGTATTTTGACTTATTTCACTCCATCAGAAAATGTTTCCTGCCTTGTGTAATTGAGATGCTGACACATTTCACTTCCTCAATCTATTGCAATTGTATCTAAACAATACTCTCTAAGAGGAAGAAAAAGAAAGAAAAAATATAAAAGTAAAGAAAAATATTGGTAAGAGAAAAGGCGGGGAAAATGTTCTCAAAAATTTCCTTGCATCTTGTTCTCATTTATCTGAAAATCCGGAAGTAATCTCAGTTAGAACAATACGTATTCACATGCGAGAGAAAGTTTCAAATTATCATTGTTTCCACACCTTTTTATTAATTTTTGGCTTCTTCTCTACAATAGTGAACTGTACTAAGCCAGACTTAACTAATTGAAAACCCCCAAAACACTATAATTCCGGAGAACACAAAAATGATATTCAAACAAAAAATAGAGGTGAAATTAGAGGTGATTTTATACAAGACTTAGGCAAAAGAAACCATTCATTTCAAAAGTAAAAAAAAAGAAACAATTGATTTTGAGTTGCTGCAAATATGTTCAGGGGTGAAAAAAAAAAAAAAAAGAAAAGAAAAAGGTAATAACTAAGTAAAGTAATTAGTGAGATTGCATAGTTTAAACTTTGATAAAAACTGAACAAATATAATTAGTAGATAAGCAGACAAAATAAACGTTTTAAGTTTCTGCTTTTTGTGTCTGTGGGCTGATCTTATTTGATTCAATATTCAAAAAGTTCCTCTCTTTATGCCATACAAAATCATTTTTTGAAATACTATAATATTGCATATAATAGCATTATATTATTATTTCCAGATATCTAATAACAGGTCTAAGTTCTGATAGAGAGTTTGGACTGCTATTAAATAATGATACAAAATTAAAATTATACCATTTTAATTATTTTTTTTAAGAAACACAAAGTTCTTTATCTCTTCTCTCACAAAATATTTCAAAACTTAACTGGTATGAATGCATAAATGATTTGGTTATGGGGGTCTTACTTTGCAGTGTGTCTTGGGCAGGAATAAGTTGGCAGAGCCCATCCCTCTCCAGGTCTGGTTTGAATACAGAGTTTTCCTTCTCATAGACCAGTCGCCATACCAAGGTTAAGAGCCCAGTCTGCTCTACTACCCATAGCTAGAGGGAGGATAGTTGGATTCATACATTTCCTAAGAGTATTAGTACGAGGTGAAATGTGGAAAAAAAATCAAAAAACAAAGTAATCCAAAGTGAAGAATTTAACATGAAAGAAAGTCAATGTTATAACATTTCGGTTTCAGTAAACCATCATCAGGACTTAGAAAAGATGTTATGAAGTGTTGTTAGATCACCAAGGGATGCTTAATGAAATATAAAACAAAGGAGGAGATTATATATACAGAGCAGGCGGGGGGACACCACTTACTATCTGATCAATAAATCAGCATTCATATTTCAAAAATATCATGCAACTGTGTAAGGCAATGATGTAAAACAAATGGAACCATTAAATTCTTCACTTAGGATTATTTTATTTTTCAATTTTTCTCCACATTGTCAGATTATTTTCCATTATTTACTTCCACTAGGTGAAATGCAAACAACCTTGTTCAGGATTTGAACTAGAGTAGCCAATTCCAATTCCTACGATAAATATTATGCCAGAAGTTCATCCAAGAATGTATACAAATGTCTAAACCAAGGATAGCAAACCATTTTATGTTTAAAAACCATAGTTAAATTTACCTTCAACTAATAAAGTCATAATGAACAGATTTCTAAAAAAAATCAAGAGTTTAAACTTTAAGTTGATAATAAAGCCTAAATCTAATTGACTTATATTATTTTAAAAGGAAATTAAAAACTATACAAACTATTTAATGGTGTTTTGGAGATTACTTTTGATGACAAACATCAGAATATTAAATTCTTAAGTTAAGATATATAATTCTAACTGGTCTTTTGACCACACTTTAAGATGGTTTAAGACCACAGGTTTCCTACTTCGAGTCAGTATCATTTCAATTCTGCCTGTCAAATTCAGTTCTTTAGATAACCTTAATCTTAAAGGAATCTGATTTGATTAGCATAGTTTCTAAAAACCTTATAAAATCAAAATTATAATCATTTTAGTATTTAAATCTGTAGTGGCCAACTTTTCATATAGCCAGCATCAATTTTCTACTTGCAAGTTTAAACGTACCATATAAATCATGTATTTCAATTCATTCTTACATATTGGCCTAGTGGGTAGAGTGTTCGCCAATGTTTCGAGAGACTTAGGTGCAATCCCAGGTCGTAACATAGCAAAGACTTTAAAAATGGTACTTGATACCTCCTTGCTTAACACTCAGCCATATAAGGTACGTATCAAGGGTAAAGTGGAGCTTTCCCCTACACCTCTGTGTTGTAGCTATTGAAAAGAGAGCCTTCTGGTTGCCCTCGACTATGATCGCCAACTTTACTTATATATATATATACTATTTTCATATGATTTAAAACCAGAATTATTTCAAGCTGTGGCTGTGTCAGTACTACTGTATGGTTACACCACTTGGACTTTAATAAAATGCCTGGGGAAAAACTAAGATGGAAACTACACAAGGATGATGCATAATGTTTTCAAGAAATCCTGGAAACAGCACCCTATGAAACAGTAGCTATACAGCCACTTATCTCTCATCTTACAAAACATTTAAGTAAGACATACTGGACACTGCTAGTGAAGTAAGGACAAAATTATAAGCAATGTTCTCCTATGAAATCCTACACATGGAAGCACCAGTGTTGGCTGACCAGCAAAAATCTAATTTTATTAGTACTGAGCAAACAATGGATGCCATCTAGACAACTTGCCAATAGGGATGGATGTCAAGAGAGAGCCAAAGGAATCCATACTGTTGGCATGCAATGATGATGAAATAATTTATGGGTTTTTTCATATGTAAAAGATGAGCATTATTTCTCTTAATGAGACTTTCAGATTTGCTTTGATTTTTGCCAAAATAATAATGTTTGGAATTAAATTAGTTAGAACTGCAGAGAATTCTTAAGATTTGGTACAGTCAATTGCCATCTCATTTTTTAATTTGTTTTATAGTTGAAAATGCTTGTTCACATTTGTATGTCATTATGAAACAGCAGATATAATTCTGAGCAAATTTTCTAAGCTCTACAAAATGTTCACAGGGTAATGATCACCAGAAATTAATAGTGTTAAAAGCATTTGGGAAAAGGAGAAAGTTCTAATTTCATTTTCAATAATTAATTTGTACAAAAGTGCAAATATTCGCAGAGATTAAATTAAGTGTAACTATGTCACATATGAGAGTCAACTGTAAAATGATGGACAAAAATCACAGGGATGTAAAACACAAGATCTAATCTTGTAAAGTGCCAATTTTTTGTGCATGCATTATTGGTTCACCATCTGATTTAAAGAGTTCCAGTTATTCTGTTCAATTCATAAAATCTATCCAAAGTAGAAAAAGAAACAAAACAAAAAGGTGGAATATAAAAGGTTCAACTCTAAAAGATCATTTCTTAGACTAAAATAACATTGGAATCGCTAAGAACTACAGAGGTATAACAAGTGATGAGATTAAGCCAATTCTCACTGGTTTGTAAGAACCAGTTCTTGGAATTTCATTAATTCTGAGAACTGGTTATTAGTTTAAATCAGGGGTTCTTAATCTTTTATTTATTAATACATTTTTTTAAAGTTGGAAAAATTACTAAAATTGATAATTTCACTTGCTAGATGATAGCATTTGGCAACCCAAAGATCAACCTTTGCACATATATAGGGCCAACCAGCATGGTTTGCTGCTAAAGACTATAGTAGAGAGAGAACCTGTTGTTAAAAATTTTGAACTCCACCATTGGGTGGAGGAATTCAAAGATTTACTGCTAAAGCTGCTACTTCTCAATCATATCCAACCTGAAGTTGAAAAAGTTAAAAGTCAGTATGGTTTTTGGAGAAATTGATCCACAATTTCTCACATTCTGACTATTTGTCAAATATATCAAAGGAGTACATGCAAAAAAAACTTGAGGCAACACTCTTGTATCTAGATTTCTTCAAAGCACTAATTTCTTTACACAGACACACAAGTGCTGGCTAATCAGCAAAAACTAACAATCATCAGCTCTGTGTAGACACTGAATGCCATCTAAAGGACTTACACCAAGAGCAATAACTGATAGGAACGGATGGTGAGAGAGAGTCAAAGGAATCTGTGCTGTCGGCAAACCTTAATGATGGTAATGATGATTTGCTCAGTTGACAGAGTCTGCTATAATGAACTGATCCTATTTACCCAACCCCTCCGTTCGGGCAGGATATGACACAAGGTCAATTTTTAAAGCGGAGTTTAGCAGGTTTGAATTCAGAGTTTTCCTTCTCCTAGACTAGTTGCCTCACCAAGGCTGAAGAACCTAGTCTGCCCTACTATTTACCCATAGCTGGAGGGAGAATAATTGGATTTATACCTTTCCCAAGGGTATTAGTGCTATGTGAAATGCAATCAGTCTTGTCCAGGAATTGAACTCATATCGCCGTGTCCGTATCCTGTGACGATAACCATTACACCATTACATTGCTATAATGAACTGATCACTCACTTAAGTACCAAACAGGCTCATTGTTGCTTAATTTTAGTGATCTGACAGGAAAAAGTAACTCAACCATAGAAAATGTTAAGATTTGTTCTGATGATGTTTAGGTAGGTAACAACAGCTTTTGATTATACAAAAAAATGTCAAAATTTCTATGAGAGTTCCTTTATGATATTATAATTTTAAGGTCTCTACCAGTTCACCATTTGTGTCAACACATTATCGGAATCTTCCTCTGGTAGTTTCTGTAATATCAGTCCTGGTTTTCTAATAAAGATTCTTCCATAGAAATATTAACATCTTTTTTAATCCCCCATGGAAGATTCCAAGAATGTGTTGACAGGGATGGTGAACATGTAGAGACTGTTTGAAATTATATCATAAAGGTGCTTCCATAAGGGTGTTAACATCTTTTTTTAAATCACTCTGTATTCCTTGCAAAATTAGTTGTTTGGTTCTGTAAAATCATCATCTCTCATCAGAAGTGGAAGTGCAGATTGGTTACTTAGTAACATGGAATTGGCAAGCCGAGTTCAAACACTAGCTAGGATAGTTTGCATTCGCTTCACACTAATACCCTATGGAATCCACTTCTCTCCCAGCAATGTGTAAATAGCATGAAGTTAGATCTTGCTAGAAAAAGACAATCCATCGTGCTGATTTGATCATAGATCAAGTCAGGAATTGTTTCTCAATACTGGTAATATGGGCACTGCCAAATAAACTTATTGTTCTGAGAGATGCTATGAAGAGTAATAACTCAATATTACTCTTAAATAACCCTATCAGTTCTTTTCTAGACTTGGCCAAAAACTTTTCATATAAATAAAGCATTAATTTACTTATTTCAATATTTAATGATGGAGTTACAGGTGACACCTCAAGGTTAGTGCAGCGGAGAATGGAATCAGCTACCCAAGTTCAAACTCACTCTTGTATAGTTTGAATTCACTTAGAACTAATAACTCCAACAAAGGCATGAATTCATGTCTCTGCTAAACCATTGATAAAAAGTGAGAGTTAGAGCTCTTTAATGCTGTAAAATGCAGTTTCATGCTAATGGTTTAGTTTCTTTGTTTAATGGTATATTAAACACAGTGGGTTATCTAATGCCAAAGCCATCCTTGAAAAAGAACAGCAGTGATACTATTTAACCCATAGATGAGAAGATAAGGGGGTTCATACCTTTCCCATAGGTATTAGACTAAAAGTGAATGGAAGGGTATGACTGGAATTTGAACTTGCTAACTACAATATAGCAGTCCAGCAAATTAGCTATGATGCCATGGGGACTCCCCACTTTTACCACTGGTACCATATAGCCCAGTGCAACCTGCCACATGTTACTTAGAGAGGAGATATGCACTGCCAAGTAAATTCTATGGTCTTGAGAGATGACATTAATGGAAACTACTTGGCAAGGCATCACTTCTCTCAGCTGTGGATGAATAGTAAGGAAGATTGGGTTCTTTAACCTTGGTAAGGCAACTGGTATAGAAGGAGGCAAACTTTCAAGTCAAACCTGTTATACTCCATTTAAAAAATATTTACCTTCCATCACATCTTACTCATGGTGGAGAGGTTGGGTAAATACATATTTGGTAAGGCATCCCAATGACCAAAGAGGTTACCCATCAGAATTTACCACTTTCTTCAGTTGCAAATCATCTGCTCATCAGTATGTATTAAAAAATAGGACCTATGACCAAATCAAGAATCAGAAGAAATAGAAATTGCTAGTTGCCATCAGAACAAGTCTTACTTTTTAAAGCATTTGAATATGAAATAGGGGTAAAAAATTCTAAGTTAAGAAAAAAGAAAACCGTTTTAATCTTAATTGATTTTGAGAGAACTTTTGTTTTAAGAAATGTTTTAACTTCTTAACTGTTTGGAAGTTGAACATTTAGTAAGCTGATTGATTGTTCAGATTACACTGTTGTAATGTGAAGTTTAGAATGAATTCAATCATGACATGTCTTCAGTTATAGAATAACTGTGTGTTCATTTTTGAGCAGAACAGATGAAAAATGGCTGCTTCAGTCTGTTTTAAATGTACTTCTTGGTTTAGTCTTATTTTAAGGCAGCAGGAGTGGAAAAGGACAAATCACTTTCATCATTCACAAAGGAAGTTATACAGCAACTAAAGAAGATTGGAAATTATTGATTAAAATTTGTATTTTAAAAAAAGAACAGTAAAAATGTAGAGATTGATTTAAAGAAATTTCATGGATCTTAATGAAACTATTATGCAAAAATCATCTAGCAAATTCAAAACTATGTCATTTTTTTAACTCTTACATTTACAGAGCTCAAATTTATCTCTTTTAAAAACTATTTCAGATAAATTTATTCTTTAACAAGAAGAGTTAAGTAATCAAAATTAAAATAAATCCTATTCATAAATTTAAAATATCTAATGATTAATAATATATTAAAATATAGTGATGAATATTCTTAGAATTTACATTTTAACAAATGTTAGAAGGAAAGTGGAAAAATATTAAGGTCAAGAGGAATACACTTTCTTATAAAAAGCTAGAATATTCCAAATTAAAAAAAAATTAAAATTGGAATTTACTATATGGACTTTAACTTTTATAAGAATTATTGCTACACAGACAGCTTTTCAGAAAATTGAATTCATTTTTTTATATTACTGATGTTATTAACACATTGGGCTCCATCATGATTATTTTCACAAACATTTCATAATAAGTAGTATATGAATAAAATATATTAAAAGGAAATATTTCATGTTTAAATAAACATTAAAAACCAAGAGTGTTATGAAATTTTGCTTGAATAAGATAACGCTCAGGAATGTCCAAAAATATCATCTAGTTATATATAATTCAATCAACATTAAAGATATGAAAATTATCTGAATAGTAACAGCCTGTAATTCATGTCAGTGCATCAGTGAATTGATTCAATTTTGTTTAGTTGGGTTTGTTAGTTTAAAGGAATATCAACCTCTTATGGGTTATTTAATGCTGAAATTTTATGCAAATAATTTGCACATAGTTATATGTTTTCAAGTATTCCAATCTAATACTTATCCTTTTCAAATATATGTATCTGACCCAGAGTTGGCACTCTAACAGGTACTATCACTCCAAGTCAGAGTGGACCTTGGAGTAATAGCAATAAAGGGATATCCTCTGCAGAGGGAGTAAGACTTCCCATCCACCCCAATAATGGTGTCCTGGGTATGACTGAACTGCATTCATTGCTTGAGGCTAGAGCTCTGGAGAGAGTGGAATACCTCCTCTCTGCAATCCCATTTTCTAATTTAGCTTTGTGCCATACTAAGCTTTGGAAAAATCACTATGCTATTGTTTTCAAATACAAAGACAAAGTATCTTTTGCTTAAGTTTAAAATCAAATTTTTCCTGGTTTCAATATATAAGTAGTAACAAGTATCACCAACCAATCATTTTGGATAGAATCTGAAACCTTATGACAAATGTACTTAGGTTTTATCCATTGAATAATAACACTGGCTAAACTATCAACCTCTTCTTTGGAAGCTAGTTAGTTGATTGAATCTTTCTATTTCCTTCAGAAGAATGTAAACGTTGTTAAATCTTAAAAGGTGCAAATCTTTGGTGCAGCATCAAGTGAATTCTAAAGGGGAGAATCAAATAGGATTATCTATTGATAATCCATTTTTATCCTTGTAGCTGCTTACAAGTCAAGAAACAAATTGAACTAGACAGGAAATAGTCACAAGATTATGACTTTGTCACAAACATAATGAGTTTATCTAAAGAGATCATCTCATGAGACAACACAGCTTACAATGTTTCTCTTCCTCCAAAACTTGACTTACATGTCAAATATTCATGGGAATCAGATTATGTTTTTAAGGATTGATTTTTTTCTTTTGTCTTTTCATTTTCTCTTGAAAACACTATTGAATTAATATCCTTAGATGAACATCAGTCTACATTCTCTTATCTTTCTAACACTGATTCTTTTGCATATACTGTTGGACAATATAAAACATAAATAAAACCATTTAGATTCTGTAATGTATTCTTTGATATAAGATATATTCCAGTTTATTTTTTGGTGGGTATTCTTTGGGGTTAGTTTTCCTAATAGGTGTTCTAGCTTAGTTTCTGTTCTGGAAGATAGCCTGGTTTGCATCCAGAGATTTATTCTACATGTGCAACAGAAACAGCTCTCACATTTTAAACTGTCATCCATGGGGTACGAGTGAACTAAGGCAAGTGGCAATGGTAGCTCTATCTAGCTAATCTCTTACCACTTTTTTCAGTTATGATCAGTTACAATCATGGCTTGAATTAGTGAAGATCCTGGGTTTGCTATTGAAAGTTATTTTTAAAACTGGTGCATCTGTAATTGTAACACAGGTCAGAATGATGTTGTTCTGGATAGAAAATTGATAGTACTATGAGTTGATAATTTCAGAACCACAGATTAATTAAAAGAATGCCATTGGGAAGAATTGAAGGATGCTATTCACCAAAAAAATGGCAAAAATACCACCAGACATGACTCTTTGTATTTTTGTTGACCTTTAAAAACATGGCTGGTCCAAGTTATAATCATAAATGATCATATCTAAAAAAAAAAAAAGGTAAGGCTAGATGAGACTACCATTTCCACTTGCTTAAGTTAACGAGCAGTACACAGGTGACAGGTATTTCAGCCACACCTTGTCTATGATCACAAACATGTAATCGACTGTAATCGAGGGTGACCTGAATGCACTCTTTTCAATAGCTTCCACACTGAGGTGGAGGGGAGGGCATTACTCCTTTCCCTGGATTTCTCTGCTTTACCCTCGATCCTTACCTTTTCATGCTGAGCGTTAAGCTAGGCGGATCAAGTACTATTTTTTGAGTCTCTGGTATGACTTGACCTAGGTTTGAACCCCAGTCTCCCAGGACATTGGGGAACACTTTACCACTAAGCCAATAAGTCGGTCATGATGGCTGAGTGGTCTAAGAATGATAATGAATATTCGTAAACACTCTACTCATTAGGCCAATGGATACAAAATATAAATATCAAATGAACAAGAAAATTTCTGAATAAATTACTCACATGAGTATTTTCTTTGTATTTAAATAATTCTGTCATTATTCTTATCTGGGATAAAACAAATATACATACATATATATATATATATATATATATAACCTAAAATATTAAAATGTCCACAATAGTCCAGTCATTACTTTAAGTTTCACATGATGTGGAAGCGATTAGTATCAGATCTAGATAATAATGATAATAATAATAAATTGATAGTGATACCAATTGTAATTGGTACACTCGGAACAGTCACCAAAGGATTGGTATAGGGAATGAAGGACTTGGAAATAAGAGGATGAGTGAAGACCATCGAAACTATAGCATTACTGAGATTGGCCAGAATACTAAGAAGAGTCCTGGAGACTTGAAGAGACTTGCAGTCACTCAGACTCCAGTGGAAAAACCACCAGCTAACACTGTTGTGAAAAACTCTCAAATGAGTAAAATAAAGAGAAATGAGGAAAGTTTTCATAAAAAAGAATTTGATGCTATTACTGATTTACCACTTTTCTCACATATTTCTGTTTCGTCCTGTAAAATTCATTGAAATCATTACCTTAAAATTCACTCAAATTTATCTTCCTGGTGTCCTCAAGAGCAATGAACTCAAGCTCTGTTGACAAAGATTAGAATACCCTGTATTCTGTATAGTGTCGTTTTAATAAAGTTAATATAAAATCTTGATTTTCTCATTAAAAAAAAAAAATTATATTCAAGTAATCACAAAGAACGATTTGAATTAATTTTGGTCACTTTCAAAATAAAACAGCAAAATCTCTGAAAAAATTATTTACAAGTATATGGGACATGTTATACGACAATGATAATGAGGATATTTATTTGACTTGTTGACTGTAGCAGCTTGTTGGTAATTTGATAAAAGTTACATAAGGCAATGTGATAAATAAAAATAAAAACCTGTTTCCTGATATTAGCTTTTTAGGTGAAGCAAGATACTATCTCCTTATATAAACCATGAAAAATAAAACCAGTATATAAAAATAAAGAGCTGTTCAAAAGATATATGATATATTTACAGACTTATCTCAGTACAAACATTGATAGGATAGTCTATGTCCTATGGGTCTCAATGGTACAAGATACTATATTTGTCTTTTCTGACACTTTTCACTGTCAAGTATTGGGTTATTTTTTCTGATAGGTGGAGTTTTGACTTTTTTTTTAGACTCTGATCCCATAGAAAAAACAAAGTTTCTAAGTTGAGCCAAGTGCCAAAAGGAAAATATTTTCATCAATGGAAAGACCATTTATTCTAAGGTATCATTTGAGATATAGGAAAAAAATCAAAAGGAAAAAAAGCTTTCAGCTAAGGTTCAGTATTTATTATGCAAGATAGAAGCATTTATGAGAATTTCTGGAGGATACTTTTTATATGTTTTTAATGTGATAGCAAGATGATGTGGTGTTACCCGGGGTGGAAATTATCATGGAAGATATAAATATTTATAAAGAAAAAAAATGTACAAGGAAAGTGATATGGTTTTATTCAGAGAAAAATTAATTAAAAATTTATTGTGTATGATATAATAAGCATTTTATCCTTCTTTAATATAATTACTTATTGATATTCAATTGTATATCAACCCCTGTGGGTTATTTAATGCAAAATCTTTTTTCTTATATATATATATATATAAGCTGTAAGCCAATAGTTTGTAGATAAATTCCTTTTTGAATGAGTTGTTAGAGCTCATTTGTTGGCACACAGTTAAATAATTTCAAATACTACTATTTAAAATTAATAATTTTATTTATCTAATCCAAATAGTTTTTTCACAGATATATGCTTTCAATTAACTAATAATAATAACCCTTACTAAATGATTGAACAACTATATTTGACCCAGAGATGGGACCCTAACAGGTACTACCACTCTGGTTCAGAGTAGACCTGGGAGTAATGTCAGTGAAGGGTTACTCCACACTCCCTAAAACTCCAGGACTGGAGCCTCACAGTTAGGTGCAGTTTAGTGTCATACTGAAGACACTTGTGGTAGAGAAGGGTTTACCCATCTGCAGAGGTGTAGTTAGCATATTCTTCAGCTCCAGCTGACAGGATGGTTTGATATTTGATTAAAATCACATAAAAAGCTACTGACAAAAAGTCTAATTGGCCATGCAATTACCATGATTAGGTAATTTGGTGTCACTTGTACGCGATATGGGTTAGTGGCTCAGTTGTAGAGTTTTGGCTCTGCAAGCTGTGGTCACTGGTTCGATCTCCAGTGGTGGAGATCATGGTATACACTGCTAATGAGACCTAATAAGGTCGAAACAGCTGTCCAGTGTTTTTGTATGTTGTACATAAGTGTTTGCCAGATTTTCTGGTTATGGTAATTTAATTCAGAATATAATTCCTCTATTTAGAAAAAAAGAAAATGTAGAACAAAGATAAATAGTTTAATATTTCACAAGACAAAGGCAAGATGACAGAAACCATTATTAGGATCAAAATGTGTGTTTTTCCAATTTTTTTAAACATATATCCCTGTTTTTATTGGTAACAGTTTTTGATCTTATAATCTTGTGAACCAGAAAGAGAGAGGAATGAATTTTAACCCGTAACTATACAAGACACAGGATACATTTAAATCTGACATTTATTCTTTACTCTCTTAAAGTCCTCTCTGATAGGATTTATTTTGACATTGAGGTAAGTGCCTAATTATAAAAGGTATATTATAAATAATTGCAAATAAGTAAATAAATAATGGGAAATACTCCATAATTAGTATTTAATAATAATCTCTATTGAGAAATCATAATGCTTATAGTAAGCACAAATACAAACCCCACACTATTATTAATTTTTAAATTGGACAGGAAACTGCTTTATTTTCTAAATTAAAGCAATTTGATTCTATTGCCCTGTCAAAAATCTTGCTATCATGTGCTATTTTCATTGTATTATGATAATAAGCAAACATGTAAAGATTGACACATTAGAATAAAGATTGTAAACAACTGAATGAATTAGAGGGTAACCTTATAACTAGCATTTTATAGTTTTTTTGCCTGATAAATTATAATAATAATAATAATAATAATAATAATAATAATAATAATAATAATAATAATAATAATAATAAATAAATGATATAATTATAAAAATTGAGAGCAAATGTAGTCAAAAACAACATCGTTGCAAACAGACCTGAAGATTGTTTTATTCTACAAGCTAAGAATTTTGATATAATTGCGTCAATAAAAATATTGCTCTAATGTGCAACTTTTGTTGTCTTAATAAGATGAAATAAAAATTTAGACCAAAAAACAAACAAAAGATATAAGAAAAAACTATAAACATTCTCATGAATGTGATATCTAATGTTTGGTAATTTTATGCAATCTATTGACTATGTTATAACAATTTATTTTTTTATAACAGAAGAAAACATCTAAAAATATTTATTAAAAAAATAAAACAAGAATTACACATACATTTTCCAAGTATATTCTCTAGCAACAGTTGGGTAGAAACCCTTTGGTCTTCACAATGAGTCATATGAAACAGGTTTGTATAGATCAGTAATTTCCAGGTAACCACTGCTGTTCCAACTGCAGCCTTAGAAATTTAATCTTCTGCTGCAGTTGATCCAGCATTTAGTGGATCCACTGGGATTCTTTTAGTGATTAATTTCTAAAGAATTGTCTCGAACAAAGAATCCTAAACTGCACATTGCTTAATGATTTTAAAAGGCAGTTAAAAGTACATCAGGGAAATGTGAATTTGTATCAGTGGAATATAAAAAGAATTTATAAGCTCTCTGCCTCCTAATTTGTTCTCCCAAAAGAGCTTATTTATCTCTGTCCAAAGTGATATGCTATATATCAGAAGAAAGTTTTCTTTTTTATATGGGCAGTTAAAAAAAATGAAGATAGATAATGTGTGTGTCATATTAGTATTTACAATATATTAGCGAATGCTATGAACATCAATACAGGTACCGGACAATACATCGAGAAAACTTTGGACTGGATTGCTAGATTTTACAGTTTTTTGGTGATATTGCAATATAATTGACTTGGTAAAGTTTTGCACATCTAACTTTTCATTCTAGTAACATTTTACAGTGAAGAGAAAAAAATTGGGTATTACCTTTAATTTAGAAATTAAACTTTCTGTTCAAGTTGTGAAGTTGTTCTGGTAATTGAAAGCTTGAAGAGTATGCTTAACACTTTTCATGGGAGGTTTTAAGATCAGTTATAGAATTTAATGAAAATTAAAGAACAAATTATATTTAACTGATGAAAATGATTACAGTTCTAAAACAGGATCATTGCTTAATCCTTATTAATCCAAGTAGCTAAACAATGTGTGTGTGTATATATATATACACACACACACACACACACACACACACATATGTATACACATTATCTCATCAGCCTTTTTTCTGAGTCCACTGCAAGATTCAGACCTTCTCAAAAGTCAGTAGTCATGGAGACTAATAGGCCTTATGTATTGGCAGGGGATTTGAATTTAGAGTGGTCCACCTTCTACACCAGTAACCCTAGCAAGGCCATTAAACCCAGTCTATGTGCATGCTGTGGAGTTTGGTTTGGCTTATTTAATAGTATATCAATTCCTTATGAGTTATTTAATGCCGAAACTTGATTCACATATAAATCATTGGTTTCAAATATTTATACCTAAAATTAATAATTCTATTGAATATCAATCATTTATTTGCACAGAGTTTTCAAGTATTCATATCTAATAATAATTCTTTTATAAAGTATTCCTATCTAATACAAATAATTTGCATACAGCTGTATGGGTTTAAATAACAACTAATAATAGTACTAACTAAATGATTGAGCAAGTTTTTTTTTACCTACAAATGGGACTCTAACAGGTACTACTACCAGTCTGGGTCAGAGAGTACCTAGTAGTAATGGCATTGAAGGGTTACTCTACACTCCTAGAGCTTCAAAACTGGACACCTCACCATCAGAGTGAGAGAGAAAGAGAAAATAGAAGTGTTAAATTATCTGAAGTGATAACCATCAAATATTATCAATAATTTACACAAAAGAACTTTTGAAAGGGATTCATGAAAATATTTTAGAAGAAAAATAAGTGCAGATTGGAACAAAATAAGAAATTTTCAACCATAATTTCTTTTAAGAATTAATTATCCTGAGTTGATAACAACAGTAATATATCCAAATCCTCACACTTGTAACTTTATGCCAGACTATTTGAAGGTCAATAAATATAATTAATTCTGGTTTTCTTGATGTGTTAGGCAGGCGTGGCTTTACCTCTCATGCTAGTGGTCAGTATTTAAATCAAGGTAACAGCTAAGATTTTATTCACACATTTTCAAGATATGCAGGCTTTCTTTTCTCCTCAACATAACTGCTGTTTTTCTTTTTGTTTTTCAAATTATTATTATTTTTTTTTTTTTTTACTGAGGAAGCTGTTTCAAAGCCTTTTCTAAGAAAATAGAATGAGGTGATTTTCCATTACTCTATATGTAGAAATTCTTTCCTCTGTCTTTATATTCAGATGCAGATAAATGTGAATATTTGTATGAACTGGTTTCTCTAAATAGATGCCTTTCTCAGGAGAATTATTATCAAATGACCAAACTTCAATCCCAAAGTGATGTCAGATTTAAGACTGCATCAATGACCATAAAAGCTCGACAAGTTACCTCGAGCCTCTCTCCAAGTCAATAAAGGACCATTCTATGAATCTGAAAGTATAACTTTGTCTTGTATGTTGATTGTGTGACAACAACAGTGAAATCTGAGGTTAACATCAACAATTTTGATAGAGATTTTCATTGGGGATGCAGCTCTGTGATCTGTTGACAGATACAAACCAGGAACCTAATGAGACTTGGCTGTGATTTATTTAGAACTGTCAAAGCTTCTATGATTGATTGTCTGAGACTAAGTTGTGAGAGCTAGAGAAGATTGGAAGCATGATTCAAAATTAAGGGAGGGGCAGAAGAGAAAAGAAGGGTACTTTTTGATACTTGACTGTTCAGGTGTGATGGTTGAGTCAGCAAGGAGTCATAGTGATCACAGAGAGGCAGAGAAAAGACAGAGAAGTTGGAGTCAACAGAGAAAGTTTGACCCAGAAGAGTCCAAGGTTAAAGATGACAAGCAGATTAACATGGATCAAAAATATGGACTCAGGGGAAATTATTACATGGATATCTATAGAAGACTACCCAAATATTGATGGTTGGTTTCTTTGTTTAATGGCATATCAACTCTTTTTAAGTTATTTAATGCCAAAGTCATTGTCCTAGAAGAACAGTAGTGGTACTATTTAACCCATAGCTGGGAGGATAAGGGGCTTCATACCTTTCCCAAGGGTATTTGCCCGAAAGTGAACGTAATAGTGCGACTGCAGTACGAACTCGCATACTACGATTCTGCAGTCCAACGCTTTAACCATTACACCACGAGGACACTCCCCCAAATATTGAGTGGTAGTAGGATCTCATCTATGGGTCACTAAAGTGCAAAAAAAATGATTGTGATGGAACATTGAAAATATGAATGGGCATGATTATGAGGAAACATTTACAAACGAATCAAATTTGAGGATTAAATAACCCATAAGGAGTTGATATGCCATTAAATAAACAAAGTTAATCTGAGTAGCATGATGGAAGGATCCAGTTTAGTATTAATTAGCTAAAATTAGGCTCTGGGTCTCTGTAGTAACAACAGAAAATGTGGTGACTGTTGCTTTGTCTTGGAGTTATTTCATGAGAGAGAGAGAAAAATTTGTTAAATTAAAATAAAATTATAATCATGTAACTTACAAGGGGTTGGCTGAAAAGTTCATAGGCTGACCAAGATACTCTTATGCAATGTGACCAAATGAAATTTATTTTTCCCCATGATTACCCTTATGGTCTATACACTTCTTCCATCAGTGTTGCAGTGCTTGGATCTCAATGGTTAAAATAAGTCATCAATCACAAATATGATGTCATCCTATGAACTTTTCAGCCCACCTTCATACATATTCAGTATCTTTTAAATAATACAAGTTAACAGTTTTGAACATGGAATAAGGAATGCTAGCAATATATTTAGTTTGGTTTCTTTGTTTAATAGCATACCAACCTTTGTGGGTTATTTAATACCAAAGCCATGTTTGTAGATGAACAGGAGTAGAACTATTTAACTCATAGCTAAAGGGATAAAAGGGTCCATGCCTTTCCCAAGAATATTAGTCCAAAAGTAAACATAACAGCACAACTAAAGTTTGAACTCATTTACTACAATGCCGCAGTCCAGTACGTTAGCCACTATGCCACAGAGACTCCCCTGCCAATATATTTGACATAGGTAAAAGGAATACAATAAGAGAAAAAAATGGCAGTCTTACAAAACCAAATCAACCATTTTACCAGAAAATCTTTGACACTCACCTTCAATGTGTTTTTTTTTTCTTCTATTAAAGGAGAGAAAGATGAAGAGATTAAAGAAAAAGATAATTTAATCTTAATAAAGACACTTCCGAGAGAACTGTCATGGACAAATTATTCAGGTGACTAATTTGGAGACTGGTATTTGATGAAACTCTGCAGTTCATTTATCCACATGGACATACCCTAAAGCCTATACACACCTAAATACACACACACACACACACATACACACACACACACACACACACACACATATATATGTGTATGTGTGTGTGTAGGCATATCATCAAGTTCAGTCTTATGATGAAAGCAGCATTTATTTTAAACAACATATATCTTTCAATATGATCTCCTCCCTTGTCAATGCACTTAATTTAATAGTATACATTAACCATATAGATTGAACTTTATGTAATTCAATATTTCAGAGCAAAATTAAGCTAATAATTGTGTAAAGTGATAGATTTATTGAGCTACCTTTGTGTGTATATATATATATATATATATATATATATATATATATATATATATATATGTACACACACACACACACACACACACACGCACAAAGGTAGCTTTGTAACTTACAAGGGTTGGCTGAAAAGTTCATAGGCTGACCAAGATAGTGTGTGTATGCATATGTTCATATATATATGCACATATATATACACACACTCACTCACACACACATATACCCACACATACACACATACATACTTAATATACACAGAACAGCATTTACAAAGATAAACGTAAAGAAAAATATATGACTTAAATATATACAGCTACAAAAATACACATATAAAGTTTTATGATTATGTTTGTGAATACATGACTGTGCATATTAAATATCTCTATGTATGTATACATATATATGTGAACATACAAATTTATTGAGCTACTCTTGTGTGTACACACATACAAATATGTACAAGGATATAAGTTAGGATAGTGTAGACAGAATCAACAGTGCTTGGTGACTGTTTCTTGCCTATGCAATCATCAAACATACATACAGATATTTAATATATACAGTCGTGTATTTACAAATACAAACATAAAGGAATATGTATATGATTTCAATATATACAGCTACACACACACTCTAAGATTCCCGTGCACAAATTGGCAGCCATGATAAATTATTTCTATCCTGAAAATTATAAAAGACATTGGAATTAAGCTTCAATCCAAGTTTTTCTCTCTAATTTTGTCTATGAGATGATTAGTTTGATTTAATTACTTCTTTCTGGCCAATTCTCAGCAAACATTTTCATTCTTCTCTTCATTCTATCTAAGACACATTAAGCTTTTGAAGTCACACTCCTCTGACTGATACTCTTCCTCCCACTCTGTCTTGTTTACACATCTTTTACTTTTCTCTTAGAGCTCTCATCTTTTCTCTTTTACTATCTCCTTTTTTACTAACTTTTTTTTTCATCTTTTTATCATTATTATAATTCTTTCTGAACTCATTTTGTTTGTTTTGATTTCACAATTTTTTTAGTATAAACTTTCTTTTTATATTCTGCTGTTTCTTCTTTGCTGTGGCCATTTTCTTTCCTTTCTATTCTTTTGTTTCTTTCTTTTTTTTCCTTTCCTCCTATTTTTCCCTTTATTCACTTTCTCATTTCTTCTCTTTCCAAATTTTCTTTTATTTCTATTTTTTTTCACTTCTGTCCTTGTTTTTCCCTCTCTTATATCTTTGTACTTCTTTTTCCTTCTCACCCTCTTTTTCTTCTTTTTATATACTTTTTTCCTCTAAAACATTCCTTTTTCTTTTCTTTTCAACTTTTTCTTTTTGCTCTCCTTTTTCTTCTAACTTCATTCTTTTAATATTTCTTATCTTCTTTCACTTGTGATTAATTCCACTGTCTTTTTATTCTTCTAATATTCCTCTTCTTCCTTTTCTTCTAATAAATTTCACTATCTTCTTTTTCTTCTTCTACTTGATTTCACTGTCTTCTTTTTCTTTACCTCATGTTCTCCTTCTTCCTCCTCTTCTCTATTCTGCTGTCATCTCCTTCATCATCATCTGCCTTCACTTTCTTCTAATTATGCTGACATCATTAATAACACTTGTCAGACATCTTCAGCTTCCAAATGATAACTTTTGCTCTCAAGAAACATAACTCAATTCACAGCCATTTCTAAATTTCAACTTAAAGAGGAAAGCAGCTAAAATGAGAGAGAAAAAAAAAGAGAAGATGGACAAAGGACATTTTTTTTTTGGCAAAATGTTTTCCCATTTGCCAATGTCGAAAAGATTTTTGGTCCTTAGACACTAAGTGAAATAAACTGAGCTTGAGAACTGAACCTCAACATTGCTTGAGTTATTACACAGCACAACTCTGTCAGGAACCTAATTATTGAAACCAGAATATTATCCCACCTTAAATCAAATTTATAGAGGTGTTATCTTCACTTCAGCTACAAGTCTCTGTTCAAATCTGCTGCAAACTGTGTGGTTATAAGAGCATTAATCGATTACCTCCTATGTATCAAAAGGTCCATTATAACACCCTATTGATTATAATAAATCTCTCTCTATGCAGTGCATCCATTTATCTATCTAAATTATCTCCTTCACACCTGCTGATTCTTAGTTATTTGCATTATCAAATTATGTTGGATCTGGCGAGACTAGTAAAATTCAAATTAAAAAACATGTTTGTCGGAATTTCTGAGATGAAGAATGATCATTATTATCTACTGATATACTAGGACTAAAATCTTCATCTTAGTTTCTATTGTAGTCTTCTTCTAGCTGATATATTTGGACTAATATCTTCATCTTGGTTTCTATTGTAGACTTCTTTCAGCTGATATACACAATGGACTTCTCCAAGTGTCTGTTGTAATTGGTAGCTTTCTGAGAATTTTGAAACAAACTCTTTATTTAATCTACTGAGGTAAAGTGATTTTATTTGGTGTTTGTGCTTAAAGTCAATTGGCTAGTGGATAAAAGAATTGTATCTATTTACCTGGTAATTGTGAGTTCAATCATAAAAAGTTATAGACTCTGGTTTGGTAGAAGAGAGGAGTGACCCTTCAAGGAAGAAGTAGCTGATACAAGATACCCTCAAAGTATGGAGATGATGAAATGAGAACAAAGTACAAGCCCTAAATTGAATAAAACATTTGGTTCAAAATTCCCAGAAGATTACTGTTGGATTATTAGCTTGGTATAGGTTGTAAACATTTTCCTGTCTGAAATAAACAGCCATTGACATTGCCTTCTGGATAAAATGAATCTTCTGATTATGAAAAAAAAAAATTTAATTTTGAGGGCCTTTAATTTGATGCTTTCCTACAAAGAAGGAGCCCTTTTCTGAATTAAATGCTGAACTGGATTGAGTAATCTTTAATGTCTTGGGACTTTGGTTTTGATTTCTTTGCTTAATGGCAAACCAACCTTTACGGGTTATTCAATGCCAAAACTATCTTTGTAGAAGAACAGTAATGGTGCTATTCAACCCTATAGCAGGGGGAATAATGAGGCTCATACCTTTCCCAAGGGTATTAGTTTGAAAATGAATCTAATAGCCCAACTAGAGTTAAAATTTACTCACTACAATGTTGAAGTCTAGCATGTTAGCCATGGGGAATCCCCAGCTTGAGACCAGATGACAACTATTTTTGAGCTAATTGAAACTAAAAGCTTTTTCACAAGTTTATTTGCCATATTGCCAAATGGCAGTAAAGAATTTGATTCAAAATTCTCAGAAGTTACCAACTACAACAGACAAAGTCCAGAGTGCATAACAGCTACATAGTGTATAACAATGATCATTTCTCATCTCAGAAATTCAAGCAAAAATAATATTTTTTTGATGTGCCAGAAGAAGAATCCAACAAAATTTGGTAAAATAGATAACTAAGAATATGCAGGTGTGAAAGAGATAATTTAGATAGATAAATAGATGTCACACCTTCCAACAATTACCTGAAGAAGGCTGGTGTGTAGGCCAAGTGAAACATTGTGACTATAATAGCAAACAAGATTAGGAATCTTCTTTGAGTATATCATTGTACAATAAAAAAGATATTAGTAAGTATTTTTAGTTCAATTACTCTCAGAAAATTTAAAGGTCTTCTCAATTAACCCTACCAAGAAGCTTTGCACTATAAGAAAGTTACTATCAATAAATTCACTCAACTAAATAATCAGCTACAACTATTTCCATTAATGGAATTGGAAATCTGGGTTCAAATCCTGGATGAACTTGATGGCATTTCACTTTGCACTAATGTCCTTAGGAAAAACATGAATCCATCAGTTCTGTCCCCACCCATAGGCAAATAGTAGAGCAAACAGGGTTTTTTATCCTTGGTAAGGCAATCAGTTTAGAAGAAAACTCTGAATTAAAATCAGCTTTACTCTGCTAAAAAAAATTGACCTTGTGTCACATCCTTTTTGTAGTGGAGGGGTTGAGTAGATACATACACCAACTATATTTACAGCAGTCATGCCAAACAATATTTTGAATCACAGCAAGTATGCTTTTTAAGGATTGAACCAATGATGGCAGTTTTATTTCTTTTGCTATTCTTATAACTAAATAAATAAATGAATTTCTTTTTGATCTTATTTCTAACAAAGAAGAATTTACATGGGCTCCAAATGTTTTAACACCTTTTTAAAACCTTTTAACTTATATCTTCATTTTAATGGAGTAAGAGTTCTTTTAGTGCAGAAAAGATTACAGTTTTATTCTCTTGAAAGTCTTTTGTCGTGATTCTTTTATGTGTTAGAATGTTGAAGACAGCCAGGAACAAGAATTGCCCTACTTTTGCACAAAAAAAGTAGCGTTATCTCAAGTTTTCAAAGTTAGCCTTCCACCACTTATTGGGAATTTTTTGATATTTTGTTTTTATTTTTTTAACAATTTCAGAAGAATTTTTTCTTTTTTGCTAGAGGCAAGCACTTTGCTTTCGTGTCATTTTAGAAGGAGTAGTCACTTGTAACCTTACAACAAATTTAGTGGAATTTTCAAGGTAAGTTTATTTTCCAAATGATTTTGTATAGGAAGTGCTTTTTTGGGGGGTTCACTTTTCAAGTTCTCGCAATAAAACTTGACACCATTTTCCCAAAAAATACTGTTACTGGCAGCTTTCCAACCACAAACCAAACACTGACAGATTTGTATACAATATTATCTCAGCCTGAACATATCATATCCAACATGGCTTTTAAAAAATTTTATGTAATCCAATAAGGAAAAAAAATTTAAATACAATGTATTTCTGATGGGAGGAAAAAAAGAGCAGTTACTCCAAGAAAAAAAATTTCTTTGCATTTTTCAAGATCATTTAAACTTATATATATATATATATATATATATATATATATATATATATATATATATCATCATCATATCACGCTGGTAGCACGGATATCCCTGACCCTCTCTCGCCACTCCTCCCTATCGTTCATCGCCCTAGGTAGGTCTTCAGGACAACATCCCGTATCCTCACATAGCTGTTGAATGTATGTTCGTGCTGGTCGCCCTGCTTTTGCACGGCCATGTGTGGGGGTCCATAAGAGTACATCTCTTATGAGTTCGTCCCTGCTTCTCCACCCCCACCAATTGGAAGTTAAATTGAAACACTCTGAAGAATAATGCTGATTTTGACCTGGGTACAATATATTCATATTAGCAGATTATAGTCTGATAAAATTTTTAAAATCTTCAACCATCTGATGATGTAGTAATGTTGATACCAGTATACTATAATTGTATGTATGCAAGAGTACAAGCCTGTCTTAACACCCAAGAAGAGTATACAATGTATGAATATACTGTTGAACATCTCTTATTTTAGAACCTGTGAATGTACTGATCTCTATATGTGATCATTTACTGTTATTCAGATATATTATTTGTATGTTTAACACATTTCAGTGTGTTGCAGTCTTATTTGCTGACAATATATGTATGCACTATTTTGTAAGTGATGATTTGTATATGGCATAAAGATTACTATTGCAGAAAATGGAATCAGTGACCCAAGTTCAAATCTTGGATGAGGCTGTTTGTGAGAATCCTTTTGAGATGAGGCTTCTTAATCTGAGAATTAATTTTTTTTTTTTATGTCATTTCACGGGGCCCGTGGCGCAGCGGATAGAGGCATTGAGTCTCTACGGTTCTGGGTGAACATTGTCAGAAGATAGCGGTTTCAATTCCTACCCAAGCCGGCCAGAGGTTTACTTGGTCAAAAACGTGGTGCGATAGACAACAACTATGGAAGGCAGTAATTACTGGGGATATGGTTACAAGACTCAACATTCCTATCTGAGGTCGCGGTTAATCACCTGAAGAAGGCCAGAGGTGAAATTTGGCCGAAACATAGTGAAGAAGAAACAACAAAAAACTACCAAGATGAAGACAAAAAAAAGTCTGCAATAAAAAAAAAAAAAAAATTAATTCTCAGAGGCTGTTTGTGTTTCACTTCATGCTAATGTCCTTGGTAAAGGCATGAATCCATCTGTTCTTCACTCCAGCTATGGGTGAATAGTAGAGCAGACTAGGTTCTTTAGTTTTGGTTAGGCAACCTGTTATATACTCTACTTATGAACATTAATGGGTATGTCCAATTCCTCATAAATACGCTGGATACTATTGTGATAGGAGAAAATATGCTAAATAGTCACCATGAGCAGTGGTTATCTTGTTCATGCCACTGACGAATATTGTATTTTGTTAATGTTATAAGATTTCCATTTTATTTCTAACCTCTGTTTTGGTTATTTCTCATTCAGTAACCTTTTTGTTAGGTTACAACACAGCCAATCCCGGAGAAGGAAAACTCTGAATTTAAACCAGTTTTACTCTGCTTTAAAACTGATCTTGTGTCACATCCTGCCCATGGTGGAGTGGTTGGGTAAATACATACATACCAATATATATATATATATATATATATATATATATATATATATATATATATATATATATAAATGATAGAAAGTGACATTCTGATTTGTTTAAATAATAAAAATGTCAGGAGATTCAGACTTGAAATCATTGAAATTCAAAAAGGATTTCAAGTGTCAATAAATTGATTTAACTGATTCAGCAGATCTGAAGTTTTATTTGACAAATAATTTTGAACTTCTCAATCTAACATCAAGATCAGGAAAATAATATCTGTCAGTTTCTCACTGACTGTTGACGTGAGAGGGAGAGAAAGACAAAATTTAAAAAAACAAAGTATACAAGAAAAGTGATATCCATAGGTTGAGGATGGGAAGGAACCAGAGAGAGAAAGAGAGTTAGAGATGTATCAAAAGCATGGAAGAACAAAAGGTTTAAAAAACAACAGTAACAAAAAAAAAAACAGGTGGAATAAATGAGGACATGATGCATGGATTTCAATCCTAGATTAACTGAGGAAAAAAGAGAAAAATCAAAGCAGAGGAAATGCAAAATTGACAAAAAAAATCAAAAACATCCAATGTTTGACAAACCAAAATTGGTATCAATTAATCAAAAATTTTTTGTTTTTGTTTGTTTTCTTTTAAAAATGTTTGAAAATTTCAGATGAGAATGGAACTAAAGAATAAGAAGCCGAGACTGACCGAATTTCATTTTTTTATGATAATGATGTTTGAACCTTGCTAGTTAGCTGAAAAATTTATGGAATATAAATGTGACGGTGATAACCAATCATAGTCAGAGCCTTTGAATTATCCTAAAGAACCTAGAAAAGAGACTGATAAGAAGTGCTGGAAATCTGTAGAAGGATCACAACCATCAAGACCATAGCACTGCTGAGATTGACTGGAGAACTGAGGATATTTGTTGTCACTCAGACTTCAGTGAAAGCCACTAGCTAGCATTTGAAACTTGGATAAAAATAAAACAATCATCTTTGCAGGATATAAAAAAGAAATAATTCCCTGCAAAATCAAGTTAATAATAATAAAAAAAAAATTATAAGTATATGGAGATAACTGAAGAAGTGTCTTGGCACAGCATTTGGAAATCAATGGTTTTGTTGGAATTCGAGTAGCCATCTTGTTTTCAGTTGTGGGATTCTTTATACAAAAGGTACGTCTTTTCAGTACCAAGGCTGGAATATGTTTTGACACTAGGCCGTAACTTGCCTCTGCTCATATATGCTTTAGTCATCTCTAATTGGCTAATCTCCTGCTCCTGCATCTACAAAATGCTAGCAAGTAGTCATAGATTTGCCAACAATTTGTAGATGGTTAGTACTCATTAGACCCTCCCCCAAACAATCCAACTGGTTTCAACAAAGGCATCAGTTTGAACAGCTAGATCAAGCTGATCCAACTGGAAAGGGTTATATAGTATATATTGTATAACAAGAGTAATTGAAGCAAGACAAAGAAATAGTTTGAAAAGAGTATGAAAAGATTTTCCTTAATCATGAGATACTTTTATTGGTGATATCATAATAACAGAAACACATGCTCAAAACAAGTGCTTGCTTTAAATTTCTCACTATTCTAAATTTACACAAGTATATGCAACACATATGTATGTGCATATACAAATACACACATATTTGCATGAGTCAGGATTACAAAGATATATATATATATGGATAGATAGATAATTTTTTTGGTTCACACACACACACACACACACACACACACACACACACACACACACACACACACACACACACACACTTATGTGCACATAAAAGCGTATTTATGCACTACAGATATATATATATATATATATATATATATATATATATATATATATATATAGGTATATGTGCAGAATCTCATGTGCATGTATGCATACATATATCCAACCAGTTGAAACTGAATTGTTGAGGAATTTGTTCCCAGATGATTTTCATTTTCAAGGTAAACAAGTCTTGTGACAGTCTTGGATCCTTTCAAAACATCTTATGAAAATACAAAAACATATTCAGAACTTGGAAGGCCATAGAAAACTGAAATCCAAACTTGAAGGAGACACATAGAACTGATATGATGTGGACATGTCTTTTCTGCAGTTAATCAAGGCAAAAGTGAAGAGAATATCTTGTTTATAAGCTTTTCAATAGATTCTCAAGGAAAAGAAATAATATTCACTAGAAAAATGAATAAATAAATAAATTAGCTAAAAACAAAACAAAGCAAAAAACAAACTATTGAAGTCTTTGATAAAATGTCTTCTCCACAACAGATGCAAATGTTCCATTCCAACAGTTTCTTTCCTAGAACATCCATACTATGGATGAAGCACCTTTATAAATGTTTTTCTCCCAGGTACAACTTTGAACTTTTAAAGTCCATGGTTAATAAGTGTATTATCCTGTCTTAGTTTGGATTCTTGCTTTCTTTTCTGTTTGTAATACTCTTTTGTTACTGCCTTACCTTCATTTCCTATTTTCTAACTCTTTGCTTAGAGTGACCAACTGACTTTGCTTAGGGGGAATGTGACTAAAAAATATCTTTAACTCTAAAACCTGAAAATCATCCCTCAGGTGCACTTAATGTAATGGTTATTGTCATAGGAAATGGAATTGGTTCAAATCCTAACCAAGGCTGTTTATATTTCACTTTGCACTAATGCTCTTAGGAAAGGAATGAATCCATCTATTCTCTTGCTGGCTATGGGTAAGGTTCCTTAACCTTGCTTAGGCAACCAGACAAAGAAAAGGAAAACACTAATTTCCAACCAGCTTTACTCTGCTTTAAAAGAAATTGACTGTCATATCCTTAGAAAGATAGTATATTTATCTCAGAGGCAGAATAAGAATGAAGCCTAGTATGACAAAGTACAAGAAATTGGAAACTGTACCATTATTAACTTTGTTCCAATTCATCTTTAAATTTTAGTTGCTTTTTATCGTAACTCACTTCAGATGTTATTTCTATGACATTGAGAAACAGCATGTATCAGAAACAAAAATAAAGGATAAGTGCTCCGTAAGACTCAAACTCACACTCCCTTTTTCTTTGGTGAAACCTAGTCATTGGTGATGGCTGCTTTACCTTCAAAAGCAATCAATATTGTAGATGTCTAAACCACACTTATAAACTCATCTTTTTGTTTCTTGATCTGTTGCTGTAGTTGTTTTTGTTTTTATACACAAATAGTATTAATAGCATATTATATTTCAATGTATAAGATGAAGCCTTGTCAATAGCTTGTCATCTACAAAAACTCTTCTATGTAAGGCATTAAACTGCATCCAGAGGTGAGGCATAATTTCTGGAGATTTACAGACTGTGAAGTACTCTTTGTCTTTAATCCCAGGTCCTCTTTGACTCTGAGTAGTTGTACCCTTTAGGGTCTCATCTATGGGTTAAAATTGATCTGTATGAAAATGATTCATATTGGATAGGAATACATGAAACCATATAACTGCATACAAATTATTTTTATTAGATAGGAATACTTGATACTATATGACTGTGAGTAAAATGATTATTATAGATAAATAGAAAAAGAGAAATAAAAATGATTGTAAAGAATACTGAAAATATAAATGGTTATGATTATGATGAAACATTTACAAATGAATTAGATTTTGGCGCTGAATAACCCATAAAGAGTTGACCTGCCATAAACAAATAAAAGACACACACACAGATATATATATATATATATATATACATTTATCTTAGCCACATATAAATCTGTGTGTGTGTGTGTGTGGTGTGCTTCTCCATCTTATATATTACAAAAAAAAAGCAAAATAGGAGTGTAATACTTTTAGATCATTGGATAGCAAGGAATGTGAATGGTTTATTGACCAGAACTTTCACGTAGTGGATAAAAAGATTTGGCTTCAAAACAAACTGGACTGTCATCTTATTTAAGGATAGGACACAGTAGGAGGTAGAAGAGCCTGCGTTGTGGCCAAGATATTTCTGTATTTCCCGCTGATACTTTTAGTTGAAGTAGAGGCTAAAGTTTCAAATGCTGATTTTCAAGGTAAACAAACCTCATCCCACTCACCACAGAGAAAGACTAGCACAATACAATCTTCTTACCCTCTATTTCCCACTTTTTATCTTAAGCCAAACCAAGCTAAGATTGATAAAAATCCACACCAAGAAGTGGGAAAAAAAATGATAGGTTGCTATTATAATAAGCTTATTCCCTTGAACCCAAGCCAGAATTTTTGCTACTATCTCATCATTATAAATGCATGCTGACAGCATTGATTCCTTTGACTCATTTGCCATTCATCCCTATCTGTCATCACTCTTGGCAAGTCCTCTAGTTAGCATCCTTTGTCTGCACAAAGATGATGAATGTGAGTTTTTGCTGGTTAGCTAATACTGGTGTGTCCATGCATAGGAGTCCTTATTAGTTCAATGTAACTTCTTCAGCAGTGCCCAGCATTACATACTAATCTTACTTTGATAGTTTGTGAGATAGGAGGTAAGTGGTCATACAGCTTTGTACCTAGAATTACATATACCTAGGCACCCTAAATTCTGTATAGGGAATCTTTATTCTTATATTGCTATAGCTTATAAAATGTTTTAATGAGATTAAAAAGATTACATTTTAGATTTTGAGCTGTTTGACAGCCAAAAGTCCTCTTCCAAGGTGAAAGAGGAGGCTCCCGATTCTAAAGATGAAGAATGATTAAAGAGAAATCGAAATGTAATGAACATTGATCAATAAAAGCCAAAAGACTTAAATCTATGAGGGTCATTCAAAAAGTTCTAAGCCCCAATCAGAATTTAGATTTGCTGCACACCTATCATATTTGTGTAGGTTTCACTTGAATAGAAATTAAGACAGAAATCACATTAATTTTATAGTCTTTTTGCCACAAAAAAAAAAGTAAAAATAATCTATTAGTTTTTCTAGTTCTTTTCCACAACAGAAGGGATCAGCCTAGCTCTTCTTTCTGAGTGAAGCTTAGAAATTTTTGAACCACAGCCATATTACCAATCTTTAACTAATCTTTTATTCATCTTATTGTTGCTTTAAAGTACCACTTTATGGTTCAAATACCCTTCAATAATTAAAGTATAAAAGATGAAAATAAAGTCATTTAATAGGTTTAGGCTAGTTTATCACGAGGCCAGAAGTATGGGACACCCAGTGAGAATCAAACTCCGAGTCAAATGGTCTGCAAGCCAAGCTTGATATCATTACAATATATGAGAGAGTTCTGAGTAGTTTACTAAGCATAACTTGGCTCAAGGTGAGAAGTATGGTACATCCAGTGAGAATTAAATTCACTAGCAATGGTCTGCTAGTCTAATTTGCTAACCATTACACAAGGCACTTTTTAAAATTAAGCATGGCTAAGATTCAACACAAGGCCATAAGTAGGGACCACTAAGTGAGACTTGAAACTATTATTCAATATGAAGTATGTGACACCAAGTGAGAATCAAATTCAGTATTAAATGGCCTGCTAGACTAGCTCAATGATCATTATACTATGTGAGATAATCCAAAGTAATTTACTAAGCTTAGCCAGAAGTTTAGGACACACAGTGAGACTCAAACTCAGAATCAAATTGCCTACTAGCCTATCTTACTAATCATTACACAAGGCCATAAGTATGGAGCACTCGGTAGTAATTGATCCATCAGACCAATTTGTTATCTATTACACCAAAATGAGGTACCCAAATAAGCTTTCTCGTCCAAGTATTACTCTCTGGATCAGTGGAGCACACAAGCCTCATTAAGAATCAAGAGTTATTTTTCTTTTAGACTTTTAGATCACAATGTGTTTTTTTTCTGGTTAAAAAATGTTGAGTTTAAGAGATTCAGAAAATGACATCCATTTAGTTTGCTTTTTCAACTTCAAAAAAATATAATTTTCAAAATAAAATAAAAAATGAAAGAAAAGCTAGCAGCTTGTTATTAAGAATTGCCGTTTAACAACACAGAGAAATTTGAAAGCTTCTCCATGTTGTTAAACAGCCTAAAAGGGATGGTACCATTACAAAATGATAAATATAAGATGATATTAGATAATATTTGGTTAAGGCAAAAGTATAATAAATGTTTCCAAATTTATCTGGTTGCCATATGGAAATGAATTTGAAGCCTTTGATTACCTAATAATTTCTCTCAATAGACATTTGTTTCTCATCTTTCTCTGTCATTTCTTGTGATCACCAACTTTTTCTTTTTAATATCATTCTTCTATTTTTGTTTCTCTTATTATTTTTCTGACTTTTCTCTTTTTATCTTTCATCATCTTTTCTCCTTACTGTTGAAAAGATTTTCTACTGATTAAACGAGTAATTTTATATATATATATATATATATATATATATATATATATATATATATATATATATATATACATATATATATACAAAATATAACATCTAATATATATATATATATATATATATATATATATATACACATAACATAAAATATAACATCTAATATATATATATATATATATATATATATATATATACACATATATAACATAAAATATAACATCTAATATATATATATTTATACCCCACCCAAATATAACATCTAATATATGTATATAACATAACATATAAATATATATATATATATATATATATACACACACACACACACACACACACACACACACACACAAAATATAACATCTAATGAATTAGCACACTACATGAAACTAAGTAAAGGACTTCTCATGTTCATTGATGTTATATTTTAAAATGATAATTTTAAAATGCTCTAATAGCATTGAGCACATTTTTTAATGTAAACTTTTCTTGTTTGCATTTATTATATATATGTTTTACTTAAGAATCTAAGGCACAAGAACAAATTTCAATACACTCCTGTCTAATGAGTTTGATCCTTACAGTGTGCACTACACTTGTGGACTACTGACTAATTCTAATCATAGTAAATACTTAGAATATAAAATTAGATGCAATATTTCTTTATTCTGATTTTTTTTCAAATTTCCTTTTAATTTTTTGACTCTCTTGTTATGATATTAATTTTACACTCTCCTAACCTCAATAGTTTTTCTCTTTTACTGTTATCTTCAAACTTTTTTTTTTACTTGAAATATTCCTCATTTTCTTTAAAACCTTCTTTCTCAATTATATTCTTTAGTTAACTAGTCCCTTTTTTACCCCCTCAAGATTCCTTCTCCATTCTCACCCCAACAAATATGTTTTTTTCTTTTCCTCTTTTTTGACTGCAACCTCTCTCTCTCTTTTTGTCTTTTTGCCTAGTGGCAATACAAAATGTCCACATTAAAAGCCAGCCATCAAACATATCAAGATAAAATCAACAAGTCCATCAAGTTCAACTCATTTTAGGGACTAGCAATGAAAATAAAATGAAAGAAAAACTAGTCAAAAATTAATAATAAGGTCTTTTTTTAATTTCTTTTTTTTTTTAATATATATCTTTGTTGCTTTTAACATTTCAACTGATATGTTTCTTTGACTTTCCTTGGGTTTATTTTGCCTCTGGTGGTCTACATAAGTTATTTACTATTTTATCATTTTCATCTTTTTGACAAAAGTAACACAGTGTAAATAGATCATGGAAACAAGTGCTGATGTATAATGTTTGGAAGAAAATCTCCAGATTCAAAAACAACAAAAAGAAAAAAGTCTATTTTTATATTTATCTTTATCAGAGAATTGGCCTTATATTGACCCTTTATACAGAAAACTAACAGCAAAAAAATAAAACAAATTTTCCTAAGATACTTAACAGTTTCTAATAGACCATCAAGCACAACACATCCCGGAGGAAAGTCAAAGACCATAGTTGAAATGTATTAAAAACAACAAAGATGTAGATAATAGGAAAAAAAAGGGTGGAATAATGAAAACACTTATAGGTGAACTTAATATATCACTGAATGGCTTTTGTCTTCTCTTGTAAATTACAGCAGTATGATCATTTTAAAAGCTCTTCAAGGAGAGTTTCCATGGTATAATGATTTAAATACTGGGCTGCTGACTCAAAGTAAATAAATTCAAACTCCAGTTGCACTATTATGTTCATTTCAGACTAATACCCTTAAGAAAAGTATAAGTAGTAAGTTGGCGACTGTAGTCGAGGGTGACCAAAAGGCTTCCTTTTTGATAGCTACTACACTGAGGTGTAGGGGAGGGCGCTACTCCTTTCCTTGGATTGCTCCACTTTACCCTACATACTACCTTATATTTCTGAGTGTTAAGCAAAGAGGTATCAATTACTATTTTAAAGTCTTTGGTATGATGTGACCTGGGATGGAACCCAGCTTGCCCAGACCATTGGCAAACACTCAACCCACTAGGTCAATGAACCCCCTTATTTCCTCCAGCAATGGGTTAAATAGTATCACGACTGTTTTTTACAAGGATGGCATTGGCATTGTTAATAAGCTTTTCAATAGATTCTCCAGGAAAAGAAATAATATTCACTAGAAAAATGAATAAATAAATAAATTAGCTAAAAACAAAATAAAGCAAAAAACACACTATTGAAGTCTTTGATAAAATGTCCCATATTCTGAATCTTCTCCACAACAGATCCAAATGTTCCATTCCAACAGTTTCTTTACTAGAACATCCGTGCTATAGATGAAGCACTTTTATACATGTTTTTCTCCCAGGTATAACTTTGGACTTTTAAAGTCCAGGGTTAATAAGTGTATTATCCTGTCTTAGTTTGGATTCTTGCTTTCTTTTCTGTTTGTAATACTCTTTTGTTACTGCCTTACCTTCATTTCCTATTTTCTAACTCTTTGCTTAGAGTGACCAACTGACTTTGCTTAGGGGGAATGTGACTAAAAAATATCTTTAACTCTAAAACCTGAAAATCATCCCTCAGGTGCACTTAATGTAATGGTTATTGTCATAGGAAGGCTGATATGTCATTAAACAAAGAAACCAAAAGCTCTCTCATCCTTGCTAAAGTTTTTGTTATTGAATTTTTTACAAAAATTTCTCCAGCTATATTTCTTAAGTTGCAGTGATTCAGACTATAAAAAAAATGTTTCAGTTAGGTTTTAAGAAGAGGTTCAATTTGCAATGTATTTTCATAGTAATTTAACTTCTGACTTTGTGTCTAGTATCACATAATGCCAATAAAAATATTACTTTGGATGCACATTATTCTTTCATGCCTGCTTAGCCAAGTGAGAAAGTTAAAATCTCTAGAACAAAGCCAGGGGCCAACTGATTATGACCATATATTGCAAATTGAACCCCTCTTGTAAAACTTTATAAAATAACTTTGAAAAATTTTTAAAGGAAAATCTGAATCCCTGCAATAATAGACCAGACTTAGTGTTAAGTAACAAGAAAAAAAAAGTCAACTCCTGGATTTTGCGATACCAGTGTCTCAAAGAGTGAAAATAAAAGAAAGCGAAAAACTAGACTAATACTTGGATCTTTCAGAGAGCTGAAAAAGCTATGGAACACAAAAGTGATAGTAATACCAATCATGGTTGCTGAGCTTGAAACAATCCCAAAGTGCTTGAAAAGAAGATTAGAGGAATTGCATATTAAAGGAAGTATCAAAACCATCCAGATCACTGTACTGTTAAGATCAGCTAGAATACTGAGAAAAGTCCAGGAGACCTGGAAAGACTTGCAGTCCCTTAGGCTTAAGAGAAAAACCACCAGTTAGCACTGATGTGGAAAACACAAGGAGTAAGATAATGACAATAAGGACTAATCCTATTAAAGAGAAAACTGATAATACACAGAATAGCAAAGGTACATTATGTGGTAATAGAGATGAAATCATTAATCATATGATAAGCAAATGTAGCAAACTAGTGCAAAAAGAAGTATAAGACTAGACACAACTGGGTGAGGAAGGTGATCCACTGAGAATTGTGCAAGAAATTGAAATTCAACCATACTACTAAATGATACATGCACAAACCAGAAACTGTCCTGGAGAATAAGACATGAAATTCTTTGGGATTTTGAGATACAAACAGATCACCTAATCCTGGCCAGAAGACCAAACCTAGTGATAATTAACAAAGAAAAAAGAAAAGAAAAGAAAAAAGACAACTTGCCATGTAGTGGATTTTGCTGTCTCAACACATCAAAGAGAAAAAAATCAAAGAAAATGAAAAGAGAGACAAGTACTTGTAACTTGCTAGAGAACAAAGAAAATTATAGAACATGAGGGTGACAGTGATACCAATTGTAATTGGTGCACTTAGAATAGTTCCCAAAGGTTTGGAAAAGAGGCTGGAAAAGTTGGAAATAGGACAAATTGAGACCATCCAAACATCAGCATTGATATTGGCCAGAATACTGAGAAGAGTCTTGGAGACCTGATGGGATTTGCTGCCAGTCAGACTCCAGTGAAAGACCATCAGCTAACACTGCTGTGAAAAACTTGCAAAAACTAAGATAATAATAATCTTAAGAAATCTTTTGAAAAATACAAATTGTAAATGAGAGGACAGCTAATTTTGCCTGTCTAATTTCTAGTGTATAAATCATCAACAAAATACAAATTTTGAAAAATATTTCTTATTTGCTTCCAGCATTGCCTCAACCAACCAATGACTTTATGATTCTACAAAAAGTGTGGGGAACCCCCCCTCAAAAAACCAAACAAACAGTAATCAGTATTCTTTTTATGATTACTTTTACATCAAAGTATTTTATCAACTTAATTTTATTTTGAAAATACTTTTCTTGGTCTTCAAAGATTCATTTCGTGAGTTAACATCCAACTTTTTCCAAGAGCAATAAGACATTTCCAGAAAAAAATAAATTTAAAGAATATCTTCCCAATTCTTTTTCTCATCCTTCTGCAAATAAATAAAAACTTTTTAACTGTTTTGTGTGTGTGTGTGTGTGTGTGTGTGTGTGTATGCTTTCTGAAAATATTTCCTTATTGAATTTACCAATCACTAATGTTGATCATGTCTGGATGAGGTTGGCTATTTTTCTTCTTAGAAACCAAGTTAAATTAAGATTTTCACTCAATTTCTGAGGATGGAAATCGGATCTACCTGCAAAATGCTGTCTGTGTTGGCAATTTTGACCTGAATATAGTGCCAAAGAAAATGGCAGAAACAGTAATTAAATGGCAACTTAGTGCTATTCACAAACAATACAACACTTTCACCAATTAAGTCATTCTCACTAAATACCTACATCTTTATACACACAAACACACACACACGTGCATATATATATATATATATATATATATATATATATATATATGCGTTATTTTTTATACTGCAAAAAAAAATTTTTTTTTCACTCATGAAAATGAATTAATGGCATTTCTGTAAAATTAATTGTAACCTAAGTTTATATACACATATGAGTAGAATATATCCTTATACAGTAAATGTATATAGAAATTTTGTTCAGGCTATGTTTGAAAAATAAAAAATTTTCATATGTACGAATATTTATTTCACCTCACTGATAGATAGATAGATAGATAGATATAGATAAAATAATTGAAAGAATGAAAGCGAAGTAAGTTGTTAAAACCAATTTGGTGAAGTGTCTATATATTTATTAAAATTTTTTAATGATCAGGAAATGATTTGGAAAAATTAACAAATTTTAAGAAAAATATTGGAGAACGTTATAACTGCCTATAAGGTTGTCATGGCAACATAATTAAAAACACCAATCATTGTGCAAGTGTTTACCAACACAAGGTCAAATCTTTTAAGTAGAGTACAGCTGGTTTGAATTCAGAATTTTTCTTCTACAAGACTAATGGCCAAACCAAAATTAAAGAGCCCAGACTACCCAACTATTTATCTATAGCTGGGGGAGAACAGATGGATTTATGCCTTTTTCAAGGGCATTAGTACAAATGAAATGCAATCTGTCTCAGCCGGGATTTGAACTAAGGTCACCAATTCAATTTCCTCTAATGATAATCATTACGTTAAAAAAAAAAAGCTGGCGACCGTAATCGAGGGCAACTAGAAGACTCCCTTTTCAATAGTTACTACATCGAGGTGTAGGGGAGGGCGCTACTTCTTTCCCTGGATTGCTTCACCTTACCCTTGATACATACCTTATATTGCTGAGTGTTAAGCAAGGAGGTATCAAGTACCATTTTTAAAGTCTTTGGTATGACACAACCTGAGATTGAAACCGGGTCTCCCGGACCATTTGGCGAACACTCTACCCACTAGACCAGTATGCCTTAATCATTACATAATTGTAAAAGGTGGGAAACAGAAATTGTTCTAAATTATAATAATTGAAATCAGGGTTGTAAGTACAATTTCAAGTTCATTGAAACACATATTGAGCATGTGGCATTTTTATTTTCTATGAGAGTATATATATATATATATATATATATATACACACACACATCAATTAGAATACATTCATATATACATATGAATTTGCACATACACATGCATATATGCATGTGCACACTCACCCTTTTTACTTTACAAAGTTACACAATTAGGAATCTAATAATAATTCTAATTTTTTCTATATAAATTCTTTTAAAAGAACCTAAAAGATTTAAATCAGCTGCTAAGCCAACAAACAGATGCTAATTTGACAGCATGTATTTTTATTTTGTCTAAATATTGCATCTTAAATTTTTTTTTCTAGCCCTCTCTTTCATGTTTAATTCCCATTTTGGAAAATGTTGTCCTCCCTTTCCTCAGAGTGAAAAAAAAATGTCAGAATTCCAACAATATCATGAAATTATTGAAAAATAAATAAATGAAATAAAATTGAATTAAAAAAAAATGTATTTTTGATATAGTTCTAACTTGATACATCTTGCTTACCTAAAAACTACTGAAGAATCTAACAACTTAATAAGAAGCAAAACTACAATGAAGAAAGGAAAAATAATTGTAAAAAAATTAATAGTGAAATGTATATTTTGAAACTTTGTATAACTTGTGTCGGATTTGAGTAATTTACCGAAGTATTTGTACATTTCCACTCCCCTACTTTTTTTTAGTTTGATTCTTATTCTTTATTTTTAACTGTAAATTCTTTTTTGATATCAAGTAAAAAAAAAAAAAATGATAAAAAATGGTTAAATTTTAATTAGAAAAATTGTTTAATTTTTTATAATGAACACTTTTATTTATCTTCTCATCCAGAAGTGTCCTGGAAATGTCAACCTTTTTCAGCTTTTGTTCTGGCATCAACATTCTTGGGACGCAGCTAGCTCACCCTCAATATCTCTGTTAAAAATGTTCAGCTATAGCCCTTCTTTCTGAGTAAGGCATAGAACTTTTCTCACAACTCTTGTGTGTGTGTGTGTGTGTGTGTGTGTGTGTGTGTGTGTGTGTGTGTGTGTATATATATTTATATTTAAATGTGTGTGCATTTTTGTCTGTCTGTATTTTCATATACGTGTGTGTGTGAGGGTACATATATATATATATATATATATATATATATATATATATATGTTGTATAAAGAAAACAGAAAGAAAATTACATATAAATGGATGAGAAAAGATTTATTAATTAATTAGTTCCACCAACACATTTCAACAAGATTGCTCAAGATATGAAATTATGAAAATTTCAGGTAGGAAGTGTTTTTGTCATCTTTAGGGTGGGGATTATGAATTTAAAATAGCAGTGTGAAATGAATAGAGAAAAATATTCAAAAATGTTACATCATGAAAAATAAATTTTTAAATGTTTCATGGCATAACATTTTCAAATAGTTTTCTGTATTTGTTTCAAACCACTATTTTAAATTTATAATCCCCACCCTGAAGATGACAAAAACATTTCCGACCAGAACTTTTCATAATTTCATATCTTAAGCAATCTTGTCGAAATGTGTTGATGGAACTAATTAATTAATAAATATTTTCTTATCCATTTATATATATTTTTCTTTCCATTTTCTCTATATAACATATCTGTCATACCTTATAGATATATATATATAGATATAAATATAGATGCTGGCTAGCAGAGCAGCATAATAAAAACTAAAAAGAATTAAGATCTCACATGCTGACTATTCTCTTATGACAAATAGTTTTATTGGTCTTCTATTTTATTATTCAATATAATTTATTCAGTTAATTTTTTCAGCAGACAATTGTACTTTCTATTTCATAAAATGAAACTAATATTCATGAGAAGATAGTAAGAAAATGAGATTCAAATTCCTTTCAGTTTATATATAAACTAAATGATGTGTGAAGCTATTGGTTCTCTCCAATAAAGAACAAAGGATTCTTTATAAAATATTACAGTCATTTTGTAGAATCCAAAGTCAGGATTAATAAAAAATGACATTCAGTTTGAAACTGAACCTGGAATAGCTTTATTTTCTAAAGAGAATTTTGTGTATATTGCATTAAAAAAATTATGTTGTGATATGCAATTTTTGGTGAGTTATGTTTACATAGATATATAATGAAAACTTTAGTGATATGTGTATATACTAGAATGTGTGTATTAGAATTTGTAAGAGGGTATTCTGCTGTATGGCTGCTCAAATTAATGAATATATATATATATATATATATATATATATATATATATGTATATATATATATATATATATATATATATATATATATATATATATATAAGTTGTATTTCTGCCAACATTAATGATACATCTATTCTTAGTGTTGAATAAAGTTTTAAGAAAAAGTCTAATTTTATTCCTGGGTAATAATTACACAGGGGAATAAACAAAGAATCTTGGCAAAAGCATTTTCTGGGGCCATCGTGAGTTACCAAGTGGATGAAGATACATACAAAAAAATGATAATAAATAAGAACTAAAAAAAAAAACACAAAAAAAAAACACACAAAAAAGTAACCTAGAGAAAGTTTAGCTCAAATAGAACAGCAGAGAAAATCCATTGATAAAAACTGCTAATTAACTAAAAAACATAATTACTACCTGTGATGAGTTTAAGAAGAAATCAAAAAGGCTAGAAACATTTTTTAAAAAATACTAAAAAAAAAAAAAATTGAAAAAGAAAGAAAAACAAAGAAAAGAAAAGAAAAACAAAAGCCCGTCCCAAAAAACCTGAAAATGAAAGCATCTTTTCTATAAAGTTCTCAATAAAAGAATGAAAGAAAATAATTTTCAAGTTATTCTTAATAGACAGATATTATGCCCCCTTCTGCTCCTGAACCACCCAAACGTCTTTGTTCTTTTTTCTGTTCTTTGTAATTCACAGGAAGCTAAAATAGATGCTTTCTGCAAGGGGCTGCAATTTAAAGTCTGTGATGACAGATATTGTGTCTGTGTCCGTCTGCTTAATTTTCTTTTGTTTTCTTTCTTTTTTAATGTGAGTTTTAAGTTCTAACAACCATCATAGTTCATTTCTGTCATTCAGAGAATTATTTTATTGCGATTGTATTTGGAACTTAGGTACCTCCAAACTTTTAAGTAATCTAACCCACTTGAATAGTAGAGCACTGTTCAGAATGCAATGAAGCCTCAAGTTTTGTACTTTTCCTCTATGCTAGCTCTTTAATTCTAGAAGCCTCATAAACTCAGTTCTACCACTCAATCTATCATTGGTTGTATTGAGAGACTTAAGTCTTTTCCCTGTATAAAATAGATATGCAGTTTTGCATCAATAAGCATTGATTAGTGGTAGAGCACAGTACAGACTGGGTTTGCTAAACTTGGTGGACCACCAATGTGAAAGAAAGACAATTAAATTTACAACTATAAATTGGAATCCCTGAGACATTGTCTTCAAAGTTGCTCTGGCAATTCTTGTTACAACACTGGTTCCAAAGGTTTATCAATTTTTGGCCTTCTTTTGAACAACATAAGTAGCATAGAAGAGAGACATTTGCTGCATAGGCAACTGCTGGTCTTCCATACAACCTTGCTCAAGATGGCATCTAGATCCCATGTGTTTCCCATAATATCAGGTCTACTTTTTATAATTAAGGTACTATATAGAAGTATTAACATTTTTTTGTATCATTTGAGAAAAGTTCCAAGGATGTGCTGGCAAACAGGTGGAAACTATGAAATCATAATATAATAAAAATACTCTTATAGATGTATCAACATTTTTGTTGAATATTTATAAATGACAAAAATATTTTCTCTGTAGAATCTCAACTTCTTTGTTGGATTTGATTATATTTTATGCTGAGTTTATAATAATCTCAACCAATTTTATTTTGTCTGAGGTTATAAAGACAAGGGAGATAACCTAAATATTCTAACTAAATTGGTATTTTAAAAAAAATCTCAGCAAGCAATTCTTATAACTAATCTTAAATGTATTGTGTTTTGTTATTTAAACAGTCAAATGAGGTCATATAAATCTTCAAAGTTATGAAGATTTGTGCATGTTTATCTATTCTAAATGGTGAGAGAACTGATTATATCACTTTGATCAAGGTAAGAAATAACTTAATGCAAGACTATATTTTAAGAAACATTTAGTATAAATAACACAGTTTAAATAGTTTTTGATGCTAGATCAATGACCAATTGAACTCAAATCATATTCATAAGTGTATCATTAATGGGCAAAAGATGAGGAAAATATTAAAGAGCAATTTCTGAAGAGATCAAATGAATTTTAGGGAATTTTAGATTTTGACATAGTTTTGAACTTATTGTTGCATATATCTATTCATTTATGATTTCCTACACTCAAAGCAGACAGACTTTCCAAACCAAACACTTTATTAGGGGATGCATTTGACAAGGCTATTGCACCTGCCTTCTAAATAGAATAAACTAGAATATATTGAAATTGAAGCCAGAGAAACTATATGACAGGTTTAGGAGATAGACATATAAATTACCAATAAATATAGAGATTACTAGAGGATAAAGATGACTGGAAATGTAGGAATATTGCCTGAACATAATTCAGACAAAAATATCAGTAAAAAGAACCAGAAGATGACGACAGACTTCATAAGATTGACAAGTAAAATACTATAATTGAACTGTATTTTATTGGAAGCCATTTTGCATTCTGTTACATATATCACAAAAAATGCTTAACAATTGCATTTGATTAACCTATTGTATCTGAAGGTACACATACCATATTTATTTGTGTATCATGATAGACATTTTCTGTTGGCAACAAAAAACAAAACTAGCATTGCATTATATAAAAATACAACATTTTGACAGTTTTGTTCCTTTAACAGCAGTACGATTCTTGTTCTACATGTCTACTATTCATAAAAAATTGACATATATATATATATATATATATATATATATATATATATGCATACACTACTTCTTCTTGATAAGAATATTTAGTATCATTAATATTTGTAAGGGAAATTGGTTTGTTTAATAGCCTATCAACCTCTTATTTAAAGCCAAAATTTGATTAATTTGTAAATGTTTATTTTAAATCTTAACTATCTAATCCAAATAATTCACACATAGATGTATGGTTTCTCATATTCCTACCTAATACTAATAATTGATATCCAATTATATGGTTTCAAGTAACTATTCCCATTTAATGACAAAATAATTTATTTGCACACAATAATATGGTTTCAAGTATTCCTATCTAATACCAATAATTTGCACATGATTAAATTGTTTTAAGTAACTGATCATACTTAATGACAATAATCATTTGTTTGCACATAGTTATATGGTTTAAAGTATTCCTATATAATAAAAATTTTTAAACTGATATATTTAATTTCATAGATTGGATTCTTAAAGTTACCACTACTCTGGGAGTAATGGCACCAAAGTGGTAACTCCATATACACCAGAGTTCCAGCACCGGAACCTCACCCCTGGGTGCAGTTTAGTGTCATATACAGAGCATACATTTTTTGGTGAGAATACAGTTGAAGTATTCTAACTCAGGAAATTAACATTTCAAAAATAGTATTAAATAACCCAACAAAGATTGACATGCCATAAAAACCAACTGACAAAACCAAACCTATAATATTGTACTGAAGTTAGTGAATTTTTTGTATTTCTCTCAGGGAATCACAACTAAACAAAGTTTCAGGGACCTGGATATTCATTTGACATTGGACTATACAATATAGATTATATAAGATTGACCTTCAAAATCAGTGAAAATTATTTGATGGCAAAACATACCATTTCTGGCTAAACAGAGTGAGAAGTAAAGTAAATTTTTCTGACCTTAAAAATGGTGGAATAGATGAGTCAGATCCATTTTTTAACATCACCAACTGTACATAGTGAAAAAGAACTCTTAATATTTACAAAAGATGGAACAAGAAATTTCAGAATTTTTTCATATTTTTACAACCCTTTTTGTTGTAAATCTATATCATGTTTATATTTTCATATCAATAAAAGCTTGCTGAAATATTTATTAGAATTATTTCATGAAAATACTTTATCTTTTTTTTTCTTGAGCATCTGTGTAACTTTACTAGTAAATATATATATATATATATATATATATATATATATATATATATATATAACCATTTCGTTTATAAAAATAGGGATCATATTATATAAAAGACCACTTTATACATGAATAAATTTATTGTATTTTGAAAATTTTCTATTGTAGATCGTCTGTATAAGGGAGGCAATATTTTTTCCAAGATTAGTTAACTTGAAATAGGATAATGCAATATATCAACAAAAACAAGCAAATCTTATATGGATTTTTTATGATAGAAACTTTAATATCAAGATGATATCTTGTTTTTTTTTTTTAGATAATTTTCCATATAGTATTAAAAAATACAAGTAAAAAATAGTTGGCTTATAAATTTCCTCAATATAACAACATGACAAAAGAGATTTACTAAATTTATGTATCATTTTGGCAACTAAATATAATAAAGAAATCAAACAGAAACTACTTTTATACATTGGGTAACCACTTAAAAAAAGACTAAAAAGATACTATAAACTTTTATCTTAAATTTTTATTGATAAATTATGAAAAGGAGAATTCTCCATATAACTTGATGTAGGCTGACTAGATTTAATGGGATATGAAAAATAATGGTGGGAAATTATAAAAAGTCAAATTCAATAGTATTGATTTTTATCTTGAAATTGTCAAGAATGATAATTCAGTACAAAACTAATTTGGGTTGCTGGTTTCTGTCTATTGTAATAAAAAGAACATCTGCTCATAAGTCAATAGTTAGCATCCATTTTTGTAAAGTGCTATGGGTTGGTTTCTATTTATTCCAATAACTGCAATGAAGAATGGAACTGATACTGATGCAATGTGTTCTGATTCTCAGCAAGGATTTGGGAGAATATTAGCTTTTCTAAAATGGAGAAACTATTAACATTTTCCCTTTATACAAGTTTTCACACTAATTTTGACTGGTGGTATTCCAATGGAGATAAAGAGAAGTGTTCTACTTGATATAAATAAGTAATCTTCAAGATGACATCTCACTAGTGTAAACTGCAGTTATTTTGATGTTACATTTTTATAGAATAAATTCACACATGCGCATACATCATCATCGTGTTGCACTGTTAACACAGATTTTCTTGACTCTCTCTCACCATTCGTTTCTATCATCCATTGCTTCTGGCAGGTTTTCTAGACTACATCTTATATCCATACAGAGCTGTTGTAGATAAGTTCTTGTTGGTCGGCCAACACTTGAAAATCTATGTGAAGAAGTTCATGGGAGAATGCTGCTTATGATTTCATTTAGCAGTGTCCCACATGCCTTTTTGTCTTACTTGGATGGTTTTAGATATGGGAAGTAGGTGGCCATACAGCTGCTGTTTTGTGGGATGTTGCTTCCAGGATTTGTTCAATATAGCTCATCACATTCTTATGCAGTTCCCCTTTAGCTTTTTCTCTATACACTTAGTCAGCATCTATGTGGTGCCTCCATATAATAAAATTGACACAACCACTGCTTGGAAGAAATTGCATTTTATTTTATCAGATAAGTCTGACTTACATATGATTGATAACCTATTGATAACAGTCCATGCCTTTGCTAGTTCCATATTGATGTCATTTTCAGTAGATGCGATGCTGCTTCCAAGGTACATTCACTTGTCCACTGGTTTCAGAGAACCACCATTTAGTATGGAGATATTACCTTTTTGATTAAAGCACATGTACTCTATTTTGTCTGCATTCACATAGAAGCCAATGCCACCTGCTGCCTGCTTTGATTTGTGTAGGTGTATTTGCAAGTAGCTCTCAGTCATCTGCGTAGTCTGTATCTGTAATAGTTTCTGTGGGATATTATCTGTTCCTGCCTTTTTTATTATAAAGCTATTTTCTTTCATTAGATCTATCCATGTTCGAAGTACATAGTCTAGGTGGATTATGAACAGATAGGGGACTAATGTATCCCCTTGCAGCACTATATATATATATATAGAGAGAGAGAGAGAGAGTTTTGGCTTTGCATGCTGTGGTAGCTGGTTCGATCTCCAGTGGTAGAGATCATGGTATACACTGCTGATGAGACCAAATAAGGTCGAAACAGCTTTACACTGTTCTGTTTGTTGCATGTGAGTCTTTGCCGAATTTTCTCGTCATGGTTATTACATTATCATATATACTTAATTCCTCTACTTGATTTATATATGTGTATATATATATATATATATATACACAAACACACAAAGGAACAATTGTAGTCCAAAGCTACTTTCCCATTACTCAGAGTTTCATGCTTTACTGGACATTGGCATGATGGTTAGAGTGTACACCAAGGGCCAGGTGACCTGGGTTCAATTCCAGGTTGAGTCATACCAAAGACTCCAAAAATGGTACTTGATGCCTCCTTGCTTAACACTCAGTAATATAAGGTAGGGATCAAGGGTAAAGTGGAGCAATCCAAGGAAAGAAGTAGCACTCTCCCCTACACCTTAGTGTAGTAGCTATCAAAAAGGGAGCCTTTGGGTCACCCTTGACTAAGGTTGCCAACTTTACTTTACTTATATTTAATAAGAAATGTGAAAAAGCAAGCCTTGGTAATGATATGAGAGTACTCAAATGCTGAATAGCGGAGAGATATAAAAACTGAAAAGTGTGATTACTCTCAGTACTATTGTTGAAAGTAAAGGTTTCAAGTGACATAAGGAAACATTGCCACAATCATCAGACAAGGTACATAAGTGCACTTCGTATATATATTTATATAATTGAATTTTTGGTTACAGAATTTTAATGTTGTAAAGTTTGGTAATAAATATCAGATGGCTATGGTAATGTTTCCTTTTGCAACATGAAACCTTCAGTTACAATGATAATACTATGAGTAATCACTCTTTCTAGTTTTTATATATAATACTTATATAAATAAAATAGATTAAATGTTCTTTTTGCATCTAAGAATCAAAGAAAAAAGATGTCTTTTTTTAAGTCTTTAAGAAGACATCAGTTTTTGTAATCAAAATATTCAAACTCAATGTTCAAGTGTATGAACCAAGGGTGAGTCACAATGTAATCCGTGGTTTTCAATTGTTAGTTAAGAGAGTGTAGAGGAGATGGGTGCTGTTGAGCTGTTACAAGCTCACTGAAAGAAGAAGAGACTAAGCAATCTTGGTGCAAGATGCAAATGAACTTGTATAGAAGAGGAACTCAGCTTCTTTTGATCTGCTCTCCCCACCGCTCCAGCTACTCCAGAAAAGGCAAAGATCAAGGGACAAAAGTGAACTGAATGTTATGAAATGTTGAAACTGAGGAAATGATAAGACTCAATCCATCAGATTATATTAAATCAACTCTGAAAAATATTGTTGCAAGTGATCAATATGTGATTATTGAACAAAAAAGTGGACTTCATTTTTATATATTTCACATCATCATTATAAGTGACAGTGATTATTCTTGCTTATTTTTTTAGAATAAAAGCAGGTAACGGGTAAGAAAAATACTATATATTCTCTTTGTAGGTAAAATTTTGAAGATCTAACTTAAAGACAAAAACTGGTATTGCCTTCTGAGTAATAATTTTGTGAAGCTGAAATTCAAACAAAATGAAAAAGACTAGAAATAATCCATGGCTTCAAAAATCAATTCTATGAATTAATAATGATTTGCCAAGAAATTGAATGTTTACCTATAAATAGGTGTGTACAGGGATTAGAATTCAAATGGGTTTGATTGATTCATTTTAATGACATGCCCATCTATCTAGGGTTATTTTATGCCTCATGGCGAGGCAATTGTATCCATAGTACATTCATAATTACATTTTTTGTGTAGTTATTTCTTAAGAGTTTTTTTTTGCACACAGTCCTATTAAATATGAATAAATTTATGACCCATTGATGGGACCCTAACAGGCACTACCATTCCAGGTCAGAGTTGACCTGGGAGTAATGACAATAAAAGGGTATGCCCACTCCCAGGACCTTTAGAACTAGAACCACACCATCAGATGCAGTTTAGGGTCATACTCAGGTCATCCTTTGGGGGTGGGGGTGGAGGGCAGGATCTTACCCCTCTATAAGGGATACAGTCAGGGTATTCTAAACCCTGCTTAAAAGGCTGTAGATCATCACAGTTCTTACTTTTGACTGAAAGCTAAGTAATAATGAATTCTTTAAATATTGATGAATTGAGTTTCGAGTTATAGAAAGATGTTAAAAGACATCCAAGTTGGAAGAACATCTGAATCAATTAAATATATAATGAAAAAAATACAATCCCAAAATGTCTAAGTTTAAAATTGTCTTTGATGAATATGAAAACACACAAGATGTTCTCACTGACAATATACTACAAAAAAGTATGTAGAGGACAAGTTTCAGTGTGTGTATGTGTAATTCAGATGTTTCATTCTCAACTAATGAAAATTTATTTTTTAACAAAAACATCTTTCGACTGTTTAAATCTTGTGATAGACCCAGGAATGTTTTGAAAGGACAGACAGCTTTTTTATAATTCAATTATAAAAGTAGATGATTTGGACATTGACAAAACTTGAGGTTCTATACTATTGCCAAGGATCGAGTCAGGTCAGTAATTATTATTTGCTCGTGGTACTATATAACCCAGTACAAACTGACATGTGTTACTTGAAGTTGGCCACCACCAAGTAAATTCCATTATCTGGAAAATTACTCAGAATGGTACCCCAATAACCAAAGGTCATGGGACATATGAAAATATAAGATGTGCTGAAAAGTTCTCACTCTGACCAAAAAGAGAATGGCCTATAGCCATGAAACATGCAGGCTATATGATGTATTCATTTCACAGTTCATTACACTTAGAATGTTATTTCTCAAGTTTCTTTCACTCCTCAAAAAAAAAAAAAAAAAAAAAAAGTTTTAAAAAGAAAAAAGCCATTTTCTTTTGATTGAGTTGAAAACCTTCAGCACATCCCAAGAGACTTATCTTGTTATCTGGTTTGATCATGGGGGTGTAGCATGTCTTGAGCAAGAATAGCCAGGTAGATCCTGTCCCTCACTAAGTTTAAATTCAGTTTTCCTTCTCCTATACCGGTTAAAAAGCCCAGCCTGTCCTACTACTGCAGGGAGGATAGCTTGATTTATACCTTTTAGCACTATGTGAAATGCAAACAGCCTCATTCAGCATTTGAACTCGGGTAGCCAAGTCCAATTTCTATGATGATAACTGTTACATGATGAGCACATCCCTAATATAACAAGAAAATAGACTAAGAATCATGAAATGCCTTCCTGGACCTGAAACTCTCCATTTTAATCAAAATGGCCAATTTACAGCTATGAAAGACAAAGTTTCCATTACCTAGTTGGTTGGGGTAGTAGAATACACCAACTGCTACTCTGCAGAGTGGTAAGACCCCCTGCCAAAAAAAAAAACAATCCTGGATATGACACTAAACAAGCCGATGGTGAAGTTCCAGTAATGCTGGAGCTTTGGGGAATACGGAGTACCCCTTCATGGCCATCACTCGCAGGTCCACTCTGGCCCTGAGTGATAGCACCTGATAGGGTCCTATCTATGGGTCAAATATAATGAAACTGTGTAATTATGCTAAACTGAATTGTTTGAAATAGGACTGTTTTTGACATTGAACCTGTGCACTTATGTTAAATTGAACTGTTTGAAATAGAATTGTTTTGACATTGAAATGTGTGCAAACAAAGAACTAAACTTATACTAAACTGAATTGTTTGAAACTCTCATCAAAATGACTTGATTCAGCATTAAATGACGCAAAAAGGGTTGGGATGCCGTAAAACAAAACAACCAAGCAACTAACTAAGTTTCCAAGCAGAAAAATCTAATAAAGCAAATTAATCAGTATTCAAATATATTTTGAAATAGAAAATATCTTTCCTTCTGGAGTTTGTTTAAAAACAAAACAAGAAAAACAAAATAAAACAAAAAAAAACAAACAACATGATATTCTTAAAAACAAAAGCTCAAAATTTTCTCTCCTATTATCTGTAAGTATTATCTGTCTTTTAAACTGGTTTCAAATCTCTTTCTAATGCACCCAAGCATATATAGATGCTTACATTGTATATGAGCTTACATACAAATACACTGAAACATATACAGAGTTTATGCTTATCTATGATTGTTGCTTAAGAATATTTTTTAAATTCTCTTCAACTTATCTGAACTGTGCACATGTACACACATTATAGAGATCTGTATGTGTACTTATATATTCGTATATTGATACAAATAAATGCACATTTGTATGCAATATATATTTATACTGATTATATGTCAAAGAAACATATATATATATATATATATATATATATATATATATATATATATATATAAAACAAAAATGTAAATGAATATATAGCATTCTTTTCTCTCTTTTCTACTAATATACTCTTGATGCATTAACATGCCCACAAATATATATGAAGACATACATGCATATACAAAGTGTGGAAACCTGATGTGATGTAATGGTTAACAAGCTAGGCTAGCTATTATTAATGAGTTCAATGGTACTTCATAATTCTGGCTAAACTTAGTAAATGAGTGGATATGTAAAGCATATATATATATTGGATGAGGATGTTTGCGTTTAATTTTGCGCTAATGCATTTGAAAAAGGCATGAAGCCTTCTCTTATCACTTCAGCTAAATAGTAGGGCATATTGGGCTCTTTAACATTGGTAAGACAACCAATCTAAGAGAAGGAAAAACTCTGAATGAAAAAAAAAACCAGAGTGTTGTCAAGCAGAATCTATGGCACATTGGTGTACTATTCTATCAACTTGTCCAAAAAGTGTGGCTGGTTCTACACAGGCCTTCACCACTATAAACAAATCATTTGTGGAGATAGTCCAATGAATCACATCTTTAAGTGAAGAGTTGGGCCCTCACATGTTGAGATCAACAGGAATATATACATATACACACAAACACAATATAGAGAGAGATGCAGATAGATAAAGTTTAGATGTAAACTGAGATAAAAAATATATAGATGGCTATATATTATTTCTTTTTCTCTTTTATATATTTGTACCCTATGCTTACATGTGTGTGTGTGTGTATTTATACATATAACATACGTTAAGTATATCAACAATAATAAAATGATCTTGATTACATATGTATGTGCACACACACACACATTAGATGGATATATAATCTTTCTCTGTACTTATATCAGCCATATTATTTTTATGCTCCAAATCTCTGTGGTTCATGGAATTTTCTGGGATTTGGAGAAGTCAAATTTTTTCCCCCTTCAAACATAAAGCTGATAATCAATAATCTCTACTTTCAATGCATAATAAAAAGAAGTAAAAACTTTTATTTTTTAATTTATATTATGCCAAGGTGAATGAGGGTACACAGAAACAAAATGTAGTCAGGAACTTGTATAAAGTATATACTGAATACCTATACAATTCATTTCTTTAATCCAAGTTTGATTTTTTTTTCAGTTGTTAGTTTCAAAGAATTCAAACTTGCTTCTTTAAATTTTATTGTCTTCATTCTGTTTCACTATTCATATGACTTCTAAAGAACTTAATAGACTTTTTGAAATTAACAATACAAACTCTTCAATGACTGGTACTGAGAGATAGTCATTTACTCACTGGAGCTAAATTTGATACAAGGCGAGAAATATGAGGCAATACATGAGAAGTGAACTCACTAACAATGGTTTGCTAAACTAGTTCACCAATTATTGCACCCAGGTCCACACTAAACCCAGAGATGTAGTACCTGTTAGGGTCCAATAGATATGTTTGAAAATTATTAGTACAAATTGCTTTAGAAAAAATTATATCATATGAAATGGTCATTATCATTTGAGATATAGATATACGAGTAACTAAAGTCAAGTTAAATGAAACTAAACACGCTTCATGTTGAGCAAAGTAAGACATTCATTTCTTGGCTTGTATAAAAAGGTGGGATATAGATCAGCCCCTTTACATAGCCCAAGAAAAAAAAAAATCACTAAGTATCAGGTCAGGTGAAAATGGCAGCAATTTCAAAGTTAGGAATAATTGAGACCATAAAATTATTTGTATAAAGAATAATTAGAGTTTGCCAATGGTGCAGGAGACCTGGGTTCAATCCCAGGTTGAGTCATACGATAGACTCCAAAAATGGTACTTGATACCTCCTTGTTAACACTCAGCAATATAAAGTGTGTATCAAGGGTAAAGTGGAGCAATCCAGGGAAAGGAGTAGTGTCCTCCCCTACACCTTGGTGTAGTAGCTATTGAAAAGTGAGCCTTCTGGTTGACCTTGAGTACTGTCACCAACTTTACTTTTACTATAATTCTTTACAAATGATTATTAGTTACTTAAAACCAAATAACTCTTCATAAAAAACAAACAAACAAGCATTGAATAACCCAACGACAGATGATATGACATAAAACCAACCATCTCAACAACAACATATTTCTGAACTTTGTTTACATTATTTCACTGTCCAAAATACAGAAGAAATATATTTTCATGTCATTATTTAACAGTACAAAGATTTTTTTAGTATTGTCTGTTCCCAGTACATAATCATTCGAGTGCATTTCATTTTTAACCAACTAGCTAATATTGGATGATAGAGGCGTTTCTCTTGGATTTTCCCCAGAGTCTGTAAGATTTGAGAGTAATGTTGGCAAGGGGTTTGAAGTCAGAATTGTTATTATCTTAGACTGGTTGCACTAGCAAGCTAGAGAGCCAAATTTGTTTTTCTATTTTACCCATATCTGAGGTGGTGATGGTGAAGAGATAGATTCTTGCCTTTTCCAAGAGCATTAGTGCAAAGTGAATACAAACAGTTTTGGAATTAATCTAAAATTGATTTGCTGATTCAATTTTCTATTCTACCACCTACACATCCCATGAAGACTTAAATAATCCAAATGACTAGAAAGACTGATCTCTTGTTGTGTAACCAACAAAGTTAACAAGTCATTAAGAGATGATCCAATAATCCAGTTTAGACAAAGACAAGTAATGACAGGTGAAATATTCTGTTCACCATTAATTAGTAAAATTAATCTTGAAATGTACGAGAAAAGAAATGGTAGTTTAAAGAGAAGAACTCTGCTTGATTTCTATGATAAATAAAGGTTAAGAAACAACTGCTACAAATAAGACAGGAAATGAAGCAGAGAATTTAAAGGACCAATCTAAAGATTAAGCAGGGAGCAAATACCAAAAACAAATGTAGCATAATCATCCAGGGCCTGTACATATTACCGTCAAATACCTTAACCGAGTGGAGAGCTTCTTGGAAGTTCTGGAAGGGCAGGTTTCATATATTTTCTATGAAGATGACTTTATAAAAATTAACATGTAGTTGAGTGGGTGTCTCTGTATCATAGATTCAAGGGAAATGGGTGAGGCATGAAACCCTAGTACAGGCCCTGTTATCATGTTCAAGAGCTACTTTCTAGGACAACATTATTTTTCAAACGTACCAATTCTGGTTAAATCTGTTTAAAATTATTGAGAAGATACACTTTTGTACCATATAAAAATGGAGACCATAATTTTCTATTCGTGGTTTGCTTTTATGACACATCAACCCTTGTAGGTTATTTAATGCTGAATCTTGTTTATACATGTATATCAAATATATATGATTTGTAAACACATTTTGTTGATAACATTTTTAAACGAGCCTAAACTCATTTTTTTGCACAAATTTAAATGGTTCCAAGTATTCCTATGCATCACTAACAATTCAATTAAACATCAGTCATTTGTTTACACACAGTTAAATGACCAACCAATTCTATTTCAAACAATTCAATTTAGCAAAGTCATTTGTTTGCACTCAGTTTAAATGTCAAACAGTTCAATTTGACCCATAGATAGGACCTTATCAGGTGCTACTACTCCAGGCCAGAGTGGACCTGGGAGCAATGGCAATAAAGGGGTACTCTGTATTCCCCAGAGCACCAGCATTACAGGAGCCTCATCATCAGATTGTTTGATGTCATATCCAGAACACTCTGTGGGAGTCTTACCCCTCTGCAGAGATACAGCTCTAGCTGACTGGGCTGTTTCAATTAGTCTTAAGCAAAATTGAGGCATCAGATATATTAAAACTGTAGATTACCAGTACTTGTATCAAGTATAAGGGAAGAGACTCCATGGCATAATAAGTGTTGGAGTGCAGAATCATGATGAGTGAGTTTGAATTCCAGTTGCACTATTACTTTCACTTTCAGATTAATACCCGTGGGAAAGGTATGGACCCCCTTATTCCTCCATCTATGGGTTAAATAATGGCACTACTGATCTTCTACAAGGATGGCTTTGACATTGAATAACCCACAAAGGTTGATATGCTATTATACAAAGAAACCAAACCAAACCAGTACCTAGTCTAACTCTATAAGACTAACATTAACTGTGAATGGGAGAGCAAAGTCCTATATCAGGTGGCTTCAAAAAGGTAAAGGTCATAGATGCTAAGTTGAGGTATATGGTAAGCTAATATTTACCCAGATGCCATAGACTAATAGTGCATTTATCTGGCCTAACTCTATATTACTGTAATGTTAAATATAAATAGTTTGCATTATATGCTATTAATACAGTACTTTTTTTGAGTTCATATGAATAAGAGTATGTATCTTATTTTCTATCCTGCATTAAACACATTTATTCAAGAATATTTTAAACCTTTCCCCCCCATATATGTAATGATATTGTTTTCCTGTTCCTCTTTATTATCTTCTTGTTCATATACACTTATTTTCATCTATAGCTACCTTTTGAGTTTCATATTTTTTCTCTTTCTTTCAGCCTATTGAATTTACCAGGTTTAACTGTCCATTAAATTACATAAGTATATATTTATCTGCTAGCCTAGCTGCTTATCTCTTTAGCAATATGTCTATCAAATTTCATTTCTATCTATTAATTCTTTTTAAAGAACCTTTTTCATCAAATTTACTCGGAGTATCTATCTTTGTTATTCATCACAGGTTATTCATATCTATCTGTGCAACTATCTTAATCTATCTATGTGTCTTCAATATGACACTAAATTACATCCAATTGTGAGGCTTCAGTTCTGAGAAGTGTGACGTCAACTCTTAATCATTATTCCCAGATCCACTATGACCCAAAGTGGTAGTATTTTTTAGGGCTCCTTCTCGGAGTCAAATAAATCTCTTTGGGATAACGAAGTGTTTATCAGTTTAAAATGATTGTGAAAATACATCATTTTTATACTGCATAAAATTGGAGACCATAACTGTAAAATGACTTTGACATGAAATGACCCAACAAGGATTGACGTGCTGTAAAATCAACGAACCATTCATCTGTCATAGTTTATTCATGGCTTCATGCAACCAGCTATGTTGAACTCTTTTCCTCTTTATATATATATATATATATATATATATATATATATTCTCTTCACCTTCCTACTTCCACTCCTGTGCTATGCACTCATTCAGTACCTTGTGTATTCAGTATTTAACAATTTCTTTCTTCATCCATTTCATCTATTGATTGTAAAATATGAAACTTAGTTATGAAACCAACATAAAGAGGTAAGATATTAGTCTCTTAAGTTTTATCTTGCTCTGCTGGTCAGTATTTGAGCACCTTTTTCATTTAAGATACATGTTTTAAAGACCATCTGCATAAATCATCATTATCAAGTTGTGTGAACAGCATGGAGTCCCCTGACACTCACTTACCATCTGTCCCAATCATCTATCATTCCTGACAGGTACTCTCGACTGCATCCAGTTTCTACACAGAGCTGATATATGCAAATGTTTGTTAGTCATTCAATATTAGTGTATCCATGTGTAGGAGTCCATAGGAGAATATCACTTATGAGTTGGTGCTTACTTCTCCAGCAGTGCAGTGCCCAGCATATCTTGTTTGTCTCACTGAGATGGTTTGGGAGGTAAGTGGGTGTACAGCTGCTGTTGAGTGGGGGTGCTGCTTCCAGCATTTATTCAAAACTGCACATAACATTCTTTTGTAGTTCCGATCTAACTTTTTCTCTAAGCGTTTCATTAAAGTTCATACAGAGGTACTGACATGGTCACAGCTTGGAAGAGATTCACTTTTATTGTATTAGTGTTCATGTTTATCCCAGCAACCATCTTCATCTTCTCTGCTCACCTATGAATATTAGTTTCTGCCAAACAACCTCAAACTATTTCTACCAATTAATTTTTCTATTTCTCTGCATATCTATGTCTATCTGTCAGTCTGTCTACCTATTTTAAAGATAAATATGCATGGTAACAATGAGAAAACACAAATGCATGGTAGAAAGCAATACAAATAGCCCCACCCCATTTTTTGTACAAACTATTTCCTTTCATTTCTCTTCCCCAAATTCTTCTTTCTGTCTTCTAATGCCCACATCAAAAGAGGAGCATGATTTGAAAAAAGGTGGGCCAGGCCACTTGAAACCAAATACTACTTGCAGCAGCAAAAAGAAACCTTTTTGCAACTAAATCTGACTTTCTACATTACCCTCATCTTTCTCTCTCTTTTGCATAGTCAGAAATTAGATGTGCTTAGATGTGTGTGAGTAGAAGCAAAGACGAGAGTTGTATAGGTGTTAAACCAAAAAAAGAAGAAAAAAGGCATTAGTCTATCTTGTTAAGATGCAAGAGCAATTTCCAAGCAATAGAACAAAATTGGTTGGATTTTGGCACTAGATGCAATTAAAGAGAACACGGTGTGAACTTGTTAAGTAGTTGGTGGGAGAATGGAACCACAGCCTGGATCAGCTGCATGCTTAGCAGGGAAGGGGGCTTAGGCCAAAGCAAAGGCAAGCAAGAGGAGGCACATTTGAGAGAGCAGCAATGGCCAAGCAGCCAGGATGGCAAGATATCAGTCTATATAATGTAACAATGATGATGATAAGCATATACATAGAGATTGCTAAAGCAAAAGAATCTAATCATAAACCTTACAAGTCATGAGGTCAATATACAGAATGCTTCCTTGGCAGATGTATTCTATTCTGCAGCTTATTTTGAAACAAACTATCTAAAACAAATATTATTGTGAAAAATTGAACAATATTCATTTTGATAATGAATAGGTAACCATTCAAGAAATAAAAAGTGTCTTTCAGGAATAAATCAATGTCTTTAGCTGTCAAGCTATTTATTCTAGAATCTGTCCTTAGGATCTTATATTTTCATTACAAGAAAATGATATCTGATATCATTTACTAGAATGATAGTGAAAAAAAGTAGAGGCCAAAATATTAATATCATATAAAACAGATGTTGAAAACTCATTTTAAAATTCACAATTGAAAATTATAAAAATATAAGAAAAAAAATATAAGATTAAATTGCATAATTTTTGCATTATAATTCTAAAATGAATGAAAAACTTGAATATTCAAAGACAAAGAACATGAATAAATCTCCATGTTGGAATAGAAGGGGTATGACAGAAATACCTCCCACATTTAAAACTGTCACCAGTGTGGTGCAAGTGAACTTAGGCAAGTGGCAATGGTAGCTAATGTCTTAACATTTTTTTTCAGATGCAATCAGTTATGATGCTGGTTTGGACCAGTGCACATTGTGTGTTTGCTGTTGAAACATCTTTTTAAGACTAGTGAATCTGTAATTGCTACACAGAAAAATTGTTGTGCTCATTTGATGTTGGGTTAGAATAATGCTGTTTTGGATAGAATTTTCAATTCATAGCAGTATTGATTTTCTATCCAGAAAAGCATCATTCTGACATAACATCAAATGAGCACAAAAAGCTCCTCATGTAGCAATTACAGATTCATTAGTTTAAAAAAATTTTTCAACAGCAAACATATAGTGTGCATTGGTCCAAGCCATGATCATAACTGATCATATCTTTAGAAATAAAAAAATGAAAAAATAAAGAAAAAAAAATGATTAGACATTAGCTAGATGGAATACAATTTCAACTTGCCTAAGTTCACTTGCAGTACATAGGTGATAGTTTAAAATGTGGGAGGTATTTTAGCCACACCCTGTCTATGATCAGAAAGATATACACTGATATAAATATCAATATCCAATGAACAAGAAAATTTCTGAATGAATTACTCACATGAGTATTTTCTTTGTATTTAAATAATTCTGTGTCATTATTCTTATCTGGAATGAAGTATATATATATATAACCTAAAATATTAAAATGTCCACAATAGTTCAGTTGTTACTTTAAGTTTCACATGATGTGAAAGTTATTATTATCAGATTTATATTATTATAATAATAATAATAATAATAATAATAATAATAATAATAATAAAGTGACAGTGATACCAATTGTAATTGGTGCACTAGGAACAGTTACCAAAGGATTGGTATAGGGACTGGAGGACTTGGAAATAAGAGGATGAGTGGAGACCATCCAAACTACAGCTTAACAGTGATCGACCAGAATACTAAGAGTCGAGGAGACTTGCAGTCACTCAGACTCCAGTGGAAAACCACCAGCTAACACTGGTGTGAAAAACTCTCAAATGAGTAAAATAATAATAAAGAGAAATGAGAAAAGTTTTCATAAAAAGAGCTTGATGCTATTATTGATAAGCTACTTTTCTCACATTTGTCTGATGATTGTGCATACTGCATAAAACTTCAAGCAATGGCCTTCTAGTGTTCAAAATTATATATACATATATATGAGTTTAAGGTGTCACAGAAAATGTTTTGCAAACTTACAGTTTCATATAGGTTGGTCAAAAAACAAATTTATATTGATTTATTATTGATTGGAGTAATTATCAGAAGTGTGTAAAATGTCTGGTAAGACAAGGAATCCAAACTTTTGGAGGCTGAGAAGTACAAACCATGTAAAAATTTATAGAAGATTGTATGAAGTGTACAGAGAATATTCTTTTACTAAAAAAAATACTAACAAATGGACTAAACAAGGGTTTGCCACTATGAACCTGGGTCAAAATGTCAGTTCATGGAGTGGAAACATACTGACTCTCCTGGAAAGAAAAGGTTCTGCGCACAGCAGTCAGTAAAGAAGGTGATGCTAACAGTCTTCTGGGACATGAAAGCACCTATTACTATTGTTTTCTGTGAAAAAGGTGCAACTGTAAACAGTGCTTCTTATTGTCAACTCTTTGGGAAAAATCCACCTTATTTACTGAATGACCCATATATATATATATATATATATATTTATATACACACACACACACACACATATATATATATATATATATATATATATATATATATATATATATATATATATACACACAAACACATACATATATATATATATATATATATATATATATATACATACATACATACATACTTTTTATATTAAAATTTCTTTTTATGTAAAGATAAAATTTTTTTAAAAAATCACTTCTTTGGTGTCATTATAAGTTTATTTCTGGTTGTGATGACCATCATCAGATATTGCACAAAAAAATTATTTACTGTGCAACATCTGATGATGGTCATCACAACCAGAAATAAATTCATAATGACACCAAAGAAGTGAAATTTTTCTTTTCATTTTCATATAAAAATAATTTTTGGCTCAGCACATTGACTTTTGATGTATTTTTAATCCCAAATTAATAATACATCAATAGCAGTTGACATTGAGCACTCAAATTGGATACTCCTACCTCTTGGATTTTCTCCTCGGATTATATAAATCTCTCTTTCTCTCTCTCCATATATATATATATAGAGAGAGAGAGAAAGAGAGACAGCAGAGATATTTAATGGACTGACATAGATGGACATGAACAGAATGAGATAGGTATATACATTTTTTGATGGCTGTTTCTCATAAGCAAGGAAGGTGATGTGTTGTGCATTTATCATCTGTGGGAGCACAAAATGCTTCGAAGATCAAAGTTCACTGTGCACATGTGATTGCAGTAGGACAAAGGACAGCTCACTGTCTGGAGAGGAGCAGAAACCATGAGCAGCAGAGAGGTGCTGGCAGCAGCCAGTCTCAAAGTTGGATGGTGCCATGCATACATATACATGGACAGACTGAGATAGATGAAAACGGAGGGAATTCTTTTTTATTTATGTGAGCAATTATTGTGTTATAAAGATATTACTTTCTTGTACAGTTAAAGAAATAAAAGTAACTTTGATACTAAATTGAGTTGATACTGACAAGAGTAATTCTTATTTGTTATCAGTATCGACTAAGTGAATGGAAGTGACATTTTGACTATAAGAGCCACATTATGAATAGATATTCTTTTATATTGCAAGCAACTAGTTTTTAATATTAAATAGATATCCCTGTAGGCCATTAACTCAATCAAATTGACTGTTTATTATTGGTGCTTATTTTACAATATGAGAAATAAATAATCTATAAGATTTCCAGAGATGACTTTTCTTTTTCCGGTGTTCTGCACCAATTTAATTTCTTTTGTCCTGGGAAAATGATTTCAGCATTTCTAATTTCCTGAATCATTCTTGTCTCATTCATTTTATTTTTGAGTTAATCATAGTGCACGCTCTGCAAAACAATTATATTTGATGGTGTAAAACCAAAATGGATACTGGTTTTTAACCTTCAGAGGAAATTTCTTCAGAATTCATCTTTTTCATAAGCAATAATCATTCACAGATATCAATTTTCAATAAGTAAATGTTTAAAAACTAGTAGATTTACCTGGCAATGCTTACACAGGATAGAAATAAGAAAACAACGTTTTATTATGATAATCATATATATATTCAAGCAAGGGTCTATAGATACAGTTATATGAATACAATATAAAATGAAGAATTTTAAACAGAGAAGAATTTTGACTAGTTTTTGAGATCTTTCTACAGAATATTTCTTGTTTTCCCCTCTTTTACAAATATGTGCAGTTTCTTTTTTTTAGAACTTATGAACTTCCAGCATATAGCTGACTATGTGAAAAGCATGTCTTTGACTATATCTGTCTAACAATTTACGAGGCTAAAAATCCTTTTTGTATTTTCATATCAAAATTTCTGTCTCCTGCCAACTAGAAATATTTTGTCATCTAATGACCTCCAAGGGTATCAAAAAAACTACTTACAATTGGAAATCCAGTATACAGCTGACCATGTGAAAAACATGTATCCGATCTTATATGTCCCAATCTGATTACTTCAAAGGCTACGAACCACTAATTGGCCTAGATAGGCAATTTTTTCATTATTATTAAATGTTCTGCTTACTTGTCAAGCAAACCTTGTGTGTGATTACCTCATAGCTAAGATAGTTGCAAATGACTGTAGGTCATTTGATGTGTAAAATAGTGGTTTGATGTTATTGGACACAAATGTCATCTGGTGAAGCAGGTGTATAATATAATAACCTGGAAATTATTTGATGTCATTGGGTACAGGCATCATTGAAAAATATTTGTAAAGGAGTTATAGGGTAAACAAAATGTCGCACAGCAGAAACTGAGTAGACATGAATACAAACTCTACATAATAGGAAGAGACAAGATGTTTGGTTTGGTTCTATAGCATATTAACCAAAGTAGGTTATTTACTGCCAAATCTTCTTTAAGCATATATATTAAGTATATATGATTTGGTTAAGATTTATGGCATATTAACCATTGTAGGTTATCTAATACTAAATCATATTTATACATATATATTAGATATATAATTTCTAAACATTTTGTTGATAACAAGCTCATTTCTTTTTGCACACAGTTTAATGGTTTCAAGTATTGCTATGTAACAGTAACAATTTGATATCAGTCATTTGTTTGCACATTTTTACATGAGAACTAATGCACTTACTAGCATTGTTATAGTTTCTACATAGTTAAATGGTTTCAATTATTGCTAACACTTATAATTCTATTTAATATTAATCCTTTGTTTGCACACAGTAAAGTGGTTACTAGTAGTACTATTTAACACTAATTATTCTATTCAACATTATCCATTTGCTTGCACACAGTTAAATGGTTTCAAATATTGTTATGTATCACTGACAATTCAATTAAACACAAGTCATTTGTTTGCACACAGTTTAAACTTCAAACACCTCTATTTGACCCTTAGATAGGATCCTACCACTATGGGCCAGAGTGGACCTGGGAGCAATGGCAATGAAGAGGTACTCCACATTCCCTAAAGTTCTATCATTACTGTAGCCTCACCATCAGATTGTTCAGTGTCATATCCAGGACACTCATTGAGGAGGTCTTACCCCTGTGCAGAGATGCAGTCAGCATATTTTACAGCCCTAGCTGACTGGGCTAGAAAAGAGAAGAAATCAGTGATACAAGAAAAAACAAAGATATGAAATGAAAAGACATTCTACTCAGGGCTAGAATTTGCAGTTAACAAAGCTTTTCTCTCACCCAGACAACAGGCCTGAAGATTCATGCATCTGTATCACAAACCTGACTTCAAAAATAACAGAAGTTCTTCAGTTGTTTATAAGGCTTCATTTCACCGTTTCTTTCCAACCAGAAGACAATGATCCCAATATGCTGTATTTATGTTCCAGTCATGGACATCCAAAACAGATGACTTATAAATAAATAAGGTATACTATCACAATGCTAATTAGTCAAAAGCAATCCAAGCACAAGGAGCATTTAATAAGGAATGAATTCATTGGTAGTTTCTTGCTGGACTAGCTTGCTTATTAATTGATTTTAATGGTATGTCAACCTGTCTAGGGTTATTTTATGTCAAGAGGTTAGGGAATTACACACGTATGCTTATGTTTCCATTTTTTGTGTAGTTTCATAAGGTTTTGCACATAGTCATACGATATTGAGTATTCTGATTTAATACAAATAATTTGCACACAAGTCTATTTGACCCATAGATGACACTAAAACAGATATCCTGCTCTGAGACAGAGTGAACTTGGGGGTACTCTACTCTCCAGATATCCAAAACTGAAGACTCACCACTGGATAAATTCAATGTCATACCTAGGACACCCCTTTCTTTGAGGAGTTACCTCTTTCAAAGGATACAGTCAGTATATTCTAAGCTTGCTTTTTGTTAAAAAGGTACAGTATGACAAAAAGACAGAAATAACAATTTTACATTTTTCCTTCCCTGAGTTCAAATAGTTGAGACATTAATCATATATGGTCTTAATGGAAAATGATATCTTACACAATATCAGGATTTAAAAAAATTTCCAAATTGGGTAATAACAAAAATAATATTCAAGATATCAGTTAAAGCAATTATTTCAATATTCAATTCAAAATATTCAAAATCTCCCTCAATTTCTCTGATGCCTAATTCTATTAGCCGAGAAGATATGAAGCAAGCTTTAATTATGCAAAGTGAGATGACAGAATGAAAAGACAGAAATTATCTTTGCTCGGCTCAATACAATCAGCTGTTCAAGGAGATCTCACCTTTATTAAATTTCCAAGCAAACAAATTTTTTCAATAGCTGTTGTTATCTAAACTGGTATTTAGAAAACTTATCAAGTTCATATACTATGTTCAGCTCTACCAAAATATCTGCAGATCACCTGTACTATTGTTAATTACATATCTCCACAATTTCAGCATCTTGGGTTTTACAAGCTTGTAATCAAGGAGGTGCTCTTAGCATAGCAGTTATTCTTGTAGGAAATGAACTCTGCAAATTAGAGTTCAAACCCTGGATGAGGCTGTTTACATTTCACATGGTGCTAATACTCTAGAGAAAGTATACATCCAACCATTCTACCACGATCTATGAGTAAATAGTAGAGCAGACAGGACTTTAACTTTGGTATAGCAACCAATCTTGGAGAAAGGAAACTGAATTCAAACTGGACATAGAACGGGATGGGCTCCACCAGGCAATTCATGCTTAAGATACACTACAAAATAGTTCTCTGATGAGCAAAAAGGTGAGTCTCTCTAATCAAGATTGTAGAATTAGAATTGGAATTTTGATTGAATTGATATTTAAGTACTTTTCAAAAGGGAAAGTATGCAACACAACCAGTTTAATATAGGGGTAAAGACAAAAACTGCCAGGTCTCTGGGACTAGTGTCATAAAAATATGAGGCTATTTCAAATACCCTTTTGGTGCACAAGGAAGGTGTTATCCTTGGAATTTAGAATTACCAGGATCAAACTTGCCTCTTTTTGCTGAGTGATAGATATCCTGTCACAACTGAGAGACATCAAGAGATATCACACTCTAATCCTTACCTAAAGATTGGTTTGGTTTGGTCTTTTTGTTTAATGGCTTATCAACCTTCATGGGTTATTTAATACAAAAGCCATCTTTTTTAGAGAAAGTTAGTGCTACTATATAAGCTATAAATGGGAGGGATAGGGGAGTTCATACCTTTCCCAAAAGGATTAGTGCAAAAGTGAATGTAATAATGCAACTGGAATTTGATCTTGCTTACTATGATATTACAATCCAGCACATTAGCCTCTATATCACAGGGACTCCTTACCCTTGCTGTGACCTGCCCACAAACATAAACAGATCAGATTACTCGCTCACCCTCAAAAAATTACATCCGGCCGTACTCTAGAAAGCTGGGGAGATGAGCAAGTAGTTTGACTCCAGTTTTTAAATAAAAGTTTTGCAATATAATATAATTGTTCCCACAAGCTCATTGGTTCAGTGGGTAGAATGTTCGCCAATGGTCCAGGAGATCTAGGTTCAATCCCAGGTCATGTCATACCAAAGACTTTAAAAATTATACTTGATACCTCCTTGCTTAGCACTCAGCAATATAAGGTATGTATTGAGGGTAAAGTAGAGCAATCCAGGGAAAGGAGTAGCACCCTCCCCTACACCTTGGTATTGTACCTATTGAAAAGGGAACCTTCTGGTTGCCAACTTTACTTACTTATAATTGTTCTATATATTTTTATATTAAATCTCAATTTTTACCATGAACATTTTTTTCAGGAAAATTCTGTTATGATTTTGTTTGATAAATTGTTTGAAATGTAAATCTAAAAAAGAAGCTTCCTTTGGAGTTAACCATATTTGAGCATTTCACAGCAAGTCAAGATTGAAAACAATTTGCATGTAAGTCTATGACACAGAACCCAGATGTTATTAATAATTAAGATAGATTCACCATTTAGAATTGTGTGTGTGTGTGTGTGTGGAAGGGGTAAAAATGGAGAATCCTGATACTTCAAATATGAACTTAACAATTATGAGTAAATTAATGATTGCCAAAAAAGGGGCTATTTTACACTAGTTTAAAATCAGGTCTTTTTTTAACTGAAAAATTGCTCCCTTGGGAGCAAATGAAATTTTTTTGTCCTGGGTCTCCTTACTCTGGCAGGGAATTGCCTAATGATTCAAGACAATTTATCACTGGTGATTAAGGCAATGAAATTAAAAAAAAAGGGAGGCTCACTTAGTGTCATGGTTATCAATGAGTTCAAATCCTGGATGAAGGTGATTGTATTTCATTTCATGCTAATACCCTTAGAAAAGGTATGAATACTTCTCTTCTCCCCACCAGCAATGGGTAAATAGTAGGGCAGGCTAGGTTCTTTAGTCTTGATAAGTCAACCAGTCTAGGAGAAGGAAGACTGAATTCAAACTAGCTTTACTTTGTTTAAAAACTGACCTAGTGTGGTATCCTGCTTGTTGAGGAGGGGTTGAGTTAAGAGAATGTCATAAGTGTCTGGGAGTTCCTGAAAAAATTTTGTGCATAAAATTTCTTTGTTTTAGTTCTCTTTAGGATGTGAATTGGATAGTGATTCTGGTTATTTATCTATTTCAATTGCTTATTATACTGTTTATGACTCTAGTTCAACTATTCTGAAAGAAAACTGAAAGGTAAGGTTCCAACAAGAGACAAATTTACACATAGGCTAGTGTGGGCTGCATCCCAAGAGCTCTCTTGTCTTAGCCCCTTGATAAAACTAATAAATAAATAAATAAATAAAGATATCAGAACAAAGGAGATTTATTTATTTTCAGACTTAATGGGGCTCTGCTTAATTAATTTGGAACAATTCAAAGTACATGGGCCCTTCTAGTTGGAGTGAGTCTTTTTCTAAAGACAGGGAAGGGAGAAAAAACATACATATTGAAGGGGTCAAGAAACCCTAAATCTGGACCAGATTCCAACCAAGCAGTTTAGTCAAACTAATCAGCAAATGTTGAAAAGATAAAAAAAAAACGATAGAGAATTTAACTAAAAACATAATTTCTTTCAGTAAATCATAAAAATCTGTGATAAATGATCATCAAAAATAATTGATAAACAAATAGAAATGCAAATAGGGTTTTATTTCCAAAAAATATTTAATAAAAATGATTTATTCAGTATTTATGAAATCTACAATAACTCTGAAAATAACTATATGTAATTATCTATATGAATAAATCAAGAAAGCTTTAATAGCTAAAAGGTAATATCTTCATTTTTAGGTTTTTCTTTTAATACTAATCAATCAAAATTTGCAAAAAAAAATGATACTTACTAGTAAATTGTTTTGCTCTGTTTGTTTTAGGTAGATTTTAGAGAGAAGAGTATATATATATATATATATATTAAAAATCTTCTCACCATATCAAAACATGAGTTTTCAGTGTTACAACCAATGGAAAAACTTGAAATAAGAGGGTTGAATTCCAAGAGGACTATTTAAAAAACAAAACTAAACAAAAATACTTCATTCATTGATTATTTCTAATGTAAATTTGAATAATTTTTTATAACAGTTTGTGTTTATAATATAGATATAGTATTTATATAAAACACACCAAAATCTATGTGCATACAGTTTCAAGTATATTAAAAGTCTATGCTACCCAAATCATTAGAGATATTTATGTTACTTATCTCCATTTGACATAAGACTGAACATGAGGAATATACTGAGGCTCGAACTTATACCAATAGGCAAACAAGGTAAATGTTTCACAGCAAGGTTTCCATTTGTCATATTTATTCAGCTTGGATTAATATGGTACAGGCTTGTAAATAATAAACTCCACCTGCTTCATATTTTCTACCTCATCATTTTACCTAACCCCAACTCGATTACTTTACTTTCAAACTTATCTGTCTGAGATTTTTTTTTGCCCCAGACAATACCAAGAGAGATATTCACCCTCAAAATAATGAAATGTCAGCTGTTAGATATTTGACTTCTTGAAGCTGCTTGACATTCCACAGTTGGTCTAGCTACACCACAATCTGACAGCAGACAATCATTGGTAGGAGTCTTTGGAGGTAGGTTAGAATTCAGTAATGAGTAAAATGGTAGAGGGATCTGATGGATATATGGGCATGATACCTTCATCTACCTTTCTTCTTCAACCTATCTTTTCAGGTAGTGCCAAATTACATACAAAGCCATGTGCAAGGAGGAGCAGAGAACAAACATACTACAAGAAACAATAACATTTTAAAGGTGTAAATACCTTCTCTCCTCCTCACTCTTGTTTTTTTCATTGCCCCTAAGACTTTTAATAACCCATGTTCCCAAACAAAGTGTCAGTACAGATTTTACCTTTGGAAAAAAAATTATGGCATCATCACAGAAGATACTCCTCCATTTTCTACTTTGCAGAAAATGAACACATGAAATATAACACTAATTAACTTTTGTTTAATGGTTAAACATTTTGGTTTCAAAAGTATATTGTAATTATTTGCGTATAACATGCACCCCCAACTTTGGATAACCAAATTCTGAAAAAAAAATTCTTATGATCCATATTTACTTTCATACTGTCCTTTCAGATAAACAAACAACAAATACAATCTTACATGACAATTAACATGGATGACTTCAAAACGATCTGTATATATGAAAACTTACTTGTCTTTGTGTATTTCTTAATAAACGGGAAGATTTATCTCGATTCTTTGGGGAATCCAACATTTTCAAATGTGTTTCCACATTCCAGACACATTCTTATGACTTTTAAATTATGAGCGCTATGTGCATGTTAGTGTATCTTTTTGTTATATTTTTTCATTTGCTCCTGTCATCTTAGCAAGCATCCATCGCTATGTGAACTGTTCTGATATCCAAGTCCTGATGATGGTGACTAACACCAAAATGTTCAATGTCGACTTTACATCATAATAAATTCACCTATTCAAATTCTTATGTATAAGATGTACTGATTTGTTAAAATTTGTAGTAGTTAAATTTAACCAAAATCTAGCATTTGGTTAACTTTTATCCGTTCATACTGACGAGAAATAAGCATTTAAATAACATGTTTTAACACACAAAGTTTTCACAATATTTAGAGCAAGCATACAGACTTTTTCATACTAAAATGCAACAACCCTGTGGTAAAAATAAGCTCAAATTAAGAGAAACAAAATGATTAACAAACACACATTCCAATGGATATTTCTCTGTAACAGTATAAAAGATTAATTGGACCTTACTTTTGGCCATCTCATCTAAAATCTGTTGAGTCATGTGGCTCAAGAAAAAGTTTATTATATAGTTCTTGTGTATATTATACACCCCTAACTTTTGGGCTGAAAAATCTCAGAAAATTGTGCATCTTATACAGGGTAATCATAATAGATTAAATTAATGGCATATTTTTTTCATATAAAATAGATGAAAAAATTATAGAGTAATAAAAAAATTAGAGTTTTGACTTTTCAGGCCAACCAAAAAAGGTCATTCTCTTCTTTTTATTTGATAATATTTTTTATTTTTTAAAGGTTTAAAGGATCTTGAGAAATGATATGTCAAGTGTGCTGAACCTTTGGAAGAATATATGAAATAATATGTACAGGTCATGGCTCAGTGGTTATTCCATTCTAGGTCAGAGCAAGAGACTTTCAGCATACCTCTGCATACTTTGTTACTCCTGCAGAGGATTTTACCAAGGTCTGAATTCTTGAAGGTATAGAGTTGGTTGATGAAAAACAATATTCTCTATCAAACTGGTCCCAATTTTCTTGAACAATAATCAACAGATAAAAAGTCTTTTGTTTCATATCAGGGATTTATTTATTTGTTATGAAGTAAAAAAGAAGTTAAATGTGGTGATTCCATAATTTCTTCAATTTTTGCGACTTTATTTTAAGATGTCCCAGAGATCTATTCATTATAAAAAATAGACAAGAGTTTGCAAATACAAGATACTAGCCACAGACCGATAATTATTTCTCATTAATCTGTAATCACAGAAACATTACTGTTTGTGTCTATCTTCACACTAAATTCATCTGTTCTTTCCCCAGATATAGGTAAATAGTAGGGCAAACTGGGTTCTTTAGCTTTGTTTAGGTAACTAGTCAAGGAGTAAGAAAACTATGAATTCAAACCAGAGGGGTTGCATAAATAGATATCTCAATAACATATATACATTTATAACAACTGAGATGCCTGTGGTGTAATGGTTATCGTCGCAGGATATGGACATGGCAACACGAGTTCAAATCCTGGACCTGATTGATTGCATTTCACATAGCACTAATACCCTTGGGAAAGGTATGAATCCAATTATTCTCCCTCCAGCTATGGGTAAATAGTAGGGCAGACTAGGTTCTTCAGACTTGGTGGGGTAACTAGTCTAGGAGAAGGAAAACTCTGAATTCAAACCTGTTAAACTCTGCTTAAAAATTGACCTTGTGTCATATCCTGCCCGAGCGGAAGGCTTGGTAAATATGATAACAACTGAGTGATAATAATTTAAGTCAGAGTGGACCTAGAAGTAATTGTGTAACACTATGTAGGTGGTCTGCCAAGCAGATGATCCCTTTGTCTGTTTTGGCATGAAACCAAACAAAGGCCTGAGCCCGCGATCTCGACATGACTGGAAGTGGGTAAGGGAACGCGAGACCAGTTGGAAGACGGAACCCAGAGAAGTGAGTTGGCAAAGGGTGACGCGAGTGGCCAGTCGACACCGGACAGCAGAACTGACCAGTCAGCATGAGAGAGAAGACCAGTCAAGATGGGTTGGCATTCCTAGTAGCTTTGTAGAAATTTCACAAGAAATCCACGCTAGCATTAGTCTAGATATGCACAAGGGAATGCAATGTTACATAACTCCTCTTCTTGCGCTTGAGTTAACCCAAGCTCATATTGTTCGTTTGTTCGTTTGTTCTTTCCTCCCACTCCCTTGATTGTATTTCTTGTAGCTATGAAGAAATGTGCGATACCCCTATCGGAACCACAAGTTGATCACTGGCCAAGAAGTGAAATGGTTTGAAGAAGATGATGTATTTGGGGGGCCGAGGGGGTATTGTCACAATTGCAATGAAGGGGTATGCAACATGCCAAAGAGCTCCATCAATGGATGCAGTTTAGTGCCATACCCAAGACACAGTTTTTTAGGGTGATATGCATTGTTAATAATTTTTTAATTGAAAGGCATTGAAAATCATGAAGGAAGGGATTGTCAGTGGTCAAGAATTAATGCAAGAATTATTGACAGAATAGGAGTATTATATGTATGAGAAACCAGGCTCTTCGCTGGAGACAATTATTGTCAAATAAAAACAGATTCCATAAAAATGAATTCTCTCACAATAATTTTCTATCAGTGAAAAGTAAAAAAAAATTCTTTTTAATTCAGCACATTCTTTCTTTCTTTGCCATAAGAATCCATATTTGACAGAACCAAGTGAAAATTTCCGTAAAGAATTAAATCAGTCTCCTCCAAATGTGAATACTCGCTCATCCAAGAATTCAATATCCATAAGTTTAATTTAGCTCTTAAAGAAAACATTTTATCAACATGTAAGGATTCAGTTTTTAAGCACTGGCTGTGTCATTGCCTCCAAAAGCAAAACATTTGTTTTTGCATGATTTTGAAACTGGAGATGAGGCTGACAATAGAAATTTTGCATGCACATAATACCAAGGACTCCATCATTACTGTTTGTTGGAAACATCTTGCAGATGATGGAGGCATCTCAAGATGGAACAGAGATACAGTACTCTAAATTGCAGAATGATTGACACTATGAGGGTAGTGTAAAATGAAACTTCTTCAAGTGGCCTACACCGGCTGGTAAATATTGGTCTCTTCCAGCCTCAAGATAAACCAAGACACTTGAAGACTCGGTCAGCTGAAAAAGACTTAGGGCAAAATAGATTGAATTCTCATTAAGAAAGAGAAAGTAGAGCAAGAAGAGAAAGATGATGCAAGGAATTATGGGAAGAAAATACAGCTATGAATATTCCTCAAGGTGGACATTGGTTAGTTAGATGTCTTGCAGGTGATTGTCTGATAAGTAGGTTATGAAATTAAATAAAGAAAATTAAATCAAAATCAGAAATTTATAAATCGTTCATAAATTTATATATTCAAGATAGATTCTATTAGAGACAAGAGATAAATTAAGTCCATTATATCTTTTAATAATCTTCTTCTGCTGCTAAAATCTTATTATCTAGAAGCAGGTATTTTAAAATGTTATTTTAGGAGGTACTTACTGCATAGCAGTTATTATTATAGGAAGTGGAGTCTGTTACTCGAGTTCAAATTTTGAATGAAACTGTTTGCATTTTATACAACACTAATATCCTTGGGAAAAAGTATGAATCAAATTATTCTCCCTCCAGCTATGAGTAAAGTACTTGGGCAGATTGAACTCTATAAGTTTGGCAACTTGTCTCAGAAAAAGAAACCTTAGAATTTAAACCATTTATAAACCTGGAAAAAGATGGGCTCCTGTAGGTTATTCTTGGCCAAGACATGCTACATAAGTAGTGTCCCCATGACCAAACAAGATTATGAGATCAATGAGAGATTTTAAAATGCCTTTAATATTTGGAATAGAAATGATGTCCCCAACACAATATTCAATGCATAAGCTTGAATAGTGTAATACATAGCATTATAGGAAATGGAATTGTTGACTCAAGTTTAAATCCTGGACAAAACTGTTCACATTTCACTTCATATTGATGCCATTGGGAATGGGCATAAATCCACTTGTTCTCCCTCAAGCTATAGGTAAATAGTAAAGCAGACTGGGTTCTTTAGACTTGGTCAGGCAAACAGTCAAAAAGAAGGACCTTTCTGAATTCAAACCAGCTTTACAATACTTTAAAAAAATTGATGTTGAGTCACATCCTGCTCAAAGAGGAGGGGTTGGGTAAACACATATTAAACATCTTAAATTTCTATAAACACTGTGGTCTAGTTTCTTTGTTTAATGGCATATTAACCTTTGTGGGTTATTCAATGCCAAAGCCATCTTTGTTGAAGAACAACTGAGATACTATTTAAGGTTTCTTTGTTCAATGGCATATTAACCTTTGTGGGTTATTTAATGCCAAAGATATCTTTATAGAAGAACAACTGTGATATTATTTAACCCATAGCTGCAAGGATAAGGGGGTTCATAACTCTCCAAAGGGTATTTAAACAAAAATGAAAGTAAACATGACAGGAGTTCAAACTTGTTTATTTCAAGGCTGTAGTTCAGCACTTTAGCTATTATATTACAGAGACTTTCCCTATAAACATTATGATTATAAAGATAATGATCTTTAATTGTTCATTCTTTTTTTTTTACAATGAAAATATTAAGTGTGACTGTTGAAATTAAATTAATTCTTTCTTTTTAGTAGTTCAACACCTGGCATTGACAGAAAGGATCCAAGTGCCAATAAGAAGGAAGAGAGTTATCTGCCACTTATAATAATCACCAAGAGAGTGGATAAAAGCGGAGAGAGGGATATCCTTTTACAGCTAAGTGGATATTACATGCACACTAAAAACAACTATCTACATCAATAATGTTTGCATTTCCCTTTATGCTAATGACCTTTAAAAAGGCATGAAGCCATCCATTCTCTCTCCAGCTATGAGTAAATAGTAGGATAGACTAGGTTCTTTAGCCTTGGCTAGGTAGCAGTCTAACTTAAAAAAAAAAAAAAAAAAAAAAAAAAAGGAAATGAAATTGAATTTATGGATGAGAGATAGATACCAACTAATACTAAGATCTCCTAGAACAATTCAAAACCTTTTCTGGCATGACTAACAATTCCTGAAAGTCCAACAATTGATATGACCATAGCTGTACCGAGAGATTCAGTGAATTATAAAAATGATATATGAAGCATATGTACAAGTATGTCTTTGAAGGAAAGTCATCTCCAAAATGTAAAACTGGATTCAAAATAGACCATAAATAGATATATAGGGTTGTGCTATGAAGTTTCAACATTTTCAACAGGAAATGATTTCACTGTCTTGTCATTCTTAATGTTTTTTTATCAAGGTAATCATAAATTCTTAGAAAGAAAAGCAATTCTCAAGGAGTTTCCTGTAAATTGTATACAGATGTCTGACAGATGAGGCTAAAAATATGCTGAGTACTGATTGGGGGACAATAAGAAAATATTAGAATTTCGGAGAAATTCCCAAAGAAGAACTTTGGTATTTTTATGAGCAGTTTATTATTCAACAAATGACCTGAAAACTGAGTAGAAGAAAACATTTAGCTAAAATTTTATTTTTATTTTACCATTTCTTTTTAAGAATAAATATCAGGAAAAATATATATAAAAGAAAGAAGATTGCAAATTGCTTTCTGATATCAGAAAAAAAAAACCCTGCTTGAACAATCTCAGAAAAGAGGAAAATAAGATTTCTAGTTTTGTTCATCCCTCATCCCATCAGCCTCTTCTTCAGTCTACTGCAGGACTGCATTTACCAAGGTTTGTAAGACATGGGGAGTTCTGAGTCTTACTCTTCCATGCTGGCCCATGAAGAGTCGGCAGAAGTTTCAATGTAAAATTGTCCTCTTAGACTGGCGACCCTACCAAAGCTGAGAAGAGAAGAGATGGATCCATGCCTATCTCAAGGTCTTTAAGACATGAGGTGTAATAGACCTTTCTCTGCCCTTTTCAGATTTTTCCGTCTGATGATTGAGCACACCACATGAAACTTAAAGTAACAAACTTCTAATGTTCATAATTGGATATTTTTCTGGGTTTTATACCTGCTCTGCTGTAGTAGTGTTTAGCACTTTTTCTTGCAAAATGTAAATGAATGAATGTTGATACAAATTGTGTTAAATTCCTGAGCTGACATAGGTTGCCCAAATGGTTGAGTGGTAAGTTATTGGCCTAATGTAAAGTTAGGAAGGTTTCAATCTCAGCTTGAAGCGTCCAACATGCAAACCACACTGAAGAGTTGTAATACAACAAAAGTCTGTTTGTGGAAAACAATATATATATATATATATATATATATATATATATATATATTTATTTATTCATTTGTTTATTTATATATAGTGTGTGTACATATGTATGTGTGAATGTCTGTGTCAGCAAATAATGTCTATACAAGTACACACATATCTTGGAGGTTTACAAAAGTTTTGGTTTTGATGTTTAATGATATATAAACCTTCAGGGCTTATTTAATGCCAAAGCCATCCTTGTAAAAGAACAGTCATGGTACTATTTAAGTGGTAGCTGGAGGTGGTGGTGGATCAAGCATTTCATAGCTTTCCAAAACTGAATGTAATAGTATGACTGGAGTTCAAATTTGCTTACTACGATGTTGCAATCCAGCATATTAGCTACTACACCATGAGGGTTCCTCCATATACAAAGGCATGAGCATGTGTATACATGTATTTTCAGATGTGTCTGAAGATAGATCAGGTATTGTATGGAAACTGAAGCTTGTGTACCAGACTAAGTAAAAGTTAGTAAACACCAACACACAGACACTCACATATGTTTAGTGTACATATATGTGTGTGTATGTGATCTGTATTTAAATATGTGTGTGTATTGTTATTTAGTAAATGTTGCTTACTTTGTCAGGCACACAGGCCTCAGTTGGCTCATAGAGCTAACCATTATTCCAAAGTTCTCACCCATCTCAGGTGCTTCACTTTGGTGATCTAATATGAACCAGAATTTTCAATTTGTCTTGATCATATGTATGTGTTTGTACTGGCATATAGTTTTGGTTGAATTTTTTTTGTATAGGATTAGAAAACTGTCAAAACTCCTTTCAACAGGACACTTTTAAATATTTTCCTTTGGTCTTCACTTTCACTCTTTCATCTAAACATCAAAAAGAAAAAAGGGATAAGTGTTTCAAGGCATAAGAGGTATGACAGTTCCTGAAAGGGAACCAGAACAAAAGGGGATCCTTTGTGCTTCCAGCCTCAGGGTAAGAAAAGTAATTTCAATTAGGGTTTTTGTTAAAGACAATCTAGTGACTTCTGTTTTTACAGATAATATAGTTGTAAAGTTTTTCACTAAGCTCTTGCTTCAGTCCAAGTTTGGCAGTTAGATAGGGGTTAAGCAAAAGGGGAGGGGTGCAAGGCAAAAAGGCAGGGAAGAAAAAAATGTTTGGCGCACATCCTGCATCTGGCGTTAGTAAACTTTGTTTATCAGGATACTACAAAGAAGCAAATGGCAGTCAAATTATCTAATGTCTATGATTGTATTCTCTTTTAATATATATATAACACAAACACACATACATATCATAGCTACAAGGCTGCCCCAAATGTAATTGTATGTATATATATATATATATATATATATATATATATATATATATGCCTATTTTCATGTATGTATACACTTAGTGTAATGGTTATCATTGAATCAAATGGAATTAAAAACCAGAGTTCAAATCCTGGATGAAACTGTTTCATTTTGTGCTCTGCTTTTGGGAAAGGCATGAATCATTCTCTTCTCCTCGCCAGCTATGGCAGATTAGGTTCTCTGGCCTTCATAAAGCAACCAGTCTAAGAAAAGGAAAATTCTGAATTCAAACCAGCCATATTCTGCTTAAAAACTGATCTTGTGTCATATCCAGGTAGTGCTAGAGGGGTTGTGTAAACACATGTTAAGAAGATACAGGAATAAATCAGTTTATCTACTAAGCTTGGCTTATACTGGCACAAGGTCAAATGGAACAAAAATAGAAGGAAGATTGTTTTGAAAACTAATACAACACAGACAAGACTCATCTATGATCACTGACCATTGGCAGTAATAGGAAATGCACAAATATTATGACCATAAAGCTGACCCAAACTTAATTGCATATGTATGTACATATCTGTTAGTGTGTATACATGTGTGCATTAAACAGCTAGTGAATAAAACAGTAGGAAAGTTACATATATCCCCTACAACATCTACACTCCCCCCAAAAAGCCCAAGCCTTATGGGAGAGATTATCAGTAACTTTCATCTTTGTATTCCTCTTTGTGTATTAGCAACCCCTAGAGATTCTTTTTTTACAAACACTGAGAGCCAGCTTAAAGTGACTAACATGAAAAAGAAAAAAAAGATGATCTTTAAGCATTCAACAGAAGTAAACGTTAAAACTTCTTTAGCATTTGCCATTACTTATCCTAAAAAAATTAAAGCAGAATGCAAGATCTTAAATTCTTATAAGAAAAATATTTTAGATAGAAATACTTTTTGTTTTAGGAGCTGTGTAAGATACATATGAGGGTCAGCCGAAAAGTTCATAGGCTAACCAAGATACTAAACAGGTTACACAAACATTACTAAGCTTAGGGGAGTTTAGCACAAAGGCAAAAAAATCCCACCTTGTTGATAGGGTTTATAATATGCTGACTATATCTACACTTCTATGGGACTTAAGATATATATATATATATATATATATATATATATATATATACCCACACACCAAAGCCTTCTGCACAAGGAAGATGCAACACAAGGTCAAGTGATGTTTATTTTTTAGTATAGTCCCCCTTGTGGTCCAAACTCTTCTTCCATTAGTGTTAAAGTGTTTGGATCCCATTGGTCAAAAAGTAATCCATATCAGATATGAACATCTCAAGCCCAACTGTGTATACATCCCAAAAAATAACTTTTTTAAAATGCTTCTACCATTTTCAAATGCTGCAGTTCAGTGGTAGAGCAAAAGACTAACAATTTTTTTAATTCAGGCAAAATGAAATTTCTTTTTAGAAATATTCCAGTCAAGTCTGTGAGACTTAATTCTTTAGTCTTTAGAATCATAAACTGCTCATTGACATACTTAGTCCAACGATTATAATTGTAGGGAATAGAATCTGTGACCCAAGTTCAAATCCTAGACAAGGCTTTATGTTAATGCCCTTGGAGAAAGCATACATCAATATGCTTTTCCTCCAGTTATGAGCAAATAGTAGGGCAAACTGGGCACTTTAGCCTTGGTCAGGCAATATGTTTAGGAGAAAAAAACTCTGAATCCAAACCAGCTTTACTCCACTTGAAAAAATTATCTTGTGACACATTCTCACAGTGGAGGGGTGGGGTAAATATATACAATACAGTAACTTGTTACTTTCTTTAAAGAATTTCTAGAATAAGAAAGATTTTCAAGATGAAGACAAATGGATACAAGCCTTTCCCAAGAATATTAGCACAAAGTGAAACACAAACAACCTCATCCAGGATTTGAAGTTGGGTCATTATTCCATTTCTTAGGATGATAAACATTATACTAAGCCCATTAACATATATATATATATATATATATATATATATAGAGAGAGAGAGAGAGAGATGTTCATGGACACAGTGACCAGAGTTCAAAACCTTGACAAGGGTGTTTGCATTTCACACTACACTAATACCCTTGGGAAAGGTATGAATTTAATTATTACCCCCCCTCCAGCTATGGATAAATAGTAGAGCAGATTCTTTAATCTTGGTATGGCAACCAGTTTAGGAGAAGGAAAACTTACTAAACTTACTAAACTCTGCTTAAAAATTGAACTTGTGTTGCATCTTCCTTGTGCAGAAGGCTTTGCTGTGTGGGTATATATATATATATATATATATATATATATATATATATATATATATATATATATCTTAAGTCCCATAGAAGTGTAGATATAGTCAGCATATTCTAAACCCCATCGACAATGTGGGATATTTTTGCCTTTGTGCTAAACTGCCTAAAGTTTAGTAAATGACAATGTTGTTTGTATAACCTGTTTACTACAATAGATAAAGAGGCAGTTGCTGTAATTGGATATTAATGAATGATTGGGTCAAGTCATCTGGTAAATTCCGCAAGTCAACTGTAACAAACCTTTTCACCAAATCTGAGACTCTATCGTTGTCATCAACTAAACTTGTGGAAAGAAAGCTGAGAAGCAAGAACACATGGCCCCCACATGATTGTACTTGGAATTGGCAAAGGATTAAATATAAAAACAAAACTTTTTTTCCCTTCATTCTCATGGAAGGCCAATAAAATTGTTCAGCAGAAGAAAAGATAAATAAAAATGGGTTGAAAGTGAGACAAGGGGGAAAAAATTAACCAATTTTTTTTTTTTGCAAGTTAAGAAGTAAAAAAGATTTTTTTTTATTTTGGATTGAATTCACCATTTCTTGATTGTTGAAAATGAGTACTTATATATATATATATATATATATATATATATATATATATGTAAGAATTAATACTTAACTATAAACATAAGGAATCATTGTAAATTTTTATTTAAGAATCAATGTGTCAAAGGAAATATATTTCATGATATTTTTGTTTTGCAGAAGAGGAATTATTTTACTGTGTTTTGGATAAAATAAAAATATATTCCCTTATTCTATTTGATGATGAGGAAAAACAGGATAAACTAAAAAAAAAATGTCACTAAAAAAGATAAATGAGAGACACAGATTTACGTTCATAGTATTTTAATGTACTGATTGAGATTGATTAATTTTAATGATATTCTAATCAGTTTGAGGTTATTTTATGCCTAACGGTTATGGAATTGTGTACATGTTTAAATCTACTTTTTCATGAAGATTATAAAGTCTTTTGAACACAGGTGATAGCAAATATTCCTCATATAAATAATTTGCAAACAGTTCTATTTTACATATAGACTGTACTCTAACATGTACTACCGCTCTGGGTTAGAGTAGACCTGAGAGTAATGGCAATGAAAGCTACTCAACACTCCCCAGATATCTAGAACTGGGACCTCACCACCAGTTTAGTGCCATACCCATGATACCTCTTTGGGGAAAACAATCAACATATTCTAAGCCTCGCCAACAAGGTGAGATTTAAATTGAGTACATATACTCAGCTTAGGATTAAAAAGTTACACACTAGCCATTTGCTTCATATCAGTGTAATATCTGTATACTATTGCTTCTTTTTTAAAATGAAGCTGTTCAAGGAGTAAATGCTGATTTAGGAGATATATCACTTGCTAGCTTATCACTAAGTTGGACTTTTAAGATAAGGTTTACTTGTTAATTTTACATGTTTGCTTTCATGTGACAGGTTAGAAACTGAGAAAAAGTCACTCTTTATTATTATAATATATAGATACTGTAAATGAAATTGACCATTTACCTTTTTTAATGAATTAATAAACAAAAGGGAAATTTATTTCATACATTCCTATCAATGTTACACAGTATGGCAACCTGAAGAAAATTATTGTTTGGGTGGAGTCTATCATCAACATGAAGTTATTTCTAAAAGTTCAGGACTTTTAAGGAGTTGGCAAATATTTTTATTTCAGAGTATATACAAAGAAAAAAAAAAATTCAGAAAAACAGACATTATTTTATATAAGTTTATTCTTTTTACCTATGTTTATTTTCTTTGACTTTGGTACTTTTCGTGTTGTTGATGTTACTATCACAGCTGACTGTTGTGATCTAAGATTACTAAAATGTTTCTGCACAATAAATTCAGTCTGTGAATACTTAAAATTTTTCTCCTGGGGACAAAGTTAGCGTGTTTCTGATGATAATGATGATGATGATGAAGAAGAGAGGGGTTGGGATATTGCATTTGGGGTGTGGCTGGGATTCTTAAAATCGACAAAATATTGAAGAACAGTGCACAAGAATCTAGAAGCAAGCACTTCTCACAGAATCTACTATTTTACCATTTAAAAGAAATGCTTTTAAGCAAGGTGAAGAAAATTGGCAAGATTCCATATTTGGGTCTTCGTTTGTTCATGAAATTAATTGCTGCTACTGCTACCATTCCAGGCCATCATTTGCTTTTGTCTGGTTTTGAAATTTTAAAATCTTAAAATCCCACTTCTATTCTGTCAATGGCAAACATATGCAAAAATTCTTCACCTCCAACCTTAACTCTGTAAATAATCAATTGTTTGAGACTTACTATATATCCACCAGCATACAGATATATAATGTACCAGAAAATAAACATTTCATCAGATATTTTGAACACTTGGATTAATTGTTTAGATATAAAACATGCAATGCTTTTTTAAAATCCAATATTCCTTATAATAATTATTCTTAATTATCAAATTATTAAATTTATGAAAATGAGTGTTTATTTCAAAGTAAAATCAAAATAATAAAATGCTATATAAGTTGGTTGGTATTACAGTATATATTTACCAAACCCCTCTCCCATAAGCAGGAAGGTCATTTTTTTAAAAGTAGAATACAATTGGTTGTCTAAATTTCTGAAAGCTTGATGATTTTTATCATTAAGGGTTTTCGGACTATTGTCTTCATCTCTATTGTTATTTCCACAACGTTTCGGCCAATATGTCCTCTGGCCTTATTCGGAGAACATATCGGCCGAAACATTGAGGAAATAACTATAAAGATGAAGACAATAGTCTAAAAACCCTTCATGATAGAATACAATTGGTTTTAATTGAGTTTTTCTTCCCCTAGGCTGGTTGCCACACCAAGTTTACGGAGCCAGTTTGCCCATCTATTGAGTCATAGTTGGGGGAGCATAGTTGGATTCATACCTTTCCTTGGAGGTATTAGCACTATGTGAAATACAAACAACTTCATTTAGGATTTGAACTCAGGTTGACATATCGAGATCCAACAATAACCATTATATCATAAGCACCTTCCTGGTTGGTTTTACAGCATATCACACCAGGTATGATATATATGTGTGGTCAAGAGTAGGGGCAATAAGTTCTCAGCACAAACAAGGAAGAAAAAAACTTTTTTTTGATTTGTTTAAAAAATAACATGAAAAACAATGTGTCTTAGCATATATTTCATGATTCTTGGTCAGGCCAAGAACTTTTCCCAACTATCTAATGCGAAACTGTTCCTTTGTATTTTTATCATAAGAAAAATTATGAATCAAATTTTTTAAAGATTTGCCAATATCAAACATAAGGCTGTTAAAATCAAGATATAATCATAATATGATACAAGGTAAAAAAAAGTAATCAATTTTGCCAAATCAAAAACTGTTATAAACTTCTTTGGATTGTCAATTTTATCTGAAAGAGTGTATTTATTACTCTAGGAGGCAAAATTATTTTCCTCAACCGAATAAGATCTGACAAAAAATACGCCCACCACCTATAAATGTTTGAGCAAAACACCTGGAGATACAAGTCCAAAGGAAACAGAAATTAAGTGTTACGGGGCCAGGTGTATGTATGGTTGCTCCCTTTCTGTTCTTCCTCTGCAGGGAGACTGGAAATAAGAATTATCTTAGTTCTGTAGAAATAGCAGAGCCACCAGAACTATCAGGTGTGGAAACATTCTCATTAAATATGCCAAAAATGAGGAACTGAGAAAACATTGTGAGAATAGCGGAAGTGAAACCATATCACCTTCATTGATATATATATATATATATATATATATATATATATATATATATATAATACAAACACATAAATATTAAGTGTATGTACAGAAGATGTGTGTGTATATATATATATATATATATATATATATATATATATATATATATACATATATATATATATATATATTCACAAAGATACAAAGCCGATATAATTTGTTTGTGTAGACATTTGTATATATATATTTTGTTGCATGTGGGCATTAGATTTTAGTGAATAATGATCGGGGTGTTGAACACAGTAGGGTATTTTATAATCCTCATCATCGTGTGTTGAGAGCACAGATTTCTTAGACTCTCTCTCGCCCAGTTGGCTGGGACTGTAGAATACACCAACTGCACCTCTGCAGAGGGGTAAGACCCCCCTAATGAGTGTCCTGGATATGATACTAAGCAATCTGATGGTGAGGTTGCAGTGATGCTGGAGCTTTGGGAAATGTGGAGCACGCCTTCATTGCCATTGCTCCCAGGTCCATCTGGCCCGGAATGATAGTACTTGATAGGGCCCCATCTATGGATTAAATAGAACTAATCTGCATACTTATGCAAAACTGAATTACTTGAAATAGAATTGTTTTGATATTTAAACTGCCTACTTATGCTAAACTGAATTGTTTGAAATGGAACTGTTTTTGACATTGAAACTGTACTTACGTTAAACTGAATTTTTTTTAAATAGAACAGTTTTGACATTTAACTGTGTGTAAACAAAATCTATACTTATCCAAAACTGAATTGGTTGAATTAGAACTATTTGACAAGACTGAATAGCTTGAAATAGAAATGTTTTTGATAAACTGTGTACTCATGCTAAACTAAATTGTTTGAAAGAGAACTGATTATTTGTATAAAAATGGATTTGGCATTAAATAACCAACAAAGGTTGATATGCCATAAAACCTAAATAACCAAGAACCATTGACTATCTCTTTTCCTATTGGTCATTTTTCTTGGTAAATTTTCTAGACGGCATCCAGAACTGCTCTGTGTAAGTTTTTCCTGGTTAGCCAACATTAGTATATTTATTCAAAAATGTTGCTTATGGCTTTGTCCTTACTTGCCAAGCATATCTTATTTGTCTTGAATGTTTTGTGAGATGGGAAGTAAGTAACTATGCAACTACTGTTTTCTAGAGTGCTTCCAGCAGTATCCTTGTGTAGTTTCCAACTAGCTTTTTCTTCAGGCATTACATTTAAATGTCAATTGGTATAACCATACAAAACTACTGACAAGACTAAAGCCAGGAAGAATTCATTTTCATTTTATCAGAGAGACCAGATTTCTATATAGTCATGAACCTGCCAATAGTAGTTCATAATAGCATAAAAATAGTCCAATTTTGAACACAAAGCATTTCTCAGTCTCTTAATGATAGTGAATGGTTTGCTTTCACACTCTCCCGAATTATTATAATTTCTCAAAGATATTCAAGACCTGGACACTAGTATGAGTATATCAGTGTGCAATAATCACGAAACACGATCATCAACATTAAAATTCTTCAAAGCTCAATGTTTTCTCAATTGTCCTTCTTTTGTTAAATTTTTACTTTCTTCTGATGACATTTTTTTAACCAATAATCTTGATTTTCACTAGTGAATGCAAATTCAGGCAGAGAAGATTGCATCTCTTTATCCACCCCCTTACTTTCTAAGATATGCACCCTCAACTTCCACCAAATCTATCCACTTTCTACCCTGAAGAAAATGATTGATTAAATTGCTTACATAAAGTGACAACGATTAACTTGCACAGTTCTAATTATGAGACGAACATTTATGACTGGCCGTCAACACATCAAAATTATTTGCCATCCTTCCCTCCCAACTCAGAGCCACCTTCACTGTCATTGTCGTGATCATAAAAAGACAAAAAATTCTTTGATTTTTACTAAATAGCCAACTCCCCTCCTGCTACAGTTGTGAGTTCTTAACTTCAGACAGTCAATTGGTAAGAAGAGTTTTTTGCCTTTTTCTATTTATTTATTTTCTTGTTCTTTTGGTCTGTCTCTTAAAAATCATAATTGATTTTCTTAAAAAGCTGTACAAATCTCTCAGTCATTTTTTCTTTAATTTGATGTTGGTAATTCTGGACAGCTCCAAGAAATACCATGTTGTTTTTTAGTTTTTGCATGCCAGAACAATAGATACATAATTCAGTTTTTATTTGAGACAATATCTGTAGAAAATATTTGTACTGAGGGTGGGAGAGAAGTAGGATTATTTTATATATATATATATATATATATATATATATATCGATAGATAGATAGATATGGCACCTTATGTGGTGTAAAAGCAAGATAAATTAGCAGATCATTGGTAGTGAATTTGATTCTTACTGGGGGCTCCATACTTCCTAGTCCAGGTTAAAAGCAGGGTAGGGGTAACCTGAAGCTAAACTTTTTAAATCTAATTTTTCCAATACAGGTATCATTGGGGAATGAAAAAAATTTGGACTATTTACTAAAACTTTTCTTGTTCCCCAATGATATTTGCTTCAGAAAAATAAGGTCTAAAAATGTTTGGCTTCAGGTTACCCTTACTGTGTTTTAACCTGGACTATCTGGTCTTGTCTAACATCAAAGCTAAGCATAGTAAATGATTAAATTATAAATAGAGTTATGTCATTTGGTATATTTATAAAGAAAGAATACTCAATATTGGTGATCATGCATATGTAGATATAAGTTTGGATAGTATAGATAGATGCAAAGTCAACAACACTTGGTGACTGTCAGTTTTTTACCTATGTGATCATCAGACAATCATATATATATAAAGGTGCCCGTGATGTAATGGTTATCATCGTAGGAAATGCACACGGCGACACGAGTTCAAATCCTGGACGAGACTGATTGCATTTCACATAGCACTAATACCCTTGGGAAAGGTATGAATCCAATTATTCTCCCTCCAACTATGGGTAAATAGTAGGGCAGACTAGGTTCTTCAGCCTTAGTGAGACAATTAGTCTAGGAGAAGAAAAACTCTGAATTCAAACCTGTTAAACTCCGCTTAAAAACTGACCTTGTGTCATATCTTACATGAGCGGAGGGGTTGGTAAATATGATTATATATATAAAGTTTTTAACAACAAACATTTTTTTTTCAACATAATATCCTTCCTTATAATTGCATTTAAACCTGGACATTTGTATTAATTAGATAAATCAAACATTATACAGTGAAAATTTCAGATCAAAACTGTGTTAGGCTACAGACTTACTGATATAAACTTATATATATATATATATATATATATATATATATATATATATATATACACACATTTCACAAAATTATATTTGTTAGATATGCTTGTGCCTATGCAATTGCAAGTAGTAATAATAGAAGTTGTATGAATAAGTAAACAGGGTGTGTGAGAGTGTGTGATTGAGAGGGAAACAATTATTATAATGGATATTATTATTATTATTGTAGTAGTAGTATAAGGACTATTCATATCAAAGCAAAAATTGATAATATGCAGGAGAATAGCAAGTGCAGGCTATGTGCTAATAGAGATGAAATAGTTAATCACATACCAAGTGAATGCAGCAGACTAACACAAAACATGAACAGGCATAGCTAGGAAGGAAGGGTGATCTACTGGGAATTGTGCAAAAGATCAAAATTTAACCAGACTGATGTTATATGCACAAGGCAGAATCTGTCATAGAAAATGAGATGCATAAAATTCTTGGTTGGTTATTTAGTTAGGTTTTACGGCATATCAACCTTTGTAGGTTATTTAACGCCAAATCCATTTTTATGCAAATAATCAGTTCTATTTCAAACAATTCAGTTCAGCTTAAGTATGCAGTTTCAATGTCAAAACAGTTCTATTTCAAGCAGTTCAGTTTAGCATAAGTACACAGTTTAATTGTGAAAAAACATTTCTATTTCAAGCTATTCAGTCAAGTCAAACAGTTCTAATTCAAACAAATCAGTTCAGCATAGCTACACAGTTTAGTTTTATTTAAATCAATTTTTATACAAATAATCAGTTCTGTTTCAAACAATTCAGTTTAGCGTGAGTACACTGTTTAATTGTCAAAAACATTTCTATTTCAAGCTATTCAGTTTAGTCAAACAGTTCTATTTCAAACATTTCAAATAGTTTAGCATAAGTATGCACTTTAGTTCTATTTAACCCATAGATAGGGCCCTATCAGTGCTACCATTCTGGGCCAGAGTGGACTTGGCAATGAAGTGGTGCTCCACATTCCCCAAAGCCCCAGTATCACTGGAACTCACCATCAGATTGTTTAGCGTCATATCCAGGACTCTCATTGTGTGTGTGTGTGGGGTTTTACCCCTCTGCAGAGGTGCAGTTGGTGTATTCTACAGCCCCAGCTGATTGGGCAAAAACAAAAAAAACGTTGCCACCAAGTGGATTTTGCTGTTCTAGCAGGCCACAGAATAAAAGTGAAAGGAAGTGAAAAGCTGGGACATGCTAGAGAAGGGAAAAAGCTGTGGAACATGATGGGGATAGTGATAAGTAAAAGTAAGAAAAGTTAGCAACTGTAGTCGAAGGGGACCCGAAGGGGACCCGAAGGCTCCCTTTTTGATAGCTATCACACCGAGGTGTAGGGGAGGGTGCTTCTCCTTTCCTAGGATTGACACACTTTACCCTTGGTCCGTACCTTATAATGCTGAGTTTTAAGCAAGGAGGTATCAAGTACCATTTTTTGAGTCTTTGGTATAACTTGACCTGGGACTAAACTGCGGTCTCCCAGGCCATTGGCAAAAGAACAGTTTCCAAGAACCTGGAAAAGAGGCTGGGTGAATTAGAGACCAGAGAAAGAATCAAGACAATCCAGACCACAGCATTGCTAAAATTGGGTGGCATGAGGAGTGGCGAGAGAGGGTCAGGGATATCCGTGCTACCAGCGCGATATGATGATGATGATGATGATGACTTAGAAGAGTCCTGAAGACTTACTGTCTTCAGATTCCAGTGAAAAATCACCAGCTAGAACTGGTATGAAAAACTCACAAGGAGGGAAATATTTATTATATAATTACAGCTATGACATAGATGTTAAATTTGGGCATTAAACAAATCAATCAAGTACAAATTCAGTCCTACAGGAATCAATAAAGATTCACCTGGATTAGTTTGGTTTGGTTGTATTTATTGGCATATCAACCTTTGTGGGTTATTTAATGCCAAATTCTGTTTATACATATGATTTGTAAGCAAAGATTTTGAAGGTAACATTATTTTTATATGAACCAGAGCATACAGTTCAATGGTTTTGAGCAAAGGGGACTTAGGAGTAATGGCAATGAAAAGGAAGTCCACATTCCCCAAAGCTCCAGGACTGGAGCCTTACCATCATATGGTTTAGTGTCATATCCAGGACACTTGTTGGATAGGTGGATGTTGTGGGTGGGGTTTTGGGGTCTTATCCTTCTATAGATATAAAGTCGGCATGTATTCTATACAGCCCCAGCCAAGTGAGAAGAGATCCACTCGGATCATAAAACTGATCAAAGTAAGAGATATCATAGAAATTATTGAACAATGCAAGAAGAAAGGATAACAGAATGTGTTAAAGGTGCCCAAAGTGTAGTAAGAAAAAACCTTATAGAAAATGGAGAATTTAGATAGTGTAGTTTGCTGGTAAACAAGGATTGTCATGGAAATAGGCCTTTGTTCAGCAGTCAACTCAAAATAGCTGCTGCTGCTGCTGATGATGATGATGATGGTACATCAAGGACGATGGTACATCAAGGACAGCTATGGCTAGTTCCTGAAAGTCAGTTACTTTCATAATAAAGAATAGATGTCATCATAAATATCAACTCATGTATCTTTTATAATAATGTAATAATTCTCAGATAAAAACTGAGATAATGGACAACATTAGTTGTCAACACTTGTAGAACTTGTATGATTCTAGCTAAATAAATGAATTCCTTTTATTCCCTTAATTGGCCAGATTGTCTGATGACTTCCACACTGTTGGCCACAATGCACTTGCCTTTTGTTCTCACTCTCACCCTTTGACAATTTCATCTTCCCATTGATGTGAAAGTCTTCCTCGTCTTTTGGTTAACACTTGACAACTACACAACTGTGAACCTTGTGACGTGTCTGGCCCAGCAGAACTGCTTTTAGATGATTATATCCTTCACTCCACTGCTGAATTACCTTACTTCAGATGTGCAGGGAATATTATTGTGTGAGCTCATCCAAATAAATAAATACATTTGAAAAAATAAAAATGAATTACAATAGACCAATAAACACTGTGATTCCTAAAATTAGAAAAAAAAATGTTTTTCATCACAAAATCTGAATTCTGAAGAAAAAAAATTTTTTTTTTTTATTTGACAGCACCATTTTTGCATGCACTTAGTCATCTAAAACTTGTTTTGTAAAATATTCAATTTCTACTACCTTAGAAAAAAAAATATAATGAACTCTCTTTGGATTTCTACATTTGAGTCCTGACTAAAGATTTCAGTTTTTTTTGTTATGGCTAAGAAGTGTCACTTTAGATGCTATCAATAAATTTTTATAGAAAGGTGCTTCTCAGAAAAATGTCATATGGAGATGCTTCCTGAAGCTTTGACTGATGACAAACTTTTAGAAATGTCATCTATAATTTATGGGTAGCTCGCCGAGTGCTTTTACATTGAAAATTTGCAATGTGCGCAGTTTGCAACAATCATTTCATGCTTTTGGACCATTTTGTATACTGTTCACATTTAAGGATATGGTTTTATGTAAATGATGTCAAATAAAAGCTTGAATACCAAATAAAAAAAATGGAAAAAAAAAACAAAACAAAAAAAACAAACAAAACTTTTATCCTTGCAGGCAAAGAGATTGCTTGGCATAAATAAGTACTTTTTTTCTTTAAAAAAAAAAAAAAGAAAAAAAAAAGTAAAAAAAAGTATTTTTCTGTTCTGATAGAATAACTGTATTTTATCCACTTAGGCTATGCATGATTTTCCAGAAGCTTCCTCAAGTTTTTTTTTTTTTTTTTTTTTTTTTGCTTGCAGTTGATTTATTTCTGCATCTGTTCTCTCTATCCACCCCCCTTTTTTATTTAAATCAGAATTTAGTTTGATTTTTATTTTATATCTTTGATAATAGGTAAATGTTTTTCTACATACTGCTTTTCTTTTTGTAGAAAAATTTGTGCTTTTTGAGAAATCAATTTTTTTTTACCTCTGCTTCCGACATATTTTCTAAAAGAAATTGAATCCTTCATAATCATTTACAGACCAAACAGGGAAGTCTCAATGTTAGAAGCCACATTAACACTGAATTTTATATTAAACAGGAAATTACTATTTATCTGTCAGGATTGAAGTTGAAAGCAAATAGAGAACTAGTTTGTATAAAAAATGCACAAGATACCATATAAACAAGCATGTTGAATATATAAAACAACCCTCATATACATGACTTCTTTATTTTATATAGGTTTGTATTTGTGCGAGACAAGAGTTGGCCATAGATGAGAAGAAAGAAATAAAAATGCAAAAGAAGGAATAATAGGTTTAACAATTGCTGACATACAGTATCATTTATAGATACACATCAACTCAAAATGAAATACTTGTATCTTTGATTAAAAAAAAATTTCAATGGTTATACTTATTAATGGGCAATATGATAAAGTCTTCTCTAATGTATTCATATAGAAAAATGACTTGCAATGAATTTGTATAGTAAAATCATTCACAATGTAGTCATATAGTAAAATGACTTGCAATGCATTTCTATAGTAAAATCATTCACAATGTAGTCATATAGTAAAATGACTTGCAATGCATTTCTATAGCAAAATCATTCACAATGTAGTCATATAGTAAAATCATTTGTAGTGAATTTCTATAGTAAAATCATTCACAATGTAGTCATATAGTAAAATGACTTGCAATGCATTTCTATAGTAAAATCATTCGCAATGTAGTCATATAGTAAAATGACTTGCAATGCATTTCTATAGCAAAATCATTCACAATGTAGTCATATAGTAAAATGACTTGCAATGCATTTCTATAGTAAAATCATTCACAATGTAGTCATATAGTAAAATCATTTGTAGTGAATTTCTATACTAAAATTATTTTCAATACATTTTACTATCTCTCTGATTATATAATAAATCAGATCAAAAATTCAGATAATAATCACACATCAGTTTGTATACTTTATATATATAAATTATGATTCCGATTTAATGCTAAAAATGTTTTTAACCAATAAAACCTTTCTAGTGCCTCATGCACAATAATGTAAAGTACTATCACAATATTTTCAACTATAAAATGACAATAAAAGCAGGAAAAAATTCTTGACTCATTTCATGTTGCCAACCCTCAGGTGAGCCAGTATTGGCACAGAAATTTGTTGATACTGACTTACCTGAGGATTGGCAATGTGAAACTTCATCATCATCATGTTGCACTGCCAGCACAGATCTCCCTGACCCTCTCTCGCCACCCATCTCTATTGTCCATCACTCCCGGGAGGTAATCAAAGCTATATCCTCTATCAGCACAGAGCTGTTGTATATAGGTTGTAGCTAGTCGGCTGTCTTTGCTTGTCTATGTGAAGAGGTCCACAGGAGTATATTGCTTCTGAGTTCATACTTACTCCTCCAGCAGTGTCATGCATATCTGGTTTGTCTAAGTTTGATAGTTTTCATGATGGGTGGTAGGTAGCAAGACAGCTACTGTTTTGTGGGGTATTGCTTCCAGGACTTGTTCAATATTGCTCACAACAGTCTTGTGCAATTGCCGTCAATAGTTTTATCCTGTTTTTGCTGCTATTCTATTTTATCATTGAAAATATTGCATGTGTGTGTGTGTATATATATATATATATTACTCCCAACTGTATATGTATAACTAAGTCCATAAGCTGACATATATTCTGCTGAATTTCAACCTGAAATTTTCATTGTAAATGTTCATTATATGTGATAAATGTTTATCTATAAAAATGAAGGGCATTAACAAGAAAGATTATTTGACATGTAAAATAAATGATTTTTTTTTCATTGCTAGGTTGCAGATTTATATATGTGAGAGAGAGAGAGTATAAACTGTTTTAATTTCATGTACATGTCAAATGGTTGATGAAAGTAAAACCAGAGGCTTACATCACAGTGCTAACATTTTTACTTTGAATCTCAAAGTGACTTTCCTGTACCAATGAATGCAGAGTCATAGTGTAATTTGCAGAAAGAAAAAAAAAAGAGAAAAAATATTTCCCACAGTTGAAACCAGAAATAAAATCATCGAAGACTGACATTACCAATTGCAATAAAGATTTTCTTTTAAAATAAAGTAAAAGAATAATTACAGATTACTGTTGAAAGTATTTTGTGCAAAAATAAATAAGTCAGTCAGCAGAATAGGCAATAAAATTAATTTAAAAAACATAAAGCCGAACATGTTTTTATTTCTGCTTACTGAAGGTAACAGTTGACAGATCTGATAATAAATATACAAAGAAAATAATCAAATAAATAATGCTTGAAAAAGTAAAGAAAGAAAAAAAAAGGATGCTAAAAAAAGATTGATAGATAAATAAATATATGATAAAAAACAGAACATAAAATATATATATGCAAAAAAAAATATGGAAGTCAGAAGCAATCATGGAGATGCAACTCCACAAACAGAAGAGGTAAATTTGAGGTAAGCATGGTAACACAGAGGTAAACAGTTTGAAAATACTGAGAAATGATGGATATTGAACATCAGTAGTGAAGAAATGAAATGATAGTCATGGTGTTTGGGTTAGATGGTGGATCGTTGTTAGAGAGATGGTCAAGTGTTGGCATGGATGAAAGATATAGCTAGATGTGTTTTTTGTTTTTTTTGTCTGGATGTATGTACTCGAAGAAGGTATCATCTCACCTGGCAGTGGCATTGATATTGGCAGAAGCTGGGGAGAATTAGGTACAAGAAAAGGAAGAGGAGATAAAAAAAGAAGACAGAAGAGACAAAGAATGCATAAAAAAAATTTTTTTTAAAATGCAGGTGTTTTCTATTAACTATCTGCCTTCTAAAACTAGTCAGAAAAAATATTCAAAAACTTTTTAATCCATTTCTACAAAAATAAAATATTAATTTAAGAATAGGTCCAAGGGAATTTATTTTATTTCTTTTCAAAGGATGGTATCCTTGAATTCTCAGTTTGCATCTGTACACAATTAGTGGGTTCTTTAGCCTTGTTAAGGCAACCAGTCAAAGAGAAAGAAAACTGAATTCTAACCAGTTTTACTCTGCTTAGAAATTGACCTTTTGTCACATCCTGCCCATGGTGGAAGAATTCAATAATGTTCTATATTATGTTCAAAAAAGTGTTTATCAACTTTTCCATTACTAAGTACACTTTTTATTCAGAAGAATTTTCCCACAGATCACAGATGGTGACTACATGGAAATATTGCCTATAACATCTGCATAATGCTTTATTTCTATTGTAATTAGCATGTTGGATAAGTGAGTGTTACATTTTGGATTTTCTTTTTACTAATCTTTGCTTTATTGAATATTCAAGCCTCAAATTATTTATGATAACTACTGTTCCAAAGAGGTTACTTATCTAAGTACTGAACAGATTCATTGTTGCTTAACTTTGGTAATCTAGTGGGAACTGTACTTTCAGTTTGGCTTGACAATAAGCCAAGAATTTACTTAGATTTATTTAGTCTAAGCTTTACAAAAAGCTCAGATTGCTTACAGTATCACTTGTTCTAAAGGGGTTAGCCATCTAAGTACTAAGCAGGCTCTTTGCAGAATGATTCTAGTATTCTAGCAGGTTAAAGAATGAGTAGATAAAACCAAGTTGATAATTGAAGGAGCTCATGATGAACAAACAGAACCAATGAATGATGAATGAATATGCCCTCAGGATCAAGGAACTTGATCTAAAATAATCTTGGGGTTATTCCAAGCAGAAAACAGGTGATGGCATTAATGAGACCAGAGTTGCTCATACACCTGTTTGAGGAGATTCCCATGTTACAGTGCCAATAACACTGAACAGAAAAGCACAAAAAGAAATATTATTAACACCTTTAAAGGTAATATTAAAGAAAGATTTTAGAGTATTTTAGCAGATTATTAAACTGGAGGCCATGAAATATATTATTCAAATCTTCTATACTTTGAAGTTTGTCTTGCTTTTGGAAAATTCATGATCTATTTAATATATTTTTTGAGTCTTTTGAGAGTCTAATTCAATTAATCTTTGACAAACAGAATTGTAGAGTTTTACTGGTGATTAATATTTAATCATATTAGCTGAATACTGATGCCATGGACAGAGGAAATTAAATTGTTATAAGTTTTCTTCACTCTTTAAGATTTGATTTGTTTTCTTTGTCTAATGTCACATCAACCTTTGTGGGTTATTTAATACCAAAGCCATCTTTGTAAAAAAAAAAGTAGTGATACTATTAACCTATAACTATAAAAGATATGGGAGTGCATACCTTTCACATACTGGACTGTGATATTATAGCAAGCAAGTTCAAATTTCAGTCCTGTGATTATGTTCACTTTTGGATTAGCTCCCTTGGGAAAGGTATAAATTCTCTTATCTCTCTAGCTATGGATTAAATAGTACTACTACTATTCTTCTACAAGGATGGCTTTGGCATTAAATAACCCATGAAGACTGATAAGCTATTAACAAAAAAAATGACTGCAGACATTAGAAAATATCAAGCACCTGGTTGCAATAGTGAAGTACAATCAATGAACCCGTCTTTAGTGTCATACATGAGTTGTCTTATATGATATTTGCCCAAATATAATCAATGAAGTGGATAATCTACATAAGTGAGAGTTGATACCGTATGCATTAGATAATATCAATTATGACTGTACAGTAATATTATCAATGAAAAACTATTTAAAGTACAGTACTAAGTGTGTGTGTGTGTGTATATATATATATATATATAGGAATAAAGTTTTAAAGAAAAAATTCAATGGTATGAGAATAGTTTGGTTTGGTTTATTTGTTTAATGGCATATCAACCTTTGTAGGTTATTTAATGCCAAAGCTATTCTCCTAGAAGAACAGTAGTGGTACAATTTAACCCTTAGCTGGGAGGATAAGGGGGTTCATACCTTTCCCAAGGGTATTTGCCTGAAAGTGAATGTAAGAGCACGACTGGAGTACGAACTGGCTTACTACGATTCCGCAGTCCATTGCTTTAACCATTACACCACGAGGACCCCCGCCGGGTATGAGAATAGGAAGAAAATATGGAAAGCTGAATTGAAATGTTTCATTATAAGGATTATTATTATATAGGTGATATGTTTTATACTCGACAAAAAGTTATACAGTAATTTTATGTTTTATTTCATAATTATTGCCGACTTGTTACTATAACTATTTTCATTGTTGGAGAAAAATTCTGTAAATTTCTAATTCCTTTTTCTTTGTATTTTTCCCTTACTCTTTTGTCTTCTTTAATGCATATACCCATCCTCAATATAAAGAAACACAAAAAAAATCAATATTTTTAAAAAACAATTTATAAGATTTGTGCCAAAAGATTGAAACAGAGACAATAAGAGAGATCTGCACTCTTCTAATTAACATGTGTATTGATGCAAGACATCTGACCAAATAGGCTGAAGACCACTTGACCTCAGAAAATATATGGCTTGTCAACAACATTATGTATTATTCTGTAAACTGATCTTGAAATTGAGCTGTGCAGCTAAATTAGCTTAATCCTTATCCACATTTCTGAAGCAGACATTACTAAAAGACTAATTGATACTAAAATCTCCAGCAGACTTTCTCATATTCTTACCATCTATAAAAGCACTAGAATTTGTATGATTTTTTCTTTTTCTTAAATTTTTTAACCCTTCTCCTATAGTGTTCTTGTAAAGAATGTTAATTTTACCTGTACTCTAAAGATTATGAAAGCCCTCTCAAGGGTTTAGAATATGCTGACTATATCTCCTCTAGAGGGTTAGATTAGATCCCCTCCCCACAAAAAGGGATATCATGGGAATGACACTAAACTACATCTGATGGTGAAGCTCCAGTTCTGGAGATCTAGGGAGTGTGGAGTACCCCTTTATTGCCATTACCCTCAGATCCACTCTGATGAGGAGTAGCAGTACCTGTTTGTGTCTAGTTATGAGTCAAACAGATCAGTTGAAAAATCATTTGCATAAGTTTGGTTTGGTTTTATGGCATATCAACCATTGTAGGTTATTTAATGCCAAATCCAATTTTATACATATAAACAGTTCTATTTCAACAATTCAGTTTAGTCAACAAAGTTAGATGGTTTCAAGTATTGCTATATATCACTTATAATTCAACTGAACATCAGTCATTTATTTACACACAGTTAAATGTCAAAACAGTTTAGCATAAATACACAGTTTAAATGTCAGAAAAGTTCTTTTTTTCAAACAATTCAGTTTAGCATAAGCACACAGTTTAGTTCTATCTAATCAATAGACAGAACCCTATCAGGTGCTACCACTCTGAATTTGGGAGTGATGGGAATGAAGAGGTACTCCACAGTCCCCAAAGCTCCAGCATTATTGGAGCCATACCATCAGATTGTTTTGTGTCATATCCAGAACAATTGATAGGGAAGTCTTACCCCTCTGCAGAGATGCAGTCAGTGTATTCTACAGCCCCAGCCGACTGGACCATATAGGAATACTTGATACCATATAACTGTAAATCATTTGTCTTAAGAATTGTTATTTAAAGTTATAATTGTTATAACATAACTGAGTGAAAAAACTTAAAAAACAACTACACAATGTAGATATAAATGTACATTTAATGCAATTCCCTAATCTCTAGGCATAAAATAATCCCAGACAGGCTGACATGCTATTAAAACCAATCAATCAATCTCCCTCCCTACATGCGAGTGTATATAAAGTTATATAAGATGGGTGTTGAAAAGTTTATGGCCTAAGAAAATGACAAAGCTATACATGCTAGCGCATATATTCAATTCTTAATTTGATATACTTGGGTCATCATTTCTAAGTTTCTTTATTCCTTAGAAAAAATTGATTGTGCCAAGAACTTCACAGCCTCCCATATATATATATATATATATATATATATATATATATATATATATGAAGATCATTCAATAAATAGGGTGATCTTGGCCAAAGGGATTCTAAATAGGAAGTATTGCTTATGAGTGCATCTTCTTCAAGGAAATCAATAGTGATAGGTCCTTTTAAGTTCCAGAAGACTGTCAGTATCACCTTCTTTACCAACTGCTGCACCCATAACTTTTTCTTTGCAAGCAAGTCAGAATGTTTCCATTCCATAGACTGTCTTTTTGTCTCAGGTTCATAATGGCAAACCCATGTTTGGTCTGTTTTTATACATTTTTTGAAACTAAAACATGCTTCTCCATACACATCACACATTCCTCTTTTAATTTCATATGGTTTGCATTTCTCAGCCACCAAATATTTGGGGGGTGTCCTCGTGGTGTAATGGTTAAAGCGATGGACTGCGGAATCGTAGTACGCGAGTTCGTACTCCAGTCGCGCTATTGCGTTCACTTTCGGGCAAATACCCTTGGGAAAGGTATGAACCCCCTTATCCTCCCAGCTATGGGTTGAATAGTACCACTACTGTTCTTCTAGGAGAATGGCTTTGGCATTAAATAACCTAAAAAGAGTTGATATGCCATTAAACAAAGAAACCAGACCAAACCAAACCAAATATTTGTTCATGCCTGGACTACTCTATTTGATTTGCCATAGTTTTGAATAGCCTCAAAAGAAATAGTTTTGCAAGATTAAAATAATAAATTTACTATAAACCAATTCCGAACAATACAGAGTTTATATTTATGAAAAAAGATTCTAGAAAAAAAATTGTTATATTAAAAAAAAAGTTTCTTCTTATTTATTGAATGACCTTCATACATTTAACAAAACAAAACAATTGTGAGTTTTAAGAAATTTTAATCTGTCATATTTAATGTAGCCTGACTGAAAGAGAACAATTTTATGCCAAGATATTTAACAATGCATGTGTGTGGGAGGGTATGTACAACCAATGGATTGGATTCTAGTGAACTGGTTAACTAAAAAATCTTACGAGTTTAATTACAGCATATATGTTTTGAAATGAAAATTTTAAAGAATTTTATTGTTGGAACTAAATATGAAATGATTTTGTATATAAGATCCAATAATATACTTTCAGTGACAATTAAAAAGCAAATCTTGTTAGACAAATGTATAATTAACTTTACAATGACATTGTTTCTCTGACAGCACCAAAGCAATATTACTTTTCTTGATAACTTCATTTTCACAATGTTGTAGAAACAATTACACAAAAGTTTGCATCAATAATAAATTGACATTAGCACTTCTATGATGTTAGTGGCAAGACAAACAATAATATTACATACATCAATGATATTGTCACCTTGAGGCCAGATGCTAAGCACCTTTGAAAGAAATTATTTGTCTATTGTTTCCCATTGTTTCCTTCTTGTCTACCTTCATATTTCACATGATTTAGAAATGGATAAAAGCTCTAGAAATTTGATACCATTATCAAAAGAAACACATCATCCTTCCTTTACATCATTTGAAAATCAATACTTGTCAGGTTTTTTTGATGAAGGAAACAACACAATTTGCATAAACATGACAGAATAAAATGAAATCTTATATACACACACATACACATGTTATTTTCACTAAATCAGAATTACAAAATTCAAAAAATATCTTTCATTTGGAAAAAAAATTCAAAATTTCTTACTATACATGGAACTAGTTTTCTTGTTGAAGAATCACCAAGAATCCAAAACACTATCTTTGAAAGACAAAACTGATAGAAGGAGACAATAAATAATCATCTCCATTAGAGAATGAACATGTCTATTGGAAACCCTGTGAGGTGTCACATGATAATCATAGAGACCTATTCTTACCCTCTTTTGCCTCAGTCCTTAGAAAGGAGAGATGTTGTCTTAGAATGGTAAAGCCACAGAGCTATCAATCAAGCTTTTTTTCTATTTTTGTACCCCTTTTGCATACTGCCTATTCATGGAACAATATGTGTATATATTCCTAGCTGTTGGAATGCGTTTGTGCATTCTTTCTTCTTAATACCATTGGTATATATATAATATGTATGTAAATGGTTAAGTGTTCTTGTATGTACAGATGCGTTTATCTTATCTTTTCTTTTATTGTGTTCAGTGTTAATATACAATAGATATACTAATATTGAATTTGATCCTTGTTGACTGGGAACTTGGTAAAATATCACCTATAGCATCAAGTATACCAATAACTATCCATAGTTAACAATTTAATTTTAACTAAAGTTAACTAAAATTATCTACAAGTAAAATACAAACATAAATTTAAAAAAAATTCCAATTCAACAAGTATTGTGTAAGAAGTTTCATCAAATTTGGAAAATTAGTTCTTGTCTATCAGTATCAAACAAGCAAACAAAAATAATTATATATTAGATGACCCTATTCAATATTTGATGTTAAAGATTAAAATGGGTTTAATTGATGCTCCAAGTTAAAAAGTAAAATATATGATGAATTTTTCAATTCTTGAGATGAAAACCAAACAATAAAGGAAGTAAAAGAAAATTTAGAAGAACATTAACTCCAAAAATAATAAATAGAACATACAGTAAGGAAGTGATTTAACAAATTGAATTTTAAGGAAGTAAGTCTTAATTAAATTTGTTCTGATACTTAGTTACAAAAAATAAATAAAAAAAAAAAGAACCTCAAATCAATAGTTTTTTCCCTTAAGATATAAAACATAATAGCAAAGCTGACTTTATATATATATATATATATATATATATATATATATATATATATATATATATATATATATATATATATATATGTGTGTGTGTGTGTGTGCATATAGTTGTGCATTTACACATGTAATTATGCTTTCATAATTACACATGCACATGTGTAAATGCACAACTATATATGCACACAAATATATATAAGTAAGTATCATGAAAGCAGTATTTGAACATTTTCTGTCAATGCCAGGGAGAAGAATGAGTGACCCACACTTGGAATCATTGTGCCAGACTGAGTCAAATAAATTCTGACATACTTCAAAGTTTTTTCAATGGCATATCAATCTTTGTGAGTTTATCTAAAGCCAAAGTCATCCTTGTAGAAGAACAGTAGTGGTACTATTTAAACCCATAGGGAAAAAGGGGTTCATGCCTTTCCCCAAGGGTATTAGTCAAAAAGTAAGCATAATAGTGAGTAGAGTTTACTAATTTGCTTACTATGATGTAGCAAGTCCAGCACATTACCTACTATGTCATGTAGACTCACACTTTGAAAATGTACAGTGAAAATTTTATATTAACAATATTTGGTCTAACAGTGTAATAATCATTCAAAGACTGGTATTTATCATCCTTAGTTTTCCCATGTGACAAGTTTTGAATTATTAAATTGCCATCAAATTCTTTGACAAGTAGAGAAACTTTTTAAATCGATCAATAGAATTCAAGAGCAGCTTGTTGGTGGTGACTAAAAAGATATGAAACATATATGAATATAAGGGAAAGTATGTAGAACTACAAAAATACTCAAGAATTAAATGATTTAATACAATAAGCTTTGATAAAGAACTAGTGTTTCAATTGTTAAATTGATTTTAGATTCTAAATTCAGAAACAAATATGAAAAAGGGAAGGTATTTGGAAATACAATAAAATGTAAGATAATTATTTAGTAAAATTATGGTATTTGACATATTTTAAGATGTTCCTCAATAAAAATAAACAAACAGGTTTAAACAATTGATATTGTCAGGGGAAAAGTTTTGCTTGATCTCCATAAACCCTTCTCCCCAATATCAGGTCATTTTTAAGGTTTCAGATGTATTCAGACCTTGTTTACATTTGTAGAGATGTTTGTGATTTGATTTTAGAGCCACTGCAGAGCTCAAACTCTACTAGTTAATAATCCAAAGCCGACTCTTGACCTTATAAGATGCAGGGTGATTTTCTGGGACATGTTTTGGAAAAAACTGTCTTATAAGCCATCAAATATAGTTCAGCCACATTGTTTCCAATATTTACTAAATCAAGTTTCATCTACCCAAAGATCATAATGTAATAAGTAATGATTTTAAAAAATAGTTTTAATAAGTAATAATTTTACAAAAAATTTCTATAGCCATCTTATTTTCTATATTTAGTTTCATCTAGTAAAAGGTCACAAAAATTGGGTACCTTATGAGGATTAAACACATCCTATTAGCAAATAGTATAGTAAAATGGTTTTGTCAATCATTGTTCTCAATCACTCGTTTTTACTGGTATTTACTAAGTCTAGTTTAGTATGGTACAAGGCCACACAGTTGGAGCATCCAGAAGTATCAAATTTGGTATAATAAGAATTGCCTTGCTAGGTTAGCTTGCTAACCTAGGCTTTATAGCATGGTGTTAATAACATCTAGATAATTTAGTCTAGTCTGGCTCAAGTAGGAGCACCCACAAGTATTCAACTTACTACATGCATGTGAACAACTCCACAATGAAACACCTCTTAAAATACTTTTTTTTTCATTTTTTTTTTGTCACCAAAATATCAAAGTTAAGCACTCTACCTCAAGCACTGGAAAAGTGACATTTATTTTGACATTAATAGAGATACTACTAAAGATATTTAGCTTGCAGAGTCAAAATCTTCTAACTGGTATTTTTTGTCCTTAAAGGGTCAATATAAAAATTAACCAAACAAAGATTTTATCATATGTTTTTTTGTTGTTTACTAATCATGATTCAAACATCTTAAGAAATGTTCAGAGAATATTTAAATAATCTTTGATATTTTCAACACATAAAATCTAAAATGATAAAGATGATTGTATGTCAGAGAAATTAGTTTCTGTAAAGCAAATCGTTTATTCCTATTATTAAATTGGATAAGCATTTTCCTTCGTCTTTTAATGTTGCTTCCTTATTTGTAATTCCCTTGAGTCATCAGTTTACAATAGTAAGGAACAACATAGATTGGAAATGATAACAGAGGGAGACTTGATCTTGGATCATCTTTGATCTAGGAAACTCTAGTCAAATATACCAACTACTTTATCACCTGTAAAGAATGGTTGACAGAAGCTCAAATTAAACCTATAAACTTGTCTCCTACTCTTGATCACTCTTGTTACCATACCCATTTTTATTCTTTCTTAGATTAGTTGTTCTCAGAGTAGAATGATATATTTTTTAAACCAAAAATTGAAAGGTAAAGAAAAATCCTGGTAAAATTTAATAGTAGCAATTGACAATGCATTATCTAGAAATTGAAAATAAACATTAAAAAATTCATTTATGAAATATCTTTCTTATATATTTGAATGCTAAGTAAAAAGAAAAATGAAAAAAATATTTCAAATCATCTTCTAATTCAATATAAAATTTTATCTTTAGAATGAATTAAACAACTAGAGAATTAAAAAAGAATTCCCTTGTTTTGATAAATTCTAAAACTGTTTTAGAAAATCTTTTTCCTTAAAAATTAATTTTGCACCATGAAAGTAGCTTTATTTCAAGATTTAAGATCATTTAAAGAAACAAACTCATTTGATTGGATTTAGGAAAACATTTAAAAATAAAAGATAATTAAAATAATAAAATATCAAAACGTTTATGGTTTGTGCAATAAAACTGTTTTTCTCTCTAATTAGAAACTATTCTTATAGTCATTTAAAGCATTTCATTAAATTATGAAAGTGAAATTTGACTTTCTAACTTTTTTTTTTAACACCAAGTTTCACAATTAGTGAAAACTAGAAACAAAATATAACACTAGGAAATGGTGCAAATTTTAAAAGATCTGCTTTAAGCTATTTCTTTTAATTTCATTTTTCTTTTCAGCACCTTTACTAGACTTCTACCATTGTTCTTCTACTCTTGTATTCCTTTTGTTTTTGGTTCAATTTTCACAGACAAACAACATTCTTCATTTTTTCTCTTCCTTTTCTTCACTTCCTATGTTGTGAGGGCCTTCATCCCTACCCCTCAGAATGAGTATTATAGAGAACTGTACTATGTAAAATAATAATAATAATAACAACAATACTACTACTACTACTAAAAATGATAAACAATCAATAACAGATCTAGACTTAGACACTAACCAAACAGGAAAATATACTGTGGATTTGTAAACAATATAGAAAAAGGTGTACATACCAAGAGATGGAAAATGAATACTGACAGACAGACAGGCAGGCAAGCTGGCAGACAAGATGATAGAAGGTAGGCAGCTTAGTAGGTAAGTATGAAGGTAAATAGAGAGGTAAGACAGTAGATAATGTAATGTAGTAAGAAAGTAGTAATGGTAGCAGGTAGAGGAGGCAGGCCTGAAGGTGTGCCCAGAACTCTCAGCAGACTACTGCCAAACCAGCTAGCCACTTTCTCCAAAGAGAATAATAAGGAATAAAAAGTTATTTTTAGCTTAGGACTTTTCAGTAAAATGCCAAATGGGGTAGAAATGAGTGACCCCAAGAAGAAAATAACAAGAAATGGCTTTAATAGTTGCTTAGATGATATTCTATGTCCATTACATATTTTACAAAAAACATAGGAGTACTACAAGTGAAAATTTTTTTCTAAATACGTAAAAGTATATATATTGAGAGAGACAGATGTTATATATATATATATATATATATATATATATATATATATATATATATATATATATATATCCTATCAGCTTTTTTTTAGTCTACTGTATGATTCAGATCTTTCCTAAAGTTTATAACACTCAAGTAATGCTGTGCTGATCTATAACTTGCTGAGAGGGATATATATATATATATATATATATATATATATATATATATATATATATATATATATATATATATGAATGAATGATAGATAAGATTATTTCTTTTCAGCTATCTTTTTAATTATAATTTCAACTTTAGGTCATTAGGAAAAAAGTTTTTATGGGAAAAAGTCTTTTTGAAATGTTTTTAAAATAGTTTTTAAAAAAGTTGATATGCAATAAAAGAAGTGTCAATCACACACACACTCACTGATGGAAGAGAAAATGAATGATTTTGAATTAGGTACAGTATTTACATATGATCTAAGTACTGTGATACACCCTTTATTCTAGAACCTCCGCATGTATTGATGTGAATATAATGATTATTTACTGTAATCTAGTTATATTACTTATATCTCTAATCTTGGGTCAAATAAAACATTCAGTATATTGCAGTTTTATTTTCTCTCAGTATGTGTATATATATATATATATATATATATATATATATATAGAGAGAGAGAGAGAGAGAGTGAGAGAGAGAGAAGAGATAACATATCTTTAATGCATTTTCTATGTAAATCAATAAAATTATTCTAATTGTTGCTTTTTATATGTTTTGGGATCCTGTATTGCTAAAAATGAAGATTTGTTTACAAAAACTAACACTCATGATCTAAAGATATTAGAGAGATGCATAAAAATTGTATTGATTTGGAAGAATCATCCAAGACTGGGCAAGTACCAGGTTTTAAAGATACAATCTATCCTCAATGGTCAGATGAGGAACTTTGCAAGATCAACTCACATCACTTTCATTGATGTTAGTCATACCTCACTCTCCATTAAAAGTTACATAAAAGTTATGAAATATTTCAAAAATAGGTTATAATTGAATAAGTGATGCTTTCAAATAAAGTTTACAATGTACAAAAACTATTTTGTTATAGTATTTTACCCTCTCAACAAAGCAGAGAAACTCACACACACTTCCAAGGTGATTCAGAAAAACTGATATTAATTTTATAATCTAGTAACTTGACCAAGTTCTTGTTCCAATGATCTAAGATTTTAACAGCATACATAGAAACAACTCAAAATTCTGTTTGATATTTTATGGGATTTTTTTTTTTGCAGGTACAGAAATGCCATTTACTGGAAAAGAAAAACTGTTTAAACATTAAACATAGGATTTTGAGTTGGTTTGACACATGCTGTTAAATTTTTTTATCTTTAAGGGTTTTTGGACTATTGTCTTCATCTTTATTGTTATTTCTACAATGTTTCGGCTGATATGTCCTCTGGCCTTCTTCAGGTGTTTGTCGAACTTTGGAACCTTTGCGGAACTTCGAACTACGCCCTTTATTGAATCCATGGGGGGGGTTCACCTGTTCTGATTCTGTTAGCCATAACCGAGTACAAGTGTTAAGTATTCCTATATTGTTACTCCCGTGGATTCAATAAAGGACGTAGTTCGAAGTTCCATGAAGGTTCCTGAGTTTGACAAACACCTGAAGAAGGCCAGAGGACATACCGTTTGAAACATTGTGGAAATAACAATAAAGATGAAGACAATAGTCCGAAAACCCTTAATGATAAAAATCAACAAGCTTCATCTCAGAAATTTAGACAACATGCTGTTAAAATTTGAGATAATTTGAAGAAAAATTGGTCATGTTGTTACATTATGAATTAATATCAATTTTCCTAAAACATACTGTACATCTCAAATATCACAATTTTTTAAACACCTTGCGTGTGTGTGTGTGTGTGTGTGTGTGTGTGTGTGTGTATAAAAAGAGAGAAAGAAATAGATATAAAGAGGCTGAGTGAGATATGTACAAAGTAAATCTAGCATATTGCTATAATTCAATGAGATTCTTAGATTAGAATATAATCTATAAACTCAAGTGAAAACCAATTTAAAAATATAATTTGAAGATTTCCAATCTTCAAGTTGAAAAAGGCATTCCTTCAGGAAACGGTTATCTTTGCTCAAAAGTTTCAAGTTTCGAAAATTTGTGAAAAAAGAATTTTCTGTCAACCATTAAGAGAAACGGACTGACATTCTTTTTGTTGACAAATAGAAATTGTTATATCATTCTTCTGTTCATGCTGATTAGAATTTCAACTGATAAATGATAAAGAAAAAAAAGTTGCTGAAACTTTTGTTTAGTTATCTGTAGTTTATTATCACTGAAGTGTGCAGATATCCTATAGGGTTTAGTGCTAATTATTCCAATCCCACCAACTCACAAACATCTGCTTTTTACAGATCCCAATAATTGAATTTTTTGTTCACTCATTTACTTACTATGCCTAAGTTTATATGTGCATCTGTTTGAAAATCGTAGCTGAATAGGAATTCTCCTGCTCTGTCAACATGACTTAGAATATGCTGACTGTATCTCTTACAGAGGGGTAAGACCTTCCCTCCTGAAAAGGTATCAAGGCTATGACACTAAACTACATCTGATAGTGAGGCTCCAGTTCTGGAGATCTGTTGAGTGTTGAGTATCTCTTCAATGTCATTACTCCCAGGTCCACTCTGATCAGCAATGGTAATACATGTTATTGTCCCATGTACAGATGAAAAGATCTGTGAAGAAGTCCCAATGGTACAATGGCTAAAGCACTGGACTGTACTCTCAAAGTAAATAAGTTTGAACTCCAATCATACTATTATGTTCCTTTTCAGACTAATACTCTTGGGAAAGGTATGAACCCCCTTATCTCTCTCAAGCTATGGGTTAAATAGAGTATCACTGCTGTTCTTCTAAAAGGATGACTTTGGCATTAAATAACCTATGAACAATGATATGCCATTAAAACAATGAAACCAAACCAAAAGATCTGCTTAAAAAATTAATCATTTTGAATAGGACCATCTGTAAAATAAACTCTTAAGAAACAATTTCACAGAAAATATAAATATGAATGTGCACTGAATCTAATTCCTTGAGTCCTATGTATAAAATAACCCTGGATGGGTTGACATGCCGTTAAAATCTATCAAAGTCTCACGGACCTAATTTTTGGCAGAGATATTTACTTGACCGTAAGACTGTTTTTGTTGGGTTATGGGTACCTATATACAAACTTAATAAGAATTTTAGAAATATATAGATTTGATTTAGTCTGCTTTTATTCAAGCCTGCTGTTGCAGGCAGGATATGACAAGGTCAATTTTTCAGCAAAATAAAGTTATTTTGGATTCAGAGTTTTCCTTCTCCTAGATTGGTTGCCTAACCCTGTCTGCCCTACCATTTACTCATTACTGGGAGTACAAGAGAGGGATTCATTCTTTCTCTTGGGGAATTAGCTGGAAATGAATCTTAAACAGTTTTCTCCAGGATCTGAACTTAAGATGCTGATTCTATTGAGAAACATAAATGTCTAGGAAGCAAGAAGAGTGTTGTGTTATTTATAATTTATTTGTGATTTCATACAAATTCATGCATATCTATTACTGAAGATATTTGGGTACAGTATTTTTTAATAAAATCAATTGAATGCTCTAAAATAGAATTCTGTTTTTATTAAAGCTGACATTTCATTTGTAATCATTTTTTTTTTGTTTTTAAATTTTGAAAATCCTTGACATTAATGTTGTATTTTTCTAACATTCTATGTTTTCTCATTTGTCATTTCTTCTTATTTTGTACAACATTTGAAGTAAAATGTGCTAAATTTAATGTTTTTATAGATAGTATATTAAAAACATTCAATGTTATCTTTTTAGTTTCTATAAAAAGTAAAATTTTTCAATATTTACATAAAGACCACCTTCAGCAGCAGTCAGCTTGTTACTGCATCATACTTACAAAATTTTTATCAAAATAAATTGCAAATTAATAAGGGGAAGTACTCTGCAATTAGCATTTAATAGTTATTTCTCTTGAATCTCTTCAATTCTTTCCATTCTATTTTTTTTAATTGCTAACTTTCTTGAAGGCTGCATTTGGTCATTATCAAGTTACTTACTAAATATGATTATTTGCAAATACTAAGCTTAACTACAATTCATTGTCACTGAGATGGCATGATGGAGATCAAACATTCTTCCCTGTTTAATCGTCTTATTTCCTTATAAAGAAAACTCTAGGAAATTACTTTGTAATTTGCACTTAAAAAACCAATAGTCATCTCCCTTAGGAATTTTTTTGTCAGTATATACTTAATCAAGAATTACTTGGAAACTGGTAACATAATTTGACTAGAAATTCCACTATGATGAGCTAATTTTATAGTTATTGGAATGCTTAGTGATGGAGAAGATATTTAGTCAAATCCCCACTAACCAAGAACCAATATTAGCCTTAGTATAAAAATGATATACTACTACTGAATAAAACAAAAGGAAAGACAAGATAAACTCATTTACACATACTTTAACATTTAACATACATATCAGTGGTATTAAAAAAAATATATACAAATGTATCCTAACAGCTAAGACTATACATATAATGTTCCATGAATAGCCAATATATGAAAGAGATACAAAATGAAAAAAGGCTTACTTGATGAGTATAAGTAATATAGCCATATGGTTTTATGATTCCATGACAGGGTATTAGACAATGTCTTTACTGGTCAAAGATCAGAGGCAAAAAGAAGTCAAGAAAGGGTTTCTGAGACTCATGTGATACCATACAAGGCCCCTAATAAAGATGTAAATAATCCAAAGAGATTATTATTTACTGTATCTCTGCACTGGTATAACAAACAAACATTGAGGAATCAGATCATTTTAAAATACATAACTGGTAAACTAATTACAGAAAATGAATTAATTTACATTTTGATTAATAAACATCAAAAGACAAAAAGAAAACATTTTTATTGTTGTGCTATGTAAACCAATAGTACTGGAAAGAAAGGAATTTAAGAAATATCTCACATAAGATATGACAAGGTGAAGAACACAAGTTTTATATCTGTATATATTATCTATTGGGGCATTCTCTTTCTTTTTTTACATGACAAAGCTTTACAGAAAACATCATCTTGGAACAAAGATGACATTAACAAATGCTGAGAACAGTACTCAACAAAAAATGGTGAATTTCTTTTACCTTTAAAAAAAAAAAAAAAAGTAACCCGATCTTTTATGAATTAGCAGCTGTCATCTGACTTGAATTCCTCAAAGCTCTCGAACATTTTGCATGTTGAGGCACAAGAATCCTTGCAGAAATACCTCCCGTCCCGTCCCTGTCCACACTCTACAAACTAAGAATGTACTTTGGTACTCAGATCAGGAGAAATAGCATCTTGAATAACCATCAAAGAAAGAGTACAAGATCTAAGTATTTACTTTCTTTTTCATTTTCTTCTTTATTAACTTTTATCTTAATTCATCTAATTTTGTTGTTGCCTATATTCTTTGGATGTTTTGTTTATCTGCCTATAGGGCCCTGCCCCTTTTGGTAATTGCTTTGTTTAGTTAATTATGAAGGAGGGGTCAGCCAGGAAATGAGATAGCTGAGGGTTGGGAAGGAAGCTGGATTATACAGGGTTGGGCATGAAGAAACTTTCCTGCCCCCAAAGTGCCAGGTGTAATACTCTAGCAGGCACTGAGACAGCTGCTGCCAAAATCTATTAGAATGGTAAGAAACTGAGGATTTTGCAGTGCTTAACAAAAAATGAAGTCAAATAAACATTTACTGTGAGGAATATTTACTTAAATCTTGTAAATAAAAGTTCCAAGTTCAAATCTCACCTGTTCACAAGCAGATTATTCTTTTAATCTTTGCAGAATGATTGAATTATTTTCAGAAAATTTGCAAAATAAAGGGTATATCTAAATAAGTCAATTATATATATATATATATATATATATAACAAAACAGGATAAAATAAACTATTAAGAGACATTAATTTATACTATATATGAACATATCTACCAATGAAATTATCTTATAAATAATGTCTAAGACATGATAACAAGAGATTGAATGATATTTTCACTATTTTAAAATGCCTAAATCATAACAAAATATTTCTGTATATATCTGTACAATGTAATCCAACTAAGTTATTAATTTGATATTCCTAAAGATAAACATACCTACAGAGCACTACATATTCTATAAGCTTAGAAAAAGCAATAGTACTGCTGAAGCAATACAAAATATATTTGGAGATTGTGGAATAAGTTCTGTGAATGAGTTCCCTGGGTGGTGTAATAGTTAGTAAGCTAAACTAGCAGACCATAATTCGAGAGTTCAAATCTCACTTAATGCACCATACATTAGCAAAACTTTGTAAATAACAATAATAAGTTCTATAAATGAAAGAAAGAAAAGTGATTTCAGCTAAAGAAATGTTGAGTTTAACAATGATGTACATTCATCTCAAATCTAAAATAGATAGATTTCTCTTATCATTAAAGAATTAGATTCTAAAAACTTAATTCAAGCCATTCAATTGTTCACTATCATCTGTGACAATTTGGAAAGGTGCCTAAACTTAGAAAATTGGTTTCTTGTGATTTGAAGGAACTGTATTTTGAAAACTTTGGAGCAATCTCAAAGAGCTTGTAAAAGAGTTTGAAGGAATTGAAGATCCAAGAAAAAAAAGAGATCATCTGGACCACAACACAGTTGATAATGGTTTGAATACTTGGAGGAGTCCTGGAGAGATGAAGAGACCTGTCATTCAAACTTCAGTAAAGACTATCAATAACAATTGGTGTAGTTGTCATCTAGTAGATTTTACTGTGTGAGAAGACCACAGAATGAAATGAGCAAAGGTGAAAAGCTAAACAAAGACCTTGCCAGAGAGCTGAAAAAACTGTGGAACATGAAATTGACAGTAATACCAATTATAATTAGGTCCCTTTAAACAATACCTAAGAACTTGGAAAAAAGACTCAATGAACAAGAGATCAGAGGAAGAATTGAAACCATCCAGACTAAGTAAAGCTGGCAACCAGAAGGCTCCCTTTTCAATAGCTACTACACCAAGGTGTAGGGGAGGGCGCTACTCCTTTCTCTGGATTGCTCCATCTTACCATTGATACATACCTTATATAGCTGAGTGTTAAGTAAGGAGGTATCAAATACCATTTTTAAAGTATGACATGACCTGGGATTGAAACCAGGTCTCCCGGACCATTAGTGAACACTCTACCCACTAGACCAATAAGCCGGGTCTAAAATCAGCCAGAATACTTAGAAGAATTCTGGAGACTTGAGGAGACTTGCTGTCATTTTGACTCAACTGATAACCTATCAGAGCGGGTGTAAAAAATTCACATGGAGCAAAATGATATTTTATTTTAATTTTAGATACATGAGTGACTGGTGATGAATAATGAATATTTTACAAGAATTTAAGGTTATACAAACAATGGGTAAGTGAAGGCAAACAGACTAAAGCTCAACTCAAAATAGACCACCATCCATGGAAAGTTTTAGTTTGCATTTGGAATGATTGCGTTGGTGTGGTCCTCTTTGAGCTGCTACCAATCAATGTTACAATTATAACAGACACCTCTTGTCAGCAGTTAAAATGTTTAAACACAGCTTTGAAGGAAAACAAGCTTAGTGTGATCAATCAAAAAGGTGAGGTGTTCCATCATGATAATACAGGACCTATACAGCAAATATCACATCTGAAAAGATTGAAGACCTCAGCTGGGGAAAAAATTCCACACCTTCCTGATTCTTTAGATCTTGCTTCATCTGATTACCACCTATTCTGCTGGTTACAGAACCGTCTTGATGGATGTTTTGAAAACACATTAAGAGGAGAAAACAACCATTCTATACCCTTTTTCTGCCAAAGCAAAAGACTTTTACAAAAGTAGAATTATGAAAGCTAGTGAATTATTTAGAGTTTGTTATTGATTATGATAGAACCTATTTTTTAGTAAATAAACTGTCATTAAATATGAAGTTTTGATATTTTTCTAGCCCTAAATTTGGAGTGTCCTGGGCATGACACTAAACTGCATCTGATGGTGAGGCTCCAATTCTGTAGATTTGGGAACTGTAGAGTATCCCTTCATTGCCATTACTCCCAGTTACACTCTGATCCAGGGTGTTAGTACCTGTTAGGGTTTCATTTATGCTCAAATAGATCTGCTTAGAAATTATTTGTATTTAATAGGACTGTGTACAAAAATAAAAACAACTCAGAAGAAACAACTACACAAAAAAGTAAATATGAACGTACTATAAATGTGATTCTCTAATTATAAAATAACCCTAGACAAGTTGACATGTCATTAAAATCAATCAATCAATATAAATTTGGATATTACTTTTAGGATGATCTGTAGCATCTATCAGTAGGATAGTTGATATTTATGGGTCTTCTTTCATCACTAACTATTAGTATTCTATCATAGATGAAATTAAAAAAGTATTCTCAATGAAAACAAACTTCAATCGTGATAGACTGATGATGCTCAACTTTTTTATTCCTTTGCATTTATACAGTTATAAAATTTAAAATTCCAACCAGTTTTATTTATCTATCTATCTATCTATCCCTAAGTGTATGAATAGTTGGTTGGATGAACATATCTAGATGATCAAAACTATATTACTCAATGAATGTTATATTGTTATAACGAAATGATTGAACCAAAGATGTTTAGCAATAAATGAAAATTTGATTCTTTTTTAAATGTTTAATGAAGGACTATATTTTTATTTAACCCTAACTAAATATGATATTATCCACATATTTCATCCTTTGATGTAAACTCATTTAAAAAACTAGAATGGGGGAAAAATTCATATATAAGATAAAATATAAAATGAAAATAAGAAAATTTACCAAAATGCATGATGCTATTCTGCAAAATGGTGTACAAAAGTAAAAGAAACTTTTTACTTGACTCTTTTGATTCTTGAATAGAACTGTGAAGACAACATGGAATCAATAAAAGAACAAGCAAGAAAAATGAATGCATAAGACATGCCATCAAAGATAATTGGATTTTGGTATGGGATTGACCAAGTCTGTTTATCTAAGAAACAGGTTTGTGCTGCTTCAGTGATAGCCAAACATCTTTACACCAAGATTCTAATTCTTGATCACAACAATCAAATAAACAGTTGATTGTTTTTCCTGTTTGATTAAAAAGAAAAATAAGTAGCAAACAGCAAATATGAAAGACAAAAGCTGCTTTGCAAAACAAATGAAAAAGTAAACAATAAAAAAAAATCTACTTTTAGCTTAAAAAAAAAAATTAACTTAGAACTTTACAAACTGTGTTGCAACACTTTAGAGTATTAATCTCTAGGTGTGTTGATTTTTTTTACTATGTGGGGGTGCTGAAAAGTTCTCAGCTCAACCAAGAATGAAATGACCCAGAGCCATATTGTTCAACATACTCAGCAGATTGTTTCCTAAGTTTCTTTAACATTTAAAAGAAAAAAAAAAGTTTTTATTTGGATGAGAGAACTTTTCAGAACACTTATATATCATTAAGAAACAAGAAAATCAATAAGTATATTCCATTTAAAATTTATTTCATCCATTATTGGATGATTCTCTTCAGATGGATCTGAAACTATATATATATATATATATATATATATATGCACACACACACACACACATCTGCAAATTATGTGGCAATTGCTTTTTTAAAGAAATTAAATCAGTAATATTTAATAAAGCATGATTTAAAAAAATCAAATTTAATTTCAAATTATTCAATTGAAAAAAAAAATTAGATCATTCTCTTCTTTGTTGGGACAATAACTTTTCTGTACCCCTTATATTGTGTTACTATTTGCTACAATATGTGGTAACAGTAGTCCATAATAATACAGATGTGTCTATTTTAGAAAGAGTGAAGGATCCCAATAAGTATTTCACAGTAATCTTTGCTATATTGAAAATTTTGTATATGTTTAGTATGTATGTAGGACTCACTAAGTTATCATTCATTTGGAAATTGTACTGGGAAAGCTTTATACTGTAACTTAGACAATTTTAAGAGCCATATTCTCATAAAAATGTCACAATGATATGACATATATATATGCACGCATACATACAGACATACATAAGATCTTTAGTAATATATGGATGTAGTATTTAAAATACTATCATTGCATTGTCTTTTTTGTTTTTTGGCATGAGGGATATTCATTAAATGCAACAGATTCTTTTATCTACTTAGAACACCCAAAGATTAACCCCATAAAGAAAAACAGAATAACAAAGTCATAAGCTTTCTACTAACAATACTTAACATGGCCTTCCAGGCATTTATTTCCCTTTTGCAGACATTGCACAAATAGCAATGTTTTTGTAACCTTTCCAACTATTTATATTCTTATTATAAACCAGTCTTACAACCTTTAGAAAACGTAAAATTTTCAGAATATAAGCTAGTTTTTGGTTTATTACAGTTATTTTTATACACCTTGTAGAGTTTCAAAAGATTAAAAACATTATCCAAATTAGTAAAAGAAAAGATAAGGAAAAAAACAAACATTATGTAAGAAAAAATACTGTACAAGGAAAAATTTTGATATAAAGAAAAAAAAAATCACTGTATAGGAAAAAAAAAACTATAGAATGATTAAAAAGTAACTTTCTATTATGCTTTTTTCTCATATTCATTTCCTGTAAAAATTACAAGAATTTTAAAATAAGGAGTTACTTTTCAAACACCCTGTATATCAGAAAAAAATCATTGAAAATGGTCAGTTGATAGAATTCATATTGCTCAGCAAAATAATTATAAAATTAGTCAATATAAGGTTATAAAACTGGCTTGGTTGGCTTGGCTTCTTTGTTTGATGGCATATCAACCTTTGTAGGTTATTTAATGCCAAAGACATCCTTCTAGAAGAACATTAGTGGTACTATTTAATCCATAGATGGGAGGATAAGGGGGTTTATACCTTTCCCAAGGGTATTTGTCTGAAAGTGAATGTAATAGCGTGAGTGGAGTTTGAACTTGCTTACTACGATCATGCAGTCCATTGCTATAACCATTACACCATGAGAACACCCCCTATAAAACTGGTAAGCTGCTGGACAATATGTCTTGGGCCAGTATGACAGAGTAAGAACTATAATCTCGTATGTATCATAGATTTTGGGAAAGGCCTGAGTCCTGTAGTAAACTGAGAAAATGACTGATGGAATGGGTGTGTGTATATATATATATATATATATATATATATATATATATATATATATATATATGATGGCTGTCATCTCAAATTTGAATATGGTCATCACATATTGAGCAAAAAGAAATAACCATATCATGAATGGATATGGCTTTTTAAGCCAGCAAGTATTTTAAAAGTTGGCACACAAATCCTATGGGGAAACTGTTATTACACAATTTCTATGTATTTTGAAATTTCTTTCAAGCCTTTCCACTGACTTGCATTTTTTTCCACAGGTGTGACAGGTGTTGTTACAATTATTAGCTTTTTGATATAAGCCCTGTGATCTCAGTATTTTTCCAGGCATCTCTTTTTTAATTTTGAATCCAGGATTGTTCAAAAGCAATTTTGAAAAGACATACATACATACATGCACATGTGTGTGTGTATTACATATTTTAGAGAATATGGCTCGCAACTAAAAAAAACATTCTGCAACATGTAAATTAATATGTTCAGTAATGAGTTGAAGAATATGCAGTGTATGAAAATATGAAAGTTTCAAAACTTTAATCAATTTTCTGTTCAAGGTGTTTGAACACCTCATGGTATTAATAACATTTGCATATCCCATGGTACCAATGCAGAGTATATAAAAGGAAGAAAATATTACTTTCAATGAATAACAACAAGTGCCAATGGCCTAAATAAAGGCAGTATTAAAAATATGTGTTCTTTAAATCATTCCCTGCTGGCATTTTTTGCTTATATTTCAATTTTTCTTGAAAGTGAGATAATGGCAAAATACTCAACTAAAAAAATGAATGAATAAAATAGACAGATTAATAAACAAAGTTGTAGAAGACAAAATAAAGGAAGAGTTAAACAGGTTTAAATAGAAAGAGAACAAAAAGGGACAAAAATTGAAAAATTAGCCTATAAATAAAGATTTGGTGGGCAATATCTTTTTCAAATATAGATTGGTCTTCAAAGTTGGATTTGCTAGGGGATTTGTTGATTTAGTAAATCAAATTTTATTGATCAAATTTTGCCCTTCATTTTCACAACCGGAATTTTGATATAGTGTTTCATAATCTCCTCCTACATGTCAGGCTCAAACCAGCCTTTATACATAGAGTTTTTGATTGAATTACTATTTAATCTTACTCTTTTATGATCTGATTTTTGATCTATTGTTGCATAGTGCCTTTCCAATGATTTGGCTATAATAAGTTCAAATTACTCTCATATAGGTAGGTGTAATAAAATAATGTGCACAGTCATTCAATGCGGAGCTACTGGTTTTATGTACAGACTTTGATTTACTGCAGTAATCTTTCAGCCTGCTTCACTCAAATAATAATCATGCATAGAGTCATGCATATTTATGCAGTACATAAATATACTGAATTTGAAATAATCTTTTTTCTTTTTTTTTCTCTGAACAATCAATGAAGGAACCTTGACTACCTGCCTAGATTGGTCAACTTTTATATAAATATATTAAAATGATGAAAAAGTTCCAAATGTCATCATGGGTTGAATGTTAGAGAAAGCTTTGAAGTGACTTTGAAATCCACTCAGTTCTTTGCTGTTTGTACAACCAAATGTAGAACAGAGTTTGTCAGCTAAGAAAAATAAGTCTAACTTGAACTTACAGTGAGGAATAATGATCAGTTGATTTTAATGGCCTGTAAATTTGTCTACGGTTATTTTATGTCAACAGGTTCAGGAATTGCATCCATGCTACATTTACATTTTTGTGTTTTTAAAGAGTTTTTTGCACACTGTTATATCATATCAACTATTACTATCCAATACAATAAGGTTTGAAGTAATTATTTTTATCTAATAAAAGTCATTTGTTTGCACAGTTATATGATTGGTTGGTTGGTTAGTTTTAATAGCATATCAACTCTTGTAGGTTATTTAGTACCAAATCCTGTTCATATATGGTTTGCATTGGTTTTTCATTTGTCATCTTGAAATGCCTGATGAGTCATAGATATCATTGTGCCATGAAGAAGATCAAATCTAGTTTCTACTTAAAAGAGTATTAAAACCAGAATCTTAATATTCAATTAATAAGACAAAAGTGGAAAGTAGAAACAGACTTTATCCTATTACTAAATCTTCATCCAAATCTACTAATTCTTAGCCAAAATGAATTTACTCTGTCATTAAATTGTGTCATTTTGACTTAATCCAGAGGACTTTTCATTGTACTAAAATACTTAGCTTTTATAAGTTGTCATCAACTTATCATAGCTTAGTATAGCACAAGGCTATAAGTATGGGGTGCCCAGTGACAAATAAAAAACCAATGAGAATTTTTATTCTTGACTACAAATCCATTCAGTCCTTTTTTAATATAATCAGCATTTTTAATATAATCTTCTAGTCATATAAATTCATAGCATCAAGCTGGCATTCTGAAGTTTTATGGATACCCGCATCATATAAAAGTGTGTATGGACTTCATATTTAAAAAGGAATTGTGTCACATTCTCCCTATGAGGAGACTATATATATATATATATATATATATATATATATATATATATATATATAGTGACTGGTTTTGTTGTTTTTCTTAAAGAATATATATATATATATATATATGAGAGAGAGAGATATGTAGTTTGCTATATTTATAAATCAAGAGTGCTCAGTATCAGAGATATCGTAGAGTTAGATATATGAATAGCATAGACAAAGAGTCATTGGTATTGGTGACAGTCAGTTTCTCATGAGCTCTCGGTCTGATGATAGCATAGGTGAGAAACTAGCAGTCACAAAGTGCTTGACTATGTGTCTATTCTAACTGAGATTTCTTTCTCTTTACATATATATACGTGTGTGCATGTATGTGTATTTACTTATCCCCTTGGCCATGGGAAAGATGTGACTCAAGGTCAATTTCTTAGTTTGTCTTTCTATCTATATGTTTTGCATATATTTGTTAAAAATAGATCTGATATCAGATATTTCATGCTAAGATCTCAGTATTTCCTGTCTGGATGTTTAAGTATACTTGCACAAAGTATGAATAACAATATTCAATAATAATGAGAAATTGTTATTATTTGAATATTAAGTAATAGCATTCACTAAAACATATTTGAGAGAGAACTGTGATCAAATGTGAGGATGAGCAAACTTATTTAGAATGTATATACACCTTCATTTCTTGTATGAATAACAGCATTTAATAGGAATAAAAAGATTGACATTTGAGTCTTTGAAAACTTGATTCGTTTAAACATGTTTAAGAGATAACCTCCAGCTTGTACATTTGTGTGTTCATTGTGTCATGCAAACTTATTGAGGATTTATATACATTTTATTCATTTCTTGTCAAGGAAATGTCACAATGAACAATATATGAAAGATGATATTTGCCTTAATCTGTTTAAAGCTAGCAAAAATCGTATAAATTTTAAATATGATTCTATCATAGTTATATATATCACATTCTTAAAATGATTATTTTATTGCCTGTCATACTTTTTTAAGCCTTTAACTGGAAAATTGAGAATTTTTGAAGATAGATTTTGATTCAATTGTTGGAAATTTTGTGGATAATAAAAACTGGGGGAGGGAATAATTCTGTTGGATCTTCATATAACTTTTTTAATTTTCCATCTCAAATTTTGTAAAAGTAAATATAAAAAAACATTGGTGCCTATACAGAAGAGTAACTGAAATCTACATTGATTTTATCAAAAGTTACCAAAAAGTAATATATATATATATATATATATATATATATACACATATATATATATAGTGGGTAGAGTGTTCGCCAATGGTCCAGGAGACCTGGGTTCAATCCTATGTCGCATCATACCAAAGACTTTAAAAATTGTACTTGATACCTCTTTGTTTAACACTCAGCAATATAAGGTACACATCAAAGGTAAAGTGGAGCAATCCAGGGAAAGGAGTAGCGCCCTCCCCTACAACTTAGTGTAGTACCTATTGAAAAGGGAGCCTTTTGGTTGCCCTTGACTAAGGTCACCAACTTTACTTACTTGTATATATATATATATATATATATATATATAGGAATTACACAAGGATATTATCAATTAACAACAATTCATACTTTTTTTCTTTTAAATATACATACAAATGTGTGTGTGTGTATATATATATATATATATATATATATATATATATATATATATATATGATGTTGAACTAAATAGTTCATATGATGATATTATATTTGATACTGATGACCCTTTTGACCTCTGGAATTCAAGCTCTGCAAAACCAATGGAAGAACTGTGTGAACTGCAAAAAGAACTATGTTGAAAAATAAACCTCATTTGGTCACATTCCATGAGAGTATCTTGGTCAGCCTATGAACTTTTAAGGCAAAACTTGTGTGTGTGTATATATGTCACATACTACATGTAGTGTATGTGTTTATGGTATTTTGAAGGGTTAGGTAGAAGATTACCTAGTAAGATAAGACCATGTTATTCTTAAAATGATTACATTCTTGTACAATATTTGAATAAAGATATTATCATTATTATTATTGTAGGAGTAGTAAAAAAAGAAGTTACTGTTAAGCCCCCAAATTACAAATCAACCATAACTTGTTGATGGCCAACAAGCACTTTCTTTGAGGTTAGGAGAGAGAAAAGCTAAAGAAATATAGATGATGGATGAATTGTTGTTAATTGATAATATAGTTTTGGAACTTAACTGTTCAGTTAGAAAAAATGAAACAAATGACTGAAAATTAGTCTATATCTGGATTGTGGATAAAAGTATTACACTTTTACCAACTTCTTTGATAACTTTGAATAAAATTAATGAATTTCAATGGTAGAGCTATTTTGTATCAACACCAAAAAATTATATTAAAAAGAGTTTTCTTTTTCGTTTCCATATCATTTACAATATTTTTTCAGGATATATATTCCTATAAAGGCAAAATTTATTATTAAAAATATATGATTATTTTTGGGTGCCTTTCTTTCCTTTAAGATTCTCACTGGCATCTGAATATACTCTAGGAAGAAAAATGCCCTAAAAACTGACCATTGTCTCTCTACTCAATGATATGACCCACAATGTTTAAAGAAAAATAAAAAGATCAGTTAACAGCAGAAAATGATACATCACCTTCCAATTATTACTGTTACTCCATCTTTTCTTTATAAAAACCAAGTTTATATATATTTCTCTCCATCTTTTAAGGAAGAAAAACTAAGAAAAAACAGGAAATCATATTTCTGAGTTATTCGAATATTTATATATATATTTGCTTAGAGGAAATAAAAGTATTCACAAACGAAAAGAATCTTGGCTGGATGCCCCTATTCATTTTTTGTGATAGAAAGTACTTTCTGGTTAATAAAAAATAGAGATATCTATATAATGTACAGTGTAACTTTTTGTACCCAAAATGGAAAGAATTTGTTAAGAGAACAAAACAATTAAACATATATATTCTGAATAGAGTCACTTTTTCTATTTATTTCTTTGTTAATCTGTCTGTAAATTCTCCTAAGATAAGAGTGTAGTATCTGCAAGCACTGACTTGGACCAATGTATTGTTCTTGAGGAACTTCTGCCTAAATTTAGAATTAAGCTTTTACTCATTTCAAAATTTCTTAGAGACAGTTATAAGTGGAAAATAAAAGATCCAGGTATTCTCAACTTTTTGCACCCCTAAATGAGTTGTAAGTTGGCCAATGGTAATTCAGGGCAATCCAAAGGCTCCCTTTTCAATAGCTACTACACTGATTGCTCTGCTTACACTTGATCCATATCTTATAATGCTGAGTGTTAAGCAAAAAGAAATCAAGTACCATTTTTTTAGTCTTTGGTATGACTTGAACAGGAATTGAACACTGGTCTTCCTGGCGATTGGTGAACACTCTAACCATTTTAAGTAGATTTACAATGCAGGCTAATCACAAAACTACTGGTATTATTTTTATTAGTTTATTAGTTAGTTTAACAGCATGTCAACCCTTGGATTGTTTAATGCTAAAATCAGTCTTTTTTGTGAGTAATTATATGGTTTCAAGTGACTAGTATTTATCATTTGTAAATAATTATAGCTTTAAGTAACTATTCTTGATATAAATAATTTACACACAGTTATATGGCTTCAGTATTCATATTTTATACATTTGCAGTTATATTATTTCAAGTATTCCTATCTAATAGTAATAATTTTTAAACAGATCTATTGACACATAGATAGGACTCAAACAGGAAGGGAGGGTCCCCATAGTGTAGCTGCTAATGTGCTGGACTACATAGTAAGACTGTAGCTTGAACTAAGTTCATTTTTGGACAATAACCCTTGGGAAAGGTATGAACCCACTTATCCCCCCCAGCTATGGATTAAATAGTACCACTATTGCTCTTCTACAAAGAAGGCATTGGCATTAAACCAAGAAAAATTGATATGCTTTTACATAAGCAAACCAAAAAGGTACTACCACTCTAAGTCAGAGTGGACCTCAGAGTAATGGCAATGAAGAGTTGACTCCACACTATCCTGAGCTTTAGAAGTAGAGGCTATCCCTGCCTATTGTATGTATTGTGTCATACTCTGGACACCTCTTTTTTGTGGACAGGCGGGAGGGTTTGACTCCTTCACTAGGGATGCAGTCAGAGTGTTATCTTTGCCTTCTTTAGGAGACTGGATAAGTACAATTAAAGATTCCTTATAGAAATTCTTTTTTATCTGAGTTTGCATAGACACCAATAATGTTTCAATTAAGATGGTGCCATTAAATGGCAAGCCTCTAAAGTTAGTAGACCAGTCTTACAGACTTACTAAGAGCATAGCTGATGAAGAGAGATGGTGAGACAGAGTTAAGAGAATCTATGCTGTCAGCAAGTTTTGATGATGACAGAAATTCAAGACTTCATGATGAATAAAATAGTAAATAAATGATTTCATTTTGACCCAAGATTTTTCAACTATTTTGTTTTTTTGTAAAATATATTTGCATAATTCATCAGAGCAAGATTTATTTCATAGAATTTGATCCAGATCCATTTTTTTGAATCTCTTATACTTGATGTGTTGGCCAGAGACACCCCCCCCCGCGTGAGCCTGATGATTTGGTGGATTATTTCTTTACCCTCACATCAACCAAATGTAGAAGCCACAAGTTGGCCTTCTTGAAATGATGTTTGGCTCTTTCTGCATTGATACCGCTACCATCAATTCACTCACTAAAACTTACATCCTATTAACACACACACATACTATATATATATATATATATATATATACACACAGAGTAATCCAGGTGAAAAGCAGGATAAGGTTAACCTGAATCCAAACTTTTTTAAACCTTATTATGCAGGTATCATTGGAGAAAAAATTTTTGAAAAGTCTTGCTTGTTTATCAAAACTTTTATTGTTCTAGAATGATACCTACATTAGAAAAATAAAGTCTATAAAAAGTGTTTGGATTTGGGTTACCCTTATTGTGCCTTTAACCTGGACTAAAAAAAGAAGTAAAATAACAGACATACCGATATTTGAAAGAAAAGTAATGAAGCATATTTTCTCTCCCTTACGGCAAAACAGAAAACTCTGATAATTTGGGTTTGTTCCTCAAAGAATGAGTATTTGTTGATGATTGCAGCCAGAGATGAATACACAAAAGGGTAAAAATAAATAAAAATCAGAAATCATTTCCATATTTGATGGCATATAAGACCACTCCCATTAACAATTAATATTGCAGTATTATGAAGATGAAGCTAAGTACTGCAGTTTATAGGATTTGGGTAAACATTAACCTACCATATACATCAATTCTATATATAATATCCAGGAGATATTCTTTTAGTCAATCTTAGAAAAATGTAGGGGGTCTCATCGGGGTATGAAATACAATGTTTTTATGCAAAAAAATTACAAAAATGTTTACTAAAAAGAGAAATAGTGCTTTTTGATAGTTACATTGTTTTAGATAAAACAAGTCTGAAAATTATTTATTATATCACCTTAGTACGACAACTTTTAAAGTAAGAAATTGACTGAAGAAAAAGCAAGACTCATTTTTCATGTTGGACTGAAATTTTACACTATTGCTGTTTCTGATCTGATTTGGCAATTTGTTTTAAAAATATATTACTCAATTAGCAAAAAAATCTAATTGGTTAGGAGACTTAGTTTTTGAAATCTGTCTTGTCAGTAAATTCTCAGTTCAAGGAGAAATATTGAAAAGACATCCACCATAATTAGAAATTCCATTAATCATTTAGAAAGTTTCAATTAGATCTCTACTCATTCTTCTTTTTTGTAAAGTAATTAATCCTAATTTCTTCAATCTCTCCCTATAACTGTAATTTTTTACTCTTTTATTATTTTTGTCACTCTTCTTTATATAGCCTCCAAACTCAATATTACACTGAATATTAGATTAAATAGCCATCATCCAAGTAAATAAAAGAGAGTCCCCATGGAGTAATGACTAATAATCTTAGGAAAGGCATGAACTCCCAAACTCCTCCCCTGGACAATAAATCAAATAGTACAGCTGCTGTTTATCTATAAGGATCAATTTAGCATTAGATAATCCACAAGGGTTGATATCCCAAAACCAAGTAAATAAAATGGATTTTGGAAAATTAGAAAAAATAAAGAGAGCAGAGTGGGTAGAAAGCTGAGTTAAAAATAAATCCATGGTGAAACCAGTTAGAGAAAAAAAAAGATACAATTAAATAATTTGAGTAGAATTGTTTTAAGGGGTAAAAAAAAAAAAAAAAAAAGAAACCAGAGACAGTCCTAAGATAATCTGCCAGTAGAAGAAATATCTGCCAAATAAAAATGAGAAGAATTTAGCACAAGTTTAAACTTATTGAAGGTGAAAAAAGTTACAGTCAGTGCAAAGTGACAAGAACGCAGCTGGTGATGCAGAAATAGATGCAGTCATGAAGATCACCAAAAGAAAACAATGAAGAAAAAATTCTTGTAGTTGTCCTTGATGATGATGATGATGATGATGATGAGAGCTATGTGTCATGCAAAAAAAGAAGAAAGCCATAAGAACAAATTAGTCAAGAATGGAGAACAACAACAGTCACAGGAAAAAGAAAATAAATTTGATAGGACAATAACATTAACGATAACTCATAACTTAAATATGAAGAAAATAACCAAGAGAAAAAGTAGAAAATATTAGTATGATCATGTATATTATAATGATGTGGTTTTTGTACACATATAGTTGTTATACAATGAAAATAAGAAGCAAGATTTTTGTAAGTAAAAGAGTAAACAGCAACTTAATGATAATAGAATACAGACTTGACTTCACACTCTTCCTTATCAAATGTAATTTCTCAAAGGAAAAAATAATAAAATGCTAATTATAACATCATCATCCTATCCATTATAAGTCACTTTAATCCATAGCTGAACAAACTCCATATTCTTATCTCTAAATCTTCTGTTAAGTTTTTTCCAACTCTGCTTGTTATTTCTTAGGCACCATTCTATTAAATTTTTGCACTATATCTTGGTTAGTTGTTTTGTTTTATGGTGTATCTAAAATGAAAACCAAGTTGTTTAATTTATTCTTATGTTTTGTCTAAATGACTTCATCAAACAATTTCCAAGTTTTTCATAGCAAAATTGAAATTAAGATAAAATTGATTAATAATAAATAAATAAGAAAGAAATTTGATTAAAAGAAAATGAGTCACTATAATAGTTTTCTTCACTAATTATGTCAGTTATATTTCATAGTATTATTAATAAATCACAATCTATTTATCAATAATGGTTGGTAGGTTGGTTGATGTTTTATGGAATATCAATCCTTAATACCAGATCCTATTTTTATGCATGATTTCTGAGCTTGTTGGTAACTTTATATCTCTAAACAACTTGTCAGAGCATATTTTTTTGCATGCAGTTAAATGGTTTCAAGTATTCCTACCTAAAACTAGTTCTCTTATATTAATCATTTATTTGCACACAGTTAAATGGTTTCAAGTATTGCTATTTAACATTAGTAATACTATTAATCAAGTATTTCTAAGTAATATTAATAATTTGAATACAGCTGTATGATTTCAAATAACTAATAATAATCCTTAGTAAATGACTGAATAATTCTCTTTTACCCATAGATGGGACCCTAACAGGTACTACCAATCCAAGTTAGAGTAGATCTTAGAGAAATGGTAATGAAAAGGTACTCCTCATTCCCTAAAGCTCCAGAACTGAAACTATCAGATGTAGTTTAGTGTCATACCTAGGACACTAGTTCTATTTGACCCATAGATGAGACCCTAACAGGTATAACCACTTGGGCTCTGAGTGGACCCAGGTGTAAGGACAATGAAGGGGACTCTGTATTCCCCAAAGTTACAGGATTATTGGAGCCTCACCATCAGATGGTTTAGTGTCATATCTAGGACACTTATTGGGGAGTGGTCTAACCCTTCTGCAGAAATACAGTTTGCATATTCTACTGCTCCAGCTGACTGGGCTTGTTTAGGCAAAATGTGTAAAGTGAATTAATGAATAAATAGTTAATATTTCAACAAAGGTTTTCAATTTTTAGTCCTATTTCTTAATCAAATTGTCAGATATCATTATACACATACAAAATCCCAGTACAAGATTCAATAAAAGAAGACAAAGATATAGCATTGGACCTCCTGACCTACAAAACAGAACCACTCAACTAAAAACAATGGAGAAACACTATTCATGAAGCCACAAAATGCTTTGAGACTCAAAGAACATCCTCAATTCATGCAAAAAGATGAGTGACAGAGCTGCCACAAACTCTGAAGGCATTTCTTCATTACTCCATTTTCCTTGCCATTTTCCATGTGAGAATAAATCTAAAAAGTCATCACAGACATACATAGCACAAAGACTATGAACTGACTAAGACAAAGTTTAATTTCTATGTTTACTGGCAGATCAACCTATATCAGAGGTGAGCAAACTTTTTGATGGGAGGGTCACATCACTGGGTTACGAATTATCAAAGGGCTGTATCTTTTAAAATCAAAAGAATTTAGTCTCAATTCAAGTGCCACAGTTTGCCCATCCCTAACTAATATGGATTATTTAATGTCAAAGACATCCTTAGAGAAAAATTGCAGTCATATTATTTAACCAGTAACTGGGAAGATAAGGAGGGTATTAGTCAGAAATTGAGCATAACAGTGTGACTAGAGTTTAAAATTGCTTACTTTCAGGCCAGAGTCCAGCACTTTTGCTATTATGCGAGAGGGACTCCCCCAACCAAGATGTAATTTTCTCCATGCTCCTGAGAAGAGTGGATGGTGCAAATGACACATATATCCAGGGATTTGCAGAAATAGTAACATTCAAGTCATCCTTATAATGCAGAAGTGCTTCATGTAGAAATCAAAACCATGATTTCTTGGAAATATGACAAAATTTCCAAAAGCTCTTACCCACAAAACCATGTGTTGTAGAAATTCAGGTTTTTTTTAAGATTTAAATGTTTTTAAATTTCAAGATTCAATAAAGCTTAAGACAATTAGATCATATTACAGAACTGTTATCTTTAAATAATTTTTTCTCTTTTTTATGCCTTTTTGGAGAAGCTTAGAATTCCCTACAGAGGGGTAAGATTCCCCCATTAAGAGGTATCTTAGGATGGTGAGGCTCCAATACTGAAGTTCTAGGGAGCATGAAGTATTTCTTCATTTCTCTAACTCCTTGTTCCTCTCAGACGCAGAGTAGTAGACCTGTTAGGATCCCATCTATAGATCAAATAAGTATGCAAAATTATTTGCATTTGATAAGAGAAAAAAAAATGCCCAACAAACAACCCAAAAACAATTAAAAAAAAAAAAAAAATTAATGTACAATGAATGTGATTCCCTAACTTCTAGACATAAAATAACTCTAGATGAGTTGAAATGCCATTAAAATCAATCGTGTTTTGTTGTTTTGACTAAAGTGGGCAGAAAGAGGATAAAAGAATATAAGGACCATTTATAAACAATAATACATAATCAAAATAATAATAATAATAATAATAATAATAATAAAGTGGTTTTTATTAAGAGCAAAAGATGAAAATGCACCACTAATCTTTCATGTCCTTTTTGGCAGAGAATAGAGGAGGCAATAAAGGTTAGCTTTGAAGCAACGCCAAGAAGCAGACTCAGAAACATGTCAAGACAAGAATGTCCAGCATAAATTTAGAATTTCACTGGTGGCAAGAAGAAAGAGGAAAAGAAAATGAGGACAAAAGGAAAAGTGAATGAGAAAAACAGAGACGATAAAGAAAAAAGGAAAAGATAAATAGTAAAGAAATAAAAAGCAAAAAGAATTTGGAGGAAAAAATATGTCAAACATCACGTTCAAAATAAAGAAAACAGAAACGCACATACATTTTTCGTACACTTAAGCCAGTTGTACCAGTTATTATGGCCTTGTGTCAGGTTTTGCTAAGTTTAACAAATAAAATATATTTTCTGGCATACAGGATTAATCTGAACACCTAAATTGTACAGCTTTATATTTCAATACTTACTGTACTATCCATAATACCAGTACATTGAATTAGAGTAAAAGTGACTCTTAAAAGCTAATAAATACAGAACATCTGTGTATATGTAGACTTAAGTAGAAGAGAAGTAAATATTATCTCACTCAAATTCATCAAGTTTTTTCTTGTCCTTCTGGTTTGGTCTGGTTTCTTTGTTTTAATGGCATATCACTCTTGGTGAGTTATTTAATGCTAGAGCTATTCTTGTCGAAGAGCAGTAGTGGAACTTCTTAACTCATAGCTTTCCCAAGGGTATTAGTCCAAAAAGGAATGCAATAGTTTAACTGGAATTCTAAATTGCTTACAATGACATTGCGGTCTAGCACGTGAGTCATATCTCCACTTGGGTCTTTCTCTCTGTATCTTACCATATAATTCAAAAGACAGCTAGAACTATGGCCACCAAATCTTTTGTGATTACTAATAGGACAGTACAGTATTCTTTTAGCTTATTAATTTTTTTTAAATTCTTAAACTTTTTATGAATTTATCCAACTTCTCTGCTATGGGCAAGATGTGACACAAAGTCAATTTTGAAGCAGAGTACAGCTAGTTTAAATTCAAAATTTTCTTCAAGATCAGTTGCTATACTAAGGTTAAAGAACCCAGTCTGCTTTACTATTCACCCATTGCAGGGTAAATAACATAGATTCATGCCTTTCCCAAGAACATTAGTGCAAAGTGAAATGCATACAACCTTGTCCAGGATTTGAACTCAGGTCACTGATTTCATTTTTTATGATGATAGTTGTTACACTAAGTGAACCTCAAAACCTTTTAGGCTGTTAGTGAGAGATTTCATTTGATTTACAATGTAATTATAATGTTAAACTGAACCTTTAATTTGTGTTCGTCATATTAGTTAAACTGAATCTTTATCTTTTTGTTTTACTGTATAAAGCAGATGCTGAGCTGTTAATTTCCTAAGGAACCAAAATAACAATATTAGGTGGGCACTGAAAAATCAATTAAAAAATCATGTCGCTGTCATTACATTTGTAGTCTGAGCAATTGCAACCAGGGAATCCCAAATGTTAACCTCTCAAGGATGTTTACTAAGTTATACTCCTCAAAAAATCATATGGGACCGTATGCAAAACACAAAAAACTCCAAAGAAACAATCACACAAAAATGTAAATATGAATAAACTACATATGTGATTCCCTAACCTCTCGACATAAAATAACCTAGACTGATTGTCATACCATTAAAATAAATCAATCAGAAAACCACAGTCTGGTATTATGATTATTTATGGCTGCAGCTAAAAGTGAGGTAATTAAATTCACAGTCAAACTATACAAATTAAAATTCTCCCAAGAAGGCAGTTTTTCTGCTAGTTTTCTTAACGGATAAAACATTTCAAAAATTCAAATACACTTTCTAGATAAAATTTTGTTGAAATATTTTGTCATCAAAGAAAAATGGCAGGAGAAAAAAATAGTTGTCAGCAGGTGACTTGAAGGCAAAGAGAAAGAAATCTTTAAATGTGTGGAAGGAAATCATCCCATCCCACTAGATGAAGAAGGGAACCTGGCATGTAGCAGTGCATACAGGTACAGAATCAGGGTCACATGGTGCTTAGCACTGAATAAGTGTCTTTTACAAATGGTATTCAATCTTCATCAGAGCTGTTCTCTCAGCAGAATCTTGACGAATGTAGCAAGTTTGGTGATTGCAAAGGCAGACCAACTTTGGTGCAAAGAATAAATAAAAAATAAGATGGAATTGGTTACTGCAAAATCTTCCTCAATTTTCTGGGAGTCTTCCAGATTGGAACTGTGTCAGAATCTATATTTACTTCCTGCCTTCCATTAACAATATAAGATTAATGGCTCCAGGTAAACCTTTGGGTGAAAGATATTTACAGAGGAGAAAAAAACCATCTAAGAACAGAATACAATACACACACATAATCCCATACATAAATATGTATATATTTGTGTGTATGAGCCTATCTCTGAAGATAAATATACATATGTTTATATATATATCTATAAATGTCTGTGTCCAATAATTACTTAACACTAAAGCAGGGATAGAAAAACAAAGAGAGGAAGATACAAATAGAAAGAAGGCAAGTAGTAAAAGTTCCCAGCACTATTCTTTGAAAACTAGAGAATGGATATATAGTATAAAACCAGAGATTTTAATTTTAAAAAATAAGACGCTGGAAACTTTTGCACATACCCAGTATAAACTAAGACATACATGTACCTTTTTTTTCTAATAAAGATAGACATTCATATGTTTACACTTAATATGATAGTTATCATTGGAGGAAATGGAATGAAAATGGGTGAAAGATATTTAGAGAGGAAAAAAAGGGAAAGTGTATACAAACACGTGTGTGTGTCTATGTATATGTGCCTATCTATGCAGATAAGTCTATGCGTGTATGTTCAATAAATACTGAACTCCAAAGTAGTGACTGGAAAACAGAGAAAGAAAGAGATACAAAAAGAAAGAAGTGGAGAAATAAACTATTAGACATGTGCAAAAGTTCTTAGCTCTATCTTTTGAAAACTAAGGACTGAATATCAAGTAGAAAGCCAGTGATTTAGATTTAACAAAAACGCTGGAAACTTTTGCATGCATATTATAAGCATACATATGTATCTTACTTTTTTCCTAAGAATATAAATTCACATATAACGGTTATCATCGGAAGAAATGAGACCAGAGTTCAAATCCTGGAAAAAGTTGTTTGCATTTCACTTCCTGTTAATGCCCTTGATAAAAGCATGACACCATCTCTTCTTCTCACACCCAGTTATGGGTAAATAGTAAGGTAGATTGGGTCCTTTAGCTTTAGTTAGGTGACCAGTCTAAGAGTAGGAAAACGCTGAATTCAAACCGGGTTTACTTTGCCGAGAGATTGACCTTGTATCATATCCTGCCTGTGGTGGAAAGGTTGGTCGATTGATTGATTTTAACACTATATCAACCTATCTAGGGTAATTTCACTATCAGAGTTTAGGGAATCACATTCATTGAATGTTCACATTAACATTTTTATATAATTGCTTAAGCATTTTTTTGTCTTTCACAGGACAACAATTGCTTTTTGGTTGGGTAAATACATACACATCTCCAATATATAAAAATGTCCATATATGAAAATGCAAAGTATTCAGAAGATGATTTTCTTTATTGCTGAATTATTTGCCAATGTTTTAGTTTTATATCAAACCTTCATCAAAGCATTTAAATATGTGATGTTGTATCTTCTGAATTATATTTAAGTTAATTCCTTTATTTTTTAAATGAAACGAAAAAAATGACAAAGTTTTTAACATTCTATTTCCTTAAACATCATTCTGCTTCAAAACTGTGAGATGTAATTAGTATTGGAAATTTATTTTAAAAACCTAACTTATCTGAATAAAAATTATATACAATACAGTTTATATGTTTATATCTGTTTAATCTTATTACTTCTTGTTGGCAGAAGAAACCATTGCTTGGATGCCATTATATATATATATATATATATATATATATATATATATATATATATATATATTGAAACAGCACAAAGACAGGCATATAAACAAAAAGGGGAAGTAACCAAACATCAGCATCATACACCCACATACAGAGGCTGTTTGTTTAGAAAGTGTCTGCTTACCAAATCTAAATCATCTCTTTCTCAAAAGTTTCGGTTAGAAGAATGATTGGAGAACCAATTCTTTATTTTCCCAAAAACCATTCAACTCACCTTGATCATTTCTAGCATTTATCCAATAAATGAACCTATTTTGGTTTTCCTAATTGATAAAAAAACAAACCAAAAACAAACTTATCTTCATAGCTCTTCTTGCTAATCTGGTGCCAACTCTACCATTTCCTACAGGAAATTCAAGAATTATTTCAAACAATAAAAATATGTTGCTCTTTAACTGCTTCATCTTAGAGGAGCCATTAGCATCTGTTTCTTATGGCCCTGTGACAGGCTGTTGAGTAGGAAAGCAGAGTCAGGGTGGGTGTAATGACTCTTTAATCTGGGAAGTGACCTCACCCCCTAGTTATCTGCACTGGGTTAATAAGGAAGATCCTTAATTTAATGAGATCCCCTAGAGACATGCCCTCATAAATAAAATATGTCTTCCTAAAAAGACTTCTTTTTTGAAACTTTCGCATTCTTCCCTACAAGTTCAGGCAGGTGAAAAGGTTATTTATCAAAGTTAACTTAGTCTGACACACTGATCTGAATAAGGTTGTGTTGCACCTACTTTGGTTTAGAAAGACTGCCTGCTTTGAAGATCAGCATTTAATATCCTCAGCTTTTACTTGGGCTCCAACAAAACTATTTGCATTTCACTACATGCTAATGTTCTAAGGAAAGGTATCTATCCATCTTTTTTTCCACCAGCTATGGGAAATCATAGGGCAGACTGGGTTCTTTAACCTTGGTTAAGCAACTAGTCGAGAAGGAAAATTCTTAATTTAAACCAGCTTTACACTACTTACAAAGAATTGACCTTGTGTCACATCTTGTCCATGGCAGAGGGGTTGGATAAATACATACTTATAAGATATAAATTTAAGTAGTTTATTTATAGCATGGCATCCTCTCTTCATGCCACTAATGTTGTCCAAGAGGAGTGTAAGGTTCTATACAACTTGACAAAAGTATTAATATTAGATAACACCTTATAGAATCTAGCTCCTGATTTTAAATTCAGAGTTTTTTTCCTTCTCCAAGACCAGTTGACTTACTAAATAAGGTCAGAGAGCAAGTCTGCCCTGCTATTTTACCTAAATCAGAAGGTCACTAAGAAATGAATGTATGCTTTTTCCAAAGGCATGAGAATGAAGGGAAATAGTTTGGCTTCTTTGTCTAATGACATATCAATTTTAATGGGTTATTTAGTACCAAAGCCATAATAATACTATTTAACCCAGTGGTTCCCAACCGATTTTGGGCCATGCACCACTTTGGTACTTCTAAAATTTGGAGTGGTAGCACCTGATTGGACCCTATCTATGAGTCAAACGGAACTAAATTGCGTACTTTTGCTAAACTAAATTACTTGAAATAGAACTGTTTTGATAATTAAACTGTGCACTTATGCAAAACTGAATAACTTGAAATAGAAGTGTTTTGGACATTGAAACTGTACTTATGCTAAACTGAATTGTTTGAATTAGAACTATTTGACTAAATTGAATAGCTTAAAATAGAAAGGTTCCTGGCAATTAAACTGTGTACTCATGCTCAATTGATTTGGTTTGGTTTGGTTTTATGGCATATCAACCTTTGTAGGTTATTTAATACCAAATCCATCTTTATGTAAATAATCAGTTCTATTTCAAACAATTCAGTATAGTATGAGTACACAGTTTGTCAAAAACATTTCTATTTCAAACTATTCAGTTTATTCAAGTAGTTATATATAACAATTCAGTTGAGTATAAGTACAGTTTCAATGTCAAAAACAGTTCAATTTCAAATAATTCAGTTTAGCATAAGCATGCAGTTTAAATGCAAGTACAGTTTAATTGTGAAAGACATTTCTATTTTAAGCTATTCAGTTTAGTCAAGTAGTTCTAATTCAGTTAATTCAGTTTAGTATAAGTACAGGTTTTGTTTACACACAGTTAAATGTCAAAACAGTTCTATGTTAAATTATTCAGTTTAGTGTAAATAGAGTTTCAATGTCAAAAAACAGTTCTATTTTAAATAATTCAGTTTAGCATAAGCACACAGTTTAAATGTAAGTACGGTTTAATTGTCAAAAACATTTCTATTTCAAGCAATTCAGTTTAATCAAACAGTTCAGTTTAGCATAAGTATGCCGTTAGTTTTATTTAACCCATAGATAGGGCTCTATCTGGTGCTACCGCACCGGGCCAGAATGGACCTGGGAGCAATGGCAATGAAAGGGTACTCCATATTCCCCAAGGCCCCAGCATTACTGGGACCTCACCATCAGACTGTTTAGTGTCATATCCAGGACACTCATTGGGGGGGGGGTCCTTACCCCTCTGCAGAGGTGCAGTCAGTGTATTCTACAGCCCCAGCCAACTAGGCAATATACAGAGTTAAATGTCAAACAGTTTTATTTCAGATAATTCAGTTCAGCATAAGTACACAGTTTAGATGTCAAAACAGTTCTATTTCGAGCAATTCAGTTTAGCATAAATACGCAGTTTAAATGTATAAAAACAGTAAATGCCAACCACCATTTAGTTCTATTTAACCCATAGATAGGATCCGATCAGGTGGTACCACTATGGGCCAGAGTAGACCTGGGAGCAATGGCAATAAAGGGGTACTCTGCATTTCCTAAAGCTCCAGCATTGCTGGAACCTTACCATCAGATTGTTTAGTGTCATATCCAGGACACTCGTTGGGCGGGGGGAGGTCTTACCCCTCTACAGAGAAGCAGTCAGTGTTTTCTACAGCCCCAGCTGATTGGGCATATGCTAAATTGAATTGTTTGAAATAGAACTGATTATTTGTATAAAAATGGATTTGGTATTAAATAACCTTAAAAGGTTATAAAATGCCATAAAACCCAAACAAACAAGGCTGTTTGCTTTTCACTTTGAGCTAATACCTTAAAGAAAACCATGAATCCATTTCTTCTTCCAGCTATGGGTAAATATTAGGGCAGACTGGGTTCTTTAACTTTGGTTAGACAATCAGTCTAGGAAAAAGAAAACTAAATTCAAACAAGCTTTACTCTGTTTAAAAATTAAAGTTGTATCATATCCTGCTTATGGCAAAGGGGTTGGTTAAAATATAAACACTGATAATTATAACAATTCTTTTTAAGATTTTAAAGTAATATTTTCTTTTATGCATATTTTGCTGGAAAATTCAGCACTAGAAGCTACTGAAAATTTAAAAAATGTGGCAATGATGGGTTAAAAATTCTGTTCACTTCCAACATTAACTAATGATCTCAGCCATGCTCTATTTTTGATGTGTTGCATATCATGTCAAATATGAGTTGGTTTAATGTAAACAGCAGAAACTCAATTCAAAATGAAAAAACATCTAAATAATTTTTAGCAAATTTTTAAAAATAGTTGCAGGTGGAGTTAACTTAAATTAGCAACAAAGGGACGATGACAGTTTGTAATGTCAATTTTAAAATACCAGGTGTGTTTTCATCTTTGGATTGTTATTGTCAACAAGGCATGAACTGAAGCTCTCTAACAGTGTCAATAATTAAAAGGATTTTCTCAATTAGCTTCTTTTTTTAAAAAAAATAGTTTTGAGGTTGATTCTTTTTCTTTTAAATCAGGTTTAATTTGGTTTCTTTATTTAATTGCATATCAACATTCATGGGTTATTTAATGCCTATGCCATGCTTGTAGAACAACAATAGTGGTACTATTAATAGCTAAGAGTATTAATCTGAAAGTAAATGCAATAGCTTGATTGTAGTTCAGATTTGCTTACTATGATGTCACAGTTGAGCACATTAGCCATTACACCATGGGGACTTCCCCTGCACACATTATACCATGGGAATCTTACTTCTGTTGAATTACTTTTCTACTTTTGCTTTCCATTTTGGTTAATGTGTATATATATATATATATATATATATATATATATATATATATATATATATATATATATATATAAACTGGTGCATTAGCCTATTGGATAGTGTTTGCCAATGGCCCAGGAGACTTGGGTTCAATCCCAGGTTGAGTCATACTAAAAGACTCAAAAAATGGTACTTGATACCTCCTTACTTAACACTCAGCATTATAAGGTATGTATTAAAGGTAAAGTGAAGCAATCCAGGGAAAGGAGTAGTGCCCTCTTCTACACCTCGGTGTAGTAGCTATTGAAAAGGGAGATTTCAGGTCACCCTTGATTATGATCACCAACTTTAATTACACACACACACACACACACACACACACATATGCTGTTGATGACTTTTTGACCAATGGATCCAAGCACTGCAACACTGATGGAATATAACAGCTGCATCTCTTCAGAAGGGTAAGACCATCCACCCAAATGAGTGTTCTGGTTATGACACTAAACAATCTGATGATGAGGCTCCAGTAATGCTTGAGCTTTGGGGAATGCGGGGTACCCCTTCATTGCCATTGCTCCCAGATCCATTCTGGCCTGGAGAGGTAGCATCTGATAGGGTCCTATCTATGGGTAAAATAGAACTATTTAAATTAGATAGCAATACTTGAAACCATTTAACTGTTTATAAAAAAGAGCTCAACAAAATGTTTACAAATCTTGTATTTAATATATATATCTATAAACAGGATTTGGTGTTAAATAACCAATGGTTGATATGCCATAAAACTGAATGAAAACAAACTGATGAAAGAAGCATGTGGTCTGCAAAGAGGACTAGGTCGAAAAATAGACTCCGTTTGGTCACATTCAATGAAAGTATCTTGGTCAGCCTATGAACTTTTCAACTGATTCTCATATATATAATGTTCATTAAAAGAATAGATATGCTACATCACTAGTTCATTTTTGTCAATTCTTTTGCAACATATCAATTCTTATAAAAAGTTTCTAAAAAGACTTTCGCAAAATCTTTTCTCCTGATGATGATCTAAGGTCAAATTTAGTTGGAAACAATTAAAAAAATGTATAACTATGAAGAAATATCCTTATTTGTTTTATCACTTTTATTCCTCTCTCTCTCTCTCTCACTATATATATATTTTTTTCTTTTTAGCTGCAGACAAAATAAATTTTAAGGACAGGCCTACAAAAATATAATCTTTGATCTGAAGTCTGTATTTCTTTTAAAAATACATCAAAGTTATAGTCATATATATCTATATATAAATGGATACAGAGACAGAGACACTGGTAGTTCAGATTTTAGATTAGTTGCACACTTTTCACCTTTTTATGGGCCTCACCAGCACAAAATTAAGACTAATCTGAATTAGTTTTTCTAGTTTCAAAAGAAGTGATAGTGTGTTGCCACAACAAATATTTTCAGTAATGGTTTATCTTTCAGGGTAAGGTTTAGAACTTTTTGGATATCATGTGTGTGTGTGTGTATATATATATATATATTGTGATGCTGACAAAAGAAAGATATGGGGAACACAAAAAGTTAGAGAGAAAAACATATATATTCAAGTAACAGAAACAAGATACAAGTGAATTGAGTGAGACAGTAGTTAGCTGAGAGTCCAGTTGGGTAGCCACTATTGTCCACTACACAAGTGGGATTACATGTGCTTGTGTCACGTAGGTCTGGATGGATTCTGGTGAACTCCAGTCAACACTCTGTTGACGTGTATTTAGGAGGAGGGTGAGTCCATTATGTAGGGAGTACAACAATATATATATATATTCATACACACACACAATTATATGGATATAGATATTTATATATCTTAAGTAAATCAAAATGTATGTAAAGTGATTTTAAATGTTTTCATCAGTGTGTGTAATTCTCAAGCTGACATGGTTCATTGCTGGCTGAGCGGTATGATACTAAGTCTAACGTAAAGTTGGGCGGGTTTCGATCCCAGCTTCAAGCATCCTACGTGTCTAGCCACACTGAAGAGTTGTGATGCAACGAAACAGTCTGTCTGTGGATGACAATATATAAGTAAAGTTGGCAAACTTAGTCAAGGGTGACCCGAAGGCTTCCTTTTTAATAGCTACTACACCGGGGTGTAGGGGAGGGTGCTACTCCTTTCGCTGGATTGCTCCACTTTACCCTTGATCTTTACCTTATAATGCTGAGTGATAAGTAAGGTGGCATCAAGTACCATTTTTTAAAGTTTTTGCTATGACTCAACCTGGGATTGAACCCCAATCTCACAGACCATTGGTAAACACTCTACTCATTAAGCCAATGGCCCAGTGTGTGTGTGTATATATATATATATACACACTTACTCATATGACTCTAAATACTTGTATATAATGGCACATATAACTTCCATGTTTAGAATCATTGATTAATTCTGTTTTATATACATATACACAAGCATATATATAGATATGTATCTGTGTATATTTCTGTATATCTCAACAAGTTTGGCTTCAGGAAGTAGTATTAGTGGGGAATAATAACAGAATAGTTTGGAAAAAAAAGGTCTCTTTCAACTTTTGAAAAAAGTTTTTTTGAAAAGGAAAATAATTTGGTAGAGTAACATTTCTTCATTTCTTTTCAGTTAAAGTGAATGTAGCACATCTTTTCATAAATTGCCAGTAATAAAAATCAAGACAATGAGAAGGTAAGTTTTATATTTTTCTGTTTTTTTTGGGGGGGGGGGTTTTTCTCGCTCACTTTTTTGAAGATTGATATTTTCAGATTTTTACTCATTCTTCTTATTTGGTCCTGAGACAATATCTCACTATTCTCTTTGAATAGCACCTGTTCAACAGACTCTTAGGAATTAAAAGCAAAAAAAAAAAAAAAAGAATTTACATTGTGACAAAGAGCTTTATAAAAAGCAAAAGAGAGCAAGCAAGAAGAGTTAGAATGAGTTACTGTGTAACTGTTTAACTCTGACTATTAAGTGTTTAATGTGGTTTATTTATTTTATAGCATATCAACCTTTGGGGGTTATTTAATACCAAAGCCATCTTTGCAAAAGAACAGTCATAGCACTATTTAACCCATGGTGTGAGTGGGTAGATAAGAGGGGAGTTATATCTTTCTGAAAACTATTAGTTCAAAAGTGAATGTGATAGTGCAACTAGAATTCAAACTGACTACAAATATCACAATCCAGCACATCAGCCAATATGCCATGGCCACTCTTTCCTTTAAGAGTTTGCAAAGTAGCAATGTTAGTTATTTGTTATATAAACCAGCCCTAGCAGCTTCAACATTCTCATAATTTGAAAACTGTTTACTCCACATCCTATCAACTTTGTCACACTAAAATTCTAGTTTAATTATTCAAATTTTTAACACCCCACAAGGCACCAACTATACGGCCACCTGCTTCTCATCATGAAAACTATCCAAGTTAGATAAACCAGACATACAGGACACTGCTGGAGAAGCAGGGACAAGCTCATAAGTGATGTACTCCTATGGACCCCCACATATGGCTGAGCAAAAGCAGGACGACCAGCTCGAACATACATACAGCAGATATGTGAGGATACGGGATGTAGTTTTGAAGACCTGCCGGAGGCGATGAACGATAGGGAGAAGTGGCGAGAGAGGGACAGGGATATCCATGCTAGTGACACGACATGATGATGATGATTAATCTGAAGATAAACTAGTTTATATACCACAGTAGCAATATCTCATCTACTGAAAGTGATGTCAGCATACCCATGGACTGTTATTGACAGGTTATCCACCATATGGAAATCTGATCTCATTGATAAAATAAAACAGGAATTCTTTCAAGTTGTCATTATATTGGTACTACTGTATGGCGTGACATGATGATGATGATGATGATGATGACTGTATTGTTACACCACTTGAACTCTAATAGAGAAAAAGCTAGATGGGAACAACATAATGATGCTACATGCTGTTTTGATCAAATCCTGGATGCAGCATCCTACAAAACAATTGTATGGCCACTTACCTCCCATCTTAAAAACCATACAAGCAAGACATGTTGGCCACTGCAGATAAGGTATGGATGGATTCATAAGCAATGTTCTCCTATGGTCTCCTATACACAGACACACCAGTTTGGCCAATCAGCAAAGACTTACATTCATCAGCTCTTGTGGACACTGGATGCAATCTAGAGAAATAACTGATAAGGATGAATGGCGAGAGAGAATCAAGAGAATCCATGCTGTCAACATGCTTTGATAATGATGAGCTTTATCCTCATTACCAAGTTTATCCATAGCCAAAAAGAATTACTTATTTTTGTTTTTGCCAATTTTTTTTTTTTTACATAAAGTGTTTTCATTTTGATTTTATTACTAGTTTTATCCACTTTACCAAGTTGGCCCTTAGATAAAAAGATTAGTCTTTTTTATTTTTTTCCTCAAAGCAGTTTCAATATTATTTTATCACTAGTTTCGTCCACTTTACCAGATTTATCCAAAGATAAAAAAAAAAAACTGCATCTTTTTTTAATCTTTTTTTTATATGAATCATTTTCAATATATATATTTTTTTATAACCAGTTTTTCCTACTTTTCCAGGTTTAAATGCAACCAAGTTCTAAAATATAACCATGTTTTTATTTTTCTCTCCTTCTCAACATAGTTTACTACCCCCCCTATTCATTCACTGTCATTAGTATGAATAAGAATTTTGATGTATTCCTTCAATAAATCTGAGCTATTTACAAGATGCAATGCAAATGTGAACAAAATTTGGAAATGGGGCTGAGATATACAGAATCTGTTTTCAGGTTCTTTGCTATTTTGTAATAAAATGATATTAGATTGAGTAAAAGACACTAAAACAATAAGCAACATAACTGTCTTTAGAGTAATCGTTAATCAGAAACTAAAGTCAACCAATCAGGCATGTGTCAAGCTTAGAAATTGTTTCAAAGCAAAGAGTACATCAGATTTCTTAAAGACTGTCAAAATTTTTTTCTGAAGAAAGAAAAGGATGAAAAAAAGGACAAAGAATGACAGAGAGAGAATAAGGGAAAGAAGAAAAAAAAGGAAAGAAAAGTTGTGAAGGAAGGAAAAAGAAAAATAATGAAGAAGAGTGTTAAGGAAATGAAAATAGTGAAAGTGAGACAGAAGAAAAATAGAAAGGAACAGAAAGGAGAAAGAGGTAATGAGAAGGAAAATAGTAAAAGAAAGAGAGGAGAAAGAGAGAAAAAGAGAAAAGAAAAACTGTGAAAAAGAAAGGGAAAAGAGGAATATTGAGAGAGAAGAATCAAAAATAGGAAAGAAGAGAGAAGAATGAAAAATAGAGAAAGAAAGAGAAGAATGAAAATAGTGAAGGAGAGAAAAGAATGAAAAATAGTGAGAAATAAAAAGAAAATGGTGAAAGATGAAAAGAAAGATTGTAAAGGAAAGTGAGAAGAAAAAGAAAATAGTGAAGAAGAAAGGGAAAAGGTAAAAATAGTGAAGGAGAGAGAAGAGAAAAAATGAAGCATATAGAGCGACAGAGAGTAGAGAAAAATAACAGTAAAGAAAAATATACTGAAAGACTAAGAAAAAAAGTAGTTTGGAAGAGAGAAAAGGTAAGAATAATAGAAAAAAAGAAGAGTGTGAAAAAAAAAAGAGAGAGAGAAATAGGGTGAATGAAAAGAGAACTGAGTGAGTTAGTGCATGTATGAAAGAAAAAATAAAGCAGAAAAAGAAAATAGAAAGCAAAAAGAAGAGGCTTTATTCTATCTTAGAAAAAGAAAAAAAGAAATCCACACTTTCCATATGCAAAATCAAATAAAGAACAGATGGCAGAAAATTTATATTTAATTATTTATTGTTTCTTATTGATTAATCAAGGTACAGTGTTCTATTTGATGACAATAGATATCCCATAATGCAACATCAGTGGTGATATGTTTCACTGAGACAGACATGATTAGTACTTCCATTTTGCCACTTGTTCTAAGAGAATAAATCAGCTCTGAGAATATCTTGACAAATGAAAACTCCAAATATAAGAGTTAAGAAAATAATAGGTCTTTACTCTTTAGATTTATTTCATGAGAGCTAAACTAAATAAATGCAAAAATATCACAAGTAGTTGAAGAACTAGTCATAGTAACAGAAAGATGAAAAATATTCATTCAAATAAAATTGTTTTTATTACTCTTAACAGATAAGATAAATTGAAGCTTTTCAAAACTTTGTGTTGATATAACAGAATTTTTGTATTCATGCTATGTAAATACCACATAAAACTGACAATGCTCCAAGTAAATATTTAATTAGGACTTTGAATCGCAAAACTTTTAAACAATCTTCATTTCTGTTCACAAAAAATACTTTTATGTCTGTAATAAAGGAAATGAAATAGAGCTCTCTAAACATCTAAGTTAATAAATCAACAGACTTTACCAGAACTAAATTATACAACAAAAATAATTGAATATCTATTAAGTGAAATATAACATAAAAGCAGTAAAGTCTTTTACTTTTGTTTTTATATATTTGATAGAAGAATTGAACTAATACTCATTTTAAGAATCAATATTGATAATGGAAAATAATTTGTTTGTCTGTCCTCTATAGACAACAAACTATTTTGATGTAAAGCAGCCTAATTTAGTATACATATATCCTCACCAAGTGATGCTGATAGCATAGATTCCTTGACTATCTCACCTTCAGTCCCTATTGTCCATCACTTCTGGCAAGTCTTTTAGTTGACATCCAGTGTCTGGACAGAATTGATGTATATAAGTATTTACTGATGGACTAAGACTGGTATGTCCATGTGTGGAAGACAACAGAAGAACATCACTTATGAGCCCATCCTTGCAGTGCCCAGCATGTCTTGTCTTAATTGGATGGCTTGTGAGATGGGAAGCAGGTGGCAGTACAGTTGCTGTTTTGTGAGGTGCTGCTTCCAGGATTTGTTCAAAACAGCATACAGCATCCTTGTGTAGTTCCCATCTAGCTTTTGCTTCAAGCACTTCATTAAAGTCCAGGTGGTGCAGGTATACAGTATTACTGACATGGCAATAGCTTGGAAGAATTCATGTTTTATTTTATCAGAGATTACATTTCCATATAGTCAATGCCATGACTCAAAAATCATATATATTTGCACAATATTAAGAAATCACTAACCTTTTCCCCCTATGATGAGCTCACTTGTGGATTAGAATCGTAAAAAGTGATTTATTTACTTACAAAATTGAATCTTTAATTGTTTCACTAAAATATTTTTTTATTTTAAGGTTATATCTAATTGAATCATTTTTATTTAGATATATATGTTATTATTAATTCACTAAATTTTAAATAAAATTAAACAATGATTTATCTCAGAATATTACTTCAAGTTTATATATTGCATCAGCTAGTAAATTATATATATGCACATGAATGAAAAAATAGACACATAAACATAAATGAATTTATTAAACCTAACCAGTATGTACACACATCTCTCTCTCTCTATATATATATATATGTTAGGAAAGTGTAGACAGAGTCCACAGTGCTTGGTAATTTAGTTTCTTGCCTATGTGATTGTTAGTCCAACAATCACATAGTCAAGCAACTAAGAATTACCAAGCACTGTTGACTGTCTACTCTATATGAAACTACGAAATAAGCAGCACCTCACAAAACAGCAGCTGTACTGCCACCTGCCTCCCATCTCACAAGCCATCCAATTAAGACAAGACATGCTGGGCACTGCAAGGATGGGCTCATAAGTGATGTTCTTCTGTTGTCTTCCACACATGGACATACCAGTCTTAGTCCATCAGCAAAGACTCATATACATCAATTCTGTCCAGACACTGGATGTCAACTAAAAGACTTGCCAGAAGTGATGGACAATAGGGACTGAAGGTGAGATAGTCAAGGAATCTATGCTATCAGCATCACTTGGTGAGGATATATGTATACTAAATTAGGCTGCTTTACATCAAAATAGTTTGTTACACATATCTCTCTCTCTACATATATATATATATATATATATATATATGTTAGGAAAGTGTAGACAGAGTCCACAATGCTTGGTAATTTAGTTTCTTGCCTATGTGATTGTTGGACTAACAATCACATAGTCAAGCAACTAAGAATTACCAAGCACTGTTGACTGCCTACTCTATATGAAACTAGATGTATATTCTCTATCAATGATATTGAGCACTCTTTATTTATACACACACACACACACACACACACACACATGGATGAAAAAATAGACAAACATAGATAAGTAAATTTGGTTAAAGTGTTTGCCAATGACCCGGGAGACTGAGGTTAAGTCCCAGGTCGACTCATACCAAAGACTCAAAAAAGGTACTTGATACCTCCTTATTTAACACTCAGCATTATAAGGTATGTATCAAGGGTAAAGTGTAGCAATCCAGGGAAAGGAGTAGCTATTGAAAAGGGATCCTTTAGGGTTACCCTCAACTACAGTCGCCAACTTTACTTTTATATATTGTATATATTTTAGCACTAATATACTAAACATCTTTAGCAACTAACATGCTAACTAAATCACCCCCTATCAATAATAAACCCTTCCAATAAAATAAATATTGCATACAAACTTTGAAAAAAACAAACAATACCAACCAAGAAAAAAAGAAAATAACCCAGAAGACAACTGATATGATCGATAGCACTTGTGAGCAAAACTTAGGGAAACTTCTATCAATTGGACCATGATACAAAGAAAATAAGAAGAAAGCTAAAGAAAAAAGACATGATAAAAAGAGGAAAGGTTTGGTTTGGTTTCTTTGTTTAATGGCATATCAACTCTTTTTAGGTTATTTAATGCCAAAGCCATTCTCCTAGAAGAACAGTAGTGGTACTATTTAACCCAAAGCTGGGAGGATAAGGGGGCTCATACCTTTCCCAAGGGTATTTGCCCAAAAGTGAACATAATAGCATGACTGGAGTACGAACTCGCGTACTACAATTCCACAGTCCGTCGCTTTAGCCATTACACCACGAGGACACCCCCAAAAAGAGGAAAGTTCCATTGTCTTTAACCAAACTTGGATAAATAATATATAATTTTTCAAATACAAAGTATTTACATTTATACAGCTAAATACACATAGATATATCTTAGAAGTTATAAGATAAAACATGTACAAATAAGATATAACAAGGTGGATTTTCTTTGCCAATGATTGCCTTCATCATCAGCTACTGACATCCTCATCTCATGCCTACATATATGTGTATGTGAGTACTTTTAAGTTCATAACATTATTCAGATAGATATACACAAATATATGAAAGAAAGTCACAATATACTAGTACACGTGCATGTGTAAATACATGAACAAATAAAAGCACCTAAGTAAATATGTGTTTATTTCAGTCAACAGTGACAACCATCTTTAAAGAGATGCTGTGAAGTAAAAGAACTGAATATTTTTCCTCACCTGACTAGCCCAAAGAGAAGTCAACATTGTATAGTACGCATAAGTTTCTGGGGAAATCTTCTTCCAAATCTATTACTAGCAAACCACACTTATCACATGATTGAAAACCCCAAGGAAAACAACAAAGTAATTACCAGCAATTCTTGAGATTTTCCTCCATTCTTACCTCCTTTTGACCACTCACATCCTCTTTTTCTTTCCCCACCCCCAATCAACATCTACAAATAGGAACTCTCTTAGTTTTCTTTTGTAATTCATGTTATACTTATCCCTTAAATGTTAAATGAAAGAAAATTCTGAAAAGAAAGAAGCAAAGAAAATAGGTAAAAATAGATTGTAATTTTACTTATTTTATTTTTGTTTTCAAACTGTTTTTAGATTTTTGGCTTTTAGAGAAAACAAATGTTTGATAAGTATTAAAAAGAATAACCTTTGTAAAATAGATTAAATGTGCATCTGTGTATATTGATGGGAGATATACACAGTAACACTATATACTGGCTCATTTGTCTAATTGGTAGAGTGTTCGCTAATGGTCCGGGAGACCTGGGTTCAATCCCAGGTCGCGTCATACCAAAGACTTTAAAAATGGTACTTGATACCTCCTTGCTTAACACTCAGCAATATAAGGTATGTATCAAGGGTAAAATGGAGCAATCCAGAGAAAGGAGTAACGCCCTCCCCTACACCTTGGTGTAGTAGCTTTTGAAAAGGGAGCCTTCTGGTTGACCTCGACTAAAGGTCGCCAACTTTACTTATATATATATATATATATATATATAACACCCCACCTACACCTTGGTGTAGTAGCTATCAAAAAGGGAAACTTGGGGTCACCCACAAGTACAGTCATCAACTTTACTTATATATATTAAGAGATTAAGACAGAAATCTGAATTACTTTTTCTAGTTTCATAATTGGTAGTGTGTTGCCATACCAAAAATTTTCAGCTATGAATAGGTTTTGAACTTTTGAAATGACCCTTGTGTATATATGTTTTGATGATTGCATAGGTGAGAAACTGACAGTCACCAAGCATTGTTGATTCAGTCTCTCTGCTATCCTAACTTAGATTCATATGCACTATCACAAATATTGAACACTATTTAAAAATGTAGCTAACTCGAGAGAGAGAGAGAGAGAGAGAGAGAGAGAGAGAGAGAGAGAGAGAGAGAGAGAGGGTGTAATTGAAAAATATCAAGAATGAGTCATTAAATACTTTATACATCAGTATATGATGATTATAATCTATACTGTCATATGATAATAAGATTTTCTCAACAGCCAAAGCAATTTACAAAGCATAGCTTAGTTTGACACAAAGTAAAAAGTATAGGGCATTCAGTGAGAATCAAACTCACTAGTAATTTACTAACTTAGCTTATTTGTTTGCATTGAAGGGATAAACCAAATAACTCAAGTTTTCACAGTGATTTTAAGGATAAATAGAACTTTCACCATATAAAAATTTTAATACTACTTTCTCTTGAATTAGAATTGCAACTTTTAGAACACCTGATTTTTAATCGGCTTAAGAATCACCACCAAATGAGAAAAATCCATAAATGGATATCTATTTACAAATATACCATGACAATTCTGGGAAATACATCAATTTTTTTGAATTTTTATTTTTAAAATCATCTGAACTCTTACTATTAAATCTCATGCACAATAAATGATTTGTCTAAATTTTTAAGATGAAGCTTGATAATTTTTATTATTTAGGGTATTCAGACTTTTGTCTTCATTGTCTGAATTTCTGAGATGAAGCTTGATGATTCTTATCATTAAAAGTTTTCGGACACATAGCGTAACAGTTATAGGTATTGGTTCCCTAAGTTTCTAAGGTGACAATCATCTGGAGGTTGCAGGTTCAATCCTGACTGCAGGCGAGTAACAATACAGGAATTCTCAACACTTGTACCTGGTTATGGTTAATGGAATCAGAACAGGCGACCCCGATGGGTTCAATAAAGGACATAGTTCAAAGTTCAGTGTAGGTTCCCAAGTTTGACAAACATCTGAAGAAGGCTGGAGGACATATTAGCTGAAACATTGTGGAAATAACAATAAAGATGAAGACAATAGTCTGAAAACCCTTAATGATTTTGTCTTCATCTTTATTGCTATATTTACATTTCACCAATACATCCTTTGATGTTTGTTGTCGAACTTGAGTTTGAAATTCTGCGTAAGCTCACGAGTTTGATAAGAAACACCTGCTGAGGGACATATCGGCTGAAACACTGTGAATATAATATGATGTATCTAAAAATTAGACGATTTATGATTGACAGATTTTAATGGCATGTCAACCAGTCTAGAGTTATTTTATGCGAAATGGTTAGGGCATCATATTTATATATATATTTTTTGTGTATTTATTTCTTAAGAGTATTGTTTTTTGCAAACAGTCCTATAGAACATGAATAATTTTCAAACAGATCTATTTGACCCATAGATGGAACCTTGACAAGTACTACCACTCCAGGTCAGAGTGGACCAGAGAGTAATGCCAATGAAGTGGTACTCTTCACTCCCCAGTTCTTCAGAATAGGACCCAGCATCAGATGTAGTTTAGCGAGAGGATCTTACCTCTCCACAGATGATGCAGGTGGCATATTCTAAGTCACACTAACAGAACATCATGCCCAGTAGAGTAAATATATCATTGATTCACCAGGAAAACAGATCCACCTCTGAAAGAATAAAATAGACTAATCTATAGACTTTCTAGCTATCTGACCCAAGGGATAAAGATAGTTCCTCAGAATGAAAATAGGTGTGAACGGATATAGGTGATTAAGGGATTAGACATCTCCCTGCCCCAGATCTAACAGCAAGGGTCCAGGACAGCTGGTAAAGTATCAGTTTCAGTGAATGGACAGATCATGCTGGATGCAAGTGATGTCATATTCATGTCAAGGCATATTTTTGCCAAGTCTTATTTTTTATCCTGGAGGCGAGCAGAGGAGGAGAAGCATGTCTAGCAAACCTTCTCATCAGGTTAACCTGGTGGACTTGGTTTGGTTTCTTTATTTTAGTATTAGTTCAAAAGTGAATGTAATAGTGTGACTGGAGTTTGAACTCACTAACTACAATGTTACAGCCTAGCACATTAGCTATTATATGATATGGATTCTCACCTTAGCTTGGTAGGTGAGCTGGGTTAGCTTGACCATGTGGCACATAGTATTGAGTTATATGTATACCATTAGCATTCTCTGAGCAATCTAAGTGGACATTATAGGCATTATTACATATTATATCATCATATATAACTAATGTGCTTACCTTTTTCTTGCCAAGTGGGCCATTGTAAATTGATCACCAGGTCCCAAAGAGCCTTCCCCCAGGCAATATTTGCTTAATAGGGCTAAGTTTATCACTTGGCATTTAAGGTGTTTCTAAAAAGGAATGCCACAGGGATCAAGCATTTTTTTTGTGATGGCTAGAATTATGTATGCTCTCCACATTAAAATTTGACTTGGTGAGAAGTGAGATAAATCTTTCATTTATAACCAATAGCAGGATAGACGGAAGTGAATATTCCTACTGAGTTGTCAGCGGTGAGCAATCTGCACTATACTTGTATTTATATTGGAAACTGCTTGTGCTTCCTTGAACTTCTACTTAAAACAAGTTGACTGATATGAAGTGTTTCTCAGTTGTCTTCCTATACCCTAAGTATTTTTTAAAATTTATTTGATGATACCAACCATTTATTGGTAGAAATAGATAAACTGATTATAACACCATGTTGACCCATCTAAGGTTATTATATGCCTAGAGGTTAGGGAGTTGCATTCATTATATGTTCATATTTGCATTTTTATGTAGTTGTTTCTTTAGAGTTTTTTTTTCACAGTCCTACTGAATACAAATAATTTTTAAACAGATCTATTTGACCCATAGATAGGTCCCTAATAGATATTACCATTTGGGGTCAGAGTGGAACTGGAAGTAATGGTAATGAAGGGGTATTCCACACTCCTCAGATCTGGAGCACTATTATCAGATGCAGTTTATTATTTTGGTGTGGGGGGAGTTATAAGCTGTGCCAACAGGGCAATTGTAGTAGTAGAGTTTAGGTATATTTTGTACTGTCGTTGAATTTTATAATTTGCAGTTTGTTGATTTTTCTTTATTTCAAGAAATTTTTATTTAATATCAATCCCATCCTTGGGATATCTGTATTTCATTGATAAGATTGAGATATTTGATTTATGTTGAAAAACACTGAGATCTCATACAAATTATTAAAAATCAAATTTTAGAAATAACCTAACAACAGTGCAATGAAACTTTGCTTCTGAAGTTTCCAACTAGATAACAACAATAATTTACTCATTGAATTATCTACCATGTTCTGTTAAGAGATGTTAAATTCTAGTCAAGTCAGATAGTTGCAATCTCATGCACAGAAAAATTTGTACTGCCGTTTAATAAAACAAGGTAAATATAATGCCAAAGAAAAAAAGAAAACAGGTTTAAAAATATAAGAAAAAACACAAAAGTAAAAGGCACCTAGTTAGAGATTTGGTCCTAAAAAAAGATTCTTTATAAAGCCAAGGCATGAAATTACCAACTCCTCAAAGAAAATTCTATCATTAATAAATATTTTTATTTGTATTAGAAATGACTAAGCAGTTTTCAACACACCAGTGAATGCGCCAGTGTTACCAATAGGAAAGAAGACTAATGAACCTCTGTAGAGTTGCTGAATTTTCAATAGACTAGAAAAGTGCTTGATAAATAATTTAAAAAAATTAAAAATGGGTACAAAAAAAAAAAAGAAATAAGATAAATAAAGAGGGAATGAAAGAATAAATTAAAATAAGTGGTGTTAAAAAAATAAGAAATAAACCAAAGTGAAAAAAAGGAAATATAAATGGAGAACGTTACAAGTTAGAAAAATAAAAAAAGGAAATAGAAAAGATAAAGTGAAAGAAATAAGAAAAATGAGAGAAAGAAAAAAATAATAAAATGAACAAAAAACTAAGTAGGAAAAAGAATTTTTTAAAAAATTCTTAAAAAAAAAAAAAGAGAGAGGCAGAGTCCCTGAAAAAATCTTCTCTAACAATGAATAAGAAAATGCAGACACATATTCTAAAAAAAAAAAAAAAAAAAAAAAGAATTAGTATTCATTTTACTGTACCAATGACCGCCCCCCCACTAACCCTCCACAGCCAATATATATATATATATATATATATATAAAAAGAAAGAAAAGATTGATGGAAAACCAAATATTGCTGATTAATGTGTGAGCAGGGTGAAGTGGATCATTGCAGCAAGAATCATTGTGTTCCTATTCTGTTGTCCAGTCTCAGAAAAAAGAAGAGACCAAGAAAAGTTCCACAGACCCTAAGTGGCATGTAATTGTGCCTCAGAATTTAGCTATTCTTTAGTATTGTTTGGCTTAAAAGAAATCTTGGCCAATTATCTGAATGAAAGTTGAGCAGTCAGTTTCTCTCTTTTGTCATGCTGCTTGCTTCACTCTTCTCAATACTTTCTCAGTCGCAACCATCCCCACAAACAGGAATACCAATTCCAATACTACCATTGCTACTTCTATCACTAACATTATTAAAGCTAAAAGTTATACCATTATTATTATCCTTTAAACCTTGTTTTCACTCTTCAACACAAGATATATTGCATTAGATAAGGACCTTTTTTTTCTATTTATTAATATGTATTTATACAACCTCCCTGTCATGAGCAGGATGCAACACATCATCAATTTTTAGATGAAGTACAGCTGGTTTGAATTCAAAGTTTTACTTCTCCTTGATTGGTTGCCCAACTATTTATCCATAGTTGGAGGAAGAAAAGAAGAATTTGTTAAATGTAAACAGCCTCATCCAGGATTTGAATTTGGGTCATTGATTCCATTTCCTACAAGGATAACCATTATGTTAAGCATGACTCTTTCCTTGTAGCTAATTGTGCTGTATAGTCAGTGGTCAGGAAAGAGACAAAAACAGATTTATAAAAATCAAGGTCTCTTTATTCTCTTTACCTTTTCTTCTGCTTAATTATATATCATGTCAGTACTAATTCTGTGTCTAAGGGGGAGACAGAGAGGCTGTGGTGTAGTGGGCTTGCATGGAGTCAACAGCAGGAAATAATCCTACACACAACAGCATTTATTCTTTAAATATTCTGTGTGGTATTTTATGTATATCATAACCCCTAAACATTTTCACTACCCAGCCACATCTTCCAAAATTATGTCAAATTACTGTATCCTTTATAGAGGAGTTACACCTCTCCACAGAGTGAGGTGTCCTGGGTATGGCACTAAATTACATCTGATGGTGAGGTTCCAGTTCTAGAGATCTGGGTAGTGTCATTACTCTCAGGTCTACTCTGACCAAGAGTGGGAGTACCTGTTAGGGTGCCATCTATAGGTCAAATAGATTTGTTAAAAAATTATTTGTATTGGATAGAAATACTTGGAACCATATAACTATGTGAAAATTATTTCAAGCAAATTTTGACATTAGATAAATCACAAGGGGTTGACATGCCATTAAACAGATAAACCAAACCTAAACATACCTGCCAATATTATCTCAGTGGCCATTATGAACAAAACCAAAGTCTGAAGACATGATTAGTAAATAATGGGTAACATGTGCTGAGGCAACTGTAACTTTGGCTATGAAGGGCAATACAATAATGGTAGCAGAAAAGTAAATGGGAAGGAGGGGTTTATTAGTGGAATTGCTGAAATGATTGCTTTATTTCTAATTCATCTTTGGCACCATCTTGAAGTTCCTCCTCCTTCGTTCTCTTTAAATTCACTGGTATGCATCAATTACTGTGTATAAAGAGAAGAATTCAAATGGAGAAGAAAGAAAATGAAAAAAAGCAGAAAAAATACAAAGGAAGAATAAAGAGAATTAAAAAAAAAATTACAACCGAAGGAAAAATCAAGGAATGAAACGTAGATGATAGAATGAAAAGAAAGAGGAATGAATGACAAAGAAGTGTGAATGGAGAGAACATGAGAATAAGAAACTTTAGAGGAGTATAAATGAAGAATAATAAGCAAGAAAAAGAAAAACAAAGGAAAAAGGGAAGAAAAAGAAAGAAGAGGAGAAAGATACAAAGAAAGAAGAAGAGAAAGACAACAAAGAAAGAAGAGGAAAGAGTAAGACAACAAAGAAAGAAGAGGAAAGAGAAAGACAACAAAGAAAGAAGAGGACAAAGATAACAAAGAAAGAAGAGGACAAAGACAACAAAGAAAGAAGAGGAGAAAGAAAGACAACAAAGAAAGAAGAGGAGAAAGGGAAAAATGAAAAAAGATGAGAAAGAGAATGAATAAAAACGATGAGAAACAGAATGAAGAAAGAGAAGGAGGAAAAGAATAAAGAAAGAAAAAGAAAAGACAACAAAGAAAGAAGAAAAGAATCAGAGAAAGAGAATGAAGGAAGAGGAAGATGAAAAAAGAGGAGAACGAAGGAAGAGGAAAGACAAATATAAGGAGAAAGAGGTAAAGGAGAAGAATGAAGAAGAAAAAACTGAGTGAAAGTAGCAATATTTGCCACTTTCATTCAGTTAACTTTTTTTCTACATCATTTTTCTTTACTGCAATTTCTTTCTTATATTAAAGATAAAGAAAAGAGAAAGACAAGAAATAACAACAACAAAAGAGAGGTGTACAGAAAAAAAAGGATATTGTCAAAGAGACGATAAAAGACTGTAAAATTGAAGGAATAAGAAAAAAGATTTTTAAAAAAACAAGAAATCTTTACTATCATCAACTTAATAATGAATGAAATCAATGGCGCTTTCTGCTGCCAGTGGTTTCCTATTAATTACCCAAAATTTCTAACAAATCAATGTACAATGTCAACATTGATATCAACATTGAAACACTCGATGAAAACTACAGGTCTATCTTACCACCTTTTCTTTCTTTTACTTCAGCTGTCATTTGTCTGCCCTGTCCGACTCAGTGGCTGGCAATGATGGCCACCAGCCAGTGGCAACACTAACAACCTAATTGATGTGTAAACAGTGAATTTTATCAGGCTCCATGAAGCAGGGAGTCTTAAAGAATTGTTTGAAGGATGCCAGTCTGTTGCTTTAAAAGGTTCTTGGGATGGAAGATGAGGAGGAATGGAATATATCAAGCCAAAAAAGTTAGAGAAGAAAGGAAGAGAGGGTAAAAGTATAATGAAAAAAAAAGGGAAAAAGAAAATTGGTAGAGAAAAGAGTGAAAGTGGAAATGATGATGATGAGAGAGAGAGAGAGATAGAAAGAGAAGGATAAAAGAAGAAAATGAAAAAGAGAGGATGAGAATGAGGAAGAGATCAAGGAATAACATAAAAGAAAGAAAGGGAGTGAGCAGGAAGAAGAGGAGAAAGAATTTGTGGAATGAGATAAAAGGAAAGAGAGTAAGTGAGAAAGAGAGTTGACAGAGGAGGAAGAAATCAGGGAATGAGATAGAAGAAAGAGAGAGAGGAAGAGGATGAAGACGACATCAGAGAATGAGATGAAAGAAAGTAAGGGAGAAATTAAGAGGAAAGGATCAGGCAATTTGATAAAAGAAAGAAAGGGAGGCAGTGAGATGAAGAGAAAAAGATCAGGGAATAAGATAAAAGAAAGAAAGGGAAGAAGTAAGAGGAAGAAGACACCAGGGAATGAAATAAAAGAAGGAATGAAATAATAGAAAGAGAGGGATGAGATCAAAGAAAAATACAAGAGAAATGGAAAATTGAGAGAGAGAGTAGGAGAAGAACAAAAGAAAGAATTGAAGTGAGAGAAAGAGAGAGGAAGGAGATACTACAGAAATAGGTAAGTTGTTATTGGTTGTTTGGTACAAGACCAGAACTATGAGGCACCCAGTGAGAAATTAACTCATTAAAAATGGTCTGCTATCTTAGCTAGATAATCAGTACATCATGTGAGACACTCAGATAAAAGAGGAAAGTGAAGTACATGAAAGAAAAAGAAGAAAAGGTGGGGGAGAAAGACCTCAGAGATAAATACTTTGGAAGTAATCTGATTGCCTGAAAGATAATAAAAGCTCTAAGAAAGAAAACAAAGAGGGAAATAGACAAAAAAAAAAAAGAAAAGAAAAACTGATCCCCATTAAAAATAGGCCATTTAGAAAAAATAAAACAAAGCAAAAAACAATACAATGTTATTTGACCATTGGTTAAAAGATGTCTAGATATTTGTGGCTGAATTCTTGAAGCTTAATTAAAAAAAAAAAAAAGAAAAGAAAAATAGAGAAGCTTATTGACCCCTCATCAAGACAAATACAATTGAATTCTTTAGATATTACCAAGAATTTATTGTTGTTTTATACTACTACTACTACTACTACAAATAATAGTAATAATAATAATAATGATAAATAAATAAATAATAATAACAGATGACAAAAAATTCCTTGTCCTAAAAAAGTATATAATGACAAACATGTCGTATTTGCTGTTTGGCTATAGTTGTACTCTTATTAGGAAAGTAAAAGCATAGTCTTATGTTTTGCTTCTATCTTTTGTTTGTATTCATTTCTTAAGTAATAAGCCAAATGGGCGCTCAGCAGTAATGACTTGCAGCTTCCTCACAGAGACAATAGATACATTCACTGCTAGGTGAACAGGAAGGAGGCAAATGGCCTCTCAGCTTTGCTACAGGGGATTTGTAAAAGCATTCAAATGGATGATAGAAATGCAAAGGCTAAATGCATTACAATAGCAGGTTCCAAATATCGAAAATGAACTAAATGATTTTGTTGAGGAAGAATATGGCAGATACTTTGTTAAAGATAAAGAGGAGGATAGTAAGGGAAAGGGACAGATGACAAAGAAGGAATTGAAAGAGAAAGGTAAGGTGAAAAGAAGGGACACAAGGAAGGAGAGTGAGAAAAGACAAGAAAGGAGTATGGTGAGAGTAGGCAGGCGATACAGATGACAAAGAAAGAATAGAATGAGAAAGATAAAGTGAAAATGGGGAGTGAGGAAGGTCAGAAAGACAAGGAAGAAGAGAATGGTGAGAGGGGGCAGAAAATACTGATACTAGAGAATATAAGGAAGAAGAGAAAAAAGTTGAAAAAGGAGAGGGAAAGAAGACAAGGAAGAAGTGCAGTGAGAGAGAGAAGAGATAGTAATAAAAAATAAAAGAAAGAAATATAAGCAAGAAGGGGGAAAAGAGGGAAAGAAAAAAGAATGATAGTAAGAAAAAGGAAAATAAAGAGGAAAAGAAAAGAAGAGGTAGAAGAGGGAGAAAAGACAAAGAAACTGAGGGTGAGGAAAACAAAAAAAAAATGAAAGAGAAGAAATGAGACAAAGAAGAAAGGAAACAAATGAAATCAAAATGAAGAAGAAAAAAAAGAGGAACAAAAAGGAAAAAAAAGGAAAAGAATTGGAATTTTTTATTTTCTTAATCCTTTACATGTAGTGCTGATTATTGTGAAAAGGTGACAACTGTGCTCACTGGCTTGGTGGCTTGCCTCCCTGATGGACAAGCCATGGCTTTTGAGTGTTTCAACCACACCCTCAATCTAGCACTTGTAAGGTCTTCCTATTGCCAGAATGTCTGAACATGAGATTGTTGACTGAATTGCTGGTTGGTTGGATGCCATTCAGATGTCTGAACCATTTAATTCTCTTTGTTGAATATATTTGTGGATTGGCATGACTCCAGCAATTTCTTGGATCCTCTTGTTACTGATCCGGTAATTATTATTGTTAATGAATTAAATGATAATGATAATTATTATGACATAAACAAATGTTACAGTTTGTAAGCTTTCTGTCATTAGCTAACCAATCAGAAGTTTTGGAGCAATAAGTAAAAAAGTGAAGTTGGTGACCTTAGTTGAGGGTGACCAGAAGGCTCCCTTTTCAATAGCTATCACACCAAGGTGTAGGGGAGGGTGCTACTCCTTTCCCTGGATTGCTCCACTTTACCCTTGATCCTTACCTTATAATGCTAAGTGATATACAAGGAGGCATCAAATACCATTTTTTGAGTCTTTGGTATGACTTGACCAGAGACACCGGTCTCCTGGACCATTGACGAGCACTCTACTCATTAGGCCAATGGCCTGGTGCAATATAACTTATGTATTGTTTTAATTTTTTAATTCTATTATTAAGAAAAGGGAAGTGATACACTGCACTATGTAACAAATTTTAAAGGTTTTCTCATTTGTGTCATTTCCCAATTGCTTGTGCCTCAAGTAAAGGAAAAGACATTTTTCTCTTCAAATTTTGATTTTGTGACCTGGTTAATGAAATTTTCTAATTTACCCATTTTCCAGAACATTTCAGGTAGACCCAGTGCTGAGGAGTTACTAGAAAATTTTCTTGAACTTATTGAATATTTTTGCATGACTATTATAAATGCATGTAAATTTTGAATTGTATTTTATTCAGAATTCATTTAAATGAAAAATGTTCTGATTTGCTTATTTTTACATAGAAAATAAGTTAAAATTTCATTATTCAGAGCAGAAAAGCAAAGTTTGAAGGGAATAATGGCCATTTTCTCTACTTTTACAATTTAAGCAATTGAAGAATAACACATACTATCCAGGAACACAATTTGTGTTACATAGTGCTATGCAGGGTAAAAAGCAAACGTTGAAAGGATGAATGACTATTTTTTAAATACTTTGATAGCATAAACAATTAAGAAAAAAATAAACTATCCAGGAACAAAATTTATGTTACATAGTGTTATTGGTTTTATGAAAATGTCTTGTTTTATACATAAGACACTTTTGCATGATAAATCTGTTTTTGGCAGCCCACTCAGTGTAATAGTTATTGTTGTAAGAATACAGAATCAGTGACCAGAGTTCAAATCCTGTATGAGGCAGTTGAGTTTTACTCTGTGCTAATTTTTCCTAGGGAAAGGCATGAGTCCTCTTCTCCATCTAGCAGTGGGTAAATAGTAGAGCAGATGAGGTGCTTTAATTTTGGTATGGCAACTAGTCTAGGAGAAGGAAAACTGAATTCAAAACAGTTGTACCCTTACTTAAGACCTTGTGTTGCATCCTGCTTGTGGTAGGAGGCTTGGATAAATACAAACCTGATTTACAAATTTCTTACACTTGGGATATAATGGCTCTAACCCCAAAGGTATACTAAAATGAACCTTTTGCCAAAAACTGGAAAGGTGTTGCAATTTTCCAAAACTAAAAGTCTAAAAATGGTCACATTAGTAATCAGAGAAAATTTAATAGCTATAGCTCTTGCCATATGTAACTATGTAATGTAATGAGAGATAGCATTAGGGTGGGCCTGTATTTTTGGTTGAATGATTGATTTTAACAGCATCTCAACTAGTTACAGGTTATCTTATGCCTAAAGGTCTAAGGAATCGTTCATTATATGTTCACATTAACATTTTTGTATCTTTTTCGTGCAAAATACTCTTAAGAAACAATTAGAGGAAAAATTTAAATGTGAACATACAATGAATGTGGTTTCCTAACTTCTTGGCATGAAATAACACCTGTTAGCTTGACATGTCATTAAAATCAATCAATTAATCAGTTCAAATTTTAGATGATTGACTGATTGATTTTAGCAGCATGTCAAACCATCTAGGGTTATTTTATGCCTAAAATTAGGGAATTGCATTAGATGTATGTTCATATTTATATTTTTTGTGTAGTTGTTCCTTAAGAGTTTTTGTTGGCACATAGTCCTATTTTCAACAATTTTCAAACAAATCTATTTGAGCCTTAGATTGGACACTAACAGGTACTACCATTCCAAGACAGACTGGAACTGGGAGCAATGGCAATAAAAGAAATCTTCTACACTCCCCAGATCTCCAGAACTGGAGCCTCATCATCAAATGCAGTTTAGTGTTATACTAAGGTCACCCCTTTTTTTGGGAGACAGGTCATATCCCTCTGCATGGGACTCAATAATAATATTATAAGCCCTACCGACAGGGCATTGTATTTTTGATTGGCAACAGACTAAAATTAACTTCTTTTTGCAGATACAAATATGCTTATTTTGAAAACTTGCTCTAAATTCTTAAATATTTCTGAAATCATCATCTTAAAACAGCTTATCTCATGAGACAGGTGTGTGTGTGTGTGTTTTTTCCCCCAAGAGGAGAAAAAGGAAGAGAAAATGGAGAGGTCCATTTATTGAATTTTCACTAGTAGCAATAATTGAATTCTTAAAATAACATGTTCATCAGACTGTTTTCTAGGAAATGATACAAAAGAATATTATACGGTCCTCGATTTATGATCTACCAAGGAAGAAGAAATGAAGTTGCAAAGGGATAAAGCAAGAAGCAAAGATAGGATATGATTAAAACTGAATAAGGAAAGAGGAACAAAGTATTAACACATTAGGAAGAAATAAAGGAGACTTGAAAAGAGAAGAAAGATTTACTGAAAGAAAAAGGACAATGAAAGAATGAAGGAAGAAAAAAAGAATAGATATAGGAATGGATAAAAGAATGAAATAAATGAGTAAAATTGGGAAAAAAATTTTAAAGAAAATAATGAAAGGAATTAATTCGAAAATGAAAAAAGAAAATGGAAACAAAAATTACTAAATGAAGAAAGAGAAAATAAAATAAAGAATAAAGTAAGGACTTATTTATGTACCCCTAATCTCTCTCTCTCTCTCTTTCTCTCTCTCTATATATATTTGGAAATGAATAGGTCTACTAAGAGATTTATATTTTTTTAAGAATTATTTATTTCATTCTTATATGGGTGTAAGTTTTCAGCTTGTTACTTTCGTCAGAGAATATTTAGTAATTTACAAGGTTTTTTACTTGGATGTAGCACAAGGCAATATGAATGGGGCACCCAATGAGGCTTGAACTCACTTATGTAGGTTTGATAGTTGAATGAGTGAGTTCAAGACTCATTGGGTGTTCCAGTTGTCGGTTGGAATGTTTTCAGCATCTTATTTTAAAATGTTCGGTTAGAAAAATGTTTACTCATAGAGTTAGTGATTTTTAGTTATTAAAAATATTAGTAGTAAACCTTTTTTCAACCGAATGTTTTAAAACAAAATGCTGAAAATGTTTCAACCAACAACTTCAAAACAAAATGCTACAAATAATTAAAACAGTAAAAATTCAAAATGTCAATTCAAAATTACACTATCCCTGATGACGATCAAAAGTATGGGTCAAAGTGCTTGGGCAGAAGATATGGGACAATTCCTTTACAATCTAGATCCTAAGAAGAATAACAAGGAGACTTGAAAAAATGAAATCAAAAATAATAAATACACAGTGTCCCATTGTCTTTAACAAAACTTGCTTATATATATATATATATATATATATATATATATATATATATATAATGTTATTGAAATATATGATATTGAAAAATATCAAGTAACACTTGGACCATTTAATTATTTTCTGTTTCTGTCAAAATTACTAAAATGAGCTGTTGTTACTACTATTCACTAATTCTTCTGCTTCTTCAAGTATCTGTCATATTCCAAATCTTTTGGTAATATTCATCAGAACCCTTTTAAATTGATGCAACATTAGTATGACATTCTATGATATCTCTTACCTTGATCAATGTTAATCTTTCTTTATCTCATGAAGTTATTCACCGTATTAGTCTTTCCATTGATCTTTGTAATTGGACTCAGAGCTTGTTTTCTAGAGATTTTGTAAATTTCCATATTTCACATTAATATCATACATTGATCATGTACTTTAAATATCATATATGCCTGCTTCTTTCTGTTAGGGTAATATTCTGGGGGAGTCCCCCGGCATAATGGTTAATGTGCTGTACTAAATGGGTTCTAAATCAAGTCATGCTATTATGTTCATTTTCAAACTAATACACTTTGGATATGAACCCCTTTTCTCTACAGCTAGGGATTAAATTGAACCACTAGGATGGCATGGGTATTAAATAAACCAAAAAGGTTAACATAGGATTTAGCAAATGAAAAAAGTCATCAGTCATCTTGATCATAATATTATCACTATTATACTACTGCAGTCGAGGGCAACCTGAAGGCTCCCCTTTTCAATAGCTACTACACCAAGGTGTAGGGGAGGGCGCTACTCCTTTCCCTGGATTGCTCCACTTTACCCTTGATACGTACCTTATAATGCTGAGTGTTAAGCAAGGAAGTATCAAGTACCATTTTTTAAGTCTTTGGTATGACTCGACTTAGGATTGAACCCAGATCTCCCGGGCCATTGGTGAACACTCTAACCACTAGGCCAATAATTATACTAATTATACATAATTATACTAATAATAAGTATAATTATACATAATTATACATAATCATACTACAATTGCTACCAATGAACACATGTGCAATCTGTTCTTCCATGATTTTCCAAGAAAGTGGCTACTATATCCATTGCCAACCTTGACAAACTACCGAGATTGAATTCTTAATGAATAAAAGCCTGCTGCAATTTTTAAATAGAATCAATGCAAGATTTTTAAATTTCTTATTGCTTTTAGCTTTGCTACTAAAAGAAAAACAGTATAAAAAGATTTGAATTAACTTATACAATTCAAATTTTTCATGCAAGAAATGTCAAGAAAATTGAAAAAGAGAAAAGAATCTTCCAGAAACATTTCTGGAAGAGTCTTTTCTCTCTTCCTCAAAAAATACTTTTTTTTGTACTGAAGAAAGTTCTTTTTATATTCAATCATTTTGTCTTTTATTTTATTTTAAAATTTGTCAATGTCTGCCCCTCTTTTTTCTTATCTTACAAATACTATACAATGCTCATCTACAGACATTTATACTTCAGTTACTCTTTGTTTCACTTGTTTGGTTAGAGGCAGCCAAAGGAAAAAAAAAAAATTGAAACAGTGTGTACTGAGTGGAAGTCTTTAAGGGCAAAAGGCAATAAATCCTTCTTGGTTCAAAGCAGCAGAGATGAATGAATTCTTCCTCTCTTATCATTGTTATTATCATTATTATTCCATTCCTTGGGTTTTTCTATCTATTTTTTCCATGTTATTTCTTTATAAAACAAATCGGATCAGTCCTGACTGAAAATAAAGGAAGGGTAGAAACAAAACAAGAAAAAGTTGAATATTTTCCAAGTTGATCTGATTTGCTAATCAAGAAGGGCAGACAACTCTGCACTTATAGTTTTTGCCAACTTTTGCTTTGATGCATTGTACTTGTTTACAAAGTTATCTTAAATACTTCTGAATGAAAAACAGGATTGTTCTTTTGTCACATTCATCAACTGGTATAAAAACATATATCCTTTAACAGTTGACTGAAATCATCATCTTGCAATAATGACAAAACATTGTATTGTATGAGTTTTAAAAAGAATTAGATAATGAAAATTTTTAAAAAAATTTATTCTAAAGATTCTCATAATGGAATGATGGCTAGCAAAATCATGTATTATTCTGGGGTGTAGTTTGATTCCAATGACAGGAAAGTATAATAGACATGACTTTTAAAGAAATTCAAAAGTCAATTTAAAAGGTCTGTTAGGGACTAGTACTACTGGAACTTTCAAATAGTAAGCAGGTTTGGGGTTTTGTCAGTGCATTGATCCATTTTAAATCATGACATCTCTTGCCCACTTGTTGAGGTTAAAAGGTCAAATCTTTGCATGGATTAATTGGATCTTTGATTTTTGTTTTGGTTAATGTGAGAAGAGATACTCTCTCACAAGAGTTGGGTTGGGACCCTTAATTAAGCAAGCCCACATTGTGGTTTGATTAGATGACCAATTAAAACCTGATATGTGGAAGGGATACTCTTCCCACAGATATAGATCAGCACATTTGATTGGCTGAACAGTCAAAAAGTAGTAGAAGAATATGAAATGATCAGTGATTGGTCAGCCAATCTGGAATGTTTGTTCCCAAGGGAATCCTCTATAAAAGTTTACAGCTAGATGAGAAGAGATCTTATGTCCATACAGAAGACAAGAGAATAAAAGAAATCTCTCCAAAAATGAAGGCTTCTCCAGCAAAAGCACACTCTGAAAAATTGGGTAAGATTGAAATTCTTCACCAACCAGACACCTTATTTACCTGTCTTTCAAATACAACAAAAAGTGACAATATATGTGTATATATATAATTGATACCCCATTGTGTTTCAATAAATAGCTGTTAATTGTTAAAAGAGAGTTTTTCTTTTCTTTCAGTTGCCAACACCCAGAAAACTTGTTCCAATGAACTACCTCAATTGTCAAAAGAAGTTCCATATAGATTGTGTCATCCTTCATTTGTGGATCTTTCAAACACAACATGTGCACAGAGGGAGTTGATAAACTAATTTGCCAGAAACACATGTAGTATTCATAGAATTAAAGCCACAATTAAGTACCATGACTAGTATAGGACCACAATCACAAAACCACGTTTATTTCTTGAGGTTAACTTTTCCTTTGGAATATATGGTGTGGCTTTGCCTGGTTAATAGGGGAAAGGACACACTCCTTTATAAGGTATCCCACTCTCACAAATCATTAGTCAGGTAGTTTCTTTTATATTCCAAACTACTTAACTTTATCTTCAAGTCCAGATTCTTATGAACTTTTTGAATCTAACAAAAGCTCTTAATTTCCATGTTCCCAAGATTACCATGGGGATTTGGACAATCTGCACCAGTGGCAAGAAAACAATATTAGCTGGGTTCCGGAAGGCTTTTCTCCCAGCCAAGCAGGGCTGAGTTTATTGCTCAGCACCTGAGATGCCCTAAAAGGGGTAATGGCCACACAAGAGTTGTGTATGGTACTCCACTATAAAATGATTCCATGACAAATGTCACCTGGTGAAAAGTTGGATAAATAAATACTTCAGCAGTGATGAACTTTGACTTGTCACCTGATAATTATGCCTCAACAAATATCCAACGCATTCACCATCCAGATTGTAGAGGGTTAGTGCGTGTGAGTGTGTACAAGCAGAGTCTGTCTGGCTCTCCTAAAAATGATAGATTATTTCTGTATAGTGTGCCTAGTGTCTGTACTTTCTACATGGAATCAAATTGTCTCTTCTTTTCACACTCAACAAAGAGCAGAGTGTGGTAACTGTATCTTGCATTTCACTTCATATTAATACCTTTGAGAAAAGTTTGCATCTGGTTATTCTCCCTCTAGCAGTATGTAAATAGTAGAGCAAACTAGGCTCTTTAACCATGGTATGGCAACCAGTCTAGGAGAAGGAAAATTAAATTCAAACCTTTTAAACTTTGCTTTAAAAATTGACTGTTTTACATCCTGCTCATGGAGGAGAGTTGGTAAATACATCTACATATATACTCTATCACCAATATTAAGCACTCTTCCTCTATAAATACAGCAAAGCAAACTATAATAGACACACACACACACATATCAAGTGAGAGAGAGAAATTGATAACAAGGTAATCCAAGTAGAAGGAGGGATTTATTTAGAAGCAAAGTCGTCACTATTGCATTTTGGTTCTAATGAACTATCATCAGACCTTTGAGGGATGAGATTAGTGATGTTAAATCAATGATGGATGTTTAAAAGTACAAAATTAACAAACATAGGAAAAATTTGGATAACAAGCAAAAGTTGGCCATTTAATCAGTGAATCAGTGTTTGCTTCTCAATAGATATCTCTTTCTACTTGGATTACCTTGTTATCAATTTTTTTCTATATATTGTCGGATTACTCTCCATTATTTACTTATATATATATATATATATACACATTCATTTTTCCATATAAAAGAGAAATAGAGAGAATAGCAGGGTTATATACAAGAAAAACTTCCCTAAAAAACAAACCTATTTTTAATTTGTTTTTAATAACATGTTTCTCAGCTGATTTTTTAGACCAGAGTTTTAATTGCAGAAATAGAGGGAAGTAAAGAGATATAAATTTGATGAATTTGGTGCTTAACTGGGGATAGATCAGAAAATATAAATTTTCTTTTATGTTAAGTGTATTGAAAATTTGATAATGAAAGGCTTGGTATTATGTCATGTGGTTCTGACAAGTGTAGCTGTTGTCTTTTATGGTCAAGGCAGCATGTACAAAATTTGAGAGCATAAAATATAAGTTCAAGTAGATACTAGATATCTAGTTCTTAACTATAAATCAGCTCTTGGCTTGCAGTGTCTTCCTACTCTTCTCTCTAAAAAAAGAAAAAAAAGAGAGAATGTTAAGCTGTAAACAATATAATTAACAGAATTTTTTTCATATTTCTCTAATCCAAATCCTACAAGTTTTTGATTAAAAATTTGTTTATAGCCATCAGTACCCTGTCCCTTATTTATGGTAATGGATAAGGTTTTTAAAGAAGAAGTACAGGTTTTGGGAATCGATTGAGTGTGATATTGCTTTGTGAAGTGGTTTTCAGAAGAATTCATCAGATTGTTAGACATGCTACAAAAGGTTTTGTGATGAACCCAAAAAGATAACAAGAGGAGTAAGAGAAGAAAAGCTTCTGGAAAATCCTCAATGTCAAAGGATTTTTGAATTATGATATTACAGAATACATTCTCAAATAAAATTACTATCCACTTGCAATGGGGAAGTCCCGATGACATTGTGGTTAACATACAGGACTGCAATATTCAACTTGATAAAATAAAGTATCCTGGTTAATACTCTCTAATTTGGTGGTAGTTATTAAATTGGCAATTTCCTGATTTACTGATTACTTTGTTTAATGGAATATCAACCTTCATGGGTTATTTAATGCCAAATCTATCCGGTAGTATTTAATCCATAACTGCAGGGAAGGAAAAGTGGTTCACACAATTTGCTTATAAATCCACTCAATCCTCACATATCTTATTTTTACTAAGTATATTTAAATTTCAGAATATATGATGCTATTTGTTGGCAACCCAAAAGTTGATTGATAGATTCTGACTGCATGTCAACCTTTTTAGGATTATTTCATGCCTAGAGGTTAAGGAATAGCATTCATTGTATGTTCATATTTTTTGTGTATATGGTCCTCTTGAAAACAAATAATTTTTAAACAGATCTATTTGAGGCATAGATAGTACTACCAATTTGGTTCAGAGTGGACGTAGGAGTAATGGCAATGAAGAGGTACTCCATACTCCCTAGATATCCAGAATAGGAGCCTCACCATCAGATGCAATTTAGTGTCATACCAAGTACAGAAAGAAAGAGAGGTACAAACATCTGTAATATATAGATAAATAAACAGATCTTTTATTTTTTTCATCTTCTCTTAAACACCCTCGATATGGCTAAAGGGCTCTAACTTTCCTGCTATTTTCTCAGAAGCAATGGTTGAGCACCATAAATTCATGCCTTTCTTAGTGAATGCAAGCTCTGATTTTCACATTGATAAATGTGAAGTCAACTTGCATCTTTGAAGTGAGTCTGCTACACTCAACAAACAGTCATCAAAAGAGTTGGAATTTAATCCAGAAGGAAACAAAAAGAAGAGATAGAGATAAGGTGCATTACATGTCATAAAAACAAAAAACAAAAAAATGAATGTTCATTTATTAAATAATCTAAAAAAGACATGTCATAGTTGCAATAAATATGAACAAATTGTCTGAAAATGCAGAAAATAATTGCAATACATTTTTTATGTTTTTGAAATGAAACTCTTCTTGGCAATTATTGGTCCTTTTAAATTAAACTTTTCAAGTTCACAGCAGCTGATTTTTTTTCTTTGTCAAAACAACTAAAGTGAGAATGCCAATCTTAAAAATCAACGCATATTGATGAGTGGAACATCATATAGGAAAAAAATCATTTCAAAGTAACAACTGAAATTCACATTTGATTATAACTTAAAAGAAACTCTTCTTCCATTCCTTTTTTTTATTATTTGATCAAATTGAAACTTGTATGTTAGGAGTGTGTCAAAAAGAAGCAATGCATTTTTAATCACTAGCAAATATTATTAATGAAGCACACTAACTCACGATGCACACAGAACATATCCAACAAAGATCCATACAAGTGATACATTTGTACAGACATATGAGGTATGGAGGTGCACTTAACATAATAGTTATTGTCATAGGAAATGGAATTAGTGGCCAAAGTTTGAAACCCTGGACAAGGCTGTTTGCATTTCACTTTGCACTAATGACCTCGGGAAGAGTATGAATACATCTTTTCTCCCTCCAACTATAGTTAAAAAGTAGGGCAGACTGGATTCTTTTGCCTTAGGTAACCAGGAGGAAAACTCTGAATTAAAACAAGCTTTATTCTGCTGAAAAACTGACCTTGTGACGCATACACTCAACCCTTCTGTCATGGACAGGATGTGACAAGGGTAATTTTTAAGCAGAGTAAAGCTTGTTTGCAACCAAAATTTTTTTTTCTAGACTGGTTGCCTTAACAAAGCTAAAGAGCCCAGTCTTTCCTACTATTTACCTATAACTAGGCAGGAGAAGAGATGAATCCATGCCTTTCAGAAAGGCATGAGCACAAAGTGAAACACATAGCACCATCCAGGATTTGAATTCAGGTCACAAAGTTCATTTTATGATTACTGTCATACCATGCATGCTTGCTTCATATATAGGGAGAAAGAGAGAGAGAGAGAGATAGAAAAAAATGTGGAAAATATAAGAATATAAATAGATATGCACATAGCACAAAGCCTAAACAACTTTAGAATTTTAAATAAGCAGTATTGGAAAATTTGATCAAAAGAAAGTTATTTCTAAATAAGTTAAATTTTGATAAAATATTGATAGAATACAATTACTTTCATATATAAACCTGATATATATCGTATGTTTTTCTGATTTAGTGCTCATCACGGAGAAATGATTTGCATGTTTGTAGTTCCAAAATCTAAAACTGTTTAACTTGGTGTTCAAATGAATGTAGTGTAAAGTAATAAACATCAACATATCTTTTGTAAAATAAAACATCTCTCAAAGTCTCAGAAATACCAACATACACACAAAACAAAATAAACTGCTTTTAATGTGGTGCTTAAATGAATGTGGCCTTGTGCTAAAAGGTGTTTTCGAGTAATAAGTATCAACATGGCTTTTGTAAAATAAAATGCAAATCTGTCAAATACCAAAATACACACAAAACTAAATGAGATAGCATAATAAATTTTATATAATTTGGTCTGGTTTATTTGTTTAATAGCATATCAACCCCTTATGGGTTATTTAATACTGAAATTTGATACAATATCACATACCCAACAAGGTTAGATATATCTGGCAAGGACACGGTACAGTATATAAGGTGTTTGGTTGAAAAGTGCTTCTGAGCGAAATCATCTGGAAGAAGTAGGTTCAATCCCAACTACATGTAAGAATAACAAGGAATACTTACTATAACTTAACACTTGTAACCAGTCATAGTTAACAGAATTGGAACAGTCTACCCCCATGGATTAAATAAAGGGTTCAGTTTGAGGTTTTGCATAGGCTCTTGAGTTTGACATGAAATACCTGAAGAAGGCCGAAAGACATATTGGGCAAAACATTGTAAGTATAACACTGGAGATGAGGTCAATAGTCCGAATATTCAAAGTGATAAAAAATTATCAGTTTTCATCTCAGAAATTTAGACAAATATCACTATATTTGTATACACAAAATGTATATATATATATATATATATATATTTACAAGCATGCACAAAAATACAAATTCATGAATTTCATATTATAGTGCTTTACCATTGAGTAATGGAGAGCAGACTTGTTTACAATGTCTTGGGTTCAATTCTCACTAGGTGCCTCACAATCAGGTGAGAATAAGCTAAGTTTACTAAATTCCTACATGTATAAATCGAAGGTGTGGTTAGCATAACAGTTATCATTATAGGAAATGGAATTGGCAACCTAAGTTCAAATCCTAGGCAAGGTAGTTTACATTTCACTTTGCCCAAGGAAAAGGCATGAATTCAATCTAGAGGTAAATAGTAGAGCAGACTGGATTCTTTAGCCTTGGTAAGGTGACCAGCCCAGTAGAAGAAAATCTCTGAATTCAAACCAGCTTTACTCCACTAAAAAAAATTGTCCCCATGTTACATCCTACCTATGGGGAAAGGGTTGGGTATATATATATATATATATATATATGTATAAATATAATGTGTGTATTTGTGTAGGGATAGGATGAATAGCATATTACAAACAGATTTTCCTTTCTTCCTTTATCTCCTGAATTCCTTTTTCTTTCTCTCTCCTAGTTTTATAAAGCCAAGCAGTTCATCATTTCCATAAATCTGCTCTACGAAAACCAACTATCCACAGTTGGAAGAATGGCAGTGGCTCTGCTTAAAGAGGTGCAGGTAGGATCAGTATTGATCATCTGTTAGCAAGCAAGTGAGCGAACCAGGATAGTGAGAACAATTATTATTGTTATTCAACAGCTTTCACTGACTAACTGACAAGCTGGTTGTTGGTGGAACAGGATGCAAGTGAAAGAAGATTCTGTCCTCACCTGACAGGTGTATAACCCCAAATATTAACCTGTTATATTTCTTTCTGATTTTCTGGCCAGCATTTATTGTCACGGTTACTACATGCTTCATATGAGAAGAATTAACTGAGCAAACCACTTCAAATTTTGATTGATTTTATCAAAAAAGCATAAATACTCAGACTGGTTGATGAAAATCATTATCAGTTCTTTTAGTAATGTTATTTAAATCAATGTTTGGCAGTTAAAATACATCCATTTGCTTTCAAATGAACAGAAAGATACAAACTTTGTTTGTGTAAATAGTTAGTTAAGGTTAGATCTAGTTTGTATTTTTGTTATGTTACGGGATCAAAAATATGCATTGCTGTTCTATTTCGCAAAGTACAAAGTGACTTGTCATTTCCTTCAATATAAAAGGTTTATTTCTGACTGCAACAATTTCATAGCTGTCAGATGCAAACAAAGAAAGAAAGATAGGTAGAGAGATCTACTGTTGATGCATAGACACCCAGAGAGACCCATAGATGGCAGATGAACAAACAAAAACACCCAACTTTGATTTCTTCATCCTCTGCTCTGAAGTATGAACTCCCCAAACTTATTCCAACTCAAATAAAATAACTTTGCTTATATCTCTCAATTATTTTATACTCTAACAATATAAGGACATGGGTCTTCAATTTTCATGGGTGACGTCATCCCTCAAGAGAGCCGACATGTACTCAGTTTGTTTACTTTTCAATATCCAGCCTTCAACCTATTATTTCTAAACAAGCTATCAACTTAATAATCTGCCAACCAGTGCGACAAGTGTACCTTATGACTTTCTTGACTTACACTTCCTTTCAAAGTTTCTAGCTAATTACAATTTATCAATACAAATAAAATAATTACCTAATATAATTATCATTCTTCCTTAAATTACTTCTTGAGTAGTATTTGATTCCCTAAAATTAGGCAAAAATTAAGGTTTCAGAAAGTTGCATAATATGCAAGTGTATACTGTAATTTAAAAAAAGGTTAATAAGTCAGTAAAGTTTAAATTTCGTTAGGACATGTTTGGCTGACACAGATCTCATCTTGTTAGATTAAATGATTGACTGACATGTCAACCCATGTAGGGCTATTTTATGCTTAGAGGTTTGAGAATTGTGTACATTTACATTTTTTGTGCAGTTTCTTAAGAGTTTTTTTTTTAATGTTTTGCATATGGTCCAATATGATTTTTTGATTGATTGGTTGGCATATCAATCTTTGTAATTTATTTAATGCCAAATCCATTTTCATACAAATAATCAGTTCTATTTCAAACAATTCAGTTTAGCATTTGTACACAGTTCAATTGTCAAAAAACATTTCAAGCTATTCATTTCAGTCAAACAGTTCTAATTCAAACAATTCAGTTTAGTATAAGTATAGATTTTGTTTACACACAGCTAAATGTCAAAAACAGTTCCATTTCAAATAATTCAGTTTAGCATAAGTATGCAGTTTAGTTCTATTTAGATCTATTTGACCCATAAATAGGACCCTATCATGTGCTACCACCCTAGGCCAGAGTGAACCTGGGAGCAATGGCAATGAAAGGGGCTCCACATTCCCCAAAGCTCCAGCATTACTGGAACCTCACCATCAGATTATTTAGTGTCATATCCAGGTCTTACCTCTCTACAAAGGTGCAGTCAGAGTATTCTACAGCCCCAGCAGACTGGGCAAGATTTTTTTGAGGATTATAGTTTAATCATATTTACTAACCCCTCTGATCGGCCAGGATATGACACAGGGTCAATTTTTTAAGCGGAGTTTAACAGGTTTGAATTCAGAGTTTTCCTTCTCCTAGACTAGTTGCCTCACCAAGGCTGAAGAACCTTGTCTGCCCTACTATTTACCCATAGCTGGAGGGAGAAGAATTGGATTCATACGTTTCCCAAGGGTATTAGTGCTATGTGAAATGCAATCAGCCTCGTCTAGGATTTGAACTCATCTCGCCGTGTCCATTTCCTACAACGATAACCATTACACCATGGGCATCTCCAGTTTAATAAATATCATTGAGAAGTTAACATTTGTGGTTCCATGGTTGTCTTTGCTCATACTACAAATGTAACAGCTACATGATGTTTTAGAGCCAACCTAAAATCATTATTTTAGTTCTTCAGGAATTTCTTTTTGTATACAATCTCTATCAAATACAAATAACTTTTAAACAGGCTTATTTACCCCAGAGATGTCACCTTAAGAGGTACTACCATTCTGGCTTGGAGTGAACCCAGATCTCCAGAACTTGACCATCACTACTGGATGCAGTTTAATGTCATGCGGAGAAGGAGGAAGAAAAAAAAGAAGGCGTAAAGGAAGAAAGGTAGGAGGTGATAAATCAAGAGAAAAATCTAATTAAATATATATATATATATATATATATATATATATATATTTTTTTTTTTTTTTTTGATGGCTTATAAGATGCACTTTTTTCCCAAAAAATATCCCAGAAAATCATAGCTCCTTCTCTTCCTCATTTTAACAAACCTTTTAAGAAAGTAGAACTGATTCCAGAACAGAAGGCTCAGAGATTAGGCAAAGATACTATAATATAATTCAAAGTAGAAAAGCATAAAGTTTAGGAACAAGCAGAATAATGTATAAAATTATTTTTTTGTAATATCTTCATCCCAGTTGCTTTGATCACTATTGTGAAACTTTGATCACTATTGTGAAACTTTTACAACATTTTAACTTATGATATAAAATTATTTAAATCCCTAATTCATTCTAATCAATGAAAAAAAAAACTCAAAATAGGATAAAAGATTTTGATATGCAATTTAAGCTACACAAAACCACCTGCAGGGATTTTAATCTATGGAATAGATTAGCCAGTTTAAGTTACATCTTTTATTGTAAGGGAATGAAAACAGTTTTCTTTCCTTTTTTATTACAGGAAATTAACTGGCATTCTTCCTTAAAGGAGTAAGGAAAATTAGGCAATTTCCACTTGGCAGGATACCTTCATAAAGACTAGAAATTAAATAAGGCAAATTTGAACTTTATGAGATGAATTTCTGAGATGTTAATTTAGTAGTAAAAGAGTTAAATCTATAGTTTGAAGCTTATATTTTGTCAATGTGTGCATTTATTAAATTATTAGACTGTCTGTGAACCTGTTGGGTTTCTATTACACAGCAGTCGATGACCATTTTGATCCTTCTATTTCAGAGGGAGTGTAGGATTTTAATCAGTATTTCATTGTTATTGACAATTTGGATGACTAAAATTAATGTTCAGTATTAAAATATCATTTGATTGCAAATGAGAAATTGTCTCATAGCATTTTAAATTTATTGTTCAAATAAAAATCATGCTATGAAGTTTTGTTTTTTTGCTAGGTTACAGTTATGCACACACACAAACTATATATTTATATATATGAATAAACTTATTAAAGGGAATTTTAGGAAGGTATAGATTTAGTATGTATTCACCAAACTGCTTTTTCAAAGACAGGATGTGACAAAAGATCAAATTTTCTAGTTGAAGAAAGCTGGTTTCAATTTAGAGATTTCCTTTTCCTAGATTAATTGCCTTATCAAGGTTAAATAACCCAGCATGCCCTATTATTTAGTGATTTAAAAGTTTTAGAAGCAATATTCTTTAAGTCATTTTTCTTTTTTTTTCTCTGGAAAATGTGGCACTGGAACTACCAAAAATTTGAAAATTCTGCAATAAAAGGATAAAAAAAACCCCCAACAAAAAACAAACACTTTTCTACTTGTGATACGAGACATGTAGAAGATCAATAAATTGAATGGATTAAAATTTCTTTTTTTTTTCAATTTCTGAACGGAACAAAAAAAATAAAAAATAAAAAATTATAAATGGTAACTTGCACAGATTTAAAAGAATTGATGCTGCTACGCATCAATTTCTTCTGGACTGACTTTAACCAATTTGGCAAAAATTAATTGCACTAATTATATAAAAGAAATGGAATTAAAAAGAAAATTATGGCAGCTAAAGAAGATGACAAAGACTGGACTAAGATGGAAAATAACAGGATGCAAAAAATAACTTGTCAGAAGCTATGCTGTGAGAGATGGTGGGAGGGTTCTATTTTGAAATACTTTACTCCTTTTAAAATTCATGTTCTTTGACTCATTGTAGTAAAATTTATAAAAAGACTAAGACCATTTATACAGGAAGTAAAAGAAACTGGACCACCTATTTGAAATTATTAACTTTCTTTGTATCACCTTTCATTTTTAGCAAAGTCATTTTTTTCTAATCAAAAAATTACTGCAACAAAATAAAACTATTATTTTGTTTACGACTTGAAAAATTATTCAGGTCCAATACTAGAAGATATTTTTTGATAGTTCTAAATATATGTAATTCTTATTAGGTTAATTATTCTGTCAATATAACATCTTGATTTTATCTCTTGTTGTATAGACTGGAGTAATGAACTACGAATTTATAACAACAAAAAGGTGTTTTTATTATTTATAGCATTTAATGAATTATACCTAAATTTTTATAAAATATTGTGAGTGATAAACTACCAATTTTTGAGGTGAAAAATTGGTCATAAAAAGTCATTCATTACACTGTGGATACACAGTATATATAAGCAAATACAAACATTTTTAACAAATCAAATTTTGATAATCCATGTCAAAGATCATCTCTCAATAAAGAAACTTTGCCATATTTTAAATTTTCTTAAAAATGTCCTTTCATTTAAACAAAGTTACAAGAATATTTTAAGAATTGTTTAAAATTATACCTGGACTAAGTTAGAAAGACTCATAAAAAATTTTCGAAATAATAATTAGTCTTTTTATTTTGGCTTTGATGCTATAATAACAAAATAATATTTGCTACATCAACTGTATGAAAATTATATGCAAATATAACACTTATCATCGAACAGAAGCAATATCTTTTATTTTATAAAGCAAGATATTCTATCTTTATTTTTGAGATTAGAGGAGCTGTGCCCTGACAAGCTTTAACTGAAATCAGTGGAATCAATAAAAATCAAAAACTAAATTATATAGTTATAGCTATACTGATGAATGTTTTATCTATTAAATCATTGAAAATCTTTGGATTTTGAAGGATAAAATTTTTTTGAAAGAATTGGATTTTGGAAAGGAATGTTTAGCTTAATCTTGAAGAAAAGAAAATATACATAATACAGATGAGTAAATATTATACACTGATGTGCTCAGACTAGTGTCCTCATCTTGGCTATTATTATAATCACAGTTAACTGTTGTACCCAAGCAATTGGTCTTCTTCAGGTGCCTATTATAGTGGGTCATAACTGTGACTATAATTCAATCAAAGATGAGGACACTAATCTAGGAATATCAGCATATAATAATAATAATTTTGCCTAAGAAATTCAGACAAAAATTAGATTTTTAGTTTGAATAATATTTTACAAGGAACAATTTTGTTTGTATTTAAAAATATTAAAAATTCTCGAGGCCTGTAAATTTGAAAGTTTTCTTGATGTTAACATATACAGATTTCTTCCTTTATTAATCAAATCATTTACAATTTCCTAAGAACATTTCCAGCTTTAAAAAAAAAAACAAATCCAATTACGCAAAAAAGATTAAAAACTAAAATAAGTGACTATATGAAAATGTGTATATGTAGCACAAACTTATTTAACACAAAATAAAATCTAAGAAACCCAAAAGAAGAATATAGAAATGTATGTAGAATAAAATGAAATTTGAACATCCAATAACATTTTTGGATATTTTGTGTATGTAAACATTTTAATTACTCTGTTGATATTTTTTGTTGTTTGGTATGAGGGTAAGTTGAAGGGAACTTAATCCACTTACCAAAAGTCCATATCTATTCAGATTTTGGTGTTTATTCGTCAATTGAAAAATACTTTCTTATTATCTACGCAGCAACAGAATCAGCAGCAGCATCCAAAGTTGAAGTTGCCAGCCAGAACCTCCTGTCTGCGGTGACCACTTTTGTTAATATTATGAATTAAGGACAAAGACTAACCATGGAGTCCAGTCAAGGTGGGCAGGCAGGTGAAAAAATGGTAAGGTGAGAAAATGAGAGAGAGAAAGAGAGAGAGAGGAAATGTGCAAGCAGTCAATGAATGAAAGAAAACAGGAAGGAAAGAAGTACTCAAAGTGAGAAGAAGAAAAAAGGAGAAAAGGAGAAACTTGAGAGGAGTTGAACTGATGAAAGGAATAAAGAAAGAAAGAAAAAATGAGATAGAAAGAAAGAAAATGGAATAAATACAGAAGAAAGAAGTGGAGGAAAAAAAACAAATATATATAGAAAGAGAGAGTGAGAGATACAGACAGAAATAAGATAAGAAAGAAAAAAATGAGTAAGGGAAAGAAAATGCTTAGATGGAAAATGAAAGAAGAATGGATGAAATAAGGAGAAAACTAAGAAGAAGAAAAGTATGAGGAAAGAGGAAGAAAAAGAACAAAAGAAAATATCATTAAAAAAAGTGAAAACTGCTGAAAAAACTTCCTTTGTGAAAGAAATAAAAGAAGAAGGAACAAAAATACAAATGGATAAACAACAGTAATGAAAATGTAGAAGCAAGTGGTGAGAAGAGAAAAAAAAGAAAAAGAAATACAAGAGAAGGGAAAGACATAGAAGCAAGATGAAAAAAGAAAAAAGTTGAATTTAAAAGGATGAAAAAGATACTGAGAGAAATAGAGACATGAAAAGGAAGAGATAAAAAGCAGCTGAGGCATCTTAATGTAGAGATGCTGTTAGGTAGCTAGTGTTACTTAACCATTACTACTTTAAACCTCATTGAGTGACCTACACTTGTGACCTTATTTCAGACTAAGCAAAGTTTATTTAATATCTGAAAAGAAAGTGAAAAAGGGATAAATAGAGAGGAGAATGATATAAGTGGGTCAAAAAGAGAGAAAAGGAAAGAGTTAAAAAAAAAGAAAAAAATATAAGACAAAGGAGAATGAAAGAAAAAGATGTGGAAAGAGAAAAAAAACAATGAAAAAAAAAAAGAAATGAAGAATTAAAATGCGAGAGGAGTGAAAGAAAAAGGGAACATTGGGAAAGAAAGATAAAAGGAAGGAAGCCAAATTCAACTAAAGCAGAAACAGATGACAAATAATGGCAACTGTGATCAGAGAAAGGTGTATATACATATATATATATATACACACACCCAGACACACTTAAACACCTATACATATTTTCACATGCACATAGACATTAATATAAGTCTTAACCTAAATGCCATATTTAAATGTCTTGTGTTCTATGAGGCTGTCTATCTTGAATAACATTGTCATATTTTATATCTGTCTCTCTTGCTATACTATCAAGACCTACTATGTTGTGCTGCTGTCACAGTTGGTTTGACAGCAGCAGTAAGGTAAGTGCAGTCACAGGTAAAGAAAGCCATAGAGACAAGTGCATTTGCGCACACAGATGCAACAGTAGAATTGCAGCTGTTATTATCTGTACATATAGTAGAAATATTAGGGGATCTATTGAATAAAGCAGTAACTCCACAGCCAAATTTACAGCATCACCCCAACCCTAATTTCAACACTTCTTCACAACTTGATCGAAAATCTATATCAAAGGAAAAAAACTAGATGTAAATGATATTTTCAATGGAAATAAAATGAAAAGAAGATTCAAAGATTTTAAGATATTTTGTTCAAATTATATATATATATGTATAAATTATATACATGTATAAAAATTATATATATATATATATATATATATATATATATATATATATATATATATGTGTGTGTATATATTATATGTGTAAATAAATTCATATCCTATATATATATATATATAGATCTATTATATGTATATATATTCATTATATATAAATGTATATCATATGTATGTATAAATTCATTATATATAAATATATATCATATGTATGCATAGATTTATATCTATATATATTATATATATACATAAATATTATATTCATAAATCCATATGATATATACATATATGTTATATTTATAAATCCATATGATATATACATGTATTTATAATTCCATATTATAAATACATATATTTATAAATCCATATTATATATACGTACATATAATGTTTATATAAATTCATATTATATGAATATATAAATACATTACATATACATATATACAAATAAATACATATGCATATATGCATATCTAAAATGCATCATATAAACATATATAAACACACACACATATACAGATATATGTACAGAAATATGCATACATACAAGGGTCGTTTAAAAATTAAATAGGAAGCAATATTTACAGCTGCATCTTTTTCAAAGAAATCAAAAGTGATGGGTCCTTACATGTCCCAGAAGATTGTTAGCATCACCTTCTTTACTGACTGATGCACTTGGAACTTTTTTCTTTACTGTAGAGTCAGTATGTTTCTACGCCATAGATTGTCTTTTTGACTAAGGTTTGTAGTGGCAAACCCATATTTAACCCATTTGTAAACCCTTTTTTTCAATAAAGAGATCAGAGGAAGAATTGAGACTATCCAGACCACAATAATGTTAAAATTAACCACAATACTTAGAAGAGTCCTGGAAATCTGAGAGGACTTGCTCTTGCTCAAACTTAAGAGGAAAACCACCAGTTAAAACCAGTGTGAAAAACTCTCAAAATAGTTGATAATGCTTTATCCAAAAGAAAATAAATAAAACAATTTGAAAGTTTTTCAAGTCACATTTAAATTTTTTTTTAAATTTTGAATCAATTTTAAAACTTTAATTTTAGAGAAATGTTTCATGATTAAATTCAGTATCAAAAAGAAAACTAAAATTGGAAAATGTGTCAATCCCGTTTGTGTCAATGCTCAATAATTATCTTAAAACCAAAAAAGTATTTTTAAATCATACTAGCATTAAGATGAGCTTTCCAGGTGTGTTATAGAAAGAAAAAAAAAACAAATAATTAATAGAAATGTGAACAGGTGACAAAATGAGTAAACAGTTAATGAAGGTGACTGACTATACCTGTAAAAGAGTCTGCTTAGAAACTAAGATAATTGAACCAGTGGTCAATATATAAACAAAGATTTAAACAATAGAATAAAACAAAATTTCAAATGTTGATTTTTAAGGAAAACAGACCCACCCTACTTAAAAGACACAATTTCCCTATTGGTGGTTACTGATATAGGAAGTGGACTCAGCTACTTAAGTTCAAATCCTGAATGAGACTGTTTGCATTTCACATAACACTAATACCCTTCGGGAAAAGTATGAATCCAACTATTCTCCTTTCAGTTATGGGTAAACAGTAGGGCAGACTGGGCTCTTTAACCTTGATATGGTAACTAGTCTAGGAGAAGGAAAACTGAATCCAAACCAGTTGTAAACCTGGAGAAGGATGGGTTCTGCCAGGCTATTCCTGCCTAGGATATGCTGTATGCTCCAATGACCAAAACCAGGTTATAAGACCAATGAAAAGGATATATAAAGCTAAGCTGAGGATAAATAAAACACCTGTGAAATGCTACACAAAAGTTTTATCAAACCGTTAGAATAATTTGTAAAAAATGGTTCCTTACCTGAAAGGTGCCATAGTTCAGTACAATACTTTTTAGGAATTCTTTTTTGTACATATTTGTTCTCTATTTTAAACCTTTTAAAAAGATGGAGGAAAGCATTTTCAAAAGGCTTTTCCACAATCCACATATTTTGTGTGCATAATACTTTTCATAGAGTACACAGATACTAAATTCTGATCCAAAGTAGAAGTACCAAGAAGCTACATTGATTCTAGACAGAACACAAATATTCATCTTTGATCTTAAATAGAGGGTTAAGGAACTAAGACTTTGATCCTATGCAGAACATGCAGATAGTCAGATCCTAGACAAAATATACAATTCATATGCAAGTAATCCCATCATTTTTCATGGGTATTATGTTACAATGATAATGATCAAATAAGAAATAGTGTTTTTTTTTTTAATTTCTATTTCTACAGGCAAGTTTCATAGAAGCTGTGAACAAAGAGAAAAAAAAACAGAGAAAAAAACGTTTGTCAAGAATATCAACAAGAAGGTGTAAAAGAATTAAAGATTAGATTAACTTTGAAAAATACCAATTTAGGTTTCTAAGAAGAAAACAAAATTTTTCAATGTTATTAAGAATCAAGCAGCAGCAGAATGGACGACAATTTTTTTTAAAGCACCAAAAGACAATGGAATGTTTTAGGAGTCAAATTTTCTATTGAGTAAAATTCGTTCAACCCAATTATCAACAATTTCTAATTATCTTTGTAATTCATTAACATAGTTTTCTTATTATTCAAGGTCCTTAACTCCTATATCAGTGTCTATAATTATCTTAGACTTTTAAAAAATTGATATTACCATGGGAGATTATCAGTAACCTGACTAATTTTATCTTCTTTGATGTGCATTTAACATTGAAGAAAAGCATTGTTAGCTAAAATAAAATACTGTATATAATCACAAATCCTTTGACTTTCTAAGACCTAACATTTAGCCAAGTATCAGGATGTCATACCATGTGTAAGATACAAACTTTGTATTTTTAAATAGTTGGTCAAGCCTAGTTTCTATCTTGTGTATAGTGCAACCCCTTAATATAAGGCTAAAACTGAGGTCTTAGAAAGTCACATGATGTGCAAGCATATTTGAGGTTAGGCTGAAAAGTTCATATGATGATGTCAAATCTGCTGTTGATAACTTTTTTGATGAATTGGATCAAAGCACTGCAAAACAGATGAAGTGTGTGGTCTGCGAGATGGACTATATGGAAAAATTAACTTCATTTGGTCACATTCCATGAAAGTATCTTGGTCAGCCAATGGACTTTTTAGTCAACCCTCATATGGTACCAGTTTATGTAGTTCTGTTACATGAACAGTGTAGTGAAAAAAAAATTCCAATAGTTTTTTCTTTATCTGATTATGACCAAGGGAGAGAATGCTTTCTGGATATCTGATAAGCTTAGCATAGTATGGTACAAGGTCAAAATTGTTGCAATGAAGATTGTATTATATTGACCTAGTGTACTACAACAATACCTCATGATATCAGCAGATTTGGTTGTCTCTTAATCCCAATATGTTAATACTAAATCCATATAAAGGCAGCATCTTACTCATCTTGGAATGTTCTTAATTTCCTCTTTCCTGATCTGAATATTCAGAGTTTAGCCAGGTACTCCAAAAGTTGAATTGGAGATAAAATCTCAATAATACCATCAAACACAATATTATATAAGTGTGTGTGTATATATATATATATATATATATGAATAAATATATATTCACTTTCTTTCTCTCTCTCTCTCTCACACTGGTTAATGGTTTCCTGGGGACTAGCTGACTGTTATTTACTTTGTTATTAGATACCCTTAATCTTTTCTATTTAACTAAAGTACACTTGGACTTCCTTGGGTGTGGTTTAACCTACCTCAGTGGAAAGGAGGTAGTTTTATTCTTTAAACAGTGAGAAGACCACTCTGCAAAGTAATATTTTTGCTTTCATTTTTCTCTGGTCTACTATTAGCACACACGCACACATATATTCAAGCAATTTTTGTTACAGACAATAGAACACAGTTTATTATTTTTTATTTCATTTTTGCAAGTCTAAGTCTTGTTATTTTTCTTGTGTCAGGATCAAGATAGTAAAGGAATTGTCCCAAACACTTTCAACCATACTTTTGGTCATTATCAGAGGTGATGCAGTTTTGAGTTGATAGTTTGAGTTTTTACAGTTTTAATTATTTGTAGCATTTTGTTGTTGGTTGGAATGTTTTCAGCATTTTGTTTTAAAACGTTCAGTTGGAAAAAGGTTTACTAATAGAGTTAGTGATTATTACTTATTAAAAATATCTAATATGTTGGTGCCTGTCTTAAATGTTATCTTATTTATGTTTTTTTTTTTAATTTTTTATGCATATTGCTAAGAAAAACAAAAATAATTCTTATATTAGCTATACCAATCACAACATTATCTCCTTGTCTCACTTATCACCTTTCTGAAAATAGCACCATAAAACATTTAATTATTAAACACAACAATAGCACTAACCAACTTACATCTTCTGATGTAAGGAAGATATTCACAAATAATACAATAGCTATATATAAAAACAATAATAAAAGTGATTACAAACCCTAGAAACAATATGCGTAAAAAATAAAAAACAAATATAAATAAAATAACATTTAAGACCAACATATTAGATATTTCTAATAACTAAAAATCACTAACTCTATTAGTAAACTTTTTCCAACTGAACGTTTTAAAACAAAACACTGAAAAAGTTTCAACCAATAACTTCAAAACAAAATGCTACAAATAATTAAAACAGTAAAAACTCAAAATGTTAACTCAAAACTACATTACCCCTGATAATGACCAAATGTATAGTCGAAAGTGCTTGGACAGAAGATACGGGACAATTCCTTTACCATCAAGACTTGAAATGAAATTAAAAATTAACAAAATTAAAATTAAAAATTAACAAAACTTGCTTGAATCATAACTTGCTGCCTAAAGATACACTCTTCCAAATATACATATATATATATATGATAATGATAAATGATATCTGACAATGTAGTTAAGAGATATGACTAATAAAATAAAATAAAAAAGTTATTGAAATTAACAACTTATTTCTTTTACAAGTTTTAGTAACACAACTTCATCAGATATTATGGAATTTTCTTTCTAAATTGAAAACAAAATTTGTTGAAAAGAAACAAATTGGATGATTTTGAATTTAGAATTATTTGAAAATTTGTGATTACTATTATTAGATTATAACAGTACTATTTTTCAATAAAACTATTTATATGTGAACATATTAACTGCGAGATATGTTACAGTGTTTAATCACATACACTTGGTGTATTAGTTGTAATATAATTTCTTTTAATACCATAGTTGAAACATTGTTAAATATTATTAAAAAAATACTATTACAACCTTAGATTAGACTGACACTTAGCCCAACCAACAATAGCATTGAGAGATGATTGAACTCAGACTCTTGAATTGGTCTGTGAAGAGGAGTGTGACATAATATATATCAAAGAAATATGTCATGCTTTAAAATAAATGTTCAAACACAAATTACATTATAGTTTTAAAATAGAATGTCAAGAAACTTTGTAATTTTTTCATTTCATTTTTAAAAATAAAATTCAATATAGCTCAGAAGATACAATGTCACATTAACTGTTCCAATGGTTGTTTAATGTAAAAACCAAAACATTTAACATTGACAAATAATTCAACAATTAATAAAATTATCCTTTTAATACCTTGTTTTTCATATTTGTACATTTACATATATATAAGATTGGTTTGGTTTAGTTTTATGGCATATCAACCATTGTAGGTTATTTAATGCAAAAACCATTTTTATACATAAAAAGTTCTATTTCAAACAATTCAGTTTAGCATAAACATACTGTTTAGATCTATTAAATCCATAGATAGGACCCTATCAAGTGCTACCACTCCAGGCTAGAGTGGATCAGGATGCAATGGCAATAAAGGAGTACTCCACATTCCCCAAAGCTCTAGCATTACTAGAACCTCACCATGAGATTGTTGAGTGTCATATCCAGGACATTCATTGGGCGGGTTTTACCCCTCTGCAGTGATGCAGCCAGTGTATTCTACAACTCCAGCTGACAGGGTAAATATATATAAAAGCATTTGGATGCAGAATAACTAATATGCACACAATAGGTAAATAGATACAAATGCATTAGTTGAGAGGTATTGTTTGATATTGCCAATGTATCAAGATATGAATAAACTGAGGGCAATGGGCTTTTGGGTGTAAAAGATTGGCATCAAAGATACCCTCTCCTGGGATCTAATGCAGTATCATTAGCAACTTTTTACCTGACTTGTTTGGATTACTATCATGAGTGTTATTTTGCAGTCTAGTCATAACACAGATAATGACAGCTGCCAAAAAGTGTCGCCTTTTCTAATAATGGTGATAAACGTTTCTGCTGCTTGCTGAGTTGGCTTGGCTGCACAAGTAGGTCTTGGAAATTGTAAGAAGATATTTCTGCACAGTTCTCTATAGAATTATTGATTTTGTCAAATTCACAAGAGATATACAACACATTTTGCCAATAGTAATCCAGTATTTCATTTTCAAAATGTATAGTAAAGTCAGAGGAACACATTTACAAAGGTGTATTTTTACATGTGGCTAGATCATAAGGAAAAAGAGGAAAATATGTGTGTATATATATATACACACACTCCCAAATACAGATGACCTTGTTGGGTTCCCATTATAACAATGGTCCATGATAATATCACTGCTTCTATTTAGGAAAGATCAACGGATTCTGATTAACATTTCATAATTTTCTGTTATATTGAGAATTAGCACGAATAAAGTAAGTAAAGTTGGCGACCTAAGTCAAGGGTAACCCGAAGACTCCCTTTTTTGATAGCTACTACACTGAGGTGTAGGGGAAAGGCGCTACTCCATTCCCAGGGTTGCTCCACTTTACCCTTGATCCGTACCTTATAACGCTGAGTGTTAAGCAAGGTGGCATCAAGTACCATTTTTTGAGTCTTTAGTATGACTCGACCTGGGATTGAACCCAGGTCTCCCGGGCCATTGGCAAACACTCTAATTATTATGTCAATGTGCGGTAGAGCCCAAATAATTATCATTAACTTGCAGCTTAAGTGGAAATTGCTTTGTTCTCCAAGAGCATTTTGAATGCATTACTTTAATGCAAATTTTGCCATAATGTACTGTTTTTGCTGAGTTATGGCCAAATATAACAATTATTTTCTAAAAAAATTAACTCAGTGGTTCAAAACATTCTATCTGAAGATGGTAATATTCTCACATGAAAATTTTAGTTACAACATTTGATTTCATTTGTCAAAATTTTTAGCTGAACATTTTAGGTTTTGTGTGTGTGTTTGTGTGTATATATATATATATATATATACACACACACAAACCATGCCTGAACCTGGAGTCATCATCTGATGAAGGCTTTGTTGGAAGCAATGCTGTTGCACAAACACCATTTATTGTACGATACCTACTATATATATATATATATATATATATATATATATATACATCACGCACACGATACCTACTATATATATTTATATACACCACGCACACAGAGAAAGGAACAGAGAGATTTCACATAACTAGCTTTACTCTACTTGAAAATTGTCCTTTTAGCATATCCTGTGTGAAGGGGTTGGGTAAATATATATATATACACACACACACACAGATGTATAGACAAATGTATGTCTTTGGATATATTATTTTGAGGACCCAGAAAGATTTTGAATGAGGCTGATATAAAAAAAACCTTCAATAGATAGAAATAAATATACAAATAAAGTAAGGTAGAAATAAATATAAAGAGAGAGATAGGTACTTAAATACAGAAATAGATATGTAGGAAGTGAGAGAGAAAAGAGAAATATAAACCATCTGTAACAGAAAAACTAATAGACAAAAATATGGATACAAAAACTAAGATAGGTAGATAGATATAGAAACTGAAATATGTAGGTATGTAGATAAATAGACAGAGAGCAATATATATATATATATATATATATATATGAAAATAAACTGATAAGAAAATAGATATATTTCAATGTGTAGAAAGGAATAAATATCAATAGGTTATATATATATATATATGAGAGAAAGAGAGAGATATGAGTTTTCACCATCCATGACTTTACTCAAACTCTACAAGTTTTGAATTACTGCTTTTTAACAACATTTTGACGACACTAATTCTTTGGCATTGAACATTTCTTTGTTGCTTCTGTTAGCAAACATTTTTTTAAAATCCTTACAATGAAAAAGAAAAAAAAAAACAGGATATTTTCTTTCACACTTCTTGCGGCACATCATGTTTCTCTTTTGGCAATTCGATCTTATTTTTTTGTCTGGCAGAGATAAAAATATCCAAATCCAAGTAGTGATTTTTTTGACTGCTTATAAATCTCTGGAAATGATGAAAATGTGTTTTCTTACAAATACACCACTGTCAACTAAGAGAGCAGTGTAAATTTAACTATGTTTGCTAGCTTTACAACACTTATATTGAAACACTGATTCTTAAATATGTATTTTATATATTGCAATATAAAAGTTCCATATATGTTTGTAAGTATATATATATATATATATATATATATATATATATATATTCATCCATTGTGGAGTTGACTACTGGACTTTCAAAACCCCTTTCATGATGACTATGTCTGTGCAAATCTCTGTTGTGTTTTCCCAGTAAGCCCTGTTTATATCATCACTCGATCTAGAGTCCTTCATAATAAACCCAATCTTCATATCACTGTGAAAAGAGTCTAGCAAGATTTCAGAGATTGACCAACATTGTATTTCAGATCAAAAGAAAGCTTCCACTTTGACATTTGTTCACAAGAAAAAACTATGCTGAACTGATTAGGGAAAAAGTGACTTAAACCAAAAGACAATGGAAGAGGGTATTATATTTTCAGATGAGAATTTTAATTTATATGGTCCTGATAACACAGATTAGCATAACCATCTACCACTGCTCTATTAATGATGGCTAATCATTGAATAGAGAGGGAGAAACACAAACATACAACTTATCTCAGGATCTCTGATGATTTCTTTTCTCTGTTCAGTTTCTTCGTCTCTAGATTGCTGCACCACTGAGACCTTGTAGAGCATCCTTTCAAGATGTGTCTATCAGCAAGGAAGGCGGATTGAAAAGAACAGGTTAGTTTCTTGTGTACTACTTGGCTAGGATAAGATTTTGTTTAAAAACTAAGAAAATCTTGTTCAAAATAGGTTGCTTAGTTGGTTGGCAGGGGTTTAGTTTTATGGTATTGGATTGGTTAGTGCTAGGGAGGTTATTTAGTTGATTCTCCACTCACCATGAAACAATATAAACATGAGTATATCCAAGATAAACAAATACTAAATAAATAGAAAGAAAGACAAGGTTAGCCCATTTACTCAGGTAAAAAAATTTGATACATATATAATATAAATACAAAAATTATTGACAAAAATGCATAAATATCTAAGAAGAGGTGATATATGTTCATATTGTTCCATGAACAAGGAGTATATGAAATATGACAAAAAAGAAAAAGGCTTACTTGAAGCTGATGGTCATGGCCAAGCAGAGTGATATTTTAATGATGAGGTTAGAGAAAACATCCATCACAGGGAGAGAAGGTACAATCTCTACTGCTCAAAGAGTAGAGGCAAAAAATATATTTTCATTTATATATATACTTATATATAATGGCAAAAATCGATAAATGAATAAATGGTATAAGAAGATAACTCATCTTGATAAATATAAATAGATGCATATATACATGCATACATACAAACATATTCATGATTCACATAGAACTGATAGAGTCTGCTAATAACTTTCCTGGTTCAATGAAATGCCTGAAGACAAAAGCAGCGAGAATATGACAACCTCTTTGGAACCTTTGAAAAATACTAATTTTTACTCATTACAAAGAGATTATCTTATTGAAATAAGAAGATACCCTCTGTCATTTTTAATAAATGATATTCAAGAAACAATTTTGCCCACCTCTTCCTGTTCCTCTATATTTTCTCTCTCTCAGTTCTTTTTTTGTAACTACTTTCATTTTTTTATGCTTCCTCGTTACCTTCATTCATACAGTCAAAAAAATAAGACAATAAGCATAGTAACTTATTCTTTTACATTAAAGGCACAATATTCCTGATCCTATGAAGATTAAGTACAACACAATCATTGTATTGTAAGTTTTGTCAATATTAAACCTCAGTTTCATTAATATAACTTCATTGTCACTGTTGTTGTACTGTTATTTTAATAGAGAGAGACAAAGAATTTTCCTTGGTGTTTTGAATGGCTCATACTTGAGACACTGTTAAAATAAGAATATTATCACTGATTTAAAAGTAAAATCTTCAATCTTAAAAACAACCTCTTATTTAGAATCATATTAATATATGTGTATGCAATTTCACATACTTACCCAGTTTGCTTGGGCTTTAGAATACACCAACTGCATTTCTGAAGAGGAGTAAGACCTCCAAACAATAAGTGTCCAGAATATGACTCTAAACAATCTAATGGTGAGGTTCCAGTCATGCTGGAACTTTGAGGAATCTGGAGTACTCCTTCTTTGCATCACTTCCAGGTACACTCTGGCCTTGAGTGGCAGCACCTGAGAGGGGCCTATACATGGGTTGAGTAAAACTGTTTGACATTTAAACTGATAGCCAAAGATTTACTTATGCTACATTGAATTGATAGAAATACAACTGTGTGATCATTTAACTGCATGTAAACAAATGACAGATGTTTAATTGAATTGTTAGAGATACATAATAATATTTGGAACTATTCAACTGTGGGCAAACGAATTAGTAATTTTGAATAGAATAATTTGTGTTAAATAGTAATACAATAAACCATTTAACTGTGTGCCAAAATAAGTGCTCAGGCTCATTTAAGGATTTTATGAATAAAATGCATTTACTAATCATATATATTTAGTATATATGCATATGCAGGATTTGGCATTATATAACCTTCAATGGTTGATATGCCATAAAACCAAACCAAACCAAACCAAACCAGTAATTCACTGCACACACACACACACACACATTTATATATATATACTAGTAAAGAATATTCTTTTATATATACATTGAAGGGTTGGTTAATAACTGGTAATACATAGAAAGGAATAGAAACAAAATGTATTATCAAACAAATGCAAACTTATGAAAATATAAATATATTACATACTTGCACACTTATGACTTAGTATGTTGGTACGTGTGTGTATGCTTGTCCATATGGTAATATTCATCAAGAGAAATAAACATCAACCCTTAAAAATTACCTCAAATTTACAGAGTAACTTTGAAGTACTTTTGATGTTATATAAACAACTTCAAAAAGAAATTAGTTTACAAAACTCCATACACATATGGGTTTATACT
>OY757930.1:71063730-71171230 GCA_963585895.1 Sepioteuthis lessoniana | reverse complement strand
GAACAGACTAAACAGTTATGAGGGTCATTCAAAAAGTTCTAACATACTAATGGTTCTTAGAAAAACTAGAAATATCTGAATTAGTTTTTCTAGTTTTATAAGAAGTGGTAGTGTATTGCCACAACAAAAATCTTCAGCTATGGCAATTCTTTCTGAGAGAAGCTTAGAAGTTTTTGAACAACTCCCATATGCTGGACTGAGTAGATTGATATCTAGATATATTGGGCCAACTGGATAGATAGATAGATGTGTTGGGATTTTTGAGAAGATTAACAGATATATATATATATATATATATTGAGCTGGTTGAGATGAATAATACCTTAATATGTTGGGCAGACTGAGATGATCAATAGCTAAATGTGTTGGCTAGACAAAGTAGATATGCTGAGTACATAAATATATATCTGAGTAGGTAAATCAATAATGTAAGATGGTGTGATGTAAGTGTATGTCAGTATATTTGTGTTTGTAAAATTATGTTTATATGAATGTTTATAAAAGGGAATGCTTTAAAACAACTTGACTCCTTGATGAATACTGCAGCCACCAACCAGCTTCCACTATTCTTTTTTTCCTGATCATAATATGAGTCAGTTTTCACTTCCAGTGTTAAATCTTACTGTTCCTTCACTCTCTACCCTTCTCAAGTTATCTTAGCAATAAGAACACATTACTCACCCATGACTCATATCACCCTACCCTTGGTATTAATTATCACCACTGCTTCCAAAACTGTTTGATATGCTCTCACCCCCTTCCACTGTATACACACCTCTGCCCTGCCAATGTCAACTTAATAAGCAGAAGCCTCCATGTGCTGTTTGGTCAGGGTTTTAAGTCAGTTGATGGCTTTTCAAAGCAACAGTTTCACAAGGGAGTTAACCTTGATCAAGCCTTTTTGTGCATGCTTATAAGTCATTCAATAGGGAGATCTGAAGAGAACAACAAAAGAAAGATCAATATTCTGGGAATGGTTCCTGGTAATTCTGAGATTTGGCGTTGATTGCCATCAAAAATCATAATATGCAAGAAGAGAAATGGTGGATATAAGATATGCAGGATGTGAGGCATAAACATATACAAGAAACATGATGAAATAATTTCATCTAGAATTTCATTCCATATCCGAGACACAAAAAATTTATTTACTCAAGTTGAAATATTTTTACTTTCTTTTTTGTAATTAGCTTTTACTTTCACTTTCCTAGAAAGTTCATTTTGCATATTCAATTTTTTTCAAAAAATTATAACTCTTCAGATAAATAACTTAAAAATACAAAAAAGCATGTGTCAACATTGTAATTTTTTGTAAGCTTTGCATTAACTAAAATTTCAACTCTGTGATACAAATATATATATACAACACACTTAGTGTAAAGGTTATCTTTATAGACCCTTGGGAAAGGTATGAACTTAATCATCCCCCCAGCCCAATAGAATTAGCAGACTGACTTCTGCAGAGGGGTCAGACCACTACCAATGAGTGTTCTGGATATGACATTAAACTATCGGGTGGTGAGGCTTCAGTTCTAGATTTTTTTGGAATGTGAAGTCCCCCTTCATTGCCATTACTCCCAGGTCCATGGGCCCAGAGTGGTAGTATCTGTTAGGGTCCTATCTTAGGGTCAAATAGAAATATATAATTATTTACTATACTTGAAACCATTTAAATGTGAGCAAACAAATGGTTAATATTAAATTGAATTATTAGTAGTTTATAACAATACTTGAAACTATTTAACTTTGTGCAAATAGAACTATTAGAGTTAGCCATTTAATCATGTGCAAGCAAATGAGCTTTGGCTCATTTAAAAATTTCACCTACAAACTATTTTGTTAATAAATCATATATATTTACTATATATTTATATAAAAAGGATTTAGTCTTAAATAATCTACAAGAGTTGATATTCCATAAAACCCAACCAACCAAACATTATTCACCCAGATATAGATTGAACAGCACTACTACTGTTCTTCTACAAGAGCGGATTTGGTATTCAATAACCTGGAAAGGTTGATATGTAATTAAACAAAGAAATCAAACCTTATTGTCACAGGAAATGAAATTGGCAAATGAATTTAAATTTTGAATAAGACTCTTTAAATTTCACTTCATGTTAGTGTTCTATGAAAAGGCATGAATCCATGTGTTCTCTCCATAGCTATGGGAAAATAGGAGAGACTGGGTTCTTTAGCCTTAGTTAAGCAACCAATGTAGGAGATGGAAAACTTAGAATTCAAACCAGCTGTACTCTGCTTAAAAATTAACCTTGTGTTGCATCCTGCTCATGGCAGATAGGTTGGGTAAATATATACATATACATGTAAAGGTAAAGTTTTTAATAAAATCTGATGGTATGAGAAAAAAAAAAGATAATATAGAAAATCTAATATATTCGGCATTAATACTTTCATAGTACACCACAGGAACACCTATTATCACAATTCTTATTTAAGTAATGCATCCCTAATAAATAAAAAAAAGAACACAATTTATCTCCATAAGGATGTATAAAGAGTATACTCATCTACAAAACTATTGCTATCAATTTACAGCCAGGTTTCTACAACATATTCCCTGTACTCATCAAATTAATATTCAAGGAATGTGGGATATTAAATGACATAACAAATAAGGGCTAAAAATGCTTCTTTCTCTCTAGTCATAAATAGATCTTCAACTTCTGTGGACTAAAAACCATTTTGAAGAAGTTATCATAATAACAAAACATTTCAATTATATTTTCCATATTTATTGCTTGACAATCATGAAAAAATGAAATTGGCAGTTGCAATTTATAAGTTTGTATTTTAAAAATTGGTATTAAACTCATTTGTAAAATTTGATTTTGAAGTCATTTTACTATATATATATATATATATATATATATATATACATATCCACACACAGTTATATGGTTTTAAATATTCCAATCTAATACAAATAATTTGCACACAGTTATATGGTTTCAAGTATTGCAAGGTATCATATGGTTTCAAGTAACAAATGATAATAATCCTTTGTCAACAATCATAGCTTCAACAAATTATACTTAATACAAATAATTTGAACACAGTTATATAATTTCAAGTAGGTTGACTACATTTCCCAGAGCTCCAGAATTGGTGCCTCCCCATCAGATGCAGTTAAATGTCTAACTCAGGACATCCCATTTGGGGGGGAGGGGGAGACATATCCTGAGCCCAGTTGACAGGCTAAGTTGCAATTGTATTTTCTGTCAATGTATACATATGTATGAGTGTGTGTGTATATATATATATATATATATATATACACACACACATACACACACACACACACACACGCACTCACACATATATATATATATATATATTGGGTTGAGTCATGAATAATTTCCATTTTTAAAAGCATGTTGCAACTATGCCTTTCAAACTTTTAATGCCTTAAATGCAAGTGGAAATTACCTGATTAAAGAGTCTCCCTCATCAGTCATTCTTATTACAGCAGAGAAAGAGTGTACATTATAATTTAATCTATGATCACTAAAATATAGGAACTCAAGGTACATATTTGACATATAATGTTATGAGAGTTTAAAAACAACAAAAGCCCTATAGAAAATTTGTAGCACTTATGGCCAAGGGGTTATTACTAAATGCCAAGTTCGAAGTTGGTTTTCCATGTTTCATTCTGGTGAAACATAATTGAGAGATGAACCCAGATCAAGATGCAGACTTCTAATCTCAATAACTGCAATATGTGCAAAAAAAAAAAAATCAAAGAAAATGCCCCACACTCATCAGTAGGAGAAACATTGTACTTCTCCATGATAACACAAGTCTGCATTCAGCAAGAATCACACAGGAAAAAAATATTGGTTTTCAGCTGGTCTATTCTACCTCATCCACAATATTCACCGGGCCTTGCACCGAGTAATTCTTATCTTTTTCATTCTCTACAAAATGCACTGAATGAGAAAAGATTTTATTAAGATCAGATAAAAACATTTGTGGAAAAATTCTTGAGCTCAAAACCAGCTGAATTTTACTTAGAGGAAGCAACAAGCAGTTTGATAAATGGCAATAGGTGATTCAAAATAATGGTGAATATACTACTGATTGAAACTTATTGTTAAATTATTCATGAATAAATTATATTTTACTAAAACAGAAATCATTCAAGATTCAACCCTCAGTGTATATATATATATATATATATATATATATATATATATATATATACACTGAGGGTTGAATCTTGAATGATTTCTGTTTTAGTAAAATATAATATATATATATATATATATATATATATATATATAGAGAGAGAGAGAGAGAGAGAGAGAGAGATACATGTACAAATATAAACACATGAGATCTCTACAGAGAACATGTTCAAATTTGATCTTTATTATCCACATAATATATGGCTTTTATATGAACACACACATTAACACAAAGAAATAAGAAGGATGTTTGCAGTTAAAAGCAATGTTTCAAATCCAACCCTGGATCAGAGGGATCATCTAACCTTGATGCCATTGGGAAAATTATGTACTTTGAAATGCCTATCATAAAACACACAAGTTCCCACAAGAACACGTACAAAGAGTTAAAATGCATGTCAAACCAAACCAACAGCAGAGTTAAGAAGAACTGCTAATGTACCTGCCTCAGAATGGGTACAATATCAATTACCTGGGGAAGAGATGAACATAGAACCTGATTGTAATTAAGTTCATAAAAACATTGCAGATAGCTCTCATGTATCAATGACTCTCTATGGACTAAAGTAATTACACTACTTGTCAGTTCCCCGTCATTTCTCTCTAATATATATATATATATATATATATATACACACACACATACACACACACAAATTCATTGGCAGATGGGAAGAGATATATTTAAAATGCCTAGCTTAGAACAAGGTCATGAAGATTGAACTTACAATCAATGTTTTATAAGGTTGGCTTGCTAACCACTATATTTCAACAATGCTCTAGTTATTTTAGAATCATCTGAAAGATAGTTTTTCACATATTCAATAAAGTTGGTTAGTTGGTTAATGCTTTATGGCACATCAAATCTTGTGGATTATTTAATACCAAATTCAGTTTATATATATATATATATATATATATATATATATATATATATATATATAGCAAATAGTTTATCGGTAACTGTATTTCTAAATGAGTTGTTACAGCTCATTTATTGGTGAACAGTAAAATGATTTCAAGTATTTCTATCTCACACTTATAATTCCATTTGAAATTAATCATTTGTTTGTACACAGTTGAATGGTTTCAAGTATTACCATCTATCACTAATAATTGTATTTAATATTAATCATTTGTTTACATAAAGTTAAATGACTTCAAGTATTGCTGTTTAACTTTAGTAATTCTGCTTTTCAAGTATTCCCATGTAATATAAATATACAGCTGTATAATTTCAAATAACCTTAGAGACTGATTGAACAGTTCTATTTGACCCATAGATAGAAACCTAACAGGTTTTACCAATTCATGTCAGAAAAACCCCATAAGTAATGACAATAAAGGGATACTCCACATTCCCCAAAGTTCCAGGACTAGAGCCTCACCATCAGATGTAGTTTAAGGTCACTCATTAGAACACTCATTGAGGTGAGGGTCTTAGCCCATTGCAGAAGTCAGTTAGTATATTCTACAGTCCCACTCAATAGGGTGGGGAAAACAAGGGGTTTCATAACTTTCCCAAGGGTCAATGATCAAAACTATTAAATTAAGTGAATAAGTCTGTATTCAATAAACTTTTTATCATTATTGCAAAAAAAAAAGAGGGTTTTGATTATCAAGTTATTTTTGACATTATAAAACTCTTACAAGTATCCTTAATTAGAATACAATCACTTTAAATGTCTATAAGAAAGTATTCGAGAATGCAAAAAAACAAAATATCAGAGAACATCTCCATGAAAAAGGTTGGAACAGGTTGCACATAAAACTAAAAAAATAAAATAATTGAGATTATTGCTGCTTAGATGATTTAAAGAATTTCTGTTCATTACCATTTTTTGCTTTACCTTGTGTGAAAAAAACAAAAAAACAAAACAAAAAAAGCACTCTTTCCACGTTGACAGTAGATATGACGAAGCTCATAGATCTAATTAGATGAAATGTTCAACTGACAGGATCCAAGACACAAAGAAGAAGTTAATTTGACTAAAGAAAAAAAATTCATAATATTTTTGTTCTGAGAAAATCTTCTCTTTATTTTATATACAGTATATTGTGGAATACAAGGTAACCTGACATATAAGTCAGCCTCAAAATTTTTAGCTCAAAATTCTGGGTCAGATCTATATTTGCTATATATGTTGACCCAGTTAGTGTTTACAGTCTGTGCATCAACTGGTAGAAATGTGATATAATCTTAATATGATTCTTAATTTTTATTACATTTTTATTTTTTTGTATTAATCTCTGTGTTGATTTGTTAAATATGTTCCCCAAACATGAGTTTATGTTGGAAATCTTTGTAGTAATCTGCTGGAACTTGTTGAGTTCCTGTATAACAACAGTCCATGATGTTGATTCTTTTGTTTAGGAAAAAGAGAAGTATTCTTATTAGCATTTCTTTGTAATATTTGGTACGTTAAGAATTTGGATGATTAAAAATAATATTCAGTCTGTATACATCCCTTACACAATTATCATTCAATTGTAAATTAGAATAGAATTTGTTTTAATTCTTTAAGTTAAGCATTAAAGTGTATTGCTCTAATAAAAATCTTGCCATGCTATACTGTTTTTGCTCAGTTACAATTACACACACACACACATATATATATATATATATATGAGAGCAATAACATACAGGTCAGCAGCCTTTATTTTACTAATATAGACATGGACAGATTTCTAGGTGATCAGGTTTAAATAATATTCAGAGATGTTGTATCCAAGATAAGAAAATAAGAAAACATAATTCATCTTCATAATTTTCAGTCTGATCACCGTGGATTATTAAATGTGTTGAGGCTGAAATCAAAAGACTTCTTTTGATTGATTAGGAAACAACCTTCACCAGCTGCTACAAATATTAAGGAATTTCCAAATATCTTTAATAAAATATTCAATTTTACTAAAGCAGGAATGAAATACAAAAAAAAAAATGCCTTGAAACAAATATATTTGTGTACCGTTGTCTTCATAAGCATGTGTCAATTTTAGATTATTAACTGAAGCCATAAATCTTAAAACCATTTTGCAAATATTCAACAAAATGGATCCTAATTTTGAATCCCACAATACTGCTTGATAGGATGCATTGTGCCCTGCTCCCCCTCAAGATAACTATTCCCAACTCCCTTGCATATTGATATCCAAGAGAAGAGAGCAAAGGCTCTTTATTCCATTTTATAGCTTGGCAGGAGGAAATAAATCAAGTACTTATGGACATCTCTAACTTGAATGCATCTCCTTTCTAATCTTTTTTGCTTGCTGCAGATGAGAAAAGGGAAAACCAGAGGGCAGGAAACCACAAGGGAGATAATTCAACATAGAAATGATAAATGGGGTGCTACCTTATTGATTCTCGCTGTGAAAAGAAAAAGAAAAGGAACTGAGGCCTAGGAGAAGACAGAATTTGAAAGGATGGTTCATCCCTAAAAGCTACAACCATGATTAGTCCCTTCCAACATCTTCTGGCTTCCTCTGCTGAAAAACATTCAGACAAAAGAAAGCTTATGATTGCATAGTGATTAATAAATGCAATACTTGTAGTCCCTTTAGCAAGACAGAACCCTTGAAAAGTGTTATACCAAATGAAGGAATTGTTTGTAGGCCCTAATTATTTAGTGTTTTAGGTTTGCAAGAACCGAATCTTTGCTGATACATCATTATCAAAGTTGTTCCTAAACATTGTGACAAAAATATATTTATCAGTTACATAGTAGACCAATAAACACAAATTTGAGTGACTGAGTAATCATCTACTAAGTTGAACCTAGTTTGACACAAGGCCAGAAGTATGGGTACCCAATGATAATCAAAATCACTAGACTAGCTAGCTAACCATTACTTCATGAAAGATGTTCCATTCAAGATATTGAGTCATCTACTTAAATATAAACACAAAATTGACTTTGTATGGACACGTCTCTCTCTCTCTCTATATATATATATATACACACACACACATATATATAAAGAGAGATACACGCACACACACACAGTATTTATGTGATATTTTCTTTTATATATAAGTAAATAACTCAATAACACAGATTGGGCACCTTTCATGATTTACTGGCTAGCTTCATAATATTGTAATTTTGATTCTCACTGGGTACCCCATTCTTCTTGTTTTGTGCTAAATTAGGCTCAGCTAAGATAATAATTCAATAACTCAGTTTTGTATCTATTTGGTCTTGTTTAGTTTCTTTGTTTAATGGCATGTCAACCTTTAAGGGTTATTTAATGCCAAAGAGAAAAACAGTACTGGTATTATTTTAACATATAGCTTGAGTAATAAGAGGTTTCAAACCTTTCCCAAGGGTATTAATCTGGAAGTGACCATGATAGTGTGACTGAAGTTCAAACTTACTACAATGTTGCAGTTCAGCATGTCAGCTGTTATGCCAAAGGAACTCCTCCATGTCCATTGGCCTACTGTGTGTGTCTATATATATATATATATATATATATATATATATATATACACACACACACACACACATACAGACATGAAATGTTTTTGTTGATACAAGACATTTTAGAAATACAAATATATCCAGGTCCTTTTTCATGGTAAATAACAAAATAGACAATACTTCTTAATTTCACTTTCTCTCTCTTTCTAAGTAAGTAAAGTCGGCAACCGTAGTTAAGGGTGACCCAAAGGCTACTTTTTCATTAGCTAATACACTGAGGTGTAGGGGAGAGTATTGCTCTTATCTCTGGAATGCTCCACTTTACCCTTGATACATACCTTATAATGCTGAGTGTTAAGCAAGGCAGCATCAAGTATCATTTTTTGAGTCTATGGTATGACTCGACAAGAGATTGAACACTGGTCTCCCGGGCCATTTTTTTTTTACACCCATTTCCCTCTACAATAAATTTCTATACTTCAGTCTCCTTCCTTCTCTGAATCAATTCCTTTTTTTCTTTTTCAATTTCTCTTTCTTTACAAATTATTCCCTTTTCACTTTCTTCTTAGCAAGCTTTCTTTCTGTCTTTACAACAAGTAATGGAAACAGTTACAGTCAAATGATGTTACTACATTCTTAACTTGCCAAAATGACCAATTTTATCATGTTAAATCTATAGAGAGGAAGACATGCTGATCCTTCTATAAATAATAAAACCAGACACTGGCAAAATGGTTAAAGTGTTCGCCGATGGCCCGGGAGACCTGGGTTCAATCCCAGGTCGAGTCATACCAAAGACTTTAAAAATGGTACTTGATGTCTCCTTGCTAAGCACCCAGCATTATAAGGTACGGATCAAGGGTAAAGGACATTGGCATAATGGTTAGAGTGTTCGCCAATGGCCTGGGAGACCTGGGATTGAACCCAGGTCGAGTCATCCCAAAGACTTTAAAAATGGTACTTGATGTCTCCTTGCTAAACACTCAGCATTATAAAGTACGGATCAAGGGTAAAGTGGAGAAATCCAGGGAAAGGAGTAGTACCCTCCCCGACACCTTGGTGCAATAGCTATCGAAAAGGGAGCCTTTGAGTCACCCTCAACTATGGTCGCCAACTTTACTTAATTATGGCAAGAATTATGGTTATTTAATAATAAAGATCTTAAAATTTTAAAATGAATTTATTTCAAGACTTTTACACAATAAATTCTTCACACAAACTTTGTAGACATATTCTGAGCTGTTCTTGAACCATTTCTCAAGATATAGTATTGTGCTGAACAAAGCAATCATCATTTGCAGTCTGTTAGGTTGATGATGAATGTTCCATGGGTAATCAGTCTATATAGTTATAACTTGCTCCTTCAAGTGAACCTCTTCTTTGCAATTTGTTGCCATTTCCTGGGGTCATTATATCATCTCAGTAACACAATATTGTGGTCTAGTGGGTAAGGATGGGCTGAGACAGCTGAGCAAAGTAAGATGAGAATAAAAGGGATAATCTTCATTTTATCAATGTCAAACAAAATTATCCCTTTCTGCACTAAATGAAATACAATTTGAAAAAAGCAGATGATTACCAAACCATTTTCAGTACAAAATTTCCAATTTTAGTTATTCTGTACTTACTTAGAAAATATCGGACTTATGTTAAAGACTGGCTTTATCTAACCGATTTAAACTTTAAAAAAAAGATGACTAACTAATTTATTCACAATGCACTTGAATTAACATCAGAGAAGTATTTGCTTTTTGTAATATTGGTCAATTATAAATCTACTCATGATAATTCTTTTATTAAGCTGCCACATGATCTTATCTCTTCCTTGGTTTGGTTTATTTATTTAACAGCATATCAACTCTTTATGGGTTATCTAATGCCAATACTTCACTTGTAAAGGATTAGTTTTAAATATTCCTATCTAACATAAATAACTTTATTTAATATCAATCATTTTTGCACTAAGTTAAATGGCTTCAAGTATTACTATCTTACATGAATAATTCCAATTATCAAGTATTTCTATATAATACAAATAATTTGCACACAGCTGTACTGTTTCAAATATTGAATAATGAGAATTCTTAGTAAATGAGTGACCAGTTCTATTTGACCCATAGACAGAACTTTAACAGGTATAACTACTTTGGACCTGGAAGTAATGGCAATGAAAGAGTACTCCACATTTCACAGAGCTCCGGAACTGGAGCCTCACCATCAGATGTAGTTAAGTGTCTTGCCTAAGACATTATCTCTTCCTCACAAATATATCATAACAAAAATAAGAAGATGATCAGTGATGTATTTTTAGACAGATCCTTTATTACAAGGATCCCCAATCTGCAGCCCTCAAGGCCCATGAACACAACTCTTCATCCAACTTTTAAAATTTTCTCTTCATCTTTTGATGTTGACTGTGAAGAAGTACCATTACAACTGCAGATGGAACTCATTGATCTTCTTTATTCAAAAGATTTGAAGTTCAAGTTTCTTGCTTACCACATCCTTGTTTTCTATAAAAACCACGTGCTTCTATTTGGATGATTTCCCAACCTTATCACTCCCACTCAGCAAGTAGTGAGCATGTTTTACACTGCATACAGCTGTGAACAGTTGTTCACTAAAATTAAGCATGCCAAGAGCATGCTGTGTTCAGAACTATCAAATCATCACTTGTCTGATGTGTACCTTCTGTCAACCTCTTCATTTAATCTTGATATTGCATCTTTTTGTATTTGCAAACAATATCAGGTATCTCATTACTAAAATATAGTTGATACCTTGCAAATTCAGCTATGTTTTTTTTCTGTCCTTTTGAGAACACAGTCCCAGGCCTTCAGGCTGGAAAGGTTAAGGAGCTGTGCTTTATAACAATAAGACATGTATTCAGAAAGTATTTAGCCGTTTTGAATATCTTCAGAACTGGTTGCATGGATTGAATTTCTCTTGGTAACCTATCAGAAGGGATTTTACTGTACATGTATGAGCAGACACTCTCTCATGAGGTTTCTCAGTGGGCAGTGAGACACTAGTGAATGAGCTTGGGCAATGCGTAAACATAACATTCTCAATCACTGATTTGTTAAATTTTGTTCAGGGTTTTTGCTCTCTAAAGAAATATATATAACATCACCAGATATGTAAAACTATTATTTTTAGCTTTTCTCTAAGCTAAAGTAACAGTTGAAATGTTCTGGACAAGATTAAGGAAAACAGAATGAAGCTGCTGATAGTGATTGCAAGAAAGGACTGTTTTGAAAAAGAGAAAAGTTAGGATAAGTGTATGAGAGAAATACACTGAAGGAGATAAGGATGCAATTACCCTAGGTAGGGCTTCTTTTTTTCTTTTTATTAACATTAAATTGTTAGATACTTCTATGTACATTTAATTAAATATGACAGACAAGAAATCTTTAAAATAGAGGAGATAATGATGGATAGCTCTTTAAGACTCAAAACTAAGATTTAAAAAAATCAATAAAATCAAACACATCGGCTATAAATAATTTTAAGATATTATCTAATAAATAACTTCTTTTTCATGCGTTTAGTAATATAAAAAAACAGGATCCTTTGTAACTAAAATCAGTAATAAATACTTAAAAAAATCCTTCTTCACCTTATTCGCTTGCTCTGGGACATTCCAACATAAATTTTCCAGTCAAAATGAATTAATTTTCGTATTACAACAGTTCATTTCTCTTTCTGACATTTGTTGAGACTGTGGAAATGAGGTAACAGTTTAGAACTACTTGCCTAGCTTAGAACTGATTAAAATATAAATGAGTAAAATCCCCGTTAATAGAAAAATCTAGGTCTATCTTATGATAGGAAACATGTCTGAGAGAGAATCTGCTTTCATATATATACATACACACACACAAACACATGCATAAAGAGAGGATGAAGCTGAAGTAATGCACTTATTAATAATTATATCTTTACATTATTGACTACTAAATTACTTCTTCCCCACATATATATAGCAGTGTGTGTGTGTGTGTGTGTGTGTGTGTATATATATATATATATATATATATATATATACATATATATATATATACACACACACACACACACACACACACACACAAGTATGTGTATATATATATATATATATAATGTGTGTGTGTGTGTGTGTGTGTGTGTGTGTGTGTGTCTGTGTGTGTGTGTGTGTGGATTAATTAATTTTAACAGTATGTCAACTCTTCAAAAGTTATTCCTGTCTCAAAGTTAGGGAATCACACTCTCTTACATTCATATTTACATTTTTTGTTAAGAGTTATTTTTTGGTAATCAGTTCTATGAAATTGAGAATTTGTAAACAGATCTATTTGACCGATAGATGGGAGATTAAAAGGAATTACCACTCTAGATCAGAGTGGACCTGGGAGTATAGGCAATGAAGAGGTATCTTACACTCTGTAGATCATGAGAACAGATGCAGCTTAGTGTCATATCTAGGACATGCCTTTTTTGGGTGAAGGTGTCTTACCCCTCTGCAAGGGATACACTCACATTATTCTAAACCTCACCAAAAGAATTAGTGTGTGTGCATTTATACACACTGACAGAAAATAAAATAACAGCCTGAATATTTTTTAATTTACACAAGGTTAAACATACAGCTAATGTAGCTGGATTACAGTAAATGAGCACATATACATATCAATATGTGCATGGGTTCCAAAATAAAGGGTTTATCAACAATACAGTTAATATAGGTGGATTGTAATAAATGATCAAATATGCTGATCAATATGTGCACAGATTCTAAAATAAGGGGTGTATCAACAATATGGCTAATATAGCTGGATTACAGTAAATGATCACATATACAAATCAATATAAAAAATTTCTTTTGTGTCAACTTGCCCAGGACAGAGGGGTTGGATAAATATATATATATACACAGATCATTATGTGTGCAGGTTCCAAAATAAAACATATCAACAATGCTAAAAAATAAAAAAAAGACTTTGCCATAAAACAACCCAGCAAGGGTTGACAAGTAAAACCAACCAACCAACCAACCCAAATAATACACACTACTTGTTTCCATAAAAGCTGAACCAAAAAGCCAAGATTTTAATGTCCTGGAATTGGTCTCAGCTTGACCACTCATTCATATAGCGGGGAGTGCCATCCTTTCCTTAGGGTAGAGCAGCCAACTGTAGAGAGAACATGGCACTTTAAAAGGTACGCTTGTAATGGGAAGTTGTGACCAAAGCTTAACTTACCGACATATGGAGACATGCTACAACAAACATGAAGCAATGGAAGTTTGCTTGACTAAGTGATCTGAGATCGATAAATAGAGAGAGACTGACAATCAGAAGAGAAGTACATCCCTATTTTCATCTGGAAACAGTATACAATCAAAATCTGTAATGCAGGCCGAGCCTTTATCTTATATATGTCTACTGTGACTTGTCACAAAACAAACAGAGTCCAGTGAATATAACCTGGTGTGAGACAAACCTGCCCTGATATGACCTGATATTAATACTCATAAATAATAAATATATTATATACTAGCAGAAAATAACCAGCATTGTCAGGGATAAAATTATATCCAAAAACACATTTTAAACTGCAGATAGATTTATTCTCTAAGTTAAAGTATTCAAAGTGCATTGCTCTAATAAAAATCTTGCTATACAATACTGTTTTATCTCAGTTACAATTATATATACTTATCCAACTCCTCTACACAAGAAGGATACTACACAAGGTCAATTTATAAGCAGAGATTATCAGGTTTGAAGTCAGAGTTTTCCTTCTCCCAAACCAGTTAAAGAGTCAGTCTGTCCTACTATTTACCCATACCTGGAGGGAGAATAATTGGATTCATACCTTCCACAAGGATATTAGTGCAATGTGAAATGCATACTGCTGAGTCCAGGATTTGAACTCAGGTTGCTATCTCCATTTCCTATGCCAATAACCATTACACCACAAATGCCTCTACAATTATACATACATATATACATATGTACATACATACATGTATTTGATAATAGCAATGATGTATAGGTATACAATAAGAGACTGGAAGTTGCTTTATTCTCTAAATTAAAGCATACTAAGTGTATTGATCTAATAAAAATCTTGGTATGATAAGGCGTGTTTACCTAGTTATAATTATATACATATATATATATATATATATATATATATATATATATATATATACACACACACACACACACACACACACATATAATAAGAGCAATAACTTATAGTCATACAACAGGTCAGCAGCCTTTATTTTAACAATAGAGATTTCTAGGTAATAAGGTTTGAATAATGTTCAGAGATATTTTAAATATGATGAGAAAATAAGGAAATATAATTTTCAAACTGACCACCATGGATTATTAAAATGTATTCAGGCCAAAATCAAAAGACTTCTTTTCATCAATGTGAAAACAGCATCCACTAATATTCACATTTTGTTAAAGATTCATCCTATTTGCTTTCTGTATACAAGAGTCTTGTCTAATCAATTTTCCTCAAAAAGTCCCATTCATTTCATGAGTGTTCATGTTATGGGGTGGGGGGAAGGTATCTGCGGATGGCATATTGGACTTTCATGATCAATTTTAATCTAAGATGTTCTCAGTACTGAAGAGAGGGTCCACTGCACCCCTTCCCTCATGTTTCTCTTCTTTTTAAATATCCTTAATGCCAAGAGAATTCATATAATTTTCTTCTTAGAAGTTCTAGTCTCCTATGACTGAGGAACTCTTGTTGATACCAATTTTATTTGTTTCCTGGACAGGGTAGAAATTCCTGATCAATATTCCAAGCAACTCTGGGAATTGTATGGATTGATACTTCAACCATCCCCACCTCACCAACAAATACCATTAAGAGACTCCTTGAGGTAAAAGGAGTTCACATACAGATTGTCCCATTAGCCTATGAATCCATAGATAACAACAAGCAAAGAGAATTTTATATATATATATATATATATATATATATATATATTGACCCCTCAATCAAATCAATTGTTATGATTCACAACTCTTTCATCAAGGTCAAAAAATAGGACAGGTCAGGACATGACACGACAGGCTGACTGCTTACTCAACAGATATGGCGGTAGACATGAACCCTTTTGACCAAAGCAGCACCCCCAAAACAGATAAATATTTAAGCTCATACCCTTGGTAAAAGCAGGAATTCATCTGCTTTTGGCAAAAATTGTAGGGAAAACTGAGACCTTTAGACTTGGTATGAAAACAAATTTAAGAGAAGTAAAACTGCATTCAAACCAAATGTACTCTGCTTAAAAAATTCCTGTGCTGCATTCTGCCCATGGCAGGAGGGTTATATATATATATATATATATATATATATATATATATATATATATATATATATATCGATGGGTTTGAACAAAAGATTGTTTAAAATATGAGAGAATTTTTTTATAAAGTGCTAAATGGTTTTATTAAAGCAGAACCTATTTAAAAAAAAAAACTTTGCAATATTAAATAAAGTCTTCACTATGACCAACATTTATTTCTTTTAACTTAATGAAAAAGAAAATTCAAATATCAAACAATGTTCATTCTCCATTCACTCTTGTAAACCTATGTTTAGTGTCAGAAACTGAACTGTAGCACCTGTAACCAGAAATCCAATGCTCTAACCATTGAGCTACTTACCCAAGGCAGGTAAGAGAAAGTGGTTGTAAAAGGATGGGCCTATATATCAGTGTGATTACCTTGTCTTGTTTCATCTTTTAAGTACAACACAAAGAGAAGAGAAACAAGGACAGAAACCCGATAACATCAGAAGAGAAGTCTGTCAATGTCATCAGCAAGTTTTACAAACCAGAAGGTTATGGTTTTATTGGCCAAGTTCACAAATGATTCACTTTGTGCTCAGCATCATCTGTCATTGGCACCCCGGAATAGAAAGATTACCATGGGCCCCTTAAAAACTGCACACATCTATCACAAAGCTGACTGTGTGGACCAACTTTTAGTAACATGTTTAATGCAGTCAAATAGCAATTAGTAAGAATACAAGCATTTGAAAACAAGGCAAACTGATATCTTCTCTTTCTCTAAGGCAGTGCCAAGCTCTATAATTAATTGTCAATGGTTGACTGACCGATATGCAAGTCAATATCACAAGTCGGCATGGTTTATTGGCATGATACAGGACTCAAAATTAAGAGATTTGAAGTTCTGTCCAAAGTACAAAACTGGTTGATAAGTTTCTAAAAATGACAATTTTAAATAAAAGAGTAAGCTGTTATTATTTTACTTCTTGTAAGATTCCAAACTAGTTTTAACTGGTAGTTTTTCTGCTGGAGTCTGAGTGACAGTGAATCTCCTCAGATTTTGACTCTTCTAAGTATTCAAGCTGATTCTCACAGTGCTGTGGTCTGGATGGTCTTTATTCTTCTTCTGATCTTCAGTTTCCTCAGTCTCTTTTTCAAGCCTTTGGAGAATCTTCCAAGATCATCAACTACAGCTGATATCATTGTCACTTTCAAGTTCCATAACTTTTTCAGCTCTCTAACAAGATCCAGGTATTTGTCTATCCTTTTATTTTCTTTCATTTTTACTTTATGGTCTGCTTAGATGACAAATTCTTATTAATTAACATTAGCTCGTCTTCTGGCCTGGATGGTTTGATCCATTTGTATCTCATAGTTGCAGAGAATTTTATGGGTCTCATTGTGTATGGACTGACATCGGATGGTTGTGTTTCACGGCATATTAACCCTTCTAGGTTATTTAATGTCAAATCCTGTTCATACATATTGCTAGATGTTTATACTCAAGCTCAGGTAAAAAAAACATTTACCTTTCTCCTCTTGTTCCAGCTTATTAAATACTCAAAGGAAAAGAAGAAATATTTCTTTTAAAAAGAGGACAGTTGATAACCATGCTTCATGGCTATGAGAACTGCGTATGGCCCACTAGAGTAGCACTACATAAAAGTCATTGACTGCTACTACGTAGTGAATTTCCAGGTTCACATTATCATAATATATATATATATATATAAGAAGTAATGTAAAAATAAAAATGCATTATATCTCCGTATTGTTTAATATTATTCTTTTCATAGGCCGTGATACAATACAGTGAATAGAATTACTTGGAACTGGATCATAAATATGGCATATTGTACTGGCACATCGCATGTTGGAAAAATATCCAGCCAGAATGCCACATCAGATATAATATTCAAAGTTAGGTACAAATTAGGATTTCAAATGCTAAGTTTGAAGTTTAGTAGTCTCTCCCCATTTTGGTAATTGGAGCAACATAATCTTCCAACTTATCTACTTTTCTCTTTTTTCTTTTTGTGTCTTGCTTAGTTAAGCTTAGATAAGTCATTTAGCATCTCCCATAAAAAGTGAGAATATATTCACATATAGAATGTAAAACTATCACAGAAAATGAATGAAGTGTTATTGCAAAAAGTGTTCATCTAATTTTCTGTATAATTGGGTTGAGGTCTCTTCAAGTGTTTGGCCTTCATCTTATCTATTTATAAAAGCACTCAGCCACATATGTCTCTGTTCAGGCATGTGCACCTGCATTCAACTGTGTATGAACATTTGCATGTATATCTATATCTTTATAAACTGATATGAATGATTGCCTGTATTTAAATGCATGTGTGTATGCTGAAAATATCTGTGTGTATTCATTTGTATAATATAATAATGAGTAATTACACAAGTTTTTATGTCTTTACATTTGCATATATATGAGATGAAATCCAAACATTTGTGGAATTCGACCATGAAAAATAATTCAGTTATCCTAAGATTTAGTTTCTAACATCTCCTTTAAGTATATAATCACCTAATCACTCTGCCATGGACTGAGTATGAAACAAGGTCAGTTTTCAAGTAGAGAACAACTAGGTTGAATTTAAGATTTTTCTTCTTTGTACCAAAGCTAAAGACCTCATATACTTTTACTATTTAGATCTAAGCAGCCACCTTGGCTTAAAATCTGAGCTGCTCACGAAGGGTAGGACCAAACGTCTACACTAAATTGGGTTTGCAGACATTACTAAAATCTTATAAAATTTTGACTATTTCCCTACATGTATTTAAGTGTACTTTAATATCCTTGTATCTCTCTCTCCATGTGTGTGTGTGTGTGTGTGTGTGTGTGTGTATATATATATATATATATACACACACACATTAGTGAGTGTGTGAGTGAGAACATATGTCAATCATGCAACAGTGACATAACTCAAAAAGTGAGTACATATTTGTTCAGTTGAATCTAATAAATTCAGATATGTTGAATGATATCTCACTTGAGGATCAACAAAGTGAAACTCTGAGACATAAGTTTTTATCCTGTTTTATTATTTTATACTTGAAATATATTGTGATATTGTTCTGCAATTTCATGTGTAGAGCACTGTAAATATTTCATGGATCAAAAATCTTTTTAGCATTAAATTTTCATCATAATTACATATACATATATATATGTGTATGTGAATACACTTGCATCTATATAAGAATTTATATTCTTACATGTGTATGTACAGTTTTAAATCCACTTTTAAGTGTACATGCATATATATATAATAATACTTGACACAAGAATACATACATGGTAAATGTTCGTATCTAATTTTAGGAGACACTTCATCAAATTTGATAAGTCTAAATATTTTTCAGGAAGTTTAAACAGGGAAAATTACTGAAGCTTGGTGAAACCATTACTGCAAAACATCATTTGTTACCTTTGAAGTTTAATCACAGCAATTAAAGACAAAAAGCTATTAACAGGTTAGGGAAGGCAAAAAACAATACTTCTACATGACAAAATTACTTCTACATTGACAAAATTGAAAAAAAACAAAACAAAAAAAAACCAATAGGGAACTCTGGTTTCAAGTAATTAATGATAATCCTTTGTAAACAATTATAACTATATCATTTCTAGTATTCTTATTCAAGACAAATAATTTGTACATAGTTTTAAATATTTGAAGCAATTACATGGTTTCAAGTAATAAAATAATGATCCTTTGTAAACAATTATAGCTTCAAGTAACTATTCTTAAAATAATTTGCACAATTATATGGTTTCAAGCATTTCATCTAATACTACTAATTTGATCTGCAGATGGGATCCTAACAAGTCTCACTCAAGGTCAAAGTTGACCTAGTAGTTAAAGCAACTGAGGGGTGACTCCAGACTCCCTAGAACTTCAGAACTGGAGCTTCATCATTGGATGCAATTTAGTGTCATACAAGGTTATTTGTTTAATTCCATACAGCATTCTAAATCTGGTAAAAATTTAAAGAGGTCTTCAAGGTTCAAAATTTCATTGTCTTGAACCGAAGAAAGTTGTCAGTTTTCTCAAGATGGAATTCAGAAATTTCTTGAACATTAGCATAAATAAAGTTGTGGAAAGTTAAGGAAGATATTTTTCAATTTATAAATGAATATACAAGTTATTATGAAATAACTAATTTTAATGAAAATGTTGAATACTTTTGGCACACACCAAATATTTATGACATTTACTAAACTTCACTGGGCCATTGGCCTAATTAGTAGAGTGTTCACCAATGGACCGGGAGACCGGGGATCAATCCCAGGTCCAATCATACCAAAGACTCAAAAAATGGTACTTGAAGCCGCCTTGTTTAACACTCAGAATTATAAGATAAAAATCAAGGGTAAAGTGAGCAATCCAGAGACAGAGTAGCACCCTCCCCTACACCTTGGTGTAGTAGCTATTGAAAAAGGAGCCTTTGGGTCACCATCAACTATGGTCGCCAACTTTACTTACTAAACTTAACTTGGGCACAAGATTAAATAAAAAGTAGACTGCAGAAAATTAATCTTCTAAATATGAAAGCCTTTGCTGACATTGAAAATATGAATTCAAGCTTCTACCAGACTTTGAACACTGAACACAGAGACAGATATCCAACCATCTAAACCACTAAGCTATCCAAACAATTTGATATTTTCTTTACTCTGTTCTAAAGCAGTTTTTAATGATGATATGAAAAAAAATTAAAATAACAAAATCAATCCAAGTTCTTGTTTATTAATCAATTATTGATTATGAACAGGTATGTTTTCAAGAGTTGTCTTAATTCTTTGTTTTAAAATTGCTTGATGAGTCTGTGAAGATGAAGTGTAATATAATAGAATCATTGTTCTAATTATTAAAACAGGATACTTCTCTTTTTTCTTCATTCAGCAATATGTCCAAATTCTATTTCCTTTTTCCAACTCAACCTCCTGCAGTTCTTTAACAAATACTGCAGATGACAACTGAATAATCTTGTGTCTTCAATGAACCATGAAGCCAATTTAAATCAATAAGCAAACTCATCTTAAGTGTTTGTATTATATATTGTTTTACACTGTCTTTTATTGATCTTCTTTCTTTTTCATCCTTCTGATGCAAACATGAAAAAAAACAACATTTATGTTTATTTTTTAACCAACATCTTAATCAAGGTCCTTTTTATCACAAGGTGTCATAACAAGCATGTGGGAAACTTCTCACCTGATGAAAATCATTGGCTCTGATAAAAAAAATAAAACAAACAAGAATGCAGGTCCCTAAGGATCCCTTAAAAACTTGATGGTATCTAGTGATTACAGATACAAGAGTTTTTTTTTTTTATAAGTTCATCAGAACCCATGTTTTTCTTTTACTTTTTAAATCTGTTTTTTGATATCTACAAGCAGGACCTGTGGAAATTCTATGGTGGTTCATTGTAATTGAAGAATAAAATTAAAATACAATATACACATGTTAACCTAAATTATAAGGATTTGATTTTTATATCTATGTGAATAAAAGCATCAAAAATGACACATGAGAGCAAAGATTATTTTAAGGGCAATACCATGAAAATACTCTAAGTTGGAGAATAAAGCAATTTCCAATCCAGTTGGCAACTTAACAATAATAGTGTATGATTGGTATTCAAACTTATTTCTATCATTATATGTATTTACCCAACCCTTCTGCAAGGCCAATTTTTAAGCAGTGGTTAACCAGTTTGAATTCAAGTTTACATTCTAGACTAATTGCCATGCCAAGGTTAAAGAGTCCATTCAACTCTATGATTTACTCACATCTGGAGGAATGATAGCTGGATTCATATTTTTCTTATGGGTATTAGTGCTGTGTAAAATGCAAACAGCCTTGTCCAGGATCCAAACTCAGTACTACAATAACCATTTTACCACATGCCTACTTCAATCAGTATAATGTTTACAATATAACAATTAAGTCCCAATCATAGAGTACTTTTCTTTATTTATTCATCTATTTAATGGTATGGGTATGAGACTAAACTGCATCCAGTGGTGAGGATCCAGTTCTAATGGTCTGAGGAGAGAAGAGTCACCTCTTCATTGTTATTATTCTCAAATCCACTCGATAGATAAGACTAACTGTTGTGGCCTATAAGGAGCCAGAAAGAAGACATGGAAGAAGAGAAATCAGGTGGAACAAATGTATTGAAGAAACAGAACATATATATAAAATAAGAGTGTTAGTACAGCAGGTAGAAGTGTCAGTCTGAAACTGTCAGGTTTGACTGCTGCGAGAAAGTCTCTCCAAGAGTAAATAGGGTTAGTATTTATAAAGGAGGAAGAGTTCATTATCATGTAAATAGGTCAGCATAACACTAACATATCCTATCAATGGTTGAAATAGATATGTTTTTGTACTAAATATAATTGGAGACCCTAATTGTTAAACAGACACAAAAATAAAATTATATGACAAGGGTTGACATGTATATAAGGATATAGAGAGCAATCTGCCTGTTATAAAGACTACCAAGAGGATAGCTAAGTCCTATGAGATGGACAGTAAACAAAAGTTGAAAGATGAAACTGAGACTGATTTCCTAGAAGCATTTAACACCTTTCCAGTCATGACTAACAATTCCTGGATGTTTGGTTGAAATCAGGCAAAGAATGACAGAACCGAAGCAGTATGGAGGGATAGACATTTGGTTAATTAGAATAAAATGTCTAAAATTACCTTGTTATGGTATAATGGTTAGTAAGCTAATCTTGCAAATCAATATTAAATAGTGAGTTCAATCCTCATTAGTGCTTTATCTGGAGAAATGATTAGCAAGTTAGCCGAGCAGACAATTGCAAGTGAGTTTGATTCTTACAGAGTACTTCATATTTCTGACCCCATGCCTAATTAGGTTAAGTGAATCTCTACAGGAATTACTTACTATACAATAAGTAAAATAAAAGTTTAACCCTTTGAACCTTAAACTCCTGGGCATAAATTTATCAAAATTAAACTACGATGATCACCACACCAATAAATCAGTGTTACAGTGTGGGGGAAAATAAGAGTACAACTGGTATAATGGACTCAAAGGGTTAAATTTCAGATTTTTATTGATCTTTATATCTCTATTAAACTATGTTCAACTAAGTAAAATAGTTATTTTAGAAGAAATAGAGCATCCTTGATTCAAGTTATATATTTTTACAAATGTCTATAATTTTATCAGCTTGTTACATAACATTTTTTATCAGTAAAAGAAGCAAAAATATTGACAAATCATTTTTGTAGATCTTCAGTGATTTTATTTTTAATGATGTCAAAGCAGGGACTTCCATGTATCAAACTCAGTCTAAATCACTTTCAAAATGGAATTCCACATAGAAATGTAAGGGAAACAGATGGCGAAATTCTAAATCCTGTTTGATTTGTTTGGGCATAATGCCAAATTCTCAAGTCCCAACCAAACTTGAAGGCAACACCTCATGTATTAAAAAAAGAATGTCTCATCTCTGGTGACCTTTTGAAAAACAGCCAAATACTATGTAGAGTCAAATTTGACTTTCTGATCAAAAATATGAAAATTGGTATCTTCTCAATATCAGGGTTTTATTGAAACAGTTGGATATTAAAATGAGAAAGTAAAAGAAAAAGTAATAAATACTTATTTTTTAAAAAGCCAGGTGTGTGTGTGTGTGTGTGTAAACATATATATATATATATATATATATATATATATATATATATATATATATATATTGTCATCCACAGACAGACTGTTTCATTCTATCAGAACTCTTCAGTATGGCTAGACACGCAGGACGCGCGAAGCCGGGATCGAAACCCGTCCAACTTTACGTTAGACTAAGTATATATATATATATATATATATATATATATATATACACACACACACACACACACACACACACACATATACCTGGCTTTTCAAAAAATAAGTAGATAAAAAATGAAAAAGCAATAATGAATAATTCTCACAAGGAAATGACTTTTAAAAAAACATATTTTATTTACCAAAAAAATTTTAAAAATTCTAAATTAAAAAAATAAAAGTCTTACAGAAAAATATGACAAAAGAAATTTGGCAGTTTGCTTGTATTCTTATTTTTTTCCCCAAACTCTTGCTTTTTATTCCCATCAAAAGTGCATGTGAATGTGAACTAAGAATGGGATGACAAAAAGCAATTAATTTTCACCTTAGAAATTTGACTAATTTTTTTTACAGTTTGCACACTAATTCTTTTTTTTTTTTTTAAATCCAACATTTTGGCTGATTGAAATTAGTTTTTTTCAAGGTAGATTTTCAATAATCATTACTTATGCTACAAATATTCTAAGTCTTGCACATTCAATATTAAAACTGAAATAAGTAACTTAAAAAAGAGAAGTTAAACCAGCAGTCTCAAAAACTCTGCCCATGGGCCACATTTGAAAACTATTCATCTATGGCCTGCAGCAGAATCATTTTCATGATCAATATTTTCCTAGAACTTGGCCATTTAATTCAAAATTAATTTTTATATTCTATTTTTATCCTCATTGGGCTTTTTGTACTAGCTTCCTGACATTTACTGTTATATATCACCATTGTCATCAAGGCATGCTGACAGGAGAGATTCCCTTGACTCTCTCTCACCATCAGTCCCTATCGGCCATCAATCTTGGTAAGTCCTTTAGATGGCAACCAGTCTCTGCACAGAGAGAATGAACCTAAGTTTTTCCTCATCAACTAATACTGGTATAACCATGTGTAGAAATCCATAGGAGATATTACATGAATTTATAAAGCATCTCCTTAGAGATATATATATATATGTATATTGCTGCTTAGTACTGTAACAGGTGGAAATTGCAGATATCACTCTCATCTTACTTTTTAGATTACTTTTCTCAAAACATAATGGGTTCAGGGAATTCCCATGCTATGGTGGCTAACATCCTGAACTGTAGCTTCATAGGAGAGTTCAAATTCTGGTTGTGAAATTCACTTTTGGACTAATATCCCACAGCTATGGGTTATATAGTACCACTATTGTTCTTATACAAGAATAGTTTTGGCATTAGATAATCTATCAAGATTGATGTGACATGAAACAAAGAAACCAAACCAAACCAGAATCTATCTTGTCAATTGAGACTGTAGAATATGCCAACTGACCTCTGCAGAGGGGTAAGACTCTCTTCAGTAAATGTCCTATATATGACATGAAACTACATCAAATAGTGAGGCTCTAGTCATGGAGCTTTGGGGAGTATGGAGTACCCCTTTATACCATTACTCCTAGGTCAAATCTTACTTGAATTTAGAAGCTGTTAAGGTTTTGTCTATGAGTCAAATAAAACTGTTCAATCATTTACAAGGATAATTATTTATAGTTATTTGAAACCATACAACTGTGTGCAAATTATTTATATTACATAGGAATACTTGATAAATAGAGTTATTAATGTTAAATAGCAATACAAAAACCATTTAATTGTTTGTAAACGAATGCACTTTAACAACTTGTTTGAAAATAAAGCTGCCCACAAATTATCCACTAACAAATCATATACATATGAAAATAGGATTTAACAAAAATAACCCACAAGGGTTGATATGCAATTAAATACCAACCAAACCACCAAACCAGAACATAATAAACTTTTTCGTGTCTCAGAGAGTCTTAAATTAAACCTACTAATTAAAAATCAATCACATATTAAAGCAATTTCAAAGCCATGAATAATTAACCAGGTTTAATCATATACAATGAAAACTTCTATATATATCAGATTTTCCTATCCAGGAAAAAAAAATGGTTGCTTTAAATTATGATCAAAAATTAATATCATCACAAAAATCCAATTGCTTCGAGTTTATATCAGCTATCAATTAAGATTAAATCAAGTGGATAATACTTGCTTTATTTAAAAAATATTAAAAATCTTTTTTTCAATATTTCTATTCAAATCTCTTTCCATAAGATTTGATTTATTTTTAATGGCAAGTCAACCTGTCTAGGGTAATTTTATGCCTAGTGATTAGGGAAACATCTGCATTGTATATTTATGTTTACATTTTTTGTGTAGTTGTTTCTAAAGGGACCTTTTATTTTCTTTTTTCATGGTCCTATTGACCTCCTAACAGGTACCACCACTACAGGTCAGGATGGGCCAGGGAGTAATGGCAACAAAGAAATACTCCAGAACAGAAGCCTCATCATCAGATGTAGTTTGGTGTCATACACAGGACCGTTTTTGGGGATGAGGAGAGTAGTCTTACCCTTCTGCAAGGGATACAGTCTGTGCATTCTAAGTCCCACTGACAAAGACATGTTACATAAGAATTTCAAGTCCATTCTTAATTTGTTACATTTTATAAATATTACATTCTGGTCGGAATATCATTTTAGTCATTGCGTGCCAAATATTTTTCTTTTTATCCTAATAATATGACAGTTTTACTGTTATGGAATCAAGGAACTTGGTTTGGTTCTCATACATCCACACAAAAAGGATTCCACAAAAAGTAAATTACATCTTATAAACCTTTGGTTTCTTGTAGTAGATTATTATTATTATTATTATTATTATTTTGTTCATGTGAATTTGTTATGATTATAAGAACCTCTTATAGCTTGTCACTATAGATAAAACATGATTCAAAATTATGATTACTGCTGACTCTCTTAGTTCTACCTTCCTTTCAATTTTCTCTGTCCAATCTATAATGATGTCAAGAAAGGTAACGGTGATTAAGGCTTTGAAAGGTGATGGCATTTCAGAATTTCTTTTATATGGGCACCCTCTAATAAAACATTTACATTTCTTTTTATTTATTCTTTTTTTGTGATGGAGGAACTTAACAATTTTCAGAGGAGTTTTCATTGATTTTATTTTTCTATTGTTGACTTCATTAATTTTTATTATGACAAAGACCTGCACTCTTATGTTTTGCCATCAAAGGAATTCTACTGTTATGCAAATCACAGCATTTCTCTGATTTTAGTCTTATTGCAGATTTTTCTACATACTTCACTTTTCTCTTTCTTTTTTCTATCCCATTCCAGTCTTTTATTTTTCTTTTATTCTGTTGCCTTTCTTCTTCTCTTTTTTCAATATTTTTTTTCCTTTTTCTCTTTTATCTGTTTCTTTGTTTTCCCTCTTTTTTTCTTTCTGTCTTTTCCCTTTTTTTCCCATTCTTTTTTCTGTTTTTTTCCCTGGCCTTCTTTATGCTTGTCATAGGTATAATAGTAAATTGCATCCAGTGGTGAGGCTCCAGTTTTGGTGCTCTGGGAAGTATGGAGTACCCTTTCATTACTGTTACTCTAGGATATAGTGGTAGTACTTATTGGGGTTCCATCTATGGAAAATATAGATCGGTTTAAAAATGATTAGTGTTCCATAGGAATACTTGATACAACATAACTGTGAACAAATTACTTGTATTACATGAAGTTATACTTTACTAAGAATATTAATACTAGATTGGAATATTTGAAACCCTATAATTACAAACAAAAAATTATTATCAAATAAAATGATTTTAAAAATTATTGCAAAGGAACATTGAAAATAGTAATAATTGTAATCATTTAGATGAACCAGACATGCAGGACACTGCTGGAGGAGCAGGGACGAGCTCATAAGTGATGTACTCCTATGGACCCCCCACATATGGCTGGGCAAAAGCAGGACAACCAGCTCGAACATACATACAGCAGCTATGTGAGGATACGGGATGTAGCCCTGAAGACCTGCCAGAGGCGATGAACGATGAACGATAAACTGCATGCTTATGTGAAACTGAATTATTTAAAATAGAACTGTTTTTTGACATTGAAACTCTATTTACACTCAACTGAATTATTTAACATCAAACTGTTTTGATATTTAACTGTGTGTAAACAAAATCTGTATTTATACGAAACTGAATTAGCGGAATTAGAACTGCTTGAATAAACTGAATAGCTCTAAATAGAAATGTTTTTCACAATTAAACTGTACTTACATTTAAATTGCGTGCTTATGCTAAACTGAATTATTATTTGAAATTGAATTGTTTTGACATTTAACTGCATGTAAACAAAATCTGTATTCATACAAAACTGAGTTAGCAGAATTAGAACTGCTTGAACAAACTGAATAGTCTGAAATAGAAATGTTTTTGATAATTAAACTGTGTACTCATGCTAAATTGAATTTTTTGAAATAGAACTGATTATCTATATAAAAATGGATTTGGTGTTAAATAACCTACAAAAGTTGATATGCCATAAAACTCAACCAACCAACCAACCTATTAATTTTGAGGCTATATTATTAAGTGTGGAATATATCTGAGCATTTACTTTTCTACAATTCTTCTCTAGCTTCTGATTCAATCTTCCTCCTCCTCTCCTTTTCACTTTTTTCTCTGCTTCTTCTGGTTCTTTCTCTTTGTCTTTTTTCTACTCTATCTTTTCAACCCTTTTTTTTTTTAGTCTTTCCTTTCCCATTCATTTTTTTGCTCCTACTTTTTCTATTTTTTTGCTATCCTTCTTTTCCGCCTTTTATTTCCTGCCTTTTTTCCTTCTTTCTCTGCATTCTCTTCTATGCCTCTTTCCTTTGTTGCCTCATCCTCTTATCTTTTGCTCTAACTTCTTCTCTCTTCTGCTACCCAATCCTCTTCCCCCTTCTTATTTCTTGTTTCTTTTCTTCTTTCTCTGCACTTCTCTGTCTCCTTTTTTTGTCCCTTCTTTTATTCATCATTTGTTCTAGCTTCTTTTTTTTTGTTTTTGTCCATTCTTCTTCCCCTCTTATTTTCTGCTTCTTTCATTCTTTCTTTATTTCATTCATTCATTCTATTTTTCTTTGCATAGTTCCTTCTTTTCTCCACCCCTTCTTTCTATCCTATTCACTTTTCTACTCCTTATGCTTCTCATATTTTTTCACCCTTCAGATTCGGACCATTTTTTCCAATTTCAGCCCAGATTATTTGTCCCTTCTTTTTATTTTATATTTTTATCTTTTTCTTTTTTCTCATTTTTTTGTAAATAAATTTTTTCATCTGTTTTTTTTCTTTCTTTTTTTCTCATTTCTTTTCTAATATTCTCTTTTTCTCTTTATTCTCCTCTCTTTCTTAGTTTTCCCTATTTAATTAATCTTTTCCTTTATTATTTCTGTTTTCTTTCTGTTTCTTTTCTAATATTCTCTTTTTCTCTTTATTCTCCTCTCCTTCTTTTAATAGTTTTCCCTATTTAATTAATCTTTTTCTTTATTATTCTTTTCTCTCTTTTTCTTTCTGTTTTATTATCTTTTCTCTCTCTCTCTCTTTTTCTCTAACTTTCCTTTCTGGCTACCATCAAACACACTCTAATTTTCTTTATTTCTCTTCTCTCCTCTTTACATCTTTTCTTTTTAACAGTCTTTTTATTCTCTCTCTCCACTATTAAAGACAATCTATTCATAAACCAATCATAAAAAACAAATGTGAACTGGTTAAAAAGATTTCTTGTTCTGTCCTCTTGTACAAAATAGCAAAAAATCTTTCCTCTTTAAACTTGTAATAATTTTTTTCATGAAGAATTCTTGGCCTTCCACACTTGGTAGACATAATTTTATACATACAAAAGAGAAAAAAAATCATTTATGGAAGAATCAGGTAGGATTATCTATAATTTTTTTTATTCATAAAAAAAAAGGAAAAAAAAAAAAGAAGCTTTCTTTCCGATTCTCAAAATTATTTACATTTTGCCCTTTTATCTTACTATCATTCTTTTTTTTTTCTTTGACAATTGGTTTGCCCATTTCCTTTGATTTATTTTTCTTATTCTTTCCTGACCCCAAAAAATTCATTTTTTCTTATGTAATTTTAAAGAAGAATTTGCAGGATTATTATTAACAAAAAAAAAAAAACCCCAAAAAACCCCCCCAAAAAAACAACTTTTTCTACAAGCAGTATGATAATTGCACAAAAAGATTCACAACTTGCCTTGGAATTTGTATACAGTGTGTCCCAATAAGAGTACACACATTTTTAAAAATAAATTTCAAACCTTTAAGACAATACTTTATCTAAACAAAAGCCATTACCCATGAAAATATATATTTCAATTTCTATGAGATGATTTAAAAAAAAAAAAAAAAAAACCAAGTGAATAACATGTTTACATGGATTTCATATTCATATTATTTGACATATTTTTAAACATTCTGTGTTAAGGCAAATCTAAGTTTGTTCACTTTAACTGGTGATAAGCATGCTTTTTGTTAATATAAAGTCATCAGAACAGCTGTTATGTAGAGATGAGCAATTTTGGCAAAAGGACAGTGAAAAGGGCAACATTATATATAAGTTACCCTGCACAAACAATTACTAGGAGGCAGTGTCTCATCAACTGAGACAGACAGCAACATATGACTAGCAAAGGCATGGACAGCTATGGAAGTCAGACCTGACTGATAAAATAAAATGCAGTTTCTTCCAAGCAGCGGTCGTGTTGATACTGCTATATGAATGCACTACATAGTTGTGGCACAAGGCCAGCAGTATTGGACATCCAGTGAGAATCAAACTCACTAACAATTGTCTACTTATCTAACTTGCTGACAATTGCACTTCATGAAGTGCCTAAACAAATGGAGAAAAAGCTTGATGGTAACTACACAAGAATGCTGTATTGAACAAGTGATGGAGGCAGCACCCAACAAAGCAGCACCCACCTACCACCCATCACAAAAACTATCAAAGTTAGACGAACCAGACACGTGGAACACTGCTGGAGAAGTAGGGACGAGCTCATAAGGGATGTAACCCTGAAGACCTGCTGGAAGCAATGAACGATAGGGAGGGGTGACGAGAGAGGGTCAGGGATATCTGTGCTGATTGCACGACATGATGATGATTATATATATATATATATATATATATATATATATATATGATGTCAAAAGTCAAATCTTTGAAATCCTTCATAATGAGAGATTATTATTCAGAAATGCTATTATCTATGTATGGGGAGAGGTGAATAGAAAAAAGACTTATCCTGTAATCTGGATTGATCATGAGGCATTACCCATGCATAGTGCATCTTGGGCAAGAATAGCCTTGTCAAGCCCATCACTCTACAGGTTTGGTCTGAGTTCTCCTTCTAGACCAATTACCATACCAAGGTTAAAGAACCCAGTCTACCCCGCTGTTTACCCATAGCTGGAAGGAGAATAATAGGATTCATACCTTTCCTAGGGGTATTAAGACTATATAAAATGCAAACAGCCACATTCAGAATTTGAATTTAGCTAAGTCCATTTCCTACAATGATAATCATTATGCCATGAGTGCCTCTGGGGGGTACATGTCAGTTATCTTTATCTCTGCCTACTACTGAGGCAGAACAGGAACAAAACTATGTCAAGATAGGTAAAGAAAAAAGGGAAAGTTCATGCCTTTCTAAAGGGTATAAGAATGAACAAGATAAAAATAACTGGGAAAAGAACTTGAAATTCATTTGTTCTTTCTTATTCTTTTTTAAGCAAAGTCAGTTGGCCACTCAAAACAAAGGAAGACTAAAAGCATAATAAATGAGTATTCTTCTTCACAGGCCCCATCACCTTGTTTGGTCATGGGGGTGTTACTTATATCTTGGCAAGGAATAGCCAGGCAGAACCCATACCATAGCAGGAAATGTATATGGCGCCCCAAAGTAAAATCTTGAACAAGGCTGTTTGCATTTCACATAGTGCTAATAGCCTTGAGAAAGCTATGCATCCATATATTCTCTTTCCAACAATCAGTAAATCCTAGAACAGACTGAACTCTTTAACCTTGGTTTGACAACTGTTCTAGGAGAAGGAAAATAGGGAATTAAAATCTGGAAAACTCAACAATTGATCCTGGGTCACATCCTGCTTGTATGGAGTGATTGAGTAAATACATACAATCAGTTTTTAAGTGAGATTTTTCCTTCTCTTAGACAGGTTGCCATACCAATGTTAAAGGGTTCAGTCTGCCCTACTACTTACATTGTTGGAGGGAGAATAGTTGGATGCTAACCTTTCCCAATGGTATTAGTGCTATGTGAAATGCAAATAGCCTTGTTCTGGATTTGAATTTGGATAGCAGAGTCCACTTCTTAGGCACTTGTGGCATAACAATTATTTTCCTATGTGGAAACTCAATTGTGGCACAAGGCCAGAAGTATGGGGCAACACTAGGAGTATTACAAAAGAACAACCAAAACAAGACAGTGTAAGATGCTTATCAACCCTGGACTTAAAATGTCCAAAGTCATGAAAAGAAAAAATTCATTAAAACATTAGGGAGTTTGATCCACAGTACAGATGTTCGAGAAAAGAATCCACTGAAATAGAACATGAATCTGATGTAGAGAAGATTCAGAAAGAATCAATGCAGCTTGTGGGGAAACAACAAAATAAATTCTTGTAGGAAACTTTAGAGTAAGGGGAACCAATGAACCTATCATATTTGAACATCTTTCATAAAAGTAGCAATATAAGAGGGACAAACTGGCTACATTCTGGCACTGGGAATGTAGTTGATGTGACAAGAAGTGATCCTCTTGGATCAAGGTCATGTAACTAATTCTACACTCTATCCAAAGTGGACAAGTAAACAAAGATGAACCTACTTATTGTATGAGAACAGTATTATATTAAGAGAATCTGGCTTTTGTATAGATGCAACAAAGCATTGAATATTAGATACTTTATGAAGTGATAGAAAAGCTATAATTGCTGGTTTAATTTTCAGTTCCCAACAATAGCATTACATAGTATTAATACAATACACATGCTTCTCTACTTATAATGGGGTGACATTGTGATAGACCATCACAAAGCAAAAAAAAAAATCGTGTTTTGAAAATGACAATCATAAACTAGGCAAGCTTAATACACCAGTAATTTTATAACATAAAAACTGATGTAATTTGTTTTTCTTTGTAAAGGATTTTCAAGATAATCGAAAAAAAAAAAACCCATAGTGCTGTTGAAGTTCTGCTGTATATCGTACTTGAGTGTTATTTACGTGTTGAATTACGCGTCAAAGTGAACACTCACTTGAGCATGAGGAACGGAAGATTATATGTGCATCAGGGCATTACACAATGTGCAGGTGGTCCAGTCCATTCCCTAGGTGGTGATTGGCTGCCTGCCCAGGAGTGGCTATGCAAGCATGCATATATACTGGCCCACTCATTGACATATTTTTGTCTGCTAGCCGGGCCGCCGAGCTGGTAAGTGTTGTCTATTATTTCATCCTGCGCGTTAGGGCAATAGCTTCTTCAAGTGCAAAGTTAAACAAGGGGATAAATTAATCCTCATAGTCACGAGACTAGAGGCTGGTGTAATTATTTACTAAGCTTAGCTTAGTTGTGGCACAAGGCCAGCAGTATTGGACATCCAGTGAGAATCAAACTCACTAACAATTGTCTACTTATCTAACTTGCTGACAATTGCACTTCATGAAGTGCCTAATTAGTGTCAGATATAAAGTGGATAACAGGTGCATTTAGCCTAATGATTAACATCATAGGAAATAGGATCAGCAAACTAAGTTCAAATCATGGACAGGGTTGTTTGTATTTCACTTCATGTTAATAACCTTAGGAGAGGCATGAATCCATTTCTTCTTCCCCTTGGCAATGGATAAATAGTAGGGCAAACTGATTTTCTTTAACCTTTGTTAGGTAACTGGCCTAGGAGAAGGAAAACTCAACTCAAAACCAGCTTTATTCCACTTAAATCTGAGTTTGTGTCACATCCTACTCATGGTGGAGGTGCTATGTAAATATATACACTGGATTATAGAGGGTTAAAAAAAAAAAAGTTGGCGACCGTAGTCGAGGGTAACCCGAAGGCTCCTTTTTCGATAGCTACTACACCAAGGTGTAGGGGAGGGCGCTACTAGAGGGTTAAAACATTCTTTTTTATGTAGTAAAATTATTAAGTTCTCAAAAGTAGATCTTAATTGTAATGTCTAACAACTACAAAATAGTAATTGAATGAGAGGCTCTGAAATTCCAGCTGATTGAACTAAAAATTGAGCTTTTACTTCAGGGTGATTGCAGACATTATACTTATGTTAATTTTCATGGAGTTTAACTGAAACAATATTTTAACTATAAAAATGGTACACGCATTATATCTATTCGTATACCAGAAAACATACATTGCAATGTTATCGCTGATGTTATTACAATGTTTCACAACATGATTAATGTGTCTTGTTCAACAAGGAAGCAAAATCCAATCTATCGTTTTATATTTCTGGAACATCAAACAGATGGAAGCCATTTTGTTTTTTGTGTTTCATTTATTTATTTATTCATTTTTTTTTTTTACCCTGGGAGAATGTCAGCAAAGAATCTCGCCTGTGTGGCCCCAGTTTATGCATGTTGGTATAAATCTTAATATATTAAAGACCCAAGCTGGAAAAAGGGCCCTTCATTTTAACATTGGTGTTGAGTTTACATTGCAAAGAAATAAGGTTTAGGCCAACATGGTATACGAGTAGAATCACTTAATAGAGGGAGAAGTAGCTACAGCTGTTTTTTGTATACTTACAATTATATATGGCTAATTACACACAAGCTGCCAGGCCATGAGTGACGAGGAGCAGATTGGTTGGTGTTTGGTATTCATAAGAAAAGGGCAAAAAGAGAATATGATAAGCTTATATATAAGCAAAAAAATAACAAATTAAAGAATTAATTACATTTCTGCTTGGCTACATGCGTATATTTTTACAGGATATTTTATGATTACTGATTTATTTATTTACTTAGCTATTCATTTTATCATAACCATTTCATTATTGATTTTTGTCTTTTTATGCATATTATTTTTATTAATTATATATTATCGTGTTGATGAGCCTAGTTCCTGTCATAAATGGTGGGATTATTTACATATGGACTGATACATCTGCTTCTCCATCTATTTGAGATGGTGTAATCAGTTGCATTGGTTAACTGAGAACACAGGAGCATCAGTTAACTGAAATCTTTTTTAAATCCGTCAAGGAAACGAAAAGAAAGAAAATGAAGAGAGAATAAGTTGGAAAGAAAGAGAAATTTAAAAAAGAGAAAAAGAATATAAAGTGAAGCAAAGAGACAAAAATGTGAGAAGGAAGTTATACTGGGAGAGGAAAAAAAGAAGAAAGAGAGAGTAGTTTAGAATACCAAGTTAATACTTTTGAAAAAAAATCCCATATATTTGAATTTTTAAAAAGCTCCATGATAATGGAAGGCATCATTACTCTCTAGTGATATCAGGTTGTGTGTGTGTGTGTGTGTGTATTAGGTGTTGGGAGTGTAATGGTTATTGCTATAGGAAATGGACATGGCAATCCAAGTTCGAATCCTGGACTAAGTTATTTGCATTTGATATTTTGGTGATATCATTGAGAAAATTATGTATCCAACTCTTCACCCTCCAACAATGGGTAAATAGTAGGGCAGATTGAGCTCTTTAACATTGATATGGTAACTGATCTAGAAGAAAAATTCTGAATTCAAACCTGTCAGACTCTGCTTAAAAAATTGATTTTATATCAAATCCTGCTCATCACTGGCCTAGTGGTTAGAGTGTTCGCCAATGGTTCGGGAGATCTGGGTTCAATCCCAGGTCGCGTCATTCCAAAGACTTTAAAAATGGTACTTGATACGTCCCTGCTTAACACTCAGCAATATACGGTACGTATCAAGGGTAAAATGGAGCAATCCAGAGAAAGGAGTAGCGCCCTCCCCTACATATCGGTGTAGTAGCTATAGAAAAGGGAGCTTTCTGGTTGCCCTCGACTATGGTCGCCAACTTTACTTACTTTATATATTAGTGAACAGAAGAAGATAAATCAAAAAGTGCTCAAATGCTAACCAGCAGAGCATGATAAAACCTCAAGGAAATTAAAATCTCACCTCTTATTATAACAGTCTCATTACTAAAAGTATTTTCCTTCCTTTTTTTCCTCGGCCCAGTTATTCATTGCATTTTGCCTGAAATATTTAGAATTTATAATTCATTTCATCGTCCATTTACTCCTAAGTTTCATCTGATAAGTGTATCCTTGTTGATACATGAAACTTTTAAATATGAGACTACTTTAAAAAGAGGTGAAACTTTAATTTCTCTAAGGTTATATATAATATAACAATTGCTCAGAAGGTTAACTGTAATAAATTTGAAACAAAACTCCAGTTAAGTGTCCTAACTTTTTATTGACAATTAATAAAGACAGAAACGGTACTTTTTGCTACTTAAAACTTGAGAAGCAAATTACAACACACACACACACACACACATAAAATATTATATATATTAAAATTGAACAAATTTAATGATTCAGTCTCGATTCATTTTAATAAATAATTCAAATTGGGTTTTATATATAAGTACATAATCATTATTACAATGAATTATTCTCTCTCTCCACCTCCTTGTTCCGTGTGTGTGTGTGTGTGTGTACCAACGTTTTAAATACGGATTTTCTAGGTAGACTTGAATAATTGGCACAACACAATTTTTCCATGTATCACAAAACTGGATGAAGCTAAACTTAGTAATACCTATGCATATTTTTTAGAAGGTGCCAAAAACAGACAGTTGAAGTAAAGAGGTTGATTACTGCCAGGATAAACCTGGTTGCACTAATATTGGCATCGAGGTTTCATACTAATTTTTTTTTACTGCCTAATGGATCAGGTGATGTACTTGAAAAATTTGTAAGACTGAAACTGACTACATAGCTTATTCTTGTTAATCCCAGTCAAGGTTAAGTATGGGCAATAGTAACACTTTTTACTGATACTACTTGGGTAGGCAAGGTATGTCCCATCGTGCTCGTGGTGGAGTGGTTGGGTAAATACATAAAGTCACAGACATTAGGGAGTACCACTGATACAACCATAATGGAGTGGGGGCTATGGTATTGACCACTTGAATGTTTTCTTTTTGTATAGTTGACATATCTGAGTACCATAACTCACTGCTACAATTATTTGAATGTAAGAAACACAGAGAAAGTAGCAGAGAAAATGGATTGTGATTTAATAGTTCCTTGTATTGACGACAGATTAACTACATATTCTATTACTCTAACAAAGTTACTAGAACGAATACAAGAATGAATGAGATATAAAAAAAAGCTTCTAAAGAGTTGTATGAAAGAAATGTCCATGAGGTCTTTTAGTATAAGTTGAGAGTCCTTAACAGAATGGGAGTTGTGTGAAGACCTACGTCAAAACATGGTATCGTCTGCCATATGACATGAGGTTTGTAGGAGCGAAAGCCTCTTCTGTCGGGGAAATGCACTCACTTGTGTATGCTTTTGGTTGTCGAGGCAGCATTGAAGGGAGTTTTTCTTAAGCGGGTTCTCCTTTTACATGCTACTTAGGTCATACTATTTAGAGGTCATTAGAAGTACTCTTTATAATCCCTACACTGTTCTTTTAGTGCAATAATCTAGAAATTAAACCCGCTTATTTTTTAATGCCACATCTCGACCGATGATGAAACGTGACTGATCCTAGCTTTGAGATCAAGGAAAAGTGACTACAAGTAACTTAGCATGAAATTCGAACTCAGTCTGCCAATTCTGTTTATGCTTCGTGCTCGTAACCTTTACGACAGCCTTTATCCTGTCATCCAAGACTTACACATATTAAATCAGTGTTATTGCTTCTGAACAATGGACGAGACTTGATTTTATTAGCATTTTTCTCGTTTGCTGGTCTATCTTTCTTTTCTCTCTTTCTTTACAGTGAGTTGTCTGTCTGTTCGTCTTTCCCGTTTTGTATATATCTCGTCTCAAAGAATTGTTTATTTTTAGCCACATATCGTCAACGGGACACAGCGTGTTTAAGCGAGTGTGCAAACAGAATACTTAAAGCAATTAGCAGTATCATGTCCTTTTAATCAGATAGCAATGGCGAAAGTTGAGAGGGGCAGGTCATTACGCTGCAATTGGTACAAGATCGCTCTCTGTTTTGAAAAGACGAAGAGAGAACCGAAAAGGAGAGAAAGAGAGAGAAGGGTGTTATGGAGTAAGGTTGGGTAGACAAGTAAACAGCTGGAGGTTTGTAGATAAAACATTTCATTTCATTCACAAAAATCCTTAAGTAGCAAAAACAACACAACATAAGCGTGGCTTGTCGGCTTGACTGATTTCGTTTTCAAGTCATTTCACTTCTAGTTTTTCGCCCTTCTAATAGGAAGACAATCTCGCATTCGCACGCCCTAGGGGTGGGGCTAGAGGGGTCGGTATGTACTCGCCTACAGTCAACTCACAGTGTTTTCTTAAAAACTACTGCTTATTTCATGCAAAATTTTTAAAACTTGAGACTCTAGTCATATAATAAGCAGTGTCAGACCGGATTAAAACCACTCGATGCTTATGAGCAACAATGCTATACTCTCGTTCCTACTCGGATAAAAAAAGTAAAGTTGGCGATTTTAATCGAGAGTGACCTGAAGACTCCCTTTTCAATAGCTACTACATCGAGGTCTAGGAAAGGGTGCTTCTCCATTCCCTGAATTGCTCCACTTTAGCTTTCATACGCACCTTGTAATGCTGAGTGCTAAGCAAGGTGGCATCAAGTACCATTTTTTGAGTCTTTGGTATGACTGGACCTGGGATTGAACTCCGGTTTCGTGGACCATTGGTGAAAGTCCGTATCTTTGATAGAAAGGGTCATATGGTTAAAAACCTTCAGTAGACTAAAAATTTTACGTAATTACCGTAAATTGTCATATAAGACGATCTAAAAAATTTTTAGCAATTCCGGGTTAGACCAATCCTTGCTGTAATGGTCGACCCCCACAAACACACAATTGGCCACCGGTAGGCCAAAACTTACCCATTTGGTTTAAATGAGCATAGACTATGATAAACTGTCGTAAATTCTTAAATTCATTGGTGCTTAACTTTATAAATATGTATAAATAAATACTTGTAAAATTACAATGCAGTATCTTAGAATCAAGTTTTCAATTGTCAATAAAAATAACCTTTATTTAAAATGTTGTACTATATAAGTACGGTAATAATGCCAATGTACGTATATTCAATAAATTACCATTATGTCTCATTAAATTATCATTACTCCAGTAATGTAAGCTGTACGCTATTTTTCTTTGAGATCAGAATTTATCTATAAAACATGCAAATCTTACCAATTCGAGCTTATATTCATATGAATTCACAATCAATTGTGCTATCATATAATTGCGCAGATAAACAACATACTGTAGTTGTCTGAAAGGGTGTGTGATATAGCGTTATTACTTAATTTGTATTACCGTTTTATTATTCTATATCAATTTCTGTTAATTTGTAAAATGTGTACATCAAACACGAGTTCAAGGCGAAAATATTTGTGTCGATCTGCTGAAGCTACGGTAAGTGCTGTATCGATTGTTAGGAATACTGTTCTACTTGTTGACAACTCTGTAATAAAAGTTTGGATTTTAACCCTGCCACATAAGTCGACTCCTTGTTTTGGAGAGATTTTTTCTGGCTTAAAAGGCCGACTTACAATAATGATCAATTCAGGAGCATGTTATTTCACCCAATCCACATCATACCATTCATTATAATATATACATTTTGCTGATATTATAAGAGCCTGAGTCGAGGGAACAAACTTAGACAATTTCAAACATTCACGAATGTTCTTGAATCTGTATAAAATAAAACCATTATCAATTGGGCAAACTGTTTCTAAGGAAAGATAAAAACAAAAGAAAAGAATCCTACAAGAAATAGTTAATTAACAAAATAGCATAAACATATTTCATTATTTTACGGTGTTTTTAACTGTGTTTTTTTTTTCTTTTGTTAAATAAGAATTTTATCTTTTGATATCCTAACCACGCGCTTATTCTGTTCAATAGTTGATTCAGCTCTGAGCTGTATAAGTTTTTATGTATGTTTTATTTATTTATTTATTCATTCATCTTTTCATAACTTTTATTTTGCTTGAAAAAAAAAAAAAAAAAAAGAAAGAAGATAGAACTGTAGGATATAACGTTAACAGTAAGAAACAAGTGAAACTTGTCTTAGATTCAAACGTCTGACTTGTATGTAAACAAGCAAGTGACATATCCACTATGTCAACATTCTGATGGCTGAACGTGGCGGTAAAATTAACTTCGAAATATCAAGTTAAACAGTACAAAGTATATACTATTACACTACTTGGGCACTTCATGTGGTGTGATGGTTAGCAAGCTGGATTAGCAGAACATTGTTGGTGAGTTCGATTCTCACTAGGTGCTCCATACCACAACTTAGCTAAGCTTAATAAATAACTTATAGTATAGCACTTAGTGTGACGGATATTGTCGTATGAAGTTGAATCGGTAACTCGACTTCAAATTCTAGACACGGTTTGCGTTTCACTTTATGCTTCTCTCTCTACTCGGCAAATATGTATAAATAGTAGGGCAGACTAGTACTTTGATCATTGTAAGACAGTCAGTCTAGAAGTAGGAAAACTGAATTCAAACCAGCTTTACTCCACTTTAAAACGTGACTTCGTGTTACATTCTACTCAGGTTGCTGATATACAACATTGATCCCAAACTGAAGGCCGGGATCAAGAAAAAAAATTCATTTACATTCCTTCGTGGTGTTTTCCAGGAAGTTAAAAACTGAAACCAGCTTTCTGAAGAACCTATGATGGTGCTACTAAGTACATTTGCGCAATTCCATCTGAAATTAATTAAAAACAAAAAATTAAAAAAAAATAATAACCGAATTTCTAATACTCTACGTCGTCTCTAGCACTAGGAAAGAATTAAAAAAAAAACATTACGAATCGACTTGATTCGTGCTTCAGGTTGGTACATTAAAGAATAACGGGGCTCGTCGCCAAGCCCCAACTTAGAAAAAAATCACTAACTACCCCTCTGTGAATGTGATGTGAACTAATTCTAACAATATTAACCATTTTGTCTCCCTACCCGCTCATGTGTACTCACGATCTCTAGTCTTAATGGATGCACCCCTACCACCGCACGATACCCTGGCAGCGTGCCTGGAAATAAGGATAGTTAGAATAATCATTGGATACCGGCAGTTTGGTTAACAGTGTCTTTAGATCGTGTTTTAGGAAGCAGTCTGCGAAAGACCTGTCGAACTGTTTCAAGAAAAGATAGGATTTGCATTAGGATTTATTTTCTATACCAAGTTTAAGAATGAGGTGAGAAAAACTAATTCATTACTATTAGAGGAGGAGGAGGAATAATAATAATAATAATAAATACGCAACAAGATAGTAAATTTAGGTTATGTGGAGAAAGAAATGAAACGGTTAATCACATAAGCGAATGGAGCAAACAAGCGCAAAAGGAGTACAAAACTAGGCAGGACAGCGAGGGAAAAGTGATCCACTGAGAATTGAGCAAGAGACTAAGATTTGACCATACAGCCAAATGGTATATGCACAAACCAGAATTTGTCCTAGAGAATGAGACGCAAAAAAATTATCTGGGAATTGCAAATACAAACGGATCACCAAATCCCGGACAGAAGACCAGACCTTGTGTTGATTACCCCACACCACCCCACCAAAAAAAAAATGAACTTGTCATCTAGCCGATTTAGGTGATCCACTTCAAGAGATTAAAATTTGACATGATATTTGCACAAACCAGAATCTGTCCTAGAAAGTGGAACGCATAAAGTTCTGAGATTTTGAGATACAAACGATTCAGCAAATCCCGGCTAATTGTAAAGAAGAAAAAAACTTGTCATCAAATGGATTTTGCTATTCCAGCGGTTCAAAAGGTGAAAATCAAAGAAAGCGAACAGATAAACAAATACTTGGATCTTGCCAGAGAGCTGAAAAAGTTGTGGAACATAAGGGTGACGGTAATACCAGCAGTAGTTGGAGCACTAAGAACGGTCCTCAAGGACTTGGAAAAAAGACTGGAGGAATTAGTGTTCAGAAGAAAAATCGAGACCATCCAAACCAAAGCATAGTTAAGAATTAGCTAGAATACTTAGAAGAGTCCTGGAAACCTTAAGAGATTTGCTATTATTTAGATTTTAGAGAAAAATCACCAGTTGAAACAGATATGAAAATTTTGCAAGGTTATATATATATATACTCTTTAACTGTCCAGGCACCCAAATTTTACTCGAGATTCCATTTATTCTAATTCAAAACTCGAAACGACTGATCCAACAAACCAAATTCTTTTAAAAACTTTATGTAATTTAATCTTTGACAGTAGAGTTTAAAAGATGGAAGCAAGTGAAGAATTCTGGTTGGAGGTAATATTGGATCACATATATATTTAAAAAAGCAAACCTAGAAAAGTTAGGTTTCTGATAGGAGAGGATTAAATAAGGGTAAAATAAATATATTGGTTTGTAGATTTTAAAATTTCTATAAAAACAAAAAAAAACCCAATACAGTTGAAATACCCGAATACAATGTGGTAAGTGATTATACGTGTCGTGTTAAATTTTTCATGATGAAATGTTTGTCTTGCTTTTAAATGTGGAAATTTGGATAAAGCATTTTAAAAAGATAAGTAAATTTCGAGGGTGTTTGAATAATGGGTAAAAATTGTAGAAAATAGACATTTCCAAAATGTACATTTCGTTTTGTTTTTTGTTTTTTGTAAGATAATAATTTTACTTCTTTTTTTTTTCTTTCTTGAAAATTTTTGCCTGGTGGCCCAACAAAATAACCATCTGGACCTTTAGCAAGTAGATTTAATTAAATTACGTTTTTTGTCTTTTAATTTTTTTCCTTTTATAAAAGGTTTCTTTTCCAGTTTTACTGAAAAATCAAGGTAATGGAATCAAAATGGGAAACTATTATACTTACTGACGGCTTCTATCACGTCAGCCAAGAGGACTCCATCAGTAACGTCCTGTTGAAGGTCACTAATGAAGCGTTTGTTGCGAGCTTTCTCTAAATAATGGTTGGCCCAGTCTGTGTAGATCTGAAGAAAAGAGGAAAATACAGTAAAATTTAATACATTATTGAGTTGGATGGCATAACAAAATCTGATAAATTAGTTACATTACAACAAGAGTGCAGCCTTTAGAGTGAGGGGACAATCATTTGGAAGATGAAAACTAGAAAATGGCTCTGTGGGTGTTCGGAAGTCCCTGAGATTTTTAAAATACATACAAAAAACAACTCCCGGCTCTGCAAACTCACTTTTTTAAAATTTCAAGTTCAAAATTATGGCTTCCGTGCAAGAGATATATGATTTTTTTAAATGTATGATTTATATTCTCTACATACACACATACACGTACATATAATATTAGGTAAACCTCAAAAGATCTTTGTTCTGCAAGTGAGTTTTTTTATATATTTATATATTATTATGTAATAATTGCCGTGCATTGAGCACTATTTGAATATATTAATATTACAGTATAACCCGGATATAAGATAGTTGTCGGAACATGATATTAATTATCTTATATCCGGGTATGGTCTATTTTGTTTCGTTAACACAGGCTGTAATTTGGGACCAGAGACAATCTCTCTTATATCCGGGTTACACTGTATATATTCTTTATGGATTATTCCTTTTAAGTCGATGAATAGAGTTAATGTGTGTGTGTGTGTGTGTGTGTGTGTGTGTGCATAGTATTAAAATTCTAATTATGTCCATACATATGTATGTGTGTGCATATATATTTAACCATAACCCAGCAAAAACGGCACATTTTAGTCAAATGTTTTATCAGAGCAATATTCTTAAAATGCTCTTAGAGAATAAAACATCCTCCGATTTAATTGATAACACAATGTAAAACAAATGTTGTTCCTGGACACTCGGTTATCTCGTAATTACTTATGTTGTAAAAGTATACAAAATAGCCATTATTACCTTTAAACTTTGCTTCTGTGCCCTGGATATTAAAATTTAGATATTAACTTATTTTCAAGGTAAAAACAGGTAAATTTGCACTTTTTCATTTACATAAAGGTCTAAAAAAAAAAAAAAAAAAAAAAAAAAAAAAAAAAAAAAAACACACACACACACAAATGAATCAAAATTTATATGCATTGATACTAAAATTATATAAAAACTAACAAAAATGTTCAGTAAGTTCAAGAAAATTCTCTATCAGCCACTCAGCACTGAATCTACCTGGAATGTCCCGGAAAATGGATAAGTTAAAAATTTCATTACCCAGGCTGCGAAAGCAAAATTCAAGTGAAGAATAGATTTTTTTCTATTTACTTTAGGCATAAGCAATTGGGAAATAATACTTTCTGCTCAGGATCATGAAAATATAATAATTTTGTTTTATAGTGTAATTTTGTTGGTTCTTCAGTCATACTGAACAATATTGTTAAATCATCTAAATTCTCTATTTAACAGAAATAACTAAGAAATGATAATTAGAATCATTTGCTATTTCTTAAATAGAAGTGTTAATATCCTAGACTGCTGTTATAGTAGGAACCCAAGTGAAACACACACACACACACACACACACATACACACACACACACATATATTACACAAATACATACTACACAGTGTACTTGGCATTGCTTAAGAATAATGAAATCTAAACTTAAAGGTTATTGAGTGAATTCTAATAAATATTTTTAAATGAAAGTACAACAAAAATAGTTTTTTTTTAAGTCGATAGGGTTTCGGGATAAAGAATTTTATCTATCTTTCCAATACATAGTTTAAAATCCTTTGCAGACATGTCTCTAACAATTTCCAAATGTTTAGTTGAATTCAAGCCAAAAATATTGGAGCCTTAGCAGTCTGGTCAGAAGGATGGACATCAGGTAAATTATTTAAAAATTACAAGGTGCTTGAGAGGAAACTAATCAAAATTCAAAGGTTAGTGAATAAATTCAAACATATTTAAGGAAAAAAAAGATAAACTTACAAGCAGTATTCTGGCAAAATGCAAAAAAAAGATGAGTTTTTACTTCTTTTAGGGGCAAAAATGAACAGGACTTTTGGAGATTTTACTCTTCAACAACTTCAGTATGCTGATCATTTTAGAAGCATGGTAATGTGAGGCCAGTTATATTCAGAGTGAAAGCTAAGTTTTCACTAGTAATTGAAGAGATTTGAATTCAAATAAAAGGTAAGTTGGAAACATAGGGTTATTTTTTTTTCCCCAACACCTGGCATGACAGAAGCCATTTTGATATAAGGTAAAAGCTGCTTTATTTCCAGACAGACTACTAAAGAGTTATATATATATATATGAGGACTTCTGGATACAGGGTTGATACAATAATCATAGACTTAATGGTATTAGCCTAAAAGTAACATAGATTGCAATAAAGAATATAATCAGTAGGTCAGAAAAACATACTTTTTTTTTTTTTTACTATGTCTTGGAATTTTAAAAAAAGTACATGTTTTAGATTATGAATAGCTTTATAATTAAGGAAGAATCTTGAGGTTAATTTATATTTGCAAAGGAAAATAAAGAATAAAAAGAGTTCCTTAAATTTGTAGATGATTCAAAATTATTTGTCAGAATTTTTTAAAGTCTACTTGTTTGATATTTTAGTGAGAGAAATTATATTTTTAAAAGATTATTAAGAAAAAAAAAAAAAAGAAAAGATTGTGATCCCGTTTTTTTAGTATTATTTTTCAAAATCTAAAGAACAAAAAAAAAATTCAATTCAATTAGCTACTTTGATTTTCATCAATTCTTCAATGGAAGAGAGAAAATTTAATTAAAAACAAACAAACAATAAAAGAAACATTTTTAACCCTTTGGGATAAAAAAGTTTAAAGAAAGAAATAATTTCTAAAAAAGAAAGGGTTTCTTAAAAATTTCACTAAATTTCCCAGGAGAGAAATCAGACAAACTTTTTTTTTCATTAAAAATATTATTATAAAGTTGTACAATATCCTAAGAAATCAATATTATTTGAAAATTACTATGTACATAATATCCTGATACATCAACATATCAATGGGTTTTAACAATCATAATGTTTTTTAAGATTGAGAAAATAAATAAAATATATTAAGAGAATAAAAAAGAATCATTTATTTTCACTTGTATTTTTTTTCATATGTTAATCTTAGTTGCTTTTTTTTCACCTCAACTCATTCATGTCATCATTTCTATGAGAACAAAGAACAGCACACATCAGAGACAATATCAAAGGATAAGCTCTCAATGAGACTGAAATTCTCACTCCTTTAAAAAATAATTACTCATGATAAATCAACCCATGATCTATAGTATAAAAATGATTTATTATTTTTTTTAACCGAAGTCCTTCACATTACATTTAAATTTCAACCTCTAAAAATACTTATTCATGAGCATTTTATGGGATGCAATGATTAGCAAGTGAGACCACCAAGCCATAGCAAGTTTGATTCTCATAGGGTGCTGAACATTTCTGGCTTTGTTTGATTTCTTTGTTTAATAGCAAATCAACATTCTCGTTTGGTTGGTTTTGATTTATGGCTTATCAACCCTTTTAGGTAATCTAATAACAAATCCTGTTTATACATAAAGTAAAGTTGGTGACTGTTGTTGAAGGTGACCCGAAGGCTCCCTTTTCAATAGCTACTACACCAAGGTGTAGGAGAGGGTGCAATTCCTTTCCCTGGATTGCTCCACTTTACCCTTGATGCATACCTCATAATGCTAAGTGTCAAGCAAGCAGGTATCAAGTACCATTTTTTGAGTCTTTGGTATGACTTGACTTGGGATTGAACCCCGGTCTCCTGGGCAAATACACTATATATATATGATCTGTAAACAAATGAAAGGATACTCCACATTCTCCTAGCTCCAGGACAAAAGCTTCACCCTCACATAGTTTAATGTCATATGTCAGGACATTCATTGGAGAGGGGGTCTTACTCCTCTGCTGAGATGCAACCCCATTTGACTGGGCTACAACCTTTTCAGGTTATTTAATGCCCAAACCATCCTTGTAGAAAAATAGTAATGATTCTAATACCCCAGCTATGGGGTATTAGATCAAAACTGAATGTAAAAGTGATTGTAATAGTACAACTAAAGTTCAAACTTGCTTACTACAATGTTGCAGCCCAGCACATTACCCACTATGGCATAGGGAGCCCCGCTTTCCAGGTTTGTGCTAAACTAAGCTATGCTTAGTAAATAATTTAAAAAATTATTACTTATCTAGAGGTTGATATGAATTCTTTTGCTTAAAAATAATCTTTAATGATTTAATATTGATTTAACCCATATTATGATATTATGATATTACCAAATATTAATTTGACCCATATTATGATATTACCAAATATTAATTTAATCCATATTATGATATTACCAAATATTAATTTAACCCATATTATGATATTACCTAATATTAATTTAACCCATATTATGATATTACCAAATATCAATTTAATCCATATTATGATATGACCAAATATTAGTTTAACCCATATTATGATATTACCAAATATGGATTTAACCCATATTATGATATTACCAAATATTAACTTAACCTATATTATGATATTACCAAATCAATTATTTTGTTTCAAGCTAGTGATTCAAGGTCCTTTTTTAGTATAGATATTTGAAAAGCTTAGTTGTGGTACAAAACCAGTAGTATAGAGCACCAAGTGAGAAACAAATTCAATAACAATAGTCTGTTAATCTATGAGGTGCCTATATCCTTTCTTTGTATATCCCCCTTTTCTCCTTGTAGTATGACTATATATTAATCCTATAACTTCATATGCAAATTACATACAATGACTGTCCAACAACATCAGTATAACTTATACACAAATATGTATTGAAATCATATGAATTACTTTGTTTTCTTATTCGTCTTATCATTGGGTAATGGTTAACGAGCTAATATCGCAAACCATGATAACTGTGTAGTGAGTTTGATCAGTTTATTAAATATGTATATTTGTTGAGGCACAAATGTTACAACAAGGAATTGCATTGTGAGAGAGAAAAATAAACGAAGAAGGAAAATAATTCTTTCTTTCCAGATTAAGCAATGAAAAAAAATAACTCATTTGAACTTGTGTGTATTTATTTGCATAAAAATTGCTTTTCACACTTTCTTTCCTGTAAAGTCAAAGTTCTTTGCATTAAGAAAGATAACAGAAATTTGAATATAGAAAACTCTTGAGATATTTTTCAGCACATATAGTTATTTACAAAGCCGAGTCCAGTGTAGGGCTAAATTGGAGGTGCATTTATCATCATTGGAAATGGAATTGATGACCCAAGTTTAAATCCTGGACGAGGCTGTTTAGATTTCACTTCACACTAATCAATTGGAAAAGGCATGAATCTATCTCTTCTTCCTTCAGTTATGTTGTAGTAGACTAGGTTCTTTAGCCTTAGTAAAGCAACCAAACTAAGAGAAGAAAAACCAGCTGTACTCAGCTCAAAAATTGACCTTATATCACATCCTATTTGTTTTGAAGAGTTTTTGTAAAGTACATAAATGGGGGACAGATGAATGAAGAGTTGGAAGATTATGTTGTACCTGTCTACCTTTGAAAAGCAGAGTTTTGAGAAAGCTTATAAGATAACTAAAGTTGACAGTGGTATGCAGCAACTACCGATATAATTAAGAACCATATTTGAAAGGTGTCCTGGGTAGGGTATTAAACTGCATCTGGTGGAGATATTCCAGTTCTGGAGCTTAGGAGAATGCAGAATACGTCTTTGTTGCTATTACTCCCAGGTCTATTCTGACCCTGAATGATAATAGTTGTTAGGGTCCCCTCTATAAATGGAATAGGTTTTTGAAAATTACTAGTGTTAAATAGGAATACTTGAAACCATGTAACTGCATGCAAACAAACTATTGTTAAATAGGAATAATTACAGGAAACCTTATAAATGTGTATCAATTATTAATATTAAGAATTACTTAAAGCTAGGGGCTATACTCAGTGTAATGGTTATCACTATAAAAATGGAATTGGCGATCTGAGTTCAAATCCTGAATGAGGTCCATTTTTTCTAATGACTTTTGGAAAAAGAATGAATCCATCTATTCTCCCCAGTTATGGGTTAGTAGTAGGGCAGACTAGGTTCTTTAGCCTTGACTAGGTACAAGTCTAGGAGAAAGAAAAACTGAATAAAAATCTGCTTAAATATTGACCTTGTATCACACTCTCTGGTGGAAAGGATGGGTAAATATATACTTGAAGCTATAATTGTTTACAAATCAATATAATCATTCATTACTTGAAACCACAGAATTGCTTGAAAAGAAAAAAAGAAAGGAAAAACTGTATTCAAGATTTAACTCCATAAGGGTTGACATGAGTAAAACCAACCAACTAACCATATTTGATAGTTTGGCAAATACAATCCGGACTCATTTGATCAAGTTATTAAGATGACTATAGAGTCCCGAGAGACCTGGGTTCAATCCCAGGTCGAATCATACCAAAGACTCAAAAAATGGTACTTGATGCCTCCTTGCTTAACACTCAGCATTATAAGGTACATATCAAGGGTAAAGTGGAGCAATCCAGGGAAAGGAGTAGCACCCTTCCCTACACCTTGGTATAGTAGCTATCGAAAAGGGAGCCTTCGGGTCACCCTCGACTATGGTCGACAACACATAAGATTCAGGTCAATAATACAGTTAGAGTTGGAATAGAGAAGTGGGTACTTCCCCTGAGCATAGTAAGAGTCATTTTCATCTTTGGATTTTTTTTTCATTTTAAAATACAACCCTTCATAATTTGAAGAGTATGTATTAACCAACACCTCCACATGAGCAGGATCTGGTACAAGGTCAATTTGTTTTTTAGTAGAGTTTAACTGGTTTTAATTTAGAGTTTTTCATCACCTAAACTAGTTGCCATACCAAGGCTAAAGAACCCAATCTGCCCTACTATTTTACCCATAGCTGGAAGGAAAATAGTCAGATTTATACCTTTCCCAAGAGTATCTGTACTATGTGAAATGCAAACAGCCTAGTCCAAGATGAGAACTCAGGTCGCCAAGTCAATTACCTATGACAGTATCCATTACACCACCAGCACCTCCTAAAGAGCAACAATATTAGTATAACTTCTTGCATCTAGTTATTCATGAAGATTAATGATATATAAGTAAGTTGGCTGACCATAGTCAAGGGCGACCCAAAGACTCCTTTTTCAAGAGCTACTACACTGAGATGTAAGGGAAGGTGCTACTTCTTTCTCTGAATTACTCCTTTTACCCTTGATCTGTAACTTATAAGGCTGTGTTAAGCAAAGAGGTATCAAGTACCATTTTTTGAGTCTTCAATATGACTTGACCTGGTATTGAACTCCAGTCTCACAGACCATTGGCAAACACTCAAACCATTATTCTAATAGGCTGGTAATGCTATATAATGATTCCATATATGTATATTACAACACATTGGTTATATATATATATATATACACACACACACACACAGATGCCAGTATTTATAAATTTGGCTGTATATATGAAATCTGATTGTGAATACTAGAATATATATATAGACATATAATAGAGATGAAAATATTTTTATATTTAACTGTGCAAATGTGTTTTCTTATATATATATATATATATATAACACACACACACACACACACACACACACACACACACATGATATTCACAGAGATGCCTGTATTTACAAATGTTTGTGTATATATAAAATCTGATTGTGAAGGCATACTAAAATAATGCACACATTTGCACTGACAAAAATATATATCTCATCATAAAGATTAAAATAATTTTATGTTGATCTCTTCAGATGTATCTTCTGTATATACGATAGATATATACACACACAGTTACATTATTCTTGAAACAGTATAACAAAGTCACAATAAGATATGAACATTAAAAAAAAATAGACCTGGTATAGAATTTCATAAACTCAAAAACAGATAAATAAAGAAAACAGCAGTTCAATAAGAAAAACATTAAAACATTTTATGATTGATTTGATATCCCAAACTTTGTTGGTGTTAAAAATAATGACAAGGAAATATTTCATATTTATCATCACTTAGCTTTTTTTCCTCTCCTCTTTTACAAATATACAATTGATGGCAGTCAACTGATTTTTGATGACAGAACCTAGCCTTTAAGATAACATAGCAAATGTAAAAGACTTATTTTGTAGTTTTTAGCATCACATACAAACATATTTATAGACATCAACATATGCATATATGTATAGATTTTTGCTCCTCTTCTTCATCAACTCAAAGTTCATAAGTCTGGGATTGAAGTTCTCTTGGTGGAAGCTACTCCATTACTTCCAAATTCATACTATCTATTCTTTTTAATCAAGAGTATTACTGACTGATTGATTTTAATGACATGTCAACCCATCTAGGGTTATTTTATGTCTAGAGGTAAGGGAATCATATTCATTGTATGTTCATATTAACATTTTTTTGTGTAGTTATATGTTAAGAGGGTTTTCATTTCACATGCTCTTGTCAAGTACGAATAGTTTTAAAACAAATCATATATGGTACTCTAACAGGTACTACCACCCCAGAGTGAACTTGAGAGTAATGATAATGAAAGGGTACTTTGGACTCCCCCAGATCTCTAGAAATGAAACCTCACCATTAGATGCAGTCTAGTGTCATACCCACAACATCCCTTTCTGAGTGGTGAGTCTTCACCTTCTACAAAGGATAAAGTCAGCTTATTCTAAGCCCTGTTGACAAAGCAAAGAGTGTTGTAATAAAAACAATACTATAAAGTACTAGAGTAATAATAAAGTGTACATCACCCCAAAGTGTTGTGATGAAAAGCAATAGGATGTAATAAAACAATAGTAATAATAAAAAAAGGTATCACAATAGACTGTTGTGATAAAAAAAACAGCAATAATAAAACCAAATAACATTAGTACAAACAATACTAATATTGAAAAGAAATAAATTTTTCAAAAGGCTTACAACCTCTTTGATACATTTCCTTCCTTATTATTATATGCCAAAGTAAATATCAAACATAATTGAATGCATTGCTGATAAATAACCCAGTTCTCTTCATTCTTTGCCAAGAATCAAAATAGACTATCTTTTTTCTTTTTAGTTAAAAGAATTGAATATTTCATTTCTTTTAAAGGGAACTGTTGTGTAAACTGATTCAGAGAGCAGTCCCAAATCACGAGAAGGTCATCCTCATTATGTTTTTGTCAGTTATATACAGCAAAACCCAATAGGGGAAAAAGAAAGAAAACACAAAATCCCAAGGAATAAACAATAGACAGTTCAAGCAGGAAAAGCCATATTTTATTGTGTAAATCTTCTAATATATTTGGCAATGACTTTTTATAATTTTATTAGTAAGAATGGCTAAAGAAAAAAAAAAGTTATAGGCAATTTTTATTGTTAGCATTTTGATCAAACAAAATTAAATATGACAAAAATTTTGTTTAGTCACTTGAAAAATTAGTCAATTTTAGGCAGTTTGTAAAGTGAACCAATTTTATCTGCCTGATGACAAGAACCATGAAATATGTCATTATTATTTAAAAAAAATCATAGCTCTGCAATTTCATATCTGTGTATAATGGTGTGTGTTTATATATATATATATATATATATATATATATATATATATATATACATGTGTGTATGAGAGAGTAAGAGGAGAAAAGTGATGGATAGTTTGACCAATAAAGAGAAGTAAAAAGAGAGGTGATTTGAATGAGAGAGAAAAATAGGATAAAAGAAATTCCCACTTAATCATGATAATCAAAATTTGCATTTAATACAAAAATAATTGTCTCTTCTTGAGGATTTGAGATGAAAAAAAAATTACAACAAAAAAACAAAGAATAAATAATAAGAAAGGAAAAGAACCAATAATGATTAATAAAAGAGTGAAAAAGAAGGGGAGAGAAAAGAATGAAGAAAACAGAAAAAAACAGAGGAAGAGAGAGAAGAAGAGGTGAAAGAAGGTGTAAGAGTGTAAAATAGTGAGAAAGAGAGATGTATAACTACAAAGACCAAAGGGATGAGAGAAGAACAAATGGATCAGAGGAGAGAGAAAAAAAAAAGAAGTTAAAATGAAGAGAGGGGGGAAAAGAACAATAAAAAAGAGAAAATAGGAAAGGAAAAGAAAAAGAGAAGGATAAAAGAGCAAATGAGAAAGATAGAAACAGTGGAAGAGAAAAAAGTAAGAAAAATAAGAAAAAGATAAATGAGTAGATGATAATCAAAAAGAAAGAGAAAAGAAAAAAAAGAGAAAAAATAAGATGTTAAGAAAGAAAAAAAAAAGGGCAAGAAAAATAAAGAGAGAAGGGAAAAGAAAATCAGAGACACAAGTTAAAAAGAATTGCTAAGAAATATAAAATGAGTAGATGAGAATAGAAAAGAAGAAAGAAAAAGAAAAAAGGTAGAAAAAGAAGAAAGAAGACAGAGTAAGAAGGAAAAAGAACAAGAAAAATAAAGAGAGAAGAGGAAAATAAGAAGTATAAAGAAAAAGAGAGACAAAATAGAGAGTGAGTAAAGAGAAAGTAAAGGTAAGTAATAAAAAGCAAGAGAGACAAAGAAAAAATTGGCAAAAAAATTAAAAAGAGAGAAAATAAGAAAAATAAGAAGCGAGAAAGGAAAAAAAAAAGCAGTAGGTAAGAAAGATAAAGAGGAAGGAAAAAGAATGGATAAAAAAAGAGCAAAGAGCAATTCAGGAAATAAAAGAGAAAATAAGAATGATAAAGAGAGAGAAGTGATAAAGAGTGAGTGAGGAAGAAAAAAAGAGCAAGTAAGGATAAAGAGAGATAAACAAGTGCATTTTTAAAGCTAATACAAGTGTTTATGTGAGTGTTTAACCAATAAGTGGACTCTTTCCTGTGATGCATGCATAAAATTAACAAAAGAATGCTATGTAACAGTCGATCAATTACGGATCAATGTGAAATGGACTGAACTAACAGTCCAAGGCATCAGAAAGTAGACTCTTTGTTGCAATGAGTAATGATTGAGCCATTTTCTTTTTTGGATTTTATAGTAATTTATTTCTATTCTCACACATTGTATCTGGGCAGCTGAAACAGTGGCAGACAGTCAGTGATGGAGACTTCCTCTGGTGTCAGTAAGTGGTTTTTGAGCCCAGAGAAAAAAAATCAGGATTTTGCCTTACTGGCAAGAATGGTACAATACAGTCTTCCTATTCTTATTTGTTCTTCTGCCTACTGTTCGGAACAAATCCAACAAAACAGCGGCTGTACAGCCACTTATCTCCCATCTTACAAACCATCCAAATAAGACATGCTGGGCCCTGTGAGGGAAGTAAGGACAAACTTAGACGAGATGTTCTCTCATGGACACAACTTACATTCATCAGCTCTATGAGGAAACTGGGTGCCGTCTAGAGGACTTGATAATAGGAATGGATGATGAGAGATAGTGAAAGGAATCAATGCTATTGGTATACCTTGAAGAGGATTAAATCTGATATGTATCACAGAACAAAGATTTATCTATTCATACCCTCAGAGTCTAATGAGATATTTATTTTCCCACCCAATAATGAAAAAACAACTATACAGTCAGATTTTAATATAGAGGAATCTGTATAGTTAATCAATAAAGTAGATGACTCAAAGTTGAATTGTACGGTGAGTCATCCAAAAATAACCAATTTCGCTTAGCTATTGCTGCACTTAAGAACACCTGCTGTTAGAAGGGTAGCATCAGGTTCATGATCTCTGAGGTACCCCTAAAAGAGGAACACCAAGGATGCTAAGGTATTTTTTTAGAAGAGACGCCATCTACAACCTATTGCCACCTCCTTCTTCACATTTTATCATTGGAAATTTGCTTGTTTCCTTTTATTTAGCATAAATGTTTGGTTCTACTAAAGACACATTTTGTCAATATAATCTTATTAAGATCCTTTCAAGTTTCCTGGTAAGTGTCTTGCTTTTAGGCTGGAATTGGTAGATAAATTTACCAAAATTTACCAAAAGTGCTTGGGACAATTTTGGTAAATTCATCTACTAATACCAACCTAAAAGCAAGACACTTATCAGGATCTTGAAAGGATCTTAATAAAATCATATAGACAAAATGTGCCTATATTATTCAAACAAACATGCTTAAATGAAAGACTGCTGCTCAACTACACACACACACACACATGTATGTGGCAAATTGGATTTACAGTCAACAGGGAAAAGGTGTTGATGAACAAAACAAAAAGTCCTCAATATCTAAAAATAGATCCACTATATTAGTAAAACTTAATTTCTTTTAAATTACAAACAATTCTAACTGAGAGCAATAAAAAGTTCTATAGTTTAGTTAGAAATTATCCCTTGATGGTAAAAGAACAATGTGAAACTTTTCTTCATCACTTATGATTATTTGTAATCTTAAAACATACTGTTTTATGGTTTGGTTTCTTTGTTTAATGGCATATCAACCTTTGTAGGTTATTTAATGCCAAAGCTATTCTCATAGAAGAACAGTAGTGGTACTATTTAACCCATAGATAGGAGGATAAGGGGGTTTATACCTTAACCAAGGTATTTGCCCGAAAGTGAACATAATAGCGCAACTGGAGTATGAACTACCTACTATGATTCCGCAGTCCATTGTTTTAACCATTACACCATGAGGACACCCCCATACTGTTTTATGCATATATATATATATATATATATATATATATATATATATATATATGCACAGTGTGCAAACAAAAATACCTTCCATATTTTAAACTGTCAACTGTGTGGTGTAAGTGAACTTAGGCAAGTGGTAATGGTAGTTCGATCTAGCTTATTTCTAGGCATTTTTTTTCTAAGATATAATCAGAACTTGGATCAGTGCACACTATATGTTAGCCATTGAAATATTTTTGAGACTGATGAATTTATAATTTCTATACAAAGAGCTTTTTGAGATCGTTTCATGTTATGTCAAAATGATGCTGTTCTTGATAGAATTTTCCATCTATAGCAGAATCGATTTTCTATCCAGAACAGCAACATTCCATGCAAATATGGAAAGCTTGTTATGTAGGTGTTACAGATTTACCATTCTTAGAAAATGTTTCAACAACAAATGTACAGTGTGCACTTCATGATCATACCTATAAAATGAAAAAAGAAAAAAAGCAAATGGTAAGACGTTAGCTAGGTGGAGCTACCATTACCCCTTGCATAAGTGCATTTGCACCAAACAGGTGGCAATCTAAAATGTGAGAGATATAGTGAGCAGGTGAGAATAGATAATCTGTCTAAAAAGATTTGTTAAAACAAAAAGTGTTCAAATGCTTAAAATCTAACCTTTTGTTTTAAATTATAGCCTTAATACTAGAAATTTCATGCATCAACTAGGATACCATTAAGTGTTCCTAATTCTGATATTTCTTGGATTTTATTCCTGCCCTGCCATAATAGCATTTAGTATTTTTTTTATGCAAAAACTTATTTAAATTTCTTTCATTATATATGTATACACACACAGACAAATACCCTCGAGAAAGGTATGAACCCCCTTATCCTTCCAGCTATGGGTTAAAGAGTACCACTACTGTTCTTCTAGAGGGGTGGATTTGGCATTAAATAACCTACAAAGGTTGATATGCCATTAAACAAAGAAACCAAATATATATATATATATATATATATATATATATATGTGTGAATACAAGTCTTATTGATTTTTATCGACAATGAATGTCTTACTAATTTTCATTTCATCTTATCTTATAAGGGAACATATATAAAGATTAAGGGAGTGTAAGAACTCCCCATAGTCATTTGCTCCAGGTTCAAGTGCTTTCATCTATACTCTGACCACTGTCAAGTTCAAGAATGAGTCAGGATATTCATCTAAGACAAACTGAGATGCTGAAATGTCTTCATTGCCACTCTGCTAAGATCTGAATTATATCATTAAATCAAGGAAATCTATTGGTTTAATAAACAAAGTCTTACGCTAGGGACAATATTTGTCTCTGCCTCCCACCAGACAGGACTTGACACAAGGTCAAATGACCCAAAGGTTGGATTATAGTGGGGGGTTTGGGGAGGGGAATATCAGACCTGAACTGAGGCCCAAGCCCTGCTGGTCTATGCTGGTCATCAGCTTACTTAGTGCAATGTGAGCTGATGATCCTAACTGGACATGGACCCAAACATGAGTCCAGGCACAGATGCCAGATTATAGCTTAAATTGGACCACAGGGTCCAGTGCTATACAAAGGTGACAATAATGCAGCTGGCCCAGCCAAACTTGAGGGCCTTCCAGCCTCGAGTCTGCCTTAGATTGACAATGCCTTCTCTGACACAAATGCCAGACAGCCCTGGCTAAAAAAACAAGTGGAGTTGGGGAAAAACCAACTGCAAATCAATGCAGTTGGCCCTATCCCCGAAACAGGGCCCTATTAGGGACATTGTAATTTTAATCTGGTTTTGAATTAAATTAGATGATCCTTGTCCATCACATTCAATAAAACTTATTTGTATGAAAAATTATTATATATATATATATATACACACCAATACCTCCACATGAGAAGGATCTGATGCAAGGTCAATTTTTAAGTGGAGTTTAACAGGTTTGATTTCAGAATTTTGCTTCTATATCAAACCAAAATTAAAGAGCCCAGTCTGCTTTGGAGGGAGAATAGTTGGATTCATACCTTTTCCAAGGGTATTAGCTATATATGAAGTGTAAATAGTCTCATCCACGATTTAAACTCTGGTCATTGTGTCCATTTCCCACATGAATACCTTCTTTTGATATGTATACAATGATAATCTATGTTCCCTGACTTCATGTCTATGTATACAGGCTACATTTTCATTATATCTAATGTCTCATCAGAAACAGAGAATATAATAAGGAATAAATAATCAGAAAAGAAAAAAAAAAAAGAAGAAATTTGGTCTCAGAAAGAAAGAAGGAAAGTGACAGAGATGAAAAACTAAGGTATAATAATTCCTGTGAGAGTCATTAGACAGATTGGTTTCTTATGGAAAAGTAAGAAATAGTTGCACAATACTATGAGACAGCCTTTCCATCTTCCAAAATACTGATTCCAAAAACATTTCAAAGGGCTTTATCAGCAAAGGGCTGAGCTCCCAACCCACCAATGACTTTGATATCAGCTTTGTCAGCAGATACCCCTATACTTGCTAAAATGGGAGGGGCTAATTGATAGGACCAGATGTTATATGTATGTTAAAAAAAACAAAAGAATTGTTTTCTAAAGAGAACAGGCATAAAAATCTACATGAGTATGCATTTTGGATGAAATGGTTTCTTGTGTTATTTTTCAGAATGTTTTGAAAGAAAAATATGACATTTAAAGTATCAATTCAAGAAAAAATTCAAACACTGAAAATTACCTTTGAACTAAGATTTGAATGCTACAAGAAAAAATGGTTGCTCTTATATTAAAAGAAAAATGAGTAAGAATCCTATATCATTTCATTTTTATTTACAAAACTTATCTATACACAAGGTGTGATCAAATATATCAACACTAAAGTTTCATTTTTTTTTCAATTTTAAAATTTGAGGTGCTTCCACAATTGAGGAATTCATATAATAAATGGATGAAGTCTAGATATCTTGAAAAGTCTAAATGAGTCAGTACCAGTTTGAAAAATTATAAAACTAGTCTTTGTACTTTTTGAATAATAATTTCTTGATTTCTTTGTTTAATAGCATATCAAACTTTGTAGGTTATTTAATACTAAAACTGTTTTTCTAGAAAAACAGTAGTGATACTATTTAGTTCATAGCTCAGAGTATAAGAAGGGTTCCTACTTTGCCCGAGGGTATTTGTATGAAAGCGAACGTAATAACGTGACTGGAGTTTGAACTTGTTTACTACGATTCCACAGTCCATCATTTTAACCATTACACCACAAGGACACCCCCTTTTCGAATTATAATTTTTTTTTCTGTCTTAGTAAATACAGTTTCAGTTTTGATACATTTTAATCACACTGTGTGTGTGTGTGTGTGTGTATTATATATATATATATATATATATATATAGAATGTCTGTCTGGAAAGCATACTGCTATATAATATTAATTCTAAAACTCCCAGCTTTTGGTAAGAGCACTTTAGTCCTCTTCAAAAAACTCCCCAGAAATCTTGCACAATTATCTCAATGATTCAAAATTCAATAAAAAATCTTTTTAAAGTCATTCACTTCTTAGGCCTAGAAATTTTCAGTACCTTCTTTATCTATATATATAAATAAATAAATAAATGAATAAGAGCCCTGCCTCCTTTCTCCCACCCATAAGAAACAAAATATCAAAACTTACTCAAAGGTCCAATAATTATGTATCCCAAATGAGGTAGCTCTACATCAAAACATTTTGCTGTCTATATAATATAGAAAAATTTTCCAAAAGGAATCAGTTCACATACCCTGGTAGCAATATCTTATCTACTGAACATAATGTCAATATATACATAGGAAAAGCATGAATTGCTATTGACAGATTATCACCTGTATGGATATCTGATCTCTCTGTTTTATAATTGCGGAAGAATTTTTTTTATATTCTCATTTTTCGTTGGTTATATCTTATCATTCAGTTTGGTTAGGCTTAGAACTATTCGGCTTAGTGCACATGCAGGTGCACACATTGAGTGCAGTTCACGCTCGCGCGTGGAGGATGTGACGATCACAAATGTCATAATAAAAACCCCAGATAGAAAATGAGACTGGGATGTGAATGACGTCATGCCCGGAAGCGAGGGGCTGGAAATTTTGGTGATTTTTGAAAAAAGCAGTTAGTTGAGATTTGTCTCTGGGCGAGGCTAGTTGAGATTTGAACCTGGGCGAGAGCAGTCCAACGCATTTGTTGGGTCAGTTAGCGGAGATTGAACTCTGGGCTGGGCAGTTCAGCTGGGGAGTTGACTGAAGAACGATGTAGAAACAGTCAGCATAGTAAAAATTGTGTGTCTCTCTCTCCTCATGTTGAAAAACTAAAAGTCAAAAAAGTTTATAAACGTTTCGTACCTGAACTAAAGAAAGTTGTCAGTGTTTCAGGATTTCCATGCACATGGCTATACTACATCTCTAATAAAATAAAATGAGAATTCTACCAAGCTGTAGCCATGTCAGTACTAGAAAAGGGTTGCACCACTTGGACTTAAACAAAACACCTATGGAAACTATACAAGAAAGCTGCATGCCATTTTTAACAAACCCTCAAAGCAACACCTACAAAACAGCAGCTGTAAGGCCACTTACCTCCCATCTCACAAAACATTCAAGATGAATAAAAGATATTGTACACAGCTAGTGAAGGTATGAATGAATGTTCTGTGGGCTCACCAGTGTTAGCCAACCAGTAAAAACTGGATGCTGTCTAGAATATCTGCTAAGATGCAATGACCGATAGATTCAAGGAAATCAAGGCTGTCAGCATGCCTTGATAATGATGATAACTCAGAAATAAGTGACCATGTGTCAGACTAAGTATTGTAAATACAGTATCACCCATAAATAAGTTCATCCCTTACAACTTTTTATAAAAAATGAATTTTTGCTAAACCAAAGATACCAAGTTTCTGTTATTTCTAATAGAATATAATACTGTAAAAATGGATATTATTAAGTATTATTTATGGCCAAAATCTATGGCACAGAAACTGTAACAAAAAATAGGTATTTGTAACCATCTAAAAAATAAGTACACTTTTTATAAATATTCATGCAGTTTTATTTAACTGGCCATTGGCTCAATGAGTTGAGTATTTGCCAATGGTTTGGGAGACCCGGGTTCAATCCCAGGTTAAGTTCATACCAAAGACTCAAAAAATGGTACTTTATTCCACCTTGACTCAGCATTATAAGGTAAGGATCAAGGGTAAAGTGGAGCAATCCAGAGGAAGGAGTAGTGCCCTCCCCTACACCTCAGTGTAGTAGCTATTGAAAAGGGATCCTTTGGGTCACCCTCGACTATGGTTGCCAACTTTACTTTTACTAATTTTTGGTTACAAAGTTGGTTATAAATAATACCTAATAATTAGTGTTTTGATTGTAAGATGTTTTATAAGAAATAATAAAATGCTGATATTTCAAGTTTAGAAGAAATTAACTTTGCTTTTTTTTTTTAATAAGAAATTGCTAAGTGTGTACTTATTAGTGTACTTATTTACTTGGTTGGCCTTCATTTGGGACGTAATGAATTCATTGGAGGAAGCCAGTTCAACTAAGCAGAGGTGAATGCCACCACACACACACTTATTTATAAGCAGTATAGTACATTAGTTGCTATAATCTGAACAAGAGGTATTTATAAAAGCTTTTGAGCATCACTAAACTCCTCCTTTGTCCTAATTACAAAACTTAAAGTGAATCAAAGTAGCTATGTTCTCTACAAAATGTTGTCTACTCCAGATACTTCAAGACAGACTTGTAATTACACTCTGCAACATGGAGCAAATAATCCATTTTGGAAAGCCTCTTCACAAAAAAATGGTCAATTAATTTATACTTTTAGGGTTTATTTTTGGTTTTTAAGGAATTAAGTGGAAGCAAATCATTCTTGGAAATCATTTGCCCAAATAAAATTAACTTAATTTGATTTTTAAAAATCAGGCTTCATTAAACTTTGAAAATCTTTTTTTAGTTGTTAGCTCTCCAAGCCAACAAGTTGATAAACAGGATTTTATCAACTATTAGAACCCCAAGTTCATAAACACCTGTGGTCTCCTCCACCTTGGGCTCCAAGCTGAAAAATGTTAAAATGTTATAATCTATTTTTTAAGAGCATTAGAAAGTGTTAATTATAGGTTATACTGATGTAGAAATAATACAGATGTTTCAGAAAAGTTGATCTTATTTTGTTCAGATGATCTCAAATTCTAACAGCATCAACAGAATCAACTCAAAATTCTACGTGCTTTTTTTCAAGAACAGAAATGCTATTCATTGGAAAAGAAAAGGTATTTAAACATCAAACATAGAATTTTGAGTTCTTTTTCCACATGCTGTAAAAATCTGATATTGATTTTTCTGAAACGCACTGTACATCTAAAATGATATAAATTTTTTGAAGCACTTTGTATTGTTAATGATAATGTTAATTAAATAATGATACAAATAAAATAATACTGTTAATTATAGGCAATAGCAATGAAGAAATGGGGATTTCCTAGCCAGAATTTAGGCAACTTGAGTATGCATACTTCTAGGTAGCAGCAAATACTGGCCATTCAATTTCTGAGTTAATGCTTAATAAAATGAACTTATTTTATTTCAGTTTCAGCATTTAAAAGTGTTGAGGTTGATTGAGAACACTGTCTAAATTGGAGTCTTTCTTTCTTCCTATTTCCTATAATCTTCTAACTTTTAGGTATGGCCTAGAATATACTGACTAAATCCCCTCCTCCAAAAAAAGGTGTCCTAAGTATGGCACAAAACTGCATCTGGTACTGAAAATCCCATACTCTGGCTCAACTGAAAAGACAAAAATGTCATTACAAGAATGATTAAACTATATGGGTAATAGAATAAGAAAAAGTCTACCCCAGTGGATTGAATATAGGATTTAGTTTAATCTTCCTAAAAAGGGACTATTGCAGATACATGAGGAAGTCTTGGAGGATACAACAACCAAAATGATGGGCTTATAATAATCAAGATGGTGCTCATCATGAAACAGTTATTGTTATAGGAAATGGACATGGTAAACCGAGTTCAAATCCTGAACAAGGCATTTGGATTTCATATTGTGCAAATACTCTTGGTAAAGGAATACATCCAACTCTTCTCCCTCAAGACTAGGCTCTTTAATTTTGGTATAGCAATCATTCTAGAAGAAGGAAAACTATCAAAGTCCACAAAAGAAATTGACCTTGTACCACATCCAACTTGTAGCAGAGGGATTAAGTAAATACAAATCAAGATGAGAATACTAGTTTAAGTATATTAATATACAATTAATAGATCATCTCAGAAATGAAGACAGAAGATTTTCAGACTTTTGATGGGATGAAATACACCAAACAAAATTCAACACATTAAAAAGAAAGAAATGCAAAAAAGATTATAAATGAATTGGTTAGTTTAATGGCATGTCAAATCTTGTTGGGCTATTTAATACTCAAGTCATTATACACACACACACACACACACACACACACACACACACACACACACACACACACACACACACACCGAATCCCACATGGATTAAACTCATAACCAACAGGTAAATAAATGCATATAGTACAATTCCGATCCATAAAATGGATTGTAACTTTACAATGTGTATTTATTTACCTATCCTTTAGAACAATCAGGTAATAAAATTGAATAAAGGATTTAGTTTGAAATTGCTTGAAAGTTACTGAATGCACCTGAAGAAGGTTGAAGGGTACAACTGCTGAAAGATCCTGACTATAAAAATCTAGTAGAAGACTAGACATGAATTTAAATAGATTAATTCACTCTTTAGGATTTAAAATATATCAGACAAAACAGGAAAAATAAATATATTGTAGAGAAAGAAGAATGTATTTTTGCAATCAATATTAGAAATTAAGGTTCAGAAATAAACAAGAAATATTGAAAACAAACATGAAATTATTTCAGCCATCCAAAATATCAATGAAGAGATAGATATAGGGAGAGACTCCAACAGATACAGAAAAATGTAATATCTTAGAGGTGTAATGAGACAAATAATTGTCCAACTTTCTCAAGTAAGCTTTTTTGTAACCCCTTTTACATAGTGCTTATTCAAAGAACAATATGTGCATATTTTCTGTTGGGATATATTTGCATATTCTTTTTAATACTTCTTGTATGTATATTGTATATATGTTAAATGTCTCTGTATGCATAAATGAGCTTGTCTTTCCTTCTGTTTATTAAGTGTTAGTGTATCACAGACAGACTAATGCTAATAATGGTCCTGGGTGAATAGGGACCAGGCTTAATATCCTCCTTACCACCAAACCATCTACTAAAGCCTAAAATTCAAGATTGAAAATTATTCATTGTTAAATAAAAAAGAACAACAGAAAAGTGTTGAGGAAAAAATAAATTGCACCATTTTCTAGGGAACTTAATTTTATTATCAGACTTTAAAAAATCTGGAATGAAAAAAAAAGAAAAAAAAGATTAATAATTGATACTAATTTTACAAATGTTTGAGTAAAATTGTTTTAACTTGAGCAGGCATTACAAAGAAACAGTTCTAATAAATGAATTAATATCCTTTGAAGTTCAGTTGTTTTGTGCATGGATAGATAGAATAAAAGAGAAAAGATGTTCTTTTAAAATATTACCCCATGTGCCACTGAAAAAAAAGAAACTATTTTTGGTGAGATAAAGCAATCAAGATGACAATTATTGAAACACAAATCCAGGTGAGAAAACACTCAAAGAAACTTCAAAAACAACAGATTTTCACTCTGACATAAATCGCCTAATGGAGAATAAAGAGATAAAGCTGGGCGCTTTTCTCTAAGTCTTTTTTTTTTCTAAACTTTGGAAGTATTTTTGTCAGCCAAGCAGAACCCATCTTCTATTTTACCTACATTACTTAGCTATCATCCAACAGACAGTAATAAACTGATGATAGTGGAGATGAAATAGACTGTGAAGAGAACAAGATGAATAAAAAAAATGTGTGTGCATGTGTAATGTGGTAGTTATCAGTATTGTATATGTTAATATACATTGTGTAAGGTATTTTGAGTGGTGTAATGGTTAGTAAGCTTGGTTCGCAGGCTGTTAACTAGGGAGTCTGATTCTCACTGGTTACCCCATACTTCTGGACTTGGGATATAAGCTATGCTTGGTAAATAACTATATAAGGTGAACATGTTCATACAAATAAGTGCATATATATATCATCATCACAGCACACTGACTCTTTCTCACCATCAATCTCAATCATCCATCCTTTTGGCAGGGCTTCTAAATTGCATCCAGTGTCCACACAGAGCTGATCTAAGTAAGTCCTTGTTGATTGGTCAACACTGGTATGTCCATATGTAGGAGTTCATAAGAGAATATAGCTTATGAGGTTGTTCTTGATTCTCCAGCGGTGCCCCACATCTTGTTTGTCTAACTCGGATGGTTTGAGAGATAGGATGCTGGTGCATGTACAGCTGTTGTTTTGTTGGGGGTTTCTTCCAGGATTTGATAAAAAACAGCATGTAGCATTCTTGTGTAGTCTCCATAGAGCTTTTTCTGTGTTTTTTAGCATCCATGTGGTGTATCCTTATAGTAGAATGGACACAGATACAGCTTGGACGATTATATATATATTATACACACTAATTTGCATATAAACAAACTTAAACACATTCATATATGTAAATAAATTCAAGAAATGCTGACACATATAAAGTACATGTATATCAAGGGGAAACTGAGGCACTTAGCACTGTTGATCCTATTTACCCAACCCCTCCGCTCGGGCAGGATATGGCACAAGGTCAATTTTTAAGCGGAGTTTAACAGGTTTGAATTCAGAGTTTTCCTTCTCGTAGACTAGTTGCCTCACTAAGGCTGAAGAACCTAGTCTGCCCTACTATTTACCCATAGCTGGAGGGAGAATAATTGGATTCATACCTTTCCCAAGGGTATTAGTGCTATGTGAAATGCAATAAGCCTCGTCACGGATTTTGAACTCGTGTCGCCGTGTCCTACAACGATAACCATTACACCACGGGCACCTCCAACACTTAGCACTGTTGATTGTGTCTCCACTATCCTAACTTACATATATATGCTCTATCATTAATACTTAGCACTCTTTATTGATCAATATAACAATCTAGATTATATATATATATACATATATATATATATATTTTTTTTTACACACACATGCATATATATATATATATATATATATATATATATATATATATATATATGTGAAAATCAATTCATATAACTATATATTTATCTCCATTCATTTGTTTTATATATATATATATATATATATATATATATATATATATATATAGACACACTTGTATATGTATATCTGGGGTAAGACCCTTGCAACCAGGCTACCTGTTGATTGTGGGTGACGACCTGTAATGACTGAGAACAGGATCCTGGTGACTAGACACGATTATCCGGCAGCTGAAATGGTCACATGACTCACAACACTCCATTTCAGCCCTAACTGTGCTAGATGGGCAGTGGGAGAGGATCAATTGTCTGGTCATGCCAAGCACCAGTGCCTATATTAGTGTGCTGACCATATCCTTCAAATTTATTGGTCTTGTGGCAAACACTCAACCCTTGTCCCCATAAAGATGCTAGAAGGCAGTGGCTGAGGGCCAACTGCACTGAGATAGCAATGCTTAAAACTATTTAACTGTGTGCTCATTTAAAAATAATGTTACCAAAAAACTACCCAATTACAAATCATATATATGATTTGGCATTAAATAACCCACTAGGGTTGATATGCCAAAAAACAACCAACCAAACATACCAGTGTGTGTATATATATATATATATAAGATGCTATAAATAAAAGAGTCTGACAACCTCGCCTGCACCTATAATAACCCTTACCACATGGTCACACATATGTGACTTTCTTCTTCCCTGATGTAGGATAATAGTTCCCATTACTAATAAACTATAACATGCTTTCCTTCTATACACACAAGAATTTTAAAAAATATAAAAAACAAACAGCAAAACTCCCCTACCCAAAGAATCATGGGATGGTGGAAAAAGAAATCTGCTCCAGCTGGCGTACAAGCCTTAGATGCCATTTTCTGATTCAAAACAAAAAACAAAAAAAGAATTCCTACCTATATGTACTCATCTATTAACCATTTTTCTTGCCCTCTTTATTTCTAGTCCAACTTTTTAGACTTATCTACTATGAGCTTTTTTTTTTTCTATGATATGTGCCACACACAGTAAGAAGACTGCTTAGTTCTTCCCCTTTTGAATTTTTTTTTTATTTTTCACTTTAAACGGTCTCCATGGTATAGCAAGATAATGAGCCTTTAAATTGTCTGTAGAGTTTTTGGGGATTGATAAACTTAGCCTAGAGAGATAACCTTCTATAATTGAAGCCTTGTGGTTATGGCACTACATAACTAAAAAATAAAGGAGAATCAAAAGCAAAAAAAAAAAGGAAGACATTTTAGGATAAATTAAGCAGATGATTTGATTAATCTTAATCTACTGGATTGTGAAATATTAAAGATAATCTACAGTAAATGTCTGCAAATAATTTTTGACATAGCAGCATGCATATATATATATATATATATATATATAAAATCTAAGTTTTCACAGGTAGGATTTCTTAAACAAATATACCAAAGCTTTCATTTTTTTAATGATATCATCAAGGCATCCTGATCACATGGATTTACTTGACTCTCACTATCTGTTCCTATTGGCTATCAGCTCTTGGTAAATCATTTAGATGGTATCCAATATCAACACAGAGCTGATGAATGTAATTTTTTGTTGGTCATTGGCATGTCCATGCATAGGAAAATATTGCTTATAAGTTCACCCTTACTTCTCCAGCAGAGCCCAGCATGTCTTGTTCAATTCATTTGAATGGTTTGTGAAATGGAGACTAAGTGGCCATACAGCTGTTGTTTTGTAGGGTGATGCTTCCAGGACTTGTTCAGGAAGCAGCATCCTTGTGTAGGTTCCATTTAGTGTTTTAAGCAGGGGTTTTGTTCAAACCCAAGTGGTACAACCATAAAATGCTACAGACATGGATATAGCCTATATATATATATTATATATATTATATAAAACCATAGTTATCACAAGAAGGATTTATTAAAAAAATATGCCAAAGTTTTCATTTTCCTAATGATTACAATGATATAGAAAAATCTATAAGTATTCATTTACCAATCCAGGCTTAGTTTGGCAAAAGGTCAGAAGTATAGGGCACTCATTGAGTTCAATTCTCACTGGGTGTCCTATACTTGTTCACTAACAACTGAACTATACAAAATGCCTTAGAAAATATGATGGTAGTGGAAAATAAAACTATAATCAAGGTTGGATTTTAGTATCAATTTACATTGTAACAGATTTTAATATTCTGATATCTAACATTAAATCACAAACCTCTGAAATTTCAAATCTTTACTCTCCCACTTATTAAAGTCAATTGAGAAAATTCAAATTTCAAATTCCAAACTTGAAAAGAGAAAATTAAAACTCTTTATCTGACATTTACCATTACTAAGTACATTTATAGATCATTCTTCTATTTGGATATGTAAAATAATTACATAGCACTATTGTTTAGTCAGGACAAATAATCCAGTAAAAAAACAAACATGTTTAAATTGATAAATCTCTTAAGTGTTACTCGCTTGAATTAAAAATACATATCTCTACAAGGCTCCTTGAAATTTTTCACAAAAAAAATATTAATTTCAGTAGATAATAGAGAAAATCTAATTTGTAAATCTTTTTTTCTGTGATGCAGTTTTTAAGAACAATTACCATTTTTAACTATTTAGTGTCAATTTTTAATTGACGAGAAATATTGTAAAATAAACAGTCACAAACCAAATCTTAACCTGTTATTCTGCTCAGATGGTTGATTGATTAATTGATTTTAATAGCATGTTAATTTACCTCGAGTTATTTTATGCCTTGAGGTTAGAGAATGATGTTCATATTTACATTTGTGCAGTTGTTTCTTAAGAGTATTTTTTGCACAATGTTATAATATCAAGTATTCCTATCAAATACAAATAATTTTTAAACAGGTCTATTTGATTCATGGATGGGACCATAACAGGATCAGGGAATTATGGCAATGAAGTAGTACTCCACACTCCCCATTTCTCCATCACATGCAATTTTGTGTTATACCCAAGAGATCATTTTTGTGGGTAGGTAGGTCTTACCCATCTGCCAGGAAAACAGTCACCATATTCTGTGTCCGACCAACTGGGATAAATTTTCAACTAAGGAAATAAGAAAAAGTTGCACTCACACAATCCTGTGTTTTAACAAAAACATTTTGTTCACAAACTATCAAGACTGGCTTTATAACCTTTTTATTCATTTCATTTTATTCTATTTTATTTCACTTTTTTTTTTAACTGAGTGGAAATCTAATCAAAGTAAGCAATCATAACTGACATTGGTGCAAACCACATAAAAAAAATTATGTTGTCAAAAGTAAATCCTTAGGACTAAAAGATCTGCTCAATATTCAATTGGCAGAGTATTGGTGTTGGTGTCAAATTTTGAAAGCAGACATAATACTCAAAAAACTGTTTTATTTGTAAAAAGATAATCCTAACACAAATTATATAAAAACAAACAAAAAATGTTGCAAGTTGCATCAGTAAATCATTGTGTAGTGAGAGTGTTTGACTAAAAATTAGCAAAGTTCAAGTGTCAATGGTTAGATTTGCTGTTATTTTCTACCTAGACACTGATGTAAGATATTTCTGGTGTAAAAAGTAAAAAAAACAAAAAAAAAAACACAACAACAACAACAAAAAAACAGCGTCTGATTCTTTGATGATAAAAATACTGCCAAAAAATTTGGTAAATGAGTTTACAAAAGAAAAATAACCAAAAATGCGGAAAGATTAAAAGTACAGTCATGAAACACTAGATGTATATACATATACACAAATTATATACCACTGATGCTTACTAATCTTTGTATAGTTACATATATACATTCATCTACCAATGTACCCATTTTAGTAATTTAAAAATACTCAGAGATAAATAGTCGACCATAGTCGAGGGTGACCCGAAGGCTCCCTTTTTGATAGCTACTATACCAAGGTGTAGGGGAGGCCGCAACTCCTTTCCCTGGATTGCTCCACTTTACCCTTGATCCATACCTTATAATGCTGAGTGTTAAGCAAGGAGGCATCAAGTACCATTTTTTGAGTCTTTGGTATGACTCGACCTGGGACTGAACCCAGGTCTCCCAGACCATTGGCAAACACTCTAACCGCTAGGCCAATGTCCAGTACAGAGATAAATACATATACTTTATACATAGATTTAGAACTGCTATATATATACGTACATGGATTTATAACATATATATATATATATATATATATATATATATATATATTCCCATACATAAATACAGAACACATGAATGCATCAATATATATATATATATATATATATATATATGTGTGTGTGTGTGTGTGTGTGTGTGTGTACATAGATTGATAGAGAATAAATTATATACACACACATAGCAACATATATATATATATATGCATGTTTGCATACAGAACTACTTTCTATATTGCACATAAAAACACATGCTTGCATAAATATGCCAACACACTCATACAGATATTTACTGGTATATTTCTATATCCAATCACACCTGAGTGAAACAAGATAGGAATATTTTTGAAAAAAAAAGAAGAGAGAGAGAGAGAGAGAGAGAGAGAGAGAGAGAAAAAGATAGAAGTCTGTGACATCTGATTCCTGTGAGATTGATAAGAGATGTTCATGAGAAATAAAATTCAAGTCGTAATTTAGAAATTTGAGATTTCATCTTATCACTGTGATGTTTTGTGAAGTGAGAAGACAGAGAGATAGTTTCCTATTACTATCTTATTTATTACAAGGAAAACTACTTTTAACCTCCCAAATTTTTGTTTGCCCGCCAACAAGTGGTCGGCCAGTAAAAGATGCAAGCTCAAGTCATAGAAAACACAAGACTTAGCACTAACTTAACATATTTATGAAGGTACCTCAGGTGGTATAATAAATTTGCTTCATATTATTGGCCTTGTGCCAAATGAAGCTGGCTTGTCAGCAGGGTTTAGAATATGCTGACTACATCTTCTGCAGAGGTGTAAGACCCCTTCTTCCAAAAGGGTTGTCCTGGATATGACACCCAACAGCATCCTGTGTTGTGGCTTTAGTTTTGGAGCTCTGAGGAGAGTGAAGAACCCCTTCATTGCCATAATTACCAGGTTCACTTCAACCTGCAGTGTTAGTATCTGTTAGGGTCTCTATCTATGTAGATCTAAATAGATCCATATGAAAATAATTAGTATTGGATAGGAATACCTAATACCATATAACTGTGCAAATTATTTGTATTAGAAATACTTGATATCATAAGTAAAGTTGGTGACTGTAGTTGAGGGTGAACCAAAGGCTCCCTTTTCAATAGTTACTACACCGAGGTGTAGGGGAGGGTGCTACTCCGTTCTCTGAATTGCTCCTCTTTATCCTTGATCCTTATGATATAATGCTGAATGTTAAGCAAGGCAGCATCAAGTACCATGTTTTTAGTCTTTGGTATGACTCGACCTGGGATTGAACCACAGTCTCCCAGACCATTGGCAAATACTCTACTCATTAGGCCAATGGCCCGGTTGATATCATAACTGAACACAAATAAATGATCATTGGCAAATAGAGTGCAATTTTTAAAAAATGCAATGGAACATTAAAAATACAATTTAATTAAAATCAAACATTTACAAATAAATCAAATTTCAGCTTTAAATCATCCATAAAAAGATAAGATGTTAACCAAATAAACCTAAACCAATCTTCTTTTGACATTTTGTAAAAATACTGTTTGTAATTGTAGTGATACTGGTAAATTAATCAGACAAATTTGTATGAGTGTAAGAGAGAGAGTTGATATAAGTCTCTCGCTGAGGATAACTATAAAGCTTGATTGGCAACTGATTAGTGTTAAATTGGCACATCACTGCAGTAATGTTAGAATTATAGGTTCAAGTAACTATTCTTAATACAAATAATTTGCACACAGTTATGTTTTCAAGTATTCCTATCTAATACTAATTATTTTCAAAGGATTTATTTGACCCATACATAAAACCCAGATAAGTACTATTGTAAATCAGAACAGATTGATGAATAATGATACGGAAAAGGTGACTTCCAGAGCTCCAAAACTAGACCCTCACAATCAAATACGGTTTGATGTCATACCTCGGACACTAGTATTATAGACTATGTACATGTATGGTAGTCTCTACGATTTGGGTAAAGCTTAATCTACTAGTTACTGCAATTTGACATATGAATCAGGAGATATTTTTAGAAAAAGAAAAAGCTGAGGTTTGTCAGTTTTACAGCATGTCAACTTTTGCAGGGACATTTGATGTCAAAGTCAGTCTAACAATTATGGTCTGCAATTGTATATGGTACAAAAATCTATCTTTACAATAATTTTAAACAGGTTATCACTTCATAACCTAAAACAGATCAATCAGACTAGCAGATAAGATCCTAATAGGTACTACCATTCCAGGTCAGAGTAGACATGAGAGTAATGGCAACAAAGGAGTAATTTCATACTCCCTTCAAGCTCTAGAACTGGATGCAGTCAATTGTCATAATCAGGATACCCATTTTTTAAAAGGGTGTGGGGGGATCTTTCTGTCAAAGATAGCATATTCTAAGCAACTAGACATCAAATACGGTATATATAAAATTCCTTGAAATATGGCCTTGAGACCACCATTCTCTACCACTGATTTCAGTCAACAATAACTGATCAGTTGATATTTCTGACACACCAAAAGTCAATAATATTTGATAAGGTTCTTCTAAATTTATTGAAACAGTAAATATGGGAGTGCTCTTTGACACATCAAATCATTTGTCAAACACTGATTCATAATAGAAAAATTGAGGGGCTAGATAGCAACTCAATCCTTCAAGTCAGTTATTTTCAAGCCGCATCAGAAGTCAGATCACTTATCTACATGACACAGAGGTTTTGAATAATTCAAAAGTTTTGGATAGTTACCAGAATTTCTAAGTAGTTACTAATTCTTTGCTTATCACAATCTTAATAGTATGGAATTTATTCAGGAGGTTAAATAATAGCATTTATCTTTATTTCATTTACTAAAAGTCACTACTTAAAAAAAAGAGTTATAGAAACGGGGTCATTGATGTCACAAAACATCATACATATAATATTGCCTATAGATAAATATACACATAACAATTTGAAAAAAGAAAAATTAGAAAAAAAAAGTTTACTTTTAATAGCAAAAATAACAATTCTATTATTATTAAGAAAACATAATACAATGAAAATTTCTTGATCATCAGTTAATTGTTTGTGATGAAACAAATATTGCTAAGGAGAGGTAGTCTTATATCTTTCTAACATATATACATACCTATATAATCATTTAGCTTAACTTGGCACAAGTCCATAAGTAGAATGAATCTCATTTGAGGATTGACAATATGAAACTTAGTTATGAGTTATTCTTATATATATATATATATATATATATATATATATATATATATATATATATAACAGGCCATCAAGTCCATTTCCTATGGTGATAATAGTCATGAAATGAGCACCCCCTTTTATTTATATATATAAGCATGTTATAATACACATACATACTAATATGAGGGTAATTCAAAAAGTTCCAAGCCTCACCAAGAAAAGAGCATAGCTGAACATTTTTGCTGTGGCAACATACTACCACATCTTATAAAACTAGAAAAACAAATTAAAAATTTTCTAGTTTTATAAGAAGTGATGAACTCATGAAAAAATTATGGAAAGTAGGAAAATTATCTTTCTTTAGAGAAATCCTTTCAGCTATTTTGAAAGGTGTAAATAATTGGTCATACTGACATTTTTGGTTGTATGGCTATGTGTTGGGCTAAGGGGCTTGACTGCTAACTGAGGATGATTACAAAATCCCAGCCTCTGTATTAAACAGGGGTTTGAGACCAGAAAATATGGGTGGGAATGTGAAAGTTAGGAGTGGAGCAAACAGTTCTATTTTTTACAATTCAATTTAGCATAAGTCATTTGTTTGCACACAGCTTGAATTTCAAACAGCTCTATTTGAACCATAGATAGGACCCTAGCAGGTGCTACCACTCCGGGTCAGGGTAGACCAGGAAGCAATGGCAATGAAGTGGTACTCCACATTCACCAAAGCTCAAAGACTAGAGCCTCACCATCAGATTGTGTCATACCCAGGACACTCATTTGAAGGATTCTTACTCGTCTGCAGAGATGCAATTGGTATATTCTACAGCCCAAGTCAAGTGGGCTGAGCAGTGAATAAGTCTACAATGAACAACAAAAAAGTCATTTTGGTTTGTTTATTCTGGGATAATTAAATGGTTCAGTTACCAAAATTAGCAAAGATAATCATTAATATATTTGTTTGGTTTTGATTTGTTGAAATTTAGTTCAAATAAATGGATTCTCCTAATAACTAGGGATCCAATTAACAATGTTATTATATGTAACTCTAAAAAGTAGTTAAGATCTCACCATTTTACCATAATTTTACTAAGTCTTCTATAGAATACAAGACTTAATCAGATGAAACTTTCATAGCTCTGTTAGCCAGCATTTGAATAGAAACACACACACACTTACAAAATCACTTTCTCTGGATAAATATTGAAACTAAGTATCACTTAGTCCAATGCAATAGTTGGGCATCCAGTAAGGACCAAGCTTATAACATGATTGCAATTTACTAGACTTAATTACCAATCACTGCTAACATAAAGTTGGGCAGGTTTTTCGATCCCAGCTTCAAGCATCATACATGTCTAGCCACACTGAAGAGTTGTGATACAATGAAACAGTCTGTATGTGGATGACTATATATATATATATATATATACACACACACACAAAGATATGTAGTTTTTCTTTGAGAAAGAAAAGGAATAAAGACTATTAGATAAAAAGATATAGAAGAAAGGCAGTGAAAATGTGGATTATATTTATTATCAAAGTTATTTATTTTTCAAATGCTAAGTGATTTGAGTCTCTCTCTCTCTCTCTATATATATATATATATATAATTGAAAAATAACAGACATGGATTTAGTGTTGAGCTTTTTATTCAGATTTTCTTGTGACAAACTTTGGACAGTTGTCAAACTGTCTACAACTACAGTGGTGACAAGAAAAGCTGTTGTCTGTTATTTTCAATAAAATATGCCTACAAGAGAATCTGCTATACAGACACATGTATATATAAGCAATAGTAACTGTTTCTAAGATACTGAAAATTGAATAAAACCCTGAGAAAATTGGGCCCTGCAACCAACATAAATGCAAACTAACAACACCAGACTCCAAAATGAATAAATAAATAAACGAAAAAAAAAACCCAAAAAAACATGATCTTTACAATAAAAAGTAAAATATTAAATAAGTTAGAAAAAAAATAACTACAAAAAGAAAACGCAGAAGAAAAAGAAAAATGAAGAAAAACTATAATGTCAAATATAACAGCTGCCATTTTTCTTCAATTCAACTGTGACCTTGAGTAATTCATGGAAGCATTCTTCTTAGGAACAACATTACAAATATAAACTAAGATCAGCTAACTTACATTTGCTTTTGTTAATATCATGAAGATTATACTGTAATAAATAATATCATCAAATCCTCTCTCTCTCTCTCTCTCTCTCTCTCTCTCTCTCTCTCATCATCCATCACTATCATTCCTTTCTCCTGGTAGGTCCTCTTGACTGTATCCAGTGTCTGCACAGAACTGATGTATGTAAATCTTTGCTAGTCAGACAGCACTGGTGTATCCATGTTCAGAATTCCATTGTAGAATGTTGCTTAAAAGTTTGTAGATAGTTCTCCAGCTGTGCTCAGCATGTTTCATTCATCTTACTTGAATAGTTTGAGAGAGAGGAGGAAAGTGGCCATACAGCTGCTGTTTTGTGGAATGCTGCTACCAGGATTTTTTCAAAATAGCACATAGCATTCTTGTGTAGTTCCCATATAGCTTTTTCTCTAAGTCTTTCTTTAGAGTTCAGGTGGTGCAACCATACAGTAGTACTAACTCAGATAAAGTTTGGAAGAAATCCTATTTTGCTTTATCATTTATTTACTTTTGTTGATCAGATTTTCAACCTGCCAATAGCAGTCCTTGCCTTCCCAATTCGTAAGTTGACCCTATTTACCCAACCCCTCCACTCGGACAGGATATGACACAAGGCTAATTTTTAAGTGGAGTTTAACAGGTTTGAATTCAGAGTTTTCCTTCTCCTAGACTAGTTGTCTCACCAAGGCTGAAGAACCCAGTCTGCCCTACTATTTACCCATAGCTGGAGGGAGAATAATTGGATTCATACCTTCCCCAAGGGTATTAGTGCTATGTGAAATGCAATCAGTCTCGTCCAGGATTTGAACTCATGTCGCCATGTCCATTTCCTACGACAATAACCATTACACCACAGGCACCAATTCATATGTTGACATTATTTTCAGTAGACGAGATATAGCTGCCTCAGTATGTGAACTGATCTACTAATTTCAGAGGCTTGCCATTTAATGTGGAAATGGCTATATCTTGTTTAAAACACATGAACTCTGTTTTATCTGCATTCATGTTGAGGCCAATACCTCTGGCTGTTTGCTTCAGGTTATGCAGCAGGGATTCAGTTCAGGAAGAGATATCATAAAACAAACTAAGATTTTTTGTTATTTTCTTGAACAGAGTAATATAAGATTATATGATAGAAACTAAGACCAACTATATGTTATCCTCCCACTGATTTTTTTGCCCATAAAACAAACTAACTAAGATTTTTTGTTATTTTCTTGAACAGAGTAATATAAGATTATATGATAGAAACTAAGACCAACTATATGTTATCCTCCCACTGATTTTTTTGCCCAGTTGGCTAGGGCTGCAGAATACACCGACTGTACCTCTGCAGAAGAGCAAGACTCCCTCAATAAGTATCCTGGATATGACATTAAACAATCTGATGGTGAGGTTCCGGGTATGTAGAGCACCTCTTTATTGCCATCACTCCCAGGTTCACTCTGCTCCGGAGTGTCAGTATCTGATAGGGTCCTATCTATGGGTCAAATAGAACTAAACTGTGTACTTATGCTAAACTGAATTGTTTGAAATAGAACAGTTTTTGACATTTAACTGTATGTAAACAAAATCTATACTTATACAAAACTGAATTGGTTGAATTAGAACTGTTTGACTAAACTGAATAGCTTGAAATAGAAATGTTTTTGGTAATTAAACTGTGTACTCATGCTGAACTGAATAATCTGTATAAAAATGGATTTGACATTAAATAACCAACAATGGTTGATATGCCATAAAACCCAACCAATCGACTGATCTTTGGTTCACATTTAAAACTGATGTCAAGACACAAGATGAAAAGACTACAAGAGAAACTAATTAAGAGCAATACTTATCAACTGAAACATCACCTCTGAAAGTTTACAAGGAGAGTCCTTTATCTGGAGTCAGACATTAATTTCTGCATGTTTGTTTGATTTGTTTGTTTTTGGTACAGTCTTATTGAATACTAATAATTTTTAAATAGATCTATTTGATCTATGGATGAGACTCTAAAGTGTACTTCCACTCCATATCAGAGTCAACCTGGAAAAAATGGCAACAAAGGGGTACTCCACAAATTTCCAGAACTTGGGCCTTACGATCAGTGCAGTTTAGTGTCAGACTGGACCTGGGAGTAATGGCAATGAAGGGGGTATTCCTCACTCCTCAAATCTCCAGAACAGGAGCCTCACCATCAGATGCAGTTTTGTACCATATCTAAGACCTCTTTTTTGGAGTTAAGGTCTTATTTTTCTGCATGGGATAACATATTCTAAGCCCTGCTGACTGGGTGATTTTTCTTGCTTATGTTTGTGATCAAGATATCTAAAATAAAAAAAAGGAAAAGTATAGTTTCTTGCATGTAATATGATTATTTATTAATTTCAACTTAGTCTTGCACAAGGCAAAAATAGTGAGGTACCCAGGGAAGATCAAAGTGAACTGGACTGTGAGAGGAGCTTATTTACCAACCATTATGCTACTGGAGGCATCTTTCTTGCATATGAGATGAATTATTCCATTTGTTCAGACTATTGATTTTATTGTTTGTTATTACTACAGCAAAAAGAAGGAGATCAATAATGATAACAATTCCAAGAATGATAATGACTCATGTTAAAATTACATCTTTTCATATATGCAGAAGGTTTAGCTTCTTTTGTTTAATGGCATATCAACTTTTGTGGGTTATTTAATGCCAAAGCTATTATTGTAGAAAAATAGCAGTGATGCTATTTAATCCATAGCTGGGGGGGGGATAAAAGGGTTCATATCTTTTCAAACAGAATTAGTCTAAGAGTGAACAAAATAGCACAACTGCAGTTCAAACTCTCTTATTTTAAGGCCTCAGTTCAGCACTTCTAGCCATTACGCTATGGAAACTCCTCAATATATACAAAAGGAAAATAAGATTACTATACCCTGAAGTACATTAGACCTACATACGATATCTGAATATCTTCTACCCACTACAATGCAGCAAGCATTTTCCATGTTTTCAACCATCTTGTAAGAAGAATAATATCTACCATTGGTACATAGAAATGCATATGAAGTACAGGCCTGTATTAACTGCTCACTCCAGTATTTTTATATTGGGTCTAAGTACTGTTGATACAGCTCTTATTTTAGAACCTGAACATGTCTTCAGCTGTATATGTTAGGGCTTCTCAAACTTTTTACTGGATGCACCCCTTGTAACCAAATTTAGATTTCTATTCACCGCCAAATAAACTCATTGAATATTAAATTACAAAACAACTAATTTATCAGTGTTTAATACAATTTACATGAGAAAAGAACCAGTTAATTGTAAATGCAAACACACTTTTAATTCTTGAATTATTTTTTAATGGGAAGGTTGAGTTTTGGTAGGTCCTGAGGAGATCATGAATATTAGGTTGCAGGTTTGTCAGTTTGAGCAACAAATTACTATGTTCTATGTTCAAAGTGCTTCTTTGTTTGCTTAGTAAATAATGAGCATGGCTAAACCCAGATTCCAGCATGTTTTCTTTCATGAAAATATCATTATATGCATCATTAACGATGCTGAAAAGATCTGGAACTTTTTGGTCAGAGCCAGATCCTTCAATCATTTAAATGACCCATATGTTTTGAATAGGTTGTATGTGAACAACACAGTACTAATGGACATCACACTCAATCAGGCATTCTACTAGGTGTATGGTATCTGGTAATGAGTCCTCGTGATCCAGTGATAATTGTTTGCCTGTTATAAAGGGATTTATAAATGCAAACTAGTAAATTCATTTCTTGTAGATCCTTATGCTTTTATTCATTCAGCCAAAATTTGATTCACTCCCAGAGGTTTATATGAACCACTTTTTAATAAGCTCTGGTAGATGTTGTTATTCAATGTATAACCTTGTAAATTATCTAATGTTAAATCCTATATATATATATTTTAAATATATATGATTTGTAGGTGAATAGTTTGGAAGTAAAATCATTTTTAAATGAGCCAGAGCTCATTTGTCTGCACATGGTTAAACGGTTTCAAATATTGCTAACACTAGTAGTTTTATTGGCACATAGTTAAATGGTTTCAAGTATTACTGTTCAACACTAATAATTCTGCTCAACATTCTTCCTTCATTTGCACACAATTAAATAGTTTCAAGTATTAAAAACGATTAGATATTTCTATTCGACCCATAGATCAGACCCTAACAGGTACTACTACTCTGGTTTAGAGTGGACCTGGGAGTAATGTCATTGAAGAAGTATTCCACATTCCCCAAACAGGGGGAGGTGCCCTTGTGGTATAAAGGTTAAAGCACTGAACTGCGGAATCGTAGTAAGCAAATTCAAACTCAAGTCATGCTATTATGTTCACTTTTGGGCAAATACCCTGGGAAAAGTATGAACCCCCTTATCTATGGGTTAAATAATACCACTTGGCCTAGGGGTTAGAGTGTTCGCAAATGGCCCGGGAGACCTGGGTTCAATCCCAGGTCGAGTCATACCAAAGACTCAAAAAATGGTACTTGATGCTTCCTTGCTTAGCACTCAGCATTATAAGGTACGGATCAAGGGTAAAGTAGAGCAATCCAGGAAAGGAGTAGCACCCTCCCCTACACATTGGTGTAGTAGCTATCGAAAAGGGAGCCTTCGGGTTACCCTCGACTATGGTCGCCAACTTTTTTTTACTGTCTTTATAGAAGGATGGCTTTGGCATTAAATTTAGTGTCATATCTAGGATGCTCATTGGTGGGGAGGGTCTTACCCCTCAGCAGAGATGCAATCAGTCTATTCTACAGTCCCCGCTGACTGGGCTGGGGTGTTCTAGGTATGACACTAAACTGCATCTAGTAGTGAGGCTCTAGTTCTGGAGCTTTGAAGAGTATTGAGTATCTCTTCATTGTTATTACTCCTATATCCACTCTGACCCAGAATGGTAGTATCTCTTTAGGATACTATCAACAGGTCAAATCAATCTGCTTGCAAATTTTTTGTATTAGATAAAAATATCATATAACCATGTGCAAAAAATCCTTAAGAAACGACACAAAAAATGTAAATATAAATGTACAATGTATGCCAGTGCTTCTCAAACTATCTGATGTGTTGTGTTAAGCATGCAAATTATCTCCCCTGATACTCTCAGGAAGGGAAGGCATTATTCGATGACCGGAAGTAAACAAGCGGACATATTGGTTTATGTGCGAGTGTAAGAAGAAGGGTGTAATAAAGGCGTCTCTATATGTAGAGTGTTATAGTCTGATTTCTTTGTATTTAAAATGTTGTATTGGTAGGATATCTTTTCAATGTGCTACAGACTGGTACCGTATTTCTGCCATATCATTATTGTTCATAGCTTTCATTTTTGATCAAGTTACAAGTATTTCTATCAGTTGTATTGCATCACAGCATTTGAATAGAATAATATGAAATAATACAGGAAAATTTTTTTAATTTTTTACATTACATGTTACGATAATGTCAAACTAGAAAATCGACACATATTGGCTGTTGTGACTTGTGTCCCAGCACCAGTATGTGTACCAACACATTGAGTAGCACTGATGTACACAATTCTCTAACCTCTAACCATAAAGTAACTACAGATAAGTTGACATGCTGTTAAAATCAATCAGTCATGGTACACAGTATTTTAAACACTCATTTTCATCTTGGATTTTGAAACTATATGGGGACACAGTTAAGAACAAAATCCTGTTAAAAAATGACTCTAAATTGATGATTACTGTAACAATATTAGTACTCATGGTATAATTTACCTTATTAGATAAAATATAATTTCAACTCTTTTTGATTTTCATATTTCAATTTTTTTTTTTTTACGTAATTTTTTTATCAGGTCTACTTTCCATGGAAAACAAATCTGATAGATAAATATAAAATGAGATGATCTTTTTTTTTAATCAGAGAGGAGGCTGAATATTCCAAAATTAATACCTACCAATAAATAAATAAATAAATGAAAGATGATATCTGCAATGATAAGTATTTTTACAGCATGTGTTTAAATCCATGTCTAAAAATACATATTTATCTTACTAAAATCAGGTGCAAACATTTTATGAAGAAAAAAAAAAGAAAGAAAAAACTTGATATAAGATATTTTTATGTAGTGAGCAAAAAAACATGAATTTTAAATTACAAGATTTACCTGAAAGCACAGTAATATGATTAGAATTACACATTAAACTCTAGTTGTAATTGCACTGATTCTAGTGGCACTATTTAATGACATGTTGTAATAGCATGTTTGTTTTTATATTTGCAAAAGATTCTGGTTGAAAATTGTTTGCATGAAGAATAATAGTACATTATTTTTAAAGCTAAATTTAATAAACACTTAAATCTGAAAAAGGAATTAAAAAGAAAGGTCTTATCAATTCATAATGAGCTTAAGATGATTATTAATACACTTATTTATATGAAATTCATTCATTAGAATGTCATACTTAAATCACTAAGTAGAGATGACAGTATGTATCACTTGATAATTCTTGAAATACAAAGGAAGCAAAAAGTAAAGGATATGCAAGCTTAGTTGTGCATTTTAAACTGTTATACTTACATGAATGAATTGGATAATAATATCTGACAATGTGGTCAAGAACTTACCATGAATTGCACTTTTTAAGTTGACTTTTTAAGCCTGAAAAAATCTCTACAAAACTCGGGCTCAATTTATACAGCAGGGCTAAAATCCAAATCTTTACCATTGAATAGGTTCTAGCCTGGTCATATAAGTTGATCGCTAGTTTTGTAGAGATGTTTTTGAAAATAGTGATTTATACACAACAATTTATGGCAAATTCAACAACTTGATTTACATTTTTTCAGTCATATTTCTTAACCACACACACACACACACACACACACACACTTGTTGATATATTGTGTGTGTATACGTGTGTGTGTAACTATATAATGATTGTTTGCAAGTTTGTATGTGTGTGTGTATATATATATATATATATAATTATTATTTGCAAGTTTTTCCCTCGAGTTCTGATGGTTTCTTGCTGGAGTCTGAGTGACAGCAAGACTCTTCTAAGTGTTCTAGCTGATGATTATTCTAATAATTATGATTGTTGTTGGTCTTTCAGCTGTTGATGCATTTCCCTTCTCCATCAACAGAGTTAGAAATCTCACAAATATAGAAACCATCTTGGATACGATAGAAGGAAAAAGAGGTCAGATTCTGGTTTACAAAACAAACCATTATCCAAACAATAGTCTGTAAAGTATTTAAATGAGTCAAATGCACTTGTGGATAAAATTCTACAGATTAAAGATCTTGTTCTACAGAAAAAGGTATGAAAACCATAAAAGGTCTGCATGGAATATTTTCATTGACAAAGAGGATGATATAAAAAAATTTTAAAAAAAGAGTTAAAAATTCTATGAAAGAAAAAAAATAATTTTGTATTACTGTTCCACAGCTCTTAAAATATATCTGAAGAGCCTCTTTAGAAGCATTACAGTTTTAAGGTTTTTATTTTTGTTTTGTTTTTTGCAACGTGTACTTAATAAATGTCTTGGAGAAGATTATTACATTCATATATCATATGCATAGGGGTTAGATGTCAGATTACTCACCCTTGTGTGTGTCTGTGTCTGTGTGATAGAGAGCACACACACACACACACACACACACACACACACACACACACACACACACACACACACACAAGAAAAATGGAATTGTTAAGACAAGTTCAATCCTGAATAAGGTTGTTTGTATTTCACTTCATGCTAATGGTCTTGGCAAAGGCATGAATGAATCCATCTCTTCTCTCTCCATTATAGGTAAAATGTAGGATGGACTGATTTCTTAAATTTTGGTAGAACAGGTCTAGGTGAAAGAAAACTCTTAAAACTTCATGATATCATGTCATGGGTTACTGTGGCAAGGTAAGCTGCACTACCTCCAAGTCTTACAGACCTTGAGGAAAGTATGACTCTTATAAGTAAAGTAAAATTGGTGACTGCAGTCAAGGGTGACCCGAAGTGCTCCCTTTTCAATAGCTACAACACCAAGGTGTAGAGAAAGGCTCTACTCCTTTCCCTGGATTGCTCCACTTTACCCTTCATTCATACCTGATAATGCTGAGTGTTAAACAAGAAGGCATCAAGTATCATTTTTTGAGTCTTTGGTATGACTCGACCAAGGATTGAACACCAGTCTCCCGGACCACTGGCAAACACTCTACTCATCAGGCGAATGGCTCTTACAGTGAAATGTAAAAAAAAAAGAAAAAAAAAATGTCTGAAGACTTCAATTTTCCAGGAAATCTTATCAAGGTCATAACACATTTAGCATTTAAAATTTCATGTTTCAAAATAAGAGTAGAATTTTATAAATAAAACACTCCTCACAGATATTATCAAATCATGGTGATAATGAAATACAAGGAATCACTCTCATCATCCGTCCCTAGTAGCCATGGCTCCTGATAAGTCCTTTAGACTCCATCCAGTGTCCTCACAGAGCTGATGTAAATATTTGCTAGTCAGCTAGCACTGGCATATCACTGTGTAGGAGCCCATAAGAGAAACTCACTTATGAGTTTGGCTTTCTCCAGCAATACCCAGAATGTTTCATTCGCCTTATTTGAATGGTTTTGAGGGGTGGGAGGCAACTGCTTTCAGGATTTATTCAAAACAGAGTGTACCATTCTTATGTAGTTCCCATGAAGCTTTTCAATTGAGTCAAGGTGGTGCAACCTTACAGTAGTACAGACACAGACACGGCTTTGAATAAATCCCATTTTATCAGTGAGATCAAATTTCTGTATGACGAACAACATATCAATAGCAATTCATACTTTCCATATGTTTATGTTGACATTGCTTTCAATAGATGAGATATTACTGCAAAGGTATGTAAATTGGTCTACTGATTTTAGAGGCTTGACATGTAAATCCTTTATTGTAGCATATCTATGTTTTTAAAGTTTTATAGAAAAGATGAAGAGCATCTGATTCCTGAAACAGCTCATGATGAACAGTTAAATGTTTTGACTATAAATCAGAACTGCTCAAATGGATCAAGGAACCTGACATGATATGGCATCTTTACTGTTTTTTGAGCTTAGTCAAGAATGAAAGACAAGAAGAGTAGCAAGTTTATCTGGTAACAAGGACCACTTGACAAAGGCCCTTTTGATGAGGATAGAGATTTGGGGCCGACTCCCTATTCTTTGTTACAACCCTCCACCCATCTCTTTCCTTCTAAAAGATGTGAGCTTAATAACTTGGTGATATCACTTTTTCTACATCAGCTTAAAACTAAAATGAGAAGGAATCACTTTTGATGCTTTCACTGTCATCTTCAATGATTCTCTTTTTCCTTTTCTCAGTCTTCATTCACCTCTTTTCTCTTCTCTCTTTCAATCACTGTTAGTCTGTCTTTAATTTTTCTTCCTTTCCTCTCCCTTTCTCTTATATATCATTGTGCCCCTAAATCTTTCTTTTTTGTTTTTTTTCCTTTTCCTCATTCTCTCTCCTTGTTTCCCTTAGTTTTTCTTTACTGCTTTTCTTTTCTCCCCTCTATCTCACTTATCCTCTCAGTCTCTCTCTTTTCCCCTGTTCCACTCTTTCTTTGCATTTTTCTTTCCTTCCTACTCTCTCTATATTCTTATTTTTCTTAAACTTTTCTTTCCTCTCCTCCTCTTCCGCTGTTCCTCTCAGTATTTCTTTTCTATCTGTCAATTCTCTGCTCAGTCTCATTTTTCAGTTTCTTTCAGTTTTTCTTTTTTTCATTCTCTTTTTATTTCATGTTTTCTGAAGTCTTATTCTCTTGTTTTTATGTTTTTCATCATTACTTTTTCTTTAATCTTGCTATGAAATTTTCTTTCTTTTCTTTTTCCTTTATTTAAAAATCATTCACCTCTCTTGTACTCAACATTTTGACTCTTTAGTTCTTTCTTGTTTGTATTTTGATTTTTCATTCCTTTTTTTCCTTTATTCAAAAATCATTCTCTTTCTTGTCCAACATCTTTTTCATGTTCTTTTCTTATTGTTTTGTTAATTTTTTTCTTTTGTTTTTCCTTTTCTTTCACTTTTTTTTCTCTTTTACACAGCAATTTCTAAATGATTTTCAGTCCAATCTATTTTCCGTTACATTTTCAGTAACTCATTTTTTTTTTAAGTCTTTTTTTCTCTTTCATTTTTGCTTTTCTGTTTTTGCTATTTATTTCTTCTTACCTTTGTTTTATAAGTTTTTTTTCATTCATTATTGCTTTTCTATTTTCTTTCTTTTTTATACTTCCCTTTGGTTTTCTCTTATTTTCTTTCTTTTTAATTTCGAATTGCTTATTCTTTCTATCATTTTCTAGGTTTTCTTTCTTTCTTGATTTTCTTTTTTCTTTCTTTCTTCCTTTCGTTTTTTGATTCTTTTTCTTTCTCTCATTTTCTGGTCTTTCTTTTCATTCTTTTTCCTTCCATGCTTCATTTCTTTCTTTTTATCTTTCTTCTTCTCTTACTAGTTCTTCTTATAAATGTACATCTAAACATATATTATATTACAAAGAAAGACTTAGGTTTTACTTATGTCAAATTTAACAGCTCAAATTCTTACATTCCAAAACAGATAGAACAAACCCAGAAAAACAAAAATAATCATGCATGAAATAAAAAATGTTAAGAAATATTTTCCCTCCAAAATTTTACACATTTCTAAGCAAAAAGACCAACAAAAGGGGAGAGAATACAATGCAGTAAAGACAAGGGAAAATTAAATAAGAAAAAAAAATCATTATCGTTACAAATGATAAGGTACTTTAAAGCAAACAGTTAATCGCAAAATTAAATATTACAGTCTACAATAAAAGAAACAAGACAGGGCACCTTTGGTGGTGTAATGGTTAGCAACCTTGACTAGCAAACATACACGAGTGAGTTCGAGTCTCATTGGGTGCCCCATTCATTTGGCCTTGTGCCACATCAAAGCAAAGAGCTTCGTAAATTAAGGCGCCTCTGGTGGTGTAATGGTTAGCAAGCTCGACTAGCAAACCTACACGAATGAGTTCGAGTCTCATTGGGTGCCCCTTTCATATGGCCTTGTGCCACATCTAAGCAAAAAGCTTAGTAAATTTCCAATAAGAGAAACAAGACAGACATAGGTACACATAACTACTTCATCATATACACATTTACAATATCTATGTATATAAGATGAACAAAAGTGACAAGACAATTAGGAATATTTCTTTTATGTTGTTTATTGTTTTCAAATAGTTTTAACCTTATGTCATCATCAAAAGAAGAAATTTTTTAAAAAGTTGATATGCTATAAGAAAAGCAATGTAAGATGTACCAGTGGCATAGCATATCCATTTTTCATTCAACCAGTGAATATGCTAGCAGTATAATTGCAGGTTCAATCCCAGGTTGAGTCATGCCAAAGACTAGAAGAAAAAAAAATGGTGCTTGATGCCACCTTGCTTTACACTCAACGTTATAAGGTACAGATCAAGGGTAAAATGGAGCAAACCAGGGAAAAGAGTTGTGCCCTCTCCTACACCCCAGTGGAGTAGCTAATGAAAAGGGAGCCTTCAGGTTGCTCTTGACTATGGTCACTAAATTTACTTTTTTACTTATATATAATTTTAAAGAGGGTATATTTAGGCACCAAGTCATTATTAATGCAAGTTTTATGAAAGACGATGGAACACTAAAGAAATATAGCAGGTGGGTGAATTGTAGTGAGTCAAAAATGTAGTTTTTAAATGTTAATGTTCAGTGGAAAAAAAAAATGATGATTGAAATTTAGTTTAATCTGGATGATGATTGTAAGTATTGCATTTGTATATACGTTTTTTTATCTTCTACACTGGTCCTATAATCTGGTTTGGTTGGTGGGGGCACTACTCATATAGTTTGTAGTGGTCAGGAATAGCTTGATGAGCCCATCCCTCTCCAGGTTTACAACTAGTATGAATTCAGAGTTTTCATTCTCTTAGAGCAGTTACCATACCAAGGTTAAAATCTAAGGTTGACTGTAAATTTTAATTCAATCAGGAAATAGTCTAACTAGAAAGGAAAGATATATATTAGGTATGTATTTATCCAATCCCTCCATGGCAAGCAGGATGTGATACAGCTTCAATTTTTAAACATTATAAAGTAGCTTTGAATTTAAAGATTTCTGTCTTCTAGACTGGTTGCCATACCAAGATTAAAAATCTTAGTCTGCCTAACTATTTATCACACTGACAGAGGGAGAACAGCTGGATTCCAACCTTTCCAAAGGTTATCAGCATTATGTGAAATGCAAACAGCCTTGTTCATGGTTTGAATTTAAGTAGTTGACTCCACTTCCATTGACAATTATGCAACAAGAGCCTCCATTAATTCTTTTGTATATTATTGTAAACATTTCCACAACGGGATATTCAAGATAAGTACTGAACATTTTTGCATTATGATTTTTCTAAAATCCTTTAAACTTATCAAAACTAATGATATTGTTTTTTTCTTAGTGGCACATCAACCTCCATGGGTTATTTAATGCCAAAGCCATCTTTGTAGAACAACAACAGTGATACTATTTAACCCATAGCTGGGAGTATAGAGGGTTCATATTTTCCCAAATGTATTAGTTCAAAAGTGGATGCAATAGTTTGACTGAAGTTCAAACTTGCTTACTTCAATACTTCAGTCCTGTATTTTAATCAACAGGCCATGGGGGCTCCCCTACCAATTATATGAAATAATGCTTAAACTATTCTTTAAATAAAAGTTACTAATTTGAAAACAATTAGTCTATGATGTTTACCAACACTCCAAGCCATCACCACCACCATAATTATTGTTTTGATGTAATATCATTTTTTTTTTTTTAAGGAAAGTGTTAAATTATTTGATGGTGTAGTTATTTTTAAGGGTAGAAGGTGTCCTTTTTCAAGCAATGCAATTTGAAAAGATCAAAATTTTTTCTCTCTGGGCAATTTTCAAAATTGTTTCCGTACTCTCAAAATAATTAAAATTCATAATTGCACTTTTTTTTCCCCCCAGTTTTATAAGCAGGGAAAAATTATTGATGCTGCCAAAATTTTTTCACTTAAAATAATCATTCCATACAGCTGATAACTCTTTGAAAAAAAACTGTAAGAAATAGGGAAATTTATATCCTCCCCAAGAAATAAAATTTATCTTTAGAATATATTTAATGGAAATGTTTTTAAAAATTAACAATAGAAATGTTTTCCTTCCTTTAAATTAAATTGATTTTGAGCTCTTAAAAGCCTTGAAATTGTTCAATAGATTTTATGAATTTGAAATACTTTCTACATGATTTTTCTGAACAACCACTTAAAAATATTATTTTATTCTCATTTTGAAATCTTAGAAATGAATTTGACAATTCTATTGTGGCCTATCAGGTAGAATTATTTCCACATATTTTGTGATAACTTTCATTTGTTACTTTAATCATCAACCAACAGAAGCTCACTAAATCAAGGTAGTCAGATGTACAAATGTTGTTCAAAAAGTTCTAAACTTCACCCAGAAAGAAGAGCCATACTGAACATTCAACATACAACCACTTTTTATAAAGCTAGAAAAATCTGAGTTAGTTTTTCTTGTTTTGAATGAAGTGTGTTTCCACAACAAAAATGTTCAGCAATAGCTCTTCTTTCCGGGTGAAACTTAGAACTTTTTGAACGACCCTAGCATATCACAAATGACATCTTTCATAATCTAATTCTGTTCACAATATTTCTTACATGATGAAGTAATGAGCAGTCTTTCCTTCTGGGGAAAGAATGAAGAGTTTTTTTGTTTTGTTTTTCTTGAACAACCTTTATAAAGTTGACCTTGGGAAAAGCATGGGGAGATGATGTTAAGATCAGTTCTAACTTCAGATACATTTAACCTTGTTAATTGTGATTGTAAAGCTGAGTATCATAGCAAATTGAAGGCATTTCAATGAGAAGGTGAGGGATTCTTAGGATGAATGCATCTTCTCCATTCCCAATACGATATATATAAGTTAGGTTTTTTGTTTTCTTTCTTTAGCCAATCTGTTTTTATATTTTTATCCTTAATCATTTATAATCTATTTATTGATCTTCTTCATTACAATATGGAGGGCTAACATGTTGGACAGCAAATTTTCATCATACAACATGTGAAAGCACATGTGATACCCTGCCCTCATCAGCCGCCAACCAGAGGTGATAACACAGTTTCAGAAGCTCAAGGCAGTACTGCCACTCCTGGTACTACCAAGCAGCTTTTGCCACTGAAGAGGGTATTAGGAGAATTATATATATATATATATATATATATATATATATATATATATATATGTGTGTGTGAAGGTAGCAGAAAAAGAAAACAAACATAATCCAAATAGGTGAATATATCATGATGTGAAGTTGACGTTAATGTTTCGGTTTCAGTAACCATCATCAGGACTTGGATATCAAAATAGTTCACATAGCGATGGATGCTTGTTGAGATGATCTTTTGATATCCAAGTCCTGATGATGGTTACTGAAGCCAAAATGTTAACGTCAACTTTACCTCGTAATATATTCACCTATTTGGATCTTTTTTTTTCTGCTACCTTCATACTGTTGGATTTTATCCATATTTACTTTCATATATATATATATATATATATATATATATATATATATATATATATATATATGCCAGATTAATTAAGAGCAGAGACTACATTGGACGTTAATCTTCATTTTTAGTGTGCAGTTTGCGATTTAAAAAAAAAAACACGTTTACTTTCAGCCGTTGATGTTATTACGCGTTTACAGTAACCATTTATTACATAATCACATGGGAATGGTGGTTCTGCGTGTATTTCATTCATGCTGAAAACTTCTCGCTTGAAGTCAACTTGATGCATATTGCACCATGGTCTGAAGATGATTTGAGGCAACTTTCAAACTGTGGCCAGTGATTCCTATTTTTGAAAGAAATGAAATGACTGAGTGTCCTAGAAAACCACGACAACCAACCTCAATAGGAATCACATGGTATATCCAACATAACATTGTAATAAGCAAGTCTAAATTCCTCTCATGCTAATACATTGACTTTCTGACTAATACCCTTGGGAAATATATGAAGGCCCTTATCCTCTCAGCTCTGCATTAAATAGTGCTACTGCTGTCCTCCTACAAGGATAACTTCAACATAAAATAACTCAGGTTGATATACCATTAAATAAAGAAACCAATCATTACACAAAGGTTCAATTCCTGACTGAGTCATACCAAAGACTCAAAAAATGGTACTTGATGCCGCCTTGCTTATCACTCAGCATTCTAAGGTAAGGATGAAGGATAAAGTGGAGCATTCTAGGGAGTTGAGTAGCACTCTCCCCTACACGATGGTGTAGTAGCTATTGAAAAGGGAGCCATTGGATCACCCTCAACTACAGTAGCCAACTTTACTTATATATACATATATATATATAAGTAAAATTGGCGATTGTGGTCGAGGGCAACCCAAAGACTTCCTTTTCAATAGCTACTACACTGAGGTGTAGGGGAGGGCACTACTCCTTTCCCTGGATCTACTTTACCCTTGATCTGTACATTATAGTGCTGAGTGATAAACAAGGAGGTATCAAGTACCATTTTTTGAGTTTTGGTATGACTCGACCTGGGATTGAACCCCAATCTCCCGGACCATTGGCAAACACTCTACTCATTAAGCCAATGGACCAGTTCTGTAACTGTGTGTAAACAAATGAATATAGGCAAATAAAGTGCAACTTTTTAAAAATACCATGGAATATTGAAAATATAGTTATGATCACAATTGAATATTTACATATGAATCATATTTGGCCTCAGATAACTCATAAGGAGTTGATATGCCATTAAACAAATAAACCAAATCGATTCAAGGTAGTAGCAGCTTCTAGTGTCACTTGGGATTTTGAGCATTAGCATCATAAATTGTTTAATTTTATATCATACAGTAATTTCTTTTGTATTTTTAATTATATTTTTAAAGATGTGCACACATACACACACACATACACACACTCCTCTGTGCATAGATGGATTTAAGTGGCCAAAATTATGGGTAGGAATGACCTGAGGCTTAGCCAGGTAGTAAAATGTTATTCAGAGAGAAATTAAGTGACAAGAAGTTAATTAGCCATTGACATCTCTATCTCTTGCATACACACACTTGTGCACACACATGGATAAACATAACTATTATATCTGGGTGATATCTTGGATTGGGAGTCAGCCAAAATTGCCTCTGCAGATATATGCCTCCAGGAAAGAATCAGATTTTATAAGACATAAAAATAGAAACAGCTGGTTTAGTTAAAAAATGACACTAATTTCTCCTGAGTCAGCTCGAAGGCAAATCAGGCAACCTGCTGGAAACACTTGGCCCACCCGTGGGTTTAGTTTGGTCAATAAGAAACAAACCATACAGAAAAATGGGATTCCTATAAGAATTCTTTTAAAAATCCTCTTGTGGATCTCATATAGAGTCCGGAAATCACTCTTGGTACCTATTTCCTTTTTTTTTAATTTGTTTTCTGTAACCATTTCTCAAAAATTCTAGCAGTACTTTTAAAAGCTTCCATTGCGATTGCTCTAAGAATTTGATGATGTCAGGGTCAGAAAGCCATTTCCTGTGGATCAACTGATCTTTTTTACAATTTACAAAAAGCCTTTTAGCTTCTTTTTGAAAAACCTTCCTGGAATTAATGTTGTGGACCAAATGAATTTTCAAGCTTTCAACTACCCACCATATTTGTAAAGAACTAATCCATCATCTTTGTTTTCTTTGTAACTATATCTTGGTATTAAAACAAATTTTGAGGACCTACCCACCATATTTGTATTTAATTCATTGTCTTTGTTTTCTTAGTAACTTTATCTGTTGGTATCAAACAATTTACAGAAGTCCTATAGAGCAAGCAAAAGTCATCCTCCATTTGTATTTTTTTTTTGATTTCTAGAAAATTTTTTAAATAAATTGATAAAATTTCCTTTTTTCAGAGACCCCATGAGTCCTTCTCTTAGTTATAAAATTAAATAATAATCATGACAATAATATCAAATAAAAATATGATTAATGTCTTAAAACATGTATTAAGTCATGCATCAACCACTAGACATCCCTACTACAACAGGGAAAATTAGAAAATGTTAAATGAGCAACTTCATTAGAAAAAATAAAAAGATAAGAAATTCTTTCTTTGTCTTCACTGAGGCAGAGAGGTAAGAATCTATCTGAGATTGGAATCGATGAAACAACAGAAAATCATTTTTTTTTTTTTTTTCTCTCTCTCCTTTTATCTGTTTGCTTTGGATTGATCTTAAAGTTGCATTTTAGAACTCATCGTCAATATTGTGTTTGGCGGATTTGAGCACAAATGGGCAGAAATGATTGAATTATCTTGCAATTCCATAGCGTGACACTGTTTGGCTATAAAAAATCAATAATAATCCAATGAGAAAATGTGAATAAAGCAAAATTTGTTCTGATCAAATTGAAGTGTGGGGGTGGGAAGGGTGAATAAAAATATTTTTTAAAAACATGTTTGGGAGAAATGGGTTGGATGTACATTTGAGAGGAAGAAATAAAGGAGAGAATTTCTGTATATGGACTGCAATGTAGAGAGAGAAAAAATATATATATATATATACCAACCCCTCTGCATGAGCAGGATGTGACACAAGGTCAACTTTTTTAAAGTGGAGTTTAACAGGTTAGAATTCAGATTATTCCTTTGCTGAGACTAGTCACCATACCAAAGTTAAAGATCCTAGTCTGCCCTATCATTTACTCATGGCTGGAGAGAGAATAGTTTGATGTAAACTATTCTCACAGTATGTTGAATGTATTTTGAGAGGTACTCATGGCATTGTAGGAAATGGACTCAGTAACCAAAGTTCAAATCCTGGATGAGGATATTTGCATTTCACATAACACTAATACCCAATTATTCTTCCTCCAGCTATAAGCAAATAGTAGTATAACCTTGGCTTTTTAACCTTGGTATGTTAACTTATCTAGGAGAAGAAAAACTGGATTCAAACCAGTATATTCTGCTTAAAAATAGACCTTGTGTTGCATCCTGCTTATAATGGTGGTTTGGGCAAATATATATATAATCTGTATAAAAATAATCAGTATATATAAGGGATGTTGAAAATTTCTCAGCCCATATAATATATACCATAAATTGCAATATAAAAGTCAATCTGGCAGAGAATTCAACTAAAATTTTGGGCAAAAAATTTTGTGTTATATCTATACTTGTTGTATAGGTTGACCACGAAATATACTGCAGGCTACTGGTAAAGTACACAAAACATGTAAATCTTACACAGACTTTATATTCATATGAATCACAATCTATTTTGTGCTCTCATAAAATTGCATAAATAAACAATATACCATAGTTGTCTGACTAGTCACCTAGATGTTGTCATGTTCTGGTTAAGTCAATGAATTAGCTGTTGGAAATAGTGTGAGTGTTAATATGATACTTAATTTGTATTACAGTTTTATTATTTTCCTCTATGTTAATTTGTTAAATATGATAATCTAAAATGAGTTTAAGTTGATTGGTTTGGTTTGGTTTCTTTGTTTAATGGCATATCAACCTTTGTAGGTTATTTAATGCCAAAGCCATTCTCCTAGAAGAACAGTGGTGGTACTATTTAACCCATAGCTGGGAGGATAAGGGGGTTTATACCTTGCCCAAGGGTATTTGCCCGAAAGTGAACTTAATAGCGTGACTGGAGTACGAACTTGTGTACTACGATTCCGTAGTCCGTCGCTTTAACCATTACACCACGAGGACACCCCCAGTTTAAGTTGAAAATGTTTGTGACCATCCACTAGAGTTACAGTATATGGTGTACATTGATTGTTAAAAGTATAGATCCACAGGTGGATCACTCAGTAGTAAAGGTTTGGATTTTAGACCTGTTCCATAACTTGACCTCTAGTTTCATAAAGATTTTTTCAGGTTTAAACAGTGTTGATATTTTCTTCTTTAAAAGCCCAATAAAACATAAACCACTAGTATAATATAGCGGATGCCTCCAACCACCAGGTGACTGACAACAAAACTCTCATTTTAGGTTCAAGAGAAGGTCAGACACAAGACTTGGGTTTTTTTAAAAAGGGACAGTCAGTTAGTTACTGAGAGAGTGACAAGTAAAAACCTAAATCTCAGAGCTTCGAGGGGCATACGATAAGTTTCCAGACTTTTTCGTATGGGCACTTTTATTGATAGTACACACATGAAACTCTAGTCCCCTTTGAAGTAATCTCTTCCGGCTGCAATGCACTTGTTGTACTGTTCCAACAACTTCTGGAAGGCCCCATGGAAGTCCTCTTGCGTGAGCATGTCAATAACCTTCCTCACAGCCACTTTCATCTCCTCAATTATCTCATAATGACAGCCTGTGAGCTTAGGGAATAACCAAAAGTCACAGGGAGCAAGTTCTGGACTATAGGGAGGGTGTGGAACTGTCTTGATGCCCATATTGATCAAATAGTCTGTTCTATCTTAACAAGAGTCATTTACTGTTTTGTAATTTATTAAGCTTTTTGCTTAGATATTCATAGGGCAATATGACTAAGGCACCCAGTAAGACTCGAACTCACTCATAAAGTTTAGTTTGGCACAAGGCCAGGGGCATGAAACATCCAGTGAGGACCAAGCTCACTAACAATGGTTTTCCATCTTAGTTAAATAGACTTCACACGACACAAGATATCTTTGTTTCCTAACAGTTAGAAGGAATAAAGAAAAAATATCACATTTGCATATTATTGATAATCACTTCATGTATTGATTTCTTAATTCCAATCTGATTAATATTGATGATCTTGACTTGATTAACAAAGTACAGAAGACAAAATATCCTTTACACATTTTTATTCAAACATTGTCTTTTGAAAGATATTTTTGAACAAATCGAATTTTATTCACAGAAACAACAGAAAGGCTCCCACCCATTTCTTAAAAAAAAAAAAAAAAAGAAAAGAAAAGAAAAACTTACAAATAAACTGTTTTTTTACATTAGTTTATTAAACAGACATATTCTTTATAATGAATTTGTTGTTTGCATCCACTCATAATAACTGAAATAATTGCACAGACTGTATTTTAACCCTTTTACAGTATGCTTCATAAAAGGAATAGAATTATCAGCACTATTGCAAATTCTAAGTTTTCTATGAAGATGACGTTAAGATAATTTAACTAATTTTGATTTGAGTATAGATATGATTTTCACTTTACAGAATAAGTAATAGTTGAACACGGCCTTAAGCTGAAATATATATATATATATATATATATATATATATATATATATATATATACACACACACACATGGGGATGGAACAAAAAATGATTTTCTAAAACTTTGACAAAAAATGAATGTGAGAAGAAAGCATAATTGGAAGTTACATTTCAATCACCCTATGTATGTGTGTGTATTTATCAAGACGAGTAGGATGTGACACAAGATTGATTTTTTAAGCAGAGTTTAACAGGTTTGAATTCAAAGTTTTCTTTTCAGAGTTTGCCATACCAATGTTAAAGAGCTGAGCCAGCCCTATTTACTCATACCTGAAAGGAGAATAATTTGATGCATATCTTTCCTTGATGTATTAGCACTATGCAATATGCAAACAGTTTTGTGAAGGATTTGGACTCTGGTGGGCATGACCATTTCCTATATTAACCATTAGACCATAGGCACTACATATGCATTTACATACAACATATACAAACACACACACACACACAGATATATATATATATATATATATATAGACACACACACACACACATAGACACACACACACATATATACACACACACACATATATATATAGACACACACATACATATATATAAATATATATATATATATATAAAATACACACACAAGCATATATATATATATATGAATACACACATATATATATATATATATAAATACACACATACACACACACACATATATATATAAATACACACATACATACGCATACAGATATATATAAATAAATACACACACATATATATATACATAAATAAATACACACACATATATATATATACATAAATAAATACACACTCTCACACAGACATATATATATATATATATATATATATATATATATATATATATATATGCAAACACATATATACACACTTTTAAGTGAAGTTTAAAAGGTTCAAATTCAGAGCTTTCTCTTTCTTTTTCTCCTTGATTAGTAGCTAAACCAAGGTTAAAGAGTCCATTCTGCCCCACTATTTCCCACAGCTGGAGGGAGAATATTTTCCCAAGGGTATTTAATAGTTCTATGTAAAATGGGAACAGCCTCATTAAGGATTTGATCTGGGTTCACCTTGTTTATTTCCAACCATGGTAACCATTCAAACAAAAGTACTTCTAATATATATATATATATATATATATATATATATATATATATTTGTTAATCCTACATGGTTTTGGCTTTAGGCTATCATTAGAGTATTTATTTTAAAAATAAATACACATACACACACACACACACCATCAAGTCATGTTGATGGTATGAAGTCCCTTGGCTCTTTCTCTTGCCATCCATCCCTATCATTCATCACTCCTGGCAGATCCTCTAAACAGTACCTCATGTCCACAAAGCTGATGAATTGCTGGTTGGTGAACATGAGTGGATCCATGTATTGGAATCCATGAGAGGATGTCACTTATGAGTTCAATCTTAATTCTCCAGCACTACCTAGCATGTCTTTTGCATCTTATTTGGATGTTTTGCAAGATGGTAGGCAAGAAGTCATTCAGCTTCTGTTTCATGGAGGGCTGATTCTAGGATTTGTTCAAAACAGCATGTATATTTCATCTACTGCCCAATCAGCTGGGGCTGTAGAATACACTGACTGCATCTCTGCAGAGGGGTAAGACTCCCCAACGTGTGTCCTGGATATGACACTTAAACAATTTGATGGTGAGGCTGCAGTATTGCTAAGGCTTTGGGGAATGTGGAGTACCCTTTTTTGTCATCGCTCCCTGGTCCCCTCTGGCCTGGAGTGGTAGCACCTGATAGGGTCCTATCTATGGGTTAAATAGAACTAAACTACATACTTATGTAAAACTGAATCATTTTAAATAGAACTGTTTTTAACATTGCAACTGTACTTATGCTAAACTGAATTGTTTGAATTAGAACTTTTTGACTAAACTAAAGAGATTGAAATAGAAATGTTTTTGACAATTAAACTGTGTACTTATAATTTAAAAGGATATTTCTAAGATTATTGCTCACAGCAAGACATATTAAGCTTGATAGTTGCTCACTTTTAAGTTTTGATAGTCCCCAAATCATAATACCAGCAAATTGAATGCAGTATAGTATTCCCATTGTTTATATTTTTTATTATTTTATACATCAGCAAATATGGTATATATTGAAAAATGAGAAGAAAGGATACCGATTAATATGTTGTAAATTTTCAAGCAGTGTCAAGTCAGATGCAATGAAAAAATAATTATCTAAATTTTTAACTGATTTATAAAAATATGAACATTTAACATGAATCAAATATTTTGGCTTTCTGATGATGTTTTTTCATAACTGTACTGAATAATTCTTTGTTCAGTGCACAGTATGGCTGACATCAAATCCAATAAAAATGTCATAAAGAATCAATTCCTATTCACTTTCTGTGTTTTTATACTACAGTCTGACCTTTCTGTCAATAAGATCTTCCTTTCTAAAATAACAACAAAAAGAAAAAGGAAAGGAGCAGTGGTAGTAAAAGGTTTCTTCACATATTTTTGTAAATAAAAATGAAAACTTTAAATGCCAGTTTTTCATTTAAAAAATTTTTTTCACTGTTAAAATATCTTTTATTTTGGCCACAATAAATAGTGAATTCAGACTTTTTCCTCTTTACTTTGCTTTCAGTTTTTCTTTTTTTAAAAATGATGGTAAAATTATAATTGGCAATATTAGAAAAGAAAGTTTGTTTAGAGGCAGAGTGTCAAATTGGTTACAGAGAGGTCTAAAGCTCTATCTGAACATGCAAAGCAAGAAAAGTTTCTCTTCTTGAAAATCTTTATTCCAAACTTGAATCGAGGTTTTGAAAAATTCCCAATAAAATTATGATATTAAAATATCTGTATGGGCACAAACTGAGGTTAACTGGACTGTGTCAAGGTCAACAATACAAATAACAATTATAGTTTGGTTGAGATTTATGGCTTATCAACCATTGTAGGTTATTTAATGCCAAATCCTCTTTATACATATACACTAAATATATATGATTTGGTTTGGTTGGGTTTTATGGCTTATCAACCACTGTAGGTTATTTAATGCCAAATCCTCTTTATACATATATACTAAATCTAATAACCTACAATGGTTGATATGCCATAAAACCCAACCAAACCAAATCATATGATTTAGTTTGGTTGGGTTTTATGGCATATCAACCATTGTAGGTTATTTAATGCCAAATCCATTTTTATACCTATAAACAGTTCAATAACAAATAATTCAGTTTAGCATAAGTACATAGTTTCAATGTCAAAACAGTTCTATTTCAAACAATCCAGTTTAACCTAAGTAAACAGTTTAGTTCTGGTTGTCTATAACAGTTATGTATCTATCACCTAGACATGAAGGCCATTCTAATAGTTTTCATTTTTTTGCCCACTCTCTTCTCTGTTAATCATTATGGGATGGTCTGAAGAGATGCCATGAAGGGTAATTACACAGCATAGCACCCAGATGATCTAATAGGTGATGGGAGAGGAGATAGGTACTGTCAAGTAACCACTATTTTCCTGAGAGATGCCATGAGAGGGAATTACACACGATGGTACTCAGATGATGTAATAAATTATGGAAAATATCTATCCAAACAGAAATTATTTCAGAATATTAGAGCACAATAAACCAAATGCTGCTGTTTTTAGATAGATCAGAAGCTTAACATTAGTGGGTGATGAGAATATCGATAATAGTTTACTTATAATTATAACTGTTAATCATAAAGCATTCAAGTCTTTTCTAACATTGTTATTTGTTTTAGGCTGTTAGAATACATATGATGATATATGATCTCTAAGTTTTTATATGAGAAAATATTCAGTTATTATTAATTTTGTATATTTATGTCTCACAAAGGGGGAGTCAAAGCAATAATTGCCACACTTTGTTACAGACATGATGAGTACCTTGTTCCATAAAAGCGGGGCAATCAAATAACATAAATTTCCTAGCAGAATGCATTTCTGCCCCAAGGGAATAAATTATTCTTGTCAGCAACATAAAATGGAGAAGAAAAGAAAAGAAAAAAAGAAAAAGAAAAAAAAAAGAACTGAAGATATTCTTATTTTTATTGCACATTTCTGCTTAAGAGCAAAATAGCTCCACAAGATACAAAATTTGTCCCCATCAGTCTAAGACACTAATGATTTGTAAGGAATGAGAGGAGGAATTACTGAATTTGGGATCTGTAAAGTCTGTGAACAAAGGGCAGCATTGTTGTAATAACAAGTTCCACCCAGTAACAACCAGGTTAATAAAACTCAGCTTACCTCTCTGTACTTTTAGGCAGTGGGTGCCCAGTATATTGATTGCAATCAACTGGTAGATTGCAAAGGTAGCTCAGGTAGATTGTGCACCATTAAGAAAAAATTGTTTTTTTTTAGATGTTAACCTATCATCTATCCTCCTTTATGCAGATGCCACTAGATTGATATACAGAGCAACTTAAAACTTTGTTCATTCATCATGAAGAAAATGCATGTGCTACTGCAAACTGAGAATGAAATGTTGATACTAGCCAAAATCAGGGTTCATGGACACTTTTGGAACTTACAGGGGAAAAGTACCCAATCATGACTGGATTATTTAGCTTTACTTATTCATGTAAGTAAGCCTTTTCCTATCCGAAACCTATTAAGTACAAGTATTGTTCTATCAAGACTGGTGATCATTTGGAAGCCTGCATGAAGCTGGTTACCAACAGTCACTGTTTGGACTATGCAACCCAGGCTGATTCTATTCAGTGCAAGCTATCAGAATAATGATCGTTAATGTATTCAGTTGTGTTGTAAGGGTTCCTGCAATGATGCAAGGTATGCAAACAAATATTGTATAAAAAGAAAAACTCAGTACATATATGAAGAATGATATTTAGCCTTTTTTAAGACGGGTAGATCAATTTAACCTGGTCATTCTAAAAGTAGCTTGCAACCTGAAAAGTGGGACCCTCTACCTTAAGGAATTCATAATTTATTCTCATGTTGTCAATGTCAGAACTTGGAAATATATCTTGGTTATCATTGAAAGACCTTGACAAGAACGTCCTTGGAAATATATATATAAAGAATTACATCAAAATTGTCCAGAAACAATTGAAGAGTTACAAAATGCTAAGGTGCAACATAAGTATCAAGTTGCATTTTTTGCATCGCTTTCTGGCTAACTTCCTGGAAAACACTGATGTGGCCAGCAAAGAGCAAGGTAAATGATTCCACCAAGATTTGAAGGTCATCAAGAAATATTATCAGGGTAGATAGGCTGTGAATATAATGGCTGTCTATAGTTGAAGCCTAAAACAAAATTGTCCATAGAATGAACGCTCTAGGAAATATGCATAAATTTGTACCTTAACTACTTGCATAGTGACTTACAGTAACAATATTTCTTATATGAACAAAATGAATTAGTACAAACATTAGTCAAGTAATTTTTCATTATTTTCTGTTGTATGCAAATTTTTAAAACCTTCTATAAAATAAGCCCTAATTTGTTAGATGCAATATTTTTAAGGTTTTTCAAGATAAAGCAGGGGTATCTGGTAGCTTAAAAAAGTCGATGTGGTTCAGAAAAACTGGAATCATTTTTGGATTGAAAGGTCAAAATTTAGTAAAAACTAAGGGTTAGATCTAAAAATTGTGTTTCCCACTGTAATAGTTTTAGACACTCCAGAAGCAAAGAACAGTGATAGTTGTAATTAAAGAGGGTGTGGTCATAACAAATTTTGGCATAAAATTTCATTGAGAGAAAAAGATATCTTTAAAATAAATTTATCAGAAGTTTATTTTTTTCTCTGTCTCAGCAAGTTCCCATCAGTTTCCAACAATACTATTGAGATATTCATCATTCATAAATAATGAAGAGTCTCTGACATTACCTCTTCAATTCATCTAAATTATGCAGAACTGCCATTCAGCTCATTGTCAAGGTAGTTCTGTCCATTCAAAGGTCAAGATGAAAATCCTCTAAGTCTTTCTTGAGTACATGTTTGAGGCAAACTTAGCATAATGGTCAGTGTCCTAGAAAATGGAATCGATGCCCATAGATCAAATCTTGGAGGGGACTGTGTTTCATATAGAGTTAATGCCCTTGGAAAAATATGAATCTATCTGTTCGCTCTCTAGTTATGGATAAATAATAGGGCAAACTAGTTTCTTTAGCCTTGTTAAAACAACCAGTTAAAGAAAAGGAAAACTGAATTTAAACCACCTTTACTCCACTTAAAAATTAACTTTTTATTACATCCAGTTCATAGTGGAAGGGTTGCATGAATATATCTTAGAAGCTCATAAGATATGAAATCATTAGGCTGAATTGAAGTTTTTGCAAATTTTTTTAATAAATCCTCTCTGTAATTTCATAGGTTGCAAAAAGACCTAGTAATAAATGAAAGATAAAAACTTTTTAAATGAACTTGTCCGTAAATCAATGATATTTTAAAGCAATATTTTGTAATGTTCCTGTATATGTTTGTGTGTATTCTCAGTTGATTCCACAGGGGTTCCACAACCTTTTCAGCCTGAGGACCATGATCTTAAGAGGACAAAAAAAAAGCAGCAAAATTCACAAGGTCACAATCATAATTCATTAATAAAACATCATATGTTGTTTGCAATCATAAAAAGATGTAATATCAAAGTTAAACAAAGAGGTTGACAGAAGGAGCACTTCAGACAAGTGATGATTTAATAGTTGCAAATACAACATATTCTTGGAATTCCTCATTTTGAAGAACAACTTTTCACAGCAAAATATAATGCCAAACATGCTCACTACTTTCTAAGTGTGGGCGATAAGGTTGTGAAATCATCCAGATGAAAAGATGTGGTTCTTATAAAAATCAAGAATGTGGCAAGAAACTTGGAGTTCAAATCTTTTGAACACTAGAGATCAATAAGTTCCATCTGCAGTTGTAATGATATTTCTGCACTGACAACATCTAGAAGCAAAGAGAAAATTTTCAAAGTTAGGTAAAGAGTCAAACAAATTGGCCTCAAAGGCCACATGTGGGAATCCTGAGCTACAGGGATAAAATAAATCTGCTTGGTCAGTCCAGTAACTTCTTGTATCTTTCATGAATTATAAGAATGAGGGTTGCATAAAACCACATTTTTTTTTTTAGAATGACTCAAAATCATCTTGAAACATCTGAATAATCTTAGAAAAAAAAAAGAATTCTTTAAGGATAATTTAAGAATATTCACTGTAGAACATACGGAAATTCTTGGTGACGCCAAACACTTAGAAACCACAAGTAGCCTTATTCACAGGCAACCATATTAATTATATAAAAATCCACTCTCTAAGTTTTACTTATGCAGAGAGTAGTTCTCAAGACTTACAAGAAAAACAAAACAAAAATTCTGTATCAAGAATAAGAGAAATCAGTCAATAAACATTATATAACTTAAAAACTTCTAATCTTAACACTGGCCTCTTGATAAAGTTAAGGACAACCAGTCTATAAACTCCAAAAAGCACATAATCTGGTAATTAATAACAGGTGTAAGAAAAATTCCTGATTGTGGATGTGTACTTTTAGTTTTGAGATCAGGTAAAATGGTTGCATCAGGCCATTCTTGGTACTTTACAAACATTGCATCAGTTAACAACATGTTCCTTTGCCGCCAGTGAGCAATTGCCTGTCTGTCTGTAGACAAATGAAGGCAAAGGAAATCCTTTAGCAGTTATTTACAGTGTTACAAATCAACAACAACTGCAGTAGCAATACAGTACCTCTTCTTCACATCTTGTCTGAAGATACAAGCATGAAACTTTTTTTTGGCAAGGAGACAGAAAAGAAAATAAGAGAAAAGCAGATGAGAACCAGGATTCAAATGCTTCTTTTTTTTCCGTAGTTTTTTTGGTTATATATTTCAGGTCATTTCTTTTTATTGTTGTTGGATTTCCTCCCCAACCAATATTTTTTTTAAGAATATGTGGGTGAAGTAAAGTCACTTTTTTCTTTTTCACTTTTTTTTAAATATAGTTAATAAGAGTCTGTCTTAACTTCTCATTTAATCAGTAAAAAGACCCCAAAAACCTCACAAAAACAATAGATACAAAACTAGAAAAAGATAATACAAAGGTGAACTTATGAATGAGAGGGTAATATTAAGTCCATATCCTGAAACAGTTATTTAGGTTGTTTGAGTTTTGTGGTATATCAAACCTTGTAGGTTATTTAATGCCAAATCCTTTTTACCCATATGTATATGTATTAAACATATATTATTTGCAAACAAATAATGTGCAAGTAATATTTTAAACAAGCCTGATCTCATTTGTTTGCACACAGTTAAATGGTTAAACAGTTCTATTTAAGCCATAGGTAACCTAACAGGTACTACTGCTCTGGGTTAGAGTGAACCAGGGACTAATGGCAATTAAGGGGTATTCCACATTTCATAACGCTCCAGGACTGAAGCCTCACCATCAGATAAGATTTAGTGTCATACCCAGGACATGTTGGGAAGGGATAGGTCTTACTTTTCTGCAAAAATCCAATTTTAATATTCTACAGCCCCAGTCAACTAGTTTAGTGACATATCTAGGACACTCATTGGGGGTTATGGGGTCTTACCCACCCTGCAGAGATGTAGTTGATGTATTCTACAGCCCAAACCAAGTGAGATTACATGGTTGTTTGAAGATGAATGTGGCATAAAGTTATCATCTTAGGAAATGGACTTTGTGAGCCAAGTTCAAATCTTAGATGAGGCTATTTGCATTTCACTTCATGCTAATGCCCTTGAAAAAAGCATTAATCTTTACTTTCCCCAGTTAGGGATAAATATTGGGGCAGACTAATCTCTTCAGCTTTTTGCCTTATCAGCAGAGTTTAGAATATACTGACTGTATCTCCCTGCAGAAGGGTAAGACACCAGCTAAAAGGGGTGTCCTTGGTATCATACAAAAGTACATCTGATGGTGAGATTCCAGTTCTGAAGATCTGAGGAGTGTGGAGTACTCCATCACTACCATTATTCCCAGGTCCATATTGACTTGGAATGGTACTATTTGTTTCGGTTTCATCTATGTTTCAAATAAATCTCGTTGAAAATCATTCGTATTCAATAGGATGATGGGGAGAAAAATGCTCTTAAGCAACAACTACAAAAAAAATATATATAAATAGATTGAACAGAATTCCCTAACCTCTGCACATAAAATAACCCTAGGCAGTTTGATATGCCATTAAAATCAAACAATCTAAATCTTTAGTCTTCATATGAAAACAAATCTAAGAAAAGAAAGATTGCTTTAAAAAATGACCTTGTGTCTCATCCAGTCTGTGGTTGAGAGGCTGAATAAGCACATATCCTGATTCAGTAACAAGCTGAATTTTTACCTGAACTTTTCATTGGTGAGGTTTGATTATTTTAGCTTAATGGCATATCAACCCTTGTGGGACATTTAATTTCACTGTAAAATCTTCAAACTAAACTCAAGTTTTGTCCATTGATAAGATGAAAACATGTTTAAAATTAGATATCTGTTATCTATAGTAATTTACAAAGCTCTTTGCTTCAATGTGGCACAAGGCCGAATGAATGGGGCACCCAATGAAACTCAAACTCACTTGAGTAGGTTTGTTAGTCAAACTTGCAAACCATTACACCACCAAAGGTGCCCATATCTGTTATCTATATGTTACTAAAACTTTTATTATGCACTAAATATTTCAATACAAATATGTGATTTGCAACGGTCAGTTTCATATTCTCATGATTACCAGGCAATTTTTTTTTAAATTTCAAACTCATTAACAAGTCTTAAATATATATATATTACATATATGCATCCACACGCACACACACATACTACCCCAGTCAGCTGATGCCGCATAAAACACCGGCTGCATCTCAGCAAGGTATTAAGACCCCCAGCCTCTGAGTGTCCTGGATATGGCACTAAATAATCTGATGGTGAGGCTCCAGTCCAAGAGTTTGGGGGAATATGGAGTACCTCTTCATAGCTGTTGCTTCCAGGTTCACTCAGACCAGGAGTGGGAGCACCTGATAGCACCTATCTATGGGTCAAATAAAACTGAATTTTTAGAAATAGAACTCTTTGACCATTTAACTGTGTGCAAACAAATGAGCAAGGTTGAATTGAATTATTGGTATTTCATAGTAATACTTGGAACCATTTGACGGTGCGCAAATGAACGAACAGTGTTGAATCAAATAATTAGTGTTAAATAGCCATACTCATAACTACTTCACGGTCTGCAAACAAATGATTAATATTGAATAGAATTATTAGAGTTAAATTGCAATAATTGAAACCATTTAAGTGTATAGAAACAATATCACTACTACTGTGCAAACAAATTAATTCTAACTTATTTAAAAATGAAATTACCTACAAACAATTCCCTTTCAAATGATATATGTCATCATCATCATCATCATGTTGCGCTATTAGCACAGATATTTCTGACCTTCTCTCGCCACCCCTCTCTATCATCCATTGCTTTGGGCAGGTCTTCTGGGCTACATCCAGTATTGGCACTGAACTGCTGTATGTATGTTCGAGCTGGATGTCCTGCCTTTGCTCGTCCCTGTGAAGTGGTCCACTGGAGTACATAACTTATGAGCTCATCCCTACTCCTCCAGCAGAGTCCCACATATCTGGTTTGTCTAATTTTGATAGTTTTCGTGATGGGTGGTAGGTGGCCGTACAGTTGCTGTTTTGTGGGGTGCTGTCTCCTGGACTTGTTCAATATTGCTCGCAGCATTCTCATGTAATTGCCGTCAAGTTTTTTCTCCATAAGTTTTGTTAGCGTCTGTAGAACGCAACAATATACAACAGCAATAATAGTGACAATAATAACAGCAACACTTACCTGAGGTCCGGCATAATCAATACTAATGCTTACTGGACAGGGTTGGTATTTATGAACAAACTTATCCAATGAGATGTTCTAGCCAATCACAATCCAAGGAATGGACCGGCCAATGTATGCACATTGGAATCTCCCAATGTGCCATAAATAGCTCTTTCATTGAGGACTGATTTAGTTTAGTTTTAGCCTTGCTAAAGACGCTGCTCTTAGCCTAGCTACTGACTACAAGTGTGTTTCGTATTTCAACAGCGTCCACGTGGTGCATCCATGTGTCCAAACAAGTGACTGATGTTAAATTGGGCCATAGTAATACTTAAAACCATTTAACTGTGCACAAAAAAGAGCTCAGGCTCATTTAACATTGTTATTAGCAAAATGTGTTTACAAATCATATATTTAATATATATGTATAAATAGGATTTCACATTAAATAATCTACAGTGCCATAAAACTCAACCAAATAAAACTGTGGCTAAAATTATGGAAGTAGCAAACACAGAGGATATTCATTTTGTTTGTTTGTGTTTTTTTTTTATTTGTTTTGTTTGTTGTTTTTTATTTTTTTTATTTAGCAGTAAACAGCCATTTGGAAAAATTAAAACCAATTTGATAAAGCATACTGTGTTAAATTAGTGAAATCTATACCTGAAACAAGTAAGGTTACCAAAAATGCTTGAAAAGGGACAACTAAGTTTTAATTCTTATTTTTTTGCTAATGAATTACAGAACTTTTTCCTTGATATTTGATTATTCCATAATATTTTCTTCAGCATGAATTGAAAAAAAAAGAAAAAAAAGAAAGAGAAAAAAAACACCATATATTTGAATAATTCTGTTTTTTTTTGTTTTTTGTTTCAGGTATATTTTATGAAGTCAGACGTTTTGCCTCTTATCTGTTATTAGTTTATTTACTGCTAAATAAAAGACCAAGGTGAACATCCTCTAAGTGTGCTAATTACATAATTTTGCTAGAGGTAGCATATATATATTTATATATATTCATTACACACACTGTAACCCAGCATATTATTGTAAGATTTTTATTAGAGCAAAACACTTAAAATTTTTTAACTTAAAT
>OY757930.1:71031230-71053730 GCA_963585895.1 Sepioteuthis lessoniana | reverse complement strand
CATTTGGAAAAGTTATACAGTATATGAGTTAAGGTAAAAATCTAAAGAAAAGTGTGCTAAAAGTTAGAGATTTGATTAAAGAAATGAAAATCTCTGTTGAATGGACAGTTTAACCCCTTTTCTCTAAGCCAGATACTTATTAACTTCATAAGGAGAGGTAATTAATCTGATAAAATTGACGGGGGTTATTAAATTCTTAAAATTTATGTACTCTTTTTTATCAAGACATCATATATCCATATATAAAAAAACTCAGTCTCTCTCTCTTCCTCTCTCTATATATATTCAAATGAAAGGAAAAAATTAAATATAAATAAGAATCAAATCTAATATATAATAGATTATGAAAAATATAAATATATAAAAACAATATATAAAAAGAAAAAAAAAAATGGGCAGATATTAGTACATTTATCTCCCTTATGTGTAGAAATCAATTTTGTGAAATTATAAATCCATTCTGATGACACTATCCCTATAGTGAAACATGTCAAACTGATTTTCTATAATGTCTTCTTTGTTTTCATATTGTTGGATTTCATCTCCAACCTTACCCATATATGTATGTAACACTTTCCACAAAGGGCACAAATACTACACTCTGATCCTGGGGCAGAAAACTACAATTTTGATCCTCAGGGAAGTTTATAGACATAATTACTGATCGATACATAAAATAAAACATTTTTATGAGTACTATACTACTATTAGATCATTTATGTTTGATAAAAATGATTTTTTTTAATATCAAGTTTATAATTACTTAACAGTTTATACATTGCATGAAATGATAAAAAAATTATTTCTTAATTCAAGAACGTCTAATTTGGTTTTAAGGCAAAAAGTTTTTTTTAATTCATATATATATAAATTTTATGCTGAGGCAATAATTATTTAATCTATTTTTATTGCTAAGGAGAGAAACTTTTTATTTATTCATATTATTCATAATTAACATTTATCTTGTACAGTTATTTGATATGTAATTAATTTACATGCATAAAGTATTCAAAAATGTTATATATATATATATATATATATATATATATATATATTATAAGCATTTATTTAATTATATAATATTTTTTGCAAGGTTTGATTTATTTTAAACACCTAAGTTGAAGCTACACAAGAGTTTACAACCAAGTAGATGATGCTGATATAATGTACAACAATTTGATACACCTGTAAGGTAAGAAGTGTTTTGACTTTAATTTTTTTTTTTTTTTTATTTAGTATTTAATTTGCCTTTTTTTAAATGTAAACTATTTTTTTAAAAAGTGGTTGTCTTTGAGTGGTCGAGGAAAGTTGTACCCATAGAGCTAACATGTGCATACTTATAACTTAAAAAAAAATAATACCATTCTTACCTGGGCTCTGTTGGCCAAATCTATCTCCTCTGAGGCAGGCATAATTGCGCCCAAGTTTCAAAATAAATAAACAATAGGAAAACAAAACTATTTTTGGTAAACCTTGAAGTTCCACCCAGTAGTAACGTAACAATCCAACTGACGGGAGACTCCGGGCTTTTCTCATAGAGATGTTTATTTGTTATTTTTTGTTTATTTCTTTCCTTCTTTTTCTGCCCTTGTGTGTGTGTGTGTGTGTGTGTGTGTGTAAAACTGTTTCACTTTTTACGCATACACAAGACGGACGAGAGAGAAACGGAGATATTTGCGGTAGGGGTTACCCCTAAGAAGGTGGCTTAGGCAGGAAAACTTCAGTGAAATTATAATTTTACTATTTGTCTGTTGGTATTCAGTCGGAAACATCTTCGGATATTTTTCTCCTTTTTATTTTTTCTTTTCTTTTTATTTTTATTATTTCCTTTCTTCTTTCGGAACAAGACCCAACACTTGCGAAAGAAGAAACTGAACTAATGTACTAGCCTACCGCTACCATCTGGAGTAGGTAGCAAACTCCAGAAGGCGTACCTATGTACGTACCACCGTTAGGGGGTGAAGGAGGGAAGGAATCGGTGAGTGGATGGGTTTGTTCTTGAAGGCGGGTGTCAGAAAGAACAGTTGAGGGAGGCCAACATCACCATTATTATCCCTCAGCGTTGAGTCTTAAGGCTTTTTTTTTTTTTTACTTTTTGGAGAGTGGGGTTGGGTATTAGGTAAAATTAGGGGTGGCGTCTTATTTTCCATCCACCACCCCAACCGATTTGGTTTCTCTATCTCTCTCATTCACGCCTCTTCCTCCTTTTCTTTTTTTTACCTACATGCACATTTACTATGTATACTATAGGTAACTTTCAAAAACAAAAACTTATCTGTCAGTTTCTCTCTTCCTTTCTGTCTTTCAAACTTTTTCTTCTAAAACCATTCAAACAACACTGATGTTATATCAGAATCTGGAAGGAGGAATTCTTTATGGCACACACTGAACACAACACACGAAATCTCTTTCTCTTTCTTCAACCTTTAGATGTAATAAGGCAAACTTCCACAAAAGTACACACACATACGGCCTTCATTAAAATCCTTTTACGCACACAGGTGCGAAACCCATATGAAAAAGTGTGCCTGGCATAGTGCTTCGGTAACCAGCTCTCTCGTAGACCGTTTTAGCCAGTATATAAATTTATTCAATTCTCCTCACTAAGTATTCATTAATGTGTAGCCTTGTACCAGACTATGTTAGATTTAATTCAGGGCACCTAAATAGTAGTGCTTATAATTGTATAACTGGCCACAGTGGGTAGCAAGCTAGCCTCGAAGACTATCTTGCATTGGTTAGCGAGGCTTAGAATACGTTGATTGAATCTCCAGCTGAAGTTTAAGACCGCTCCTCTAGGAAAAAAAAAAGGTGTCTCCGGTATGAGATCCAACTATACCTGGTGATAAGGCTCAAATTCTAGAGCCCTTAGGACGTGTAGAGTACCTTTTCATTGTTATTACTCCCAAGTCCACTCTGACCCTATAAGAGTCCAGTAAATGAATTAAATAGATTTGTTTGCCACTTTTTTGTGTTGGGAATACTTGATATCGTATACAAAAAAATAAAAAATAAAAAATAAAAATACACGAAAAAATGTAAATATAAACTTACCATGAACACAATTCTCTAACTGCTAGACATGAAATATGCCCAGACAGGTTGAGATGCTATTAAAACCAATCAATTAATCGAAGACCATCACTAAGTTTGATCCTTGCTAAACTTTGTAAGTAACTATTTCACCGTAGGGAGTAAAGTTTAGCAAGCTAGCCTAAAAAATTACAGTAAATTCGATTCTCACAGAGTGCCCTATACTTGAAGCTTTGATGCCGCCCTAAGTAAGGTTACTAAATAGTTATTTTTTGTGCAAAACTATTAAAAGAGTCCCAGTTGTAGAGCGATGATTAACAAGCTAGTCTTGTTTATATAAACAATTTGTGAGCACCTTGTGATGGATAACAAGCCACTTATGAATAGTGACTTCAATTCTCACTAGGTGCGCTATATTTGCACCATAAGCTATGTTTAGTTTTAAAGACCCTTGTTGATGGTAACCATCTGGGTGATCACTAACTGAATACTAAGTTCCATCCTCCCAAAGGGCTCAATACGTCTGGCCTTGTGTCAAATCTAAGCTTAGTCTTTTTTTTTTAATTGGTGCTTCTGATTGTGTAATGGTTAACAATCTAGGCTAGCAAGAAAATCACTGAAAGCTAAAAAATACATGTAGATTATAAATTGGGTTTTAGAATATTCAGACTCGTAGAATATGACAAATGAAATTAAGAATTACTATTGAGAGAAACTGTTGCCAAATCAATAATAAAAGAATTCTTACAGTGTATGAAATCTGTTTTTTATTCATAGACATTTACTCCCAAACAGACACACAATATATATATATATATATATATATATATATATATATATATATATATATATAAAATGACAACCAACTCCACCATATTATTATTATCATCATTTTACTCCTTGCACGTTTTTCACACCAGTGTAAGCTGGTGGTCTTTCACTGGAGATTGAGTGACAGCAAGTCTCCTCAGGTCTCTACAACTCTTCTGAGTATTGTAGCCGATCTTAACAATGCTGTGGTCTGAATGATCTCAATTATTCCTCTGATTTCAAGTTCTTCCAGTCTTTTTAGCAAGCCTTTGGAGACTGTTCCAAGTGCACCAACTACATTTGGTATCACCGTCATCCTCATGTTCCAGAGTTTTTTTCCAGCTCTGTGGAAAGATCCAAGTATTTGGATATCTTTGCACTTTTTTTTTCATTTTCACTTTGTAGTCTACCGGAACAGCAAAATCCACTAGATGACATGTTCTTTTCTTCTTGTTAATTAACACTAGGTCTTGCCTTCTGGCTTGGATTGGGTAATTCATTTGTATGTCAATTTCATTTTCTCTCAGAGTTTTACTCCAAAGCTTATTTCATTTACACATGTACAGACTATCTATAAATCCATCATTATTATTACGACGACTACTACTACTACTACTACTACCACCACCACCACCACTTCTGTAAGTTTTCATACCAACTCTAACCGGTGGTTTATCCCCGAAGTCTGAGGGAGAGCAGGTCTCCTTAGTTCCTTAAAATTTTTCTTGATATTCTAGAGGCTTTTTTCAGAGCTATGGTCAGGACAGTTTCAATTCGTCCTTGGAACTCTAGTTCCCCAGTGTCTTTTCTAGGTTTTCTGATATTATTCTAAGGACGCCAGCTATGATTGGTATCATTGTTGCTTTCATGTTCCATAGCTTTTTTTAAAGCTCTCCAGCAAGGTCTTTATCCAATTTTTCACTTTTCTTAACTTTTTATTATTAGTTGGAACGGCAAAGTTGACAAGTTCTTTTCTTTTTATTTACAGAAACATGATCTGGTCTTCTGACCGGGATTGGTTTATCCACCTGAATGATAAAATTGTTATTAATATTATTACTACTACGATGGATGTATAATGTTATAATAGTGAATATAAGTACTACAGTTTTTAACTCTTATTTCAAACTGGCAGTTTTTAACTCTTATTTCAAACTGGAGCTCAGAGCTGTTAATACTGCTTGAATAATTAGGAAAGTGGAAAGAAATGAAACATTACTTTTTTGCACAGTTTAAAACAAAAGTATGCATAAAATTATTTTTAGTAACTTTTCAAAATCTATCAGACTATTCAATTTTTTTTTTTTTTTTTCTTTTTTTTTTTTGCTGCTGAATGACAACTTATGTCCAATTTCATAAATCTTCCGAGTAAGATGAATAAGACATACTGGCCACTGCTGAAGAAAGAAAAAAATCAACTCATATGACATTCTCCTACAAGCTCCTATACAAAAACACCAGTGTTGGCCAACCAGCAAAAACTTACATCAACCAACTTTGTGCAGACACTCGATGACGTCTAGAGCACCTAGCAAGAGTATTGGTTGATAGAGACGAATGGTAAGAGAGAGTCAAGGGAATCTATGCTATTAGCATGTCTTGATGATGAGATGATATCTGTCTGTCAATGGTATAAAAATGATAATAAAAATTAATGCCCCCTTTCTATCTTATGACTAATTTTAAGTTTATTTATTAATGGTTAAGAACTTTTAATTTCTTTTCATATTTCTGGCTTACTTCATATTCAATCATGTTAAGGGTTTATTAATTTTAGTTTTTAAAATAATGTACCAAAATCTTCAAATGCAACATTGATTGTGAGTTTGACTCTCACTGAATGCCTCATATTTCTCAGCATAGTGCTCTATTGATATTGTTCTGTGTCAGAACTTAGCTAAACTTAGTAAATACCTTAATGTGGTCTACCTCATGTTTGAAATATTTGCCCATTTCCTCTCAGAGCAAGTGACCTGTATTTGGTACAGATTACAAAAAAAAAAAAAAACAAGACTATTTCAAATGCTGATTTTCAAGGTGGGCAGGCAGGCGAGCAGGACCTTCCCATTGATGCAACACAATCTTCCTTTCTCCTTGTTTCCTCTAATTTTAGCTTTGAGTACCAGACTATACAAAACCAGTTAAGTATCTACAAAATAATCAAAAAGAAAACTATGCTTAACTTTTTTGGCACAGGAGTTTGAGTTTTATGCCAGAACCCTACCATCCTTTCACTGGGTCATCATCTGGGGTCAGTGACATAATCAAAGATCCCATCTCATCATCAAGTTGCATCTTTCCAGTGCAGTGCAGTAAGGGCCAGGGTCAATACCTGATGCCTGGAGTGCTTCAAAAAGGATAATACTGAGATAAACAGTTTAGTCACAACTCACAAGTTATACATGAGGAGCAAGCTTTAAACATCACCTTGTGTCATATTTCATAAAGAGGTGAATAAATTCTACCTTTTGTTACAAACTTAAAACTGGTCTAATGAGTAGAGTGTTCGCCAAGAGTCCGAGAGACTGGGGTTCAATCCCAGGTTGAGCCATACCAAAGACTTAAAAAATGGTACTTGATGCTGTCCTGCTTAACACCCAGTATTATAAGGTAAGGATCAAGGGTAAAGTGGAGCAATCCAGGGAATGGAGTAGTGCCCTCCTCTACATCTCGGTGTGGTAGCTTTTGAAAAGGGAGCCTTCGGGTCACTCTCAACTAAGGTCGCCAACTTTACTTAAAACTCACGAACAGAAAGAAAATGCATTTTTTAAAGTACTGAAATAAAATGTGTCTATTGATATTTAGTACAGCTCAGTCTGGCACAAGAGCAACAATAATGAGACACTCAGTAAAGATTCAATTTATGACATGAGTAGAAGACTAATCAGTTCTATTTCAAACAATTCAGTTTAGCATGAGTACCCAGTTCAATTGTTGAAAACATTTCTATTTCAAGCTATTCAGTTTATACAAACTGTTCTAATTCAGCCAATTCAGTTCAGCATAAGTATGCAGTTTAGTTCTATCTAACCCATAGATATGACCCTATCAGGTGCTACCACTCTGGGCCATAGTGGACCTGGGAGCAATGGCAATGAAGGGGTGCTCTGCATTCCCCAAGTCTTAGTAAGGCAACCTGTCTAGTGAAAGAAAAACTAAATCTAAACTAGATGTACTCTGCTTAAAAAAAATGACCTTATGAACTCAAATACTGGATGAGATTGTTGGAATTTCACTTCCTGTTCATGCCCTTGTGAAAGGCATGAATCCATCTCTTCTCCTCCCAACTATGGTAATTTTGAGGACAAACTGGGTTCTTTAGCTTTGGTAAAGCAAACCAGTCTAGGAGAAGGAAAATTCGGAATTCAACCCAGCTGTACTCTGCTTAACAAATTGACTGTATTATATCCTACTGGCAATGGAGAGGTTGAATAAAATCAAATATGCAGACTGTTGCTGTCAAAAATTCAATCCCAATGGCGGTGACAATGGGGAAAATAGTTTGTAGCTAATAATGTTATTGTGTTCCTTGTATCTGTTGCAATTTTCCACACAAATAAATTCAAAGTATTACTTTCAAAGTGCCCTTTATACATTAAATGATATAAAACATACCAAATTCACAAGAAAAAGGAAACAAAATCTATTTGTGAAAATACAAATGTAAAAACATTTCCAGTACAAATATCTACCAACAGGGATCACTGAAAAAAATGTCTTCAGGGGTTTTGATATTAAAATAGGACCAATAAGTGTATATCCCAGTTTTGTGATTTTTTAGCCAAGAAATTTCTAAGGATAGACTCAAACTTTAAATACAAAAAGTATAAATTATGGGCAGGTTGCAATACAAGACCAATTTTTATGTGGATTACAGCCAGCATGAATTCAATTTTCTTTCTCTAAAACCAGTTACTGTACCAAGACTAAAGAGCCTAGTCTGCCTTACTATTTACCCATAACTGGCTGGAGACTGAAGAGGTGAAATGATTCTCCTAAGGGCAAAATATAAACAATCTCGTTCATGATTTAAACTTTCATTTCCTATGACATAACCATTACACCAAGCATGCAAGCATATACACACATTGATAGATATGGTTTTGGTTTGGTTTCATGGCATATCAACCCTTGCAGGTTATTCAATACCAAATCCATTTTTATACATAAACAGTTCTATTTCAAACATTTCAGTTTGGCATAAGTATGCAGTTTAAATGTCAAAATAGTCCCATCTCAAACAATTCAGTTTAGCACAAGCACACAGTTTAGTTCTATTTGACCCATAGATAAGACCCAATTAGGTGCTACCACTCCAGGCCAGAGAGGACCTGAGAGTGATGGCAATAAAGGGGTATCCCACATTCTCCAAAGCTCAAGCATGACTGAAGCCTCACCATCAGATTGTTTAGTATCATACCAGGACACTCGTTGGGGAAGTTTTACCCCACTGCAGAGGTGTAGTTGGTGTATTCTACATCCCCAGCCAACTGGACCAGATTGATATGAATTTGTGAGCATGAATTTAAAGATCAAATAGGATAGACTCTTTTTGTCTGTCCTATCTAATCAAATATGTTTAAAAGAAAAAATGCGGCTGAGATGTTCACATGAATTAAAAGGTATACATGTATACAAATGCATATAAAAATACACAGTTAAACACATAGGTATTCTAATTAAATGATACAAACTCATTTAGGAAAAGTACAAATAGTCCAGATGGCTGGGGCTGTAGAATTCTCTGACAGCATCTTTTCAGAAGAATAAGACCCCGCCATCCATGAGTGCCCTGGATATGACAATGAGGTTACAGTCCAGGGGCTATGGGGAGTGATAGTACTTGTGAGGGTCCTATCTATGGGTCAGATAGAAGTGTTTTATCATTTAACATACTTGAAACCATTTAAATGTGAGCAAACAAATGATTAATATTGAATAATTAGTATTAGATAGCAATGCTTGAAACCATTTAACTGTGTGCAAACAATAAATAGCAATACTTGAAACCATTTAACTGTGTGCAAACAATAAATAGCAATACTTGAAACCATTTAACTGTGTGCAAACAATAAATAGCAATACTTGAAACCATTTAACTGTGTGCAAACAATAAATAGCAATACTTGAAACCATTTAACTGTGTGCAAACAATAAATAGTAATACTTGAAACCATTTAACTGTGTGCAAACAAATGAACTCTGGCTTTTTAAAAAAAATAATGTTACCTACACACTATTTAATACCCTTGGGAAAGGTATGAATCAAATTATTCTTCCTTCAGCAATGGGTAAATAGTTGTGCAGACTAGGTTCTTTAGCCTTGGTTAGGCAACCAGTTTAGGAGAAGGAAAACTCTGAATTCAAGCCTGTTAAACTCTGCTTAAAAAATTAACCTTGTGTCACATCCTACTCGTGCAGAGGGATTGGTAAATACATACACATTATTCATTTAAAAATCATTTATATGTATAAACATGATTTGGCATTAAATAACCATCAAGGGTTGATATGCCATTAAACCAAATGACCTGACCTAACTGAAAAGCACACACAAATATGTAAAGCAACACACATACAAACATGCAAAGGAACACTCAGACATGAAAAAAAACTTGTAAAGACTCACATCAGATCAAGTAGATATTTTTGTCTATTTGTGAATGGAGAACAGGAAAGAATAGGTTTCTTTTTTACTAAGTTTAAAAAAAAAAAAAAAAAAAAAAAAAAGAGAGAAAGAGATGAAGAAATCTAATGTGCTGGGCGATTGAATTACTTCCCTTGAAACACTTTTAGCCTTCATTTCATTATCTGAAGTCAAAAGGAACAAAACTAATAACGTGTGAAGCTGAGTAGAAAAGAGAATTAGTGGACAAAAGAGAGAGAAGTTAGAACGAATGAATGGAATGAGAGTCTTGCAGAAAATTGAGTCTGGCCACTGAAAGATACAATCAACTCTAGATAACAGTGAATAAATAGACGTGAATGACTTCAAGACTTGAGAAGATCTTGAATGAAAAATATCTTTCCAGTTGATTCTGAAGAGAAGGTGGTGAAAATCTCTACAATTAAATACTATTAAACTTGAAAATTGTAAGAGTCCAATAGGAAATATTACCTATAATCTAATTGTATTTTTTTTTAAATGTATACATGTGCATATACATGGATGTGTTTTAGAATGTGTGACTAAAATATTGCCATCCATTGGTCAACAATTATCTTTTACTTTTGCAGTAATGTTTTCAAGACTGAATGTCTAAAACTTATTTGGATTGATATTCTCACCCCCGCCACAACACACACACGTATTTACCCAACCTGTTCACTACAGTGGGGAGTCCTCATAGCATGGTGGCTCATATGTTGGATAATAACAGCTACATTGAACATCATTATAATAAGTTCTAACTTTATCAAACTATTGAATTCACTTTCAGGCTTGACAAAGATATGACCCCCCCCCCGTTATATCTCCTCCAGTCATAGATTAAATAGTACCTCTACCGTTCTTCTACAAAGATAGCTTTGACATTAAATAAAACAGGAAGGTCGATATGCCGTTAAAACAAATCACAGGCAAGATCTAATACAAAGCTTTTTTCAAAGCAGAGTACAGCTGGTTTTAATTCAGAGACTTTCCTTCTAGACTGGTTGCTGCACAGAGGCTAAAGATCCCAGTAAGTCCTATTCCTTACCTATATCTAGGGAAAGACAAGTAATAGATTCATGACTTTTCAAAGGGGATAAGTGTAAAAAGAAATACACACATCTCTCATGAAATAAACATCTAATGATGACTCTCTCCCACCAACTTTTTACTTACATTTAGATACCCATTCTTTCATTTATACTTATATATATATATATATATATATATATATATATATATATATATATATATATATATATATATAGTGTGTCTGTGTGTGTGTGTGTGTGTGTGTGTGTGTGTGTGTGTGTGTGTGTGTGTGTGTGTGTGAGAGAGATGTGCTTAATATACTGGTTATCATCATAGGAAATGAAATTCGTGACAGGACTTTAAATAGAGGATGAGGTTGTTAGCATTTCACTTCATGCAAATGCCTTTGGGAAAGGCATGAATCCATCTCTTCGCCTCCTAGCTATGGTTAAATAGTAGGGCAGAATGGTTTCTTTAACTCTGAGAAAACAACCAGTCTAGGAGAAGAGATATGAATCCAAACTAGCAGTACTCTACAAAACAAACTGATCTTGGTGTGGGGGTAAAAAGGGTTTAAGTTTCAGTAAAGAATCCTTTAATTTTTTTTTCTGTTTGCATAATTAAATTTCTTTTAAGGTCCCAAAACCTTAAAATTGATAATTCTATCACAACTTACAAACAAAATAAACATAAGATTTATAATCATGTTTGTTGCAACAGCAGTTAGAATAGAACTGGAAACACTAACCTTGTTTATATCCTCATGACACTTGTTTTCATTCATTACTTACCAACTTTTTAAATAATTCTTAATTAAAAATATAATATATCCCAGGAAGATCAGAAAAGGCACTTACCTGCAACGAAAAAGAAAAAGAAATTGTTAAAAATCTAACAGAAAAAAAGATCATTTAAAATTCAAAGCAATTATACTTCAAAAAGTAGAAATAATCAAATTAACTTTTTATACTGACTCAAAATGATTTGCCAAAAAATACATTACCATTCATAATAATGAGCTGACTTTTGGATGTATATTACTGTAACATCGCAAAAGTGGTATATTGTTGTAAGATTTCTGTGAGCACAATATTAAAATGCTCTTAAAAATAAAGCAATTCCCAGTCCAATTTGCAACTTTATAGTATGGGATATGTATTCCCACACACACTAATCATTATAACTATTCAAGGAAGATAACTAATTTTTGCCGGCATAGAGAATAAAACAATTTCCAATCTAATATCAAACTTGATAATAATATGCATGGAAGTTTATGTTTACATTCATTCTAATCATTATAATTTCTCAATGGCAATAACAGTCAAATGCTAATTAAAAAGTTCTTTCCCTTATTTATTTGATGTATATAAGTTAATTATGATATAAATTCTATTAAAAGAGGGCAACTACACTGATTTTGTAGGATTACCTCACCTTACACCAGGATGACTTTTACAATGACTATCTGGAGGTGACACAGTTAGTTGCTATAGTGACACATCAGGGTACTTAGGAAAAGACACAGTTTCACAAAGATTATCATTAGTTACTTGAAACCATATGATTTTTGAAAATTATTGGTGTTAATTAGGAATACTTAAAGACTTAACTGTATGCAAATAAATGACTTATCAAATATGAATAGTTACTTTAAACCCTATAATTGTGTATAAATTATTAGTACTACATAGGATTCTGTCCATTGGACTAGAGGGTAGAGGGAGACAGGGGTTCAATCACAGGTCGAATCATACCAAAGACTCAAAAAAAAAAAAAAATGGCACTTAATCGTTCCTTGCTAAACACTCTACATTATAAGGTATGGATCAAGGGTAAAGTGGAGCCATCCAGGAAAACGAGTAGTACCCTCCCCTACACCTTGGTGTAGTAGCTAATGAAAAGAGAGCCTTTAGGCTGCCCTCAACTACAATCACCAACTTTATTTTACATAGGATGACTTGATATCATATAACTGTTTGTTGATTATTTGTCGTAGATGGGTATTCTTGATACCATATAACTGGTATTTGTCGAACGCCCCACATACGCGCGAGTTTGGCAAAAGGCCTTTTTTGAAGGTACCAGACGCTGGACCGTAGCCAACACGCACCTGGAGGTTCCAAAATGCCTCGAGCCCGTTGGCATTCCCCTAAAAAGGGGCGCATCCTGCGCCAGGAGATAAACCAAGTCCCTCCAAGGAAGGTTAGAATCTGGAGGGACGGCCCCCTGATGCTCAAGGAATGCCGGTCTTAACACACGTGACATGAATGCCAGCTTCATCGAATCTATGCCAGACGGACTCGACCGACTGCCATGAGTGCCTGTGTGATACTAAGCTTTAGCAACTATCCATATAACAGTAGCTAAAATTCGAATACCAAATTTGTTGGAGAAATCTAAGATGTTTATGTTGGAGTAATGGGTCTCACTTTTACTGTCAATTTTTTTCATCCATCCACCACCATTTTTTTTTTTTTTTTTACTTTTGTCCATTTAATTTTCCCGCCGGCTCCTTCACTTTTATTTTATTTTATTTTATTTCTATTTTATTTATTTATTATAAACGATAAATGGACAGCTACTCAAGCATAAAAATCATTAAAGGATTAAGTTACAACAGATACGGAATGTCAGTGTCAGCCTTGACCCTTGACTATATCGAATTACAGATACGGTAGGAAGGGTAAGAAATGGTTACAATAGACTCTCTCTCATCTCTTTCTCTTTTATTCCAGTTGCATACAGGTAAGGAACAAAAAAAAAGTATAGTTGAAAGGATATACAAACAATAATCCTTTCAACTGTTTGCTTTGGTTATTCTGCTTTTGAGGCCTATTATTATTCACTTCAAAATAACAAATAGTTAAATTGTGGGAGAACATTACTTGACAGTCATTTTCAACCATCTTGTTTAAAAGTCAGTATTTGTTTACTCCTTACATTCAGTGAGAGACAAACTCAGTAAAGGCATCTAGAAGCGCCCATTAATCATATCTGCAAATCTTCTATTAGTTGGTTGGTTGTGTTTGTAGGCAAATCAACACTTTTGGGTTATTTTATGCCAAATCATGTGTGTGTGTGTGTAGGTGTGATTTGTAAGCGAATAGTTTGTAGGTAACTTGATTTTTAAACAAGTTGTTAAAGCTCATTTTTTGCACACAGTTAAATGGTTCCAAGTATTCCTATATAACACTAATGAAAATGATTGAACAGTTCTATTTGATCTATAGATGAGACCCTAATAGGTATTACAAATCCAGGTCAGAGAGTACCTGGGAGTATTCCCAAAAACTTCAAACAATCAGATGTAGTTTATTGTCAAACCTAGAAATTCGTTGGGGAGGGTCGTCTTACTCCTCTCCAGAGGTGCAGTCGGCATATTCTACAACCCCATCCGACAAGGCGAGAAACTTCTATTTATAATGTCCGCACAATATTCTCCTAAGTTCTACATAGAGATTGATTGAACTTTTATTGGATAGCGTCATTAGTTTGTGTATACTGAAAGAAAACGTATTTGTTGGTAATCACAATCTGTTTCATAAATAAAACTATCTTTTTGCCAGCAACAACAGATAATTACAACCAATCTAACATTATAGGCCTCTTGTCGGTATCCAGTGTTCGCACAGAGCTGATGAATGTTTTTGTTGGTGTGTCCATGTGTAAAAGTTCATATTTACTTCTCCAGCAGTGCCGAGCATAATCTCGTTGGACGAGTTATTTTCGTTACGTTACGTTATATATGATACGCTACATATGTAACTGTAGCGCCACTAAAAGAGTATGTCATAACGAGATTTTTTATAAAAGCAATATGCTTAAAATGCCTTAAAGAATAAAGCCACTGCAATGACGGATTCATTTTAACAGCATGTCAACCTGTCTCTGGTTATTTTATGCCTATCGGTGAGAGAATTGCGTTTATTGTATGCTCATATTTATAATTTTTGTGTAGTTGTTTCCAAGAAGTTTTTTTTTACATACACAGTTATTTGACCCATAGATGGGACCCTTACAGATAATACCACTCCGATTCAGAGTGGACCTGGGAGTAATGGCAATGAAAAGGCAATCCACACTCATCACATCTGAAGCCTCATCATCAGATGTGTCACACCGGGGATATCCCTTCAGGAGATACAGTTAGTATATTCTAAGCCCCCCCACCGACAGAGTGGAAACAATTTCAAGTTTTATTTGATAATTTCGTGTAGTCAGTGCTCAATTTGTTTTAATTGCACAAATTCTCAATGAAATACTAGTAAGAATCGTTCACGCCTTCTGAAATAGCAGTATCAATATCATCATGGACTGAAGTTGAAACAGGGATCAATCGAGTTTACAAGTTATCAAGTATACCTGGTTTTAAAGTTTCCTTTCTAAACGAAATCCTGTGAAAACGAAGCTTAATTAATTTTACAACTCGAATAAAATCATGGAGAAAAGAAAAAGAAAAAGGAAAACCAGATTCGTTGCTTGTCGGTTTCTAAATTTCTAGACTTAAATTTGGATCTCCTTATAAGAAATCAACTCGTGGTTTTATTGGCGCGCAAAAGAAAGCAATCACTCAGAAAGTTACACTGAGTTAACATTTTCGTTCAGGGCTACTTGTTATTTTTATTCATTTTAATTTAATTTTTTTTTTATATTTATTAATTTATTTTTTACTTGATGTATCAATAAGAAGTTGTCAATGCCGACTTCGTTAAAAACAAATATGTAAAAAAAAAAAAAAAAAAAAAAAAAGAAAGAAAAAAAAGCCGGTTCACACCATTCTTTATACGGCTTGAAGCAATAAAAATTAACCTTGTCTAAATTCTAGTAAAAAGAAAATGCAAAATCCTTGAAAATGGCTGGAGACACAGCCAAAGGCTCTCGAAACTCTAAACCTTTTGATCGATTTCTACATTATCTTGTTTGTAAACAGGAAAAACTTCATAAAAAATCTTTACTTTCTTGTTTGTTCTTTTTAGCTAAACATGCATTAATGAAAAACCACTATCTGAGTATATATTGTTTAAACTAAAGCTATATATATATATATGTATATATATATATAAGAGGGAAGTCACCATGTTATACTTATGTCAGATTTTGCCATCATTCATGACTCTTCATCGAAAAAAATAGGACGGTACCTGTCCATACTGAATACCAGCTAACTACTTACCTTAAAGATGTCATGTGGGGCAGATCGTGTGACCCTCTTTTACCAATGAGAAAGCAACACAAGCAGGACCCCTGAGACATAGGTATATACCGGTATTAGCTGTTCACTATCTTGGCCTTGCCAGCCGGTAAACACACTATGAGCCATTGGCCCAGCAAGGTAATGTATTTTCCTACTTAGCAGCATTCAGCGAAGCACACAAACAGACTTACAAATCCTTATCGAAGACCAATATGAAGCCAGCAATTCCTAGAATGGCTATCATCAACTTCGTGTCTTATTCTCAGAACTCCACACAAGGTCTGAACAACTCCAGAGGCGTCTCATCGACTGCAAATAGATGCAGCAAAATACACTCTTAGTGGTGCCACCCTATCACTGGTTTCACTCTTCCCATGTGCAGCTCAAGAGACCTTATGTTCATATACACCACACTAAAGCCGTATATAGACCTCCTCTCGGCGATTATCTTGTACCTGTTCCTATCTACAGCAGCTCTGCTAGTTTGCACCATCCATACATCAAGAAAGAAACCAGCCATCCACTCCAGCTACTTCCGGTCTATGCTATACATGCTAAGCCGAAGCCCTGGGCACTAAACCTATCTTTCCTTTAACTTAAGCCGAAACCCTGAACGCCAAATCTGTCCTTCCTTCTCCTACTGTCTAGCCAGGTAACAAGTACAACTGCAACACAAACAGAACTTTTAGTCGAACAAACCTGTTTATTATCTGGATTACCTCTGATTACATTCATGAATATACCTTCTTTTTTTAACCCTTGTGGTTTGTCATTCATTTATTTACTCTTTATCATCCTCTTTTTGTCTACTCTCCTGTATTATAACAACCACAAGTGATCCGCTTACGGGATTACTAAAAAGATTTATTGAGCAAGAAGGGAGAGATTTTCAGCTGAGTGAAGCTAAACGCAACTCATCATATTTCAAATTGGCTGTGTGTTATCTTGCCATGAATTATCCCTGTGCTATCTTGCTACGAACAAGGTGTGTGCTATTTCGTTTACACACAAGCTGAGGCAAAAAAGAAAAAAAAACATTAACAAAATGCCAAATATGATTGTATTGATTAAACAAATTCTCCTTCCAACTATGGTAATTAGGAGGACAAACTGGGTTCTTTGGCTTTGGTAAAGCAACCAGTCTAGGAGAAGGAAAATTCGGAATTCAACCCAGCTGTACTCTGCTTAACAAATTGACTGTATTATATCCTACTTGCAATGGAGGGGTTGAATAAAAACAAATATGCAGTCTGTTGTCTAAAATTCAATCACAATGGAGGTGACTATGGGGAAAATAGTTTGTAGCTAATAATGTTATTGTGTTCCTTGTATCTGTTGCAATTTTCCACACAAATAAATTCGAAGTATTACTTTCAAAGTGCCCTTTATACATTAAATGATATAAAACATACCAAATTCACAAGGAAAAGGAAACAAAATCTATTTGAGAAAATATAAATGTAAAAACATTTCCAGTGCAAATATCTACCAACAGGGATCACTGTAAAAAATGTTTTCAGGGTTTTGATATTAAAATAGGACCAATAAGTGTATATCCCAGTTTTGTGATTTTTTAGCCATGAAATTTCTAAGGAAATTTTAAAAAACATTAACAAAATACCAAATATGATTGTATTGATAAAACAAATTTGAAAATACATTTCAGTAATATTAAGCTTAACCAAAGACCAAATTAGGGTAAATAAAAAGGTAAGAAGAAGATGCTGCATCAAACCTCCGGGTGCCTGTCTGGAAAATTATCATTTTTTTTCTTCCTAACAACTACTAGAGCCAATTTGAAATATCTATTTCAATCACCAAGAATACGATAATTTTTTTTTCTATAACAAAGTTAAGAGTATCAAACAACTCCAGATATGTTGCAATTACGGTTTCCTTTCTTTTTTTCTAAACACAGGACAAAAGTACATCTTATGAAACTTTGTAGATTTTGAAGGGTTTCCGATTTCCACTTAATCCTGGACAAGGTTCTTGTGTTTACAGAATGGTAAGGCTTCGTGCAGAATTCTTTGCCAAAGCAAGTACATTTTTTCCATCATGTATTCTTGTTTTAAGCTCTGTACCACATGGCAAACAATCAAGTAGAAGACAAAGCAAGAGAAAAAATAACAATAAAAAGCCCGAGGGTGGGGATATGATCTGCGTGACATGAAAGAAATGGCATAGAAGGGAAGGCTTCCAGGCTTGAAAATGGGTAAGAAAGAAAAACCTTTTGGAATTTGGTTATTGTGGGGTTCTTACCATTTATCTGTTCTTTATATAATTTTGATAAATGATCCTATATATCTTAAGTTGGCCAACTTTATATATATATCTACATACACAAGTTGGGTGAGCCAAAGGGATTCCTTTTCAATAGCTACAACACGAAGGTGTAGGGAAGGGCATTAACCTTTCCCTGGATTTCTCCACTTACCCTTGATCCGTACCTTACAATGCCGAGTGTTGAGCTAGGAGGCATCAAGTGCCATTTTTTGAGTCTTTGGTATGACTCAGCCTGAGATTGAATTCTGGTCTCCCACATCATTGGTGAACACTAACCCTTATATATATATATATATATATATATATATATATATATATATATATATATATATATATATGTGTGTGTGTGTGTGTAGTACTTTATTCTTAAGAATAGGAAAACACAATTTCTACAATGGTAAATTTTATTGCTACAATATTAATCAGATGATATCACTACACACAGAGTCAATAGTATTTAACAGTTGATAGCATTAGGCACTAGCTAGCCAAATCCTGGTATCCTCACTTTGTAATGTTGTCTAAAGATGAACATATTTCAAATATCATTAAGGCATCCTGACAGCATGGATTTCCAAGACTCTCGCCATCTGTTCCTATCAGTAATTATTTGTAGGCAAGTTCTCTAGATGGTAGGTATACAGTGCGTGCACAGAGTTGATGAATCTAAGTTTTGATGGTCAGCAACCCTTGGTGTGTCCATGTGTTGGAGTCCATTGGAGAATGTCCCTTAGGAGTTTGTCCTTACTTGTCCAGCAAGTCTTGCTCCTCTTACTTTGATGGTTTGCAAGATTGGAGCTAAGTGGCTGGACAACTGCTGTTTTGTAGATTCCAAATAATATATAACATTCTGGTTTAGTTCCCATCTAGCTTTTTCTCCAGATATTTCGTTTAAGCCCAACTGGCACAAGCATACAGTCGTACTTGCATGGCTACAGCTCTAAAAATTAGCAACAGAGCCTAAACCAAACTTACTTAGATGCAATAATATATTTATCATAGCAACTTTTACTGTTCAAACCTTAAATTTCTAATATAAATCTTACACATGTTGGAGATATATCTATCTAACTATTCCACAATGGGTAGGATGCAACCCAGGGTCAATCTTTAAGGTTTTAAGTCACTGTTTTCCTTTCCTTAGACTAGTTGCCATACCAAGGATAAGGAACCCAGTCAACCCAACAATTTATCTATAAATTTGGAGCAGAAGAAACTTGCTCACCAAGAAAATCTTCAAGAAAGCCATCTTCACAGATTGCTTTGTGTGTGAGGAGGGGGTACTATGGTAGCTTAATTATCTTCAGGGTCTGCAAAAAATTTCCACTGAAAAGAACAATTTTCAAAAAAAGTGTGCAGGGAACTTCTGCACATACATAAATGAGATAGAATTATATATAAAAACACACACACAAACATTCACAAATATATATGTGAGAGAGAGATGATTAAATTACAAGTTTAAATAAATCCTTTCTCTTTAAATATCTTTTTCCTTAAAGTATAAATAAATATATTTCTGAAGCCATGATGCATCAATAGTATATAAATGTGTGTGTGTGTGTGTGTGTAAAATTATATTTAATTCTAGATAAATAAATATTCTAACTGAAAGCACAAACAAATTTATAGCTGCCTGATTGCTTTAAGTATGTAACTAACAGGAAAAAAATAATTTGTTGCAAAAGACAACAACAAAAAACACTTAACATTCACTCTCTCAAGTTAAATAATTTGTTTTAAATGAACGTTTCCTCTGTTGATGATTATAAAAACACAGGAAATAATTTCAGAGCAAGTACAAAAAAAAAATATTTTCTAAGTACGCAAACTGAAAATTTGGTTAAAAATTTCTTATCCTATATAATTCATGCACTTTGGACCTCACCTTAAAATTATTTGCAATTAGATCATGACAGGTGCCTAACACAGTTTTCTTTCAAAGAGTGTATGTATTTACCCACCCCCACAGTCATGGGTAGGATGGGACATTCGGTTAATTTGTTTGCCAGGGTTCAATCTCAGGTTGAGTTATACCAAAGACTCAAAAAATGGTACTTGATTCCAATTGCTTAACACTTCACATTATAAGGTACGGATCTAGGGTAAAGTGGAGCAATCCAGGGAAAGGAGTAGTGCCCTCCCCCTATAACTTGGTGTAGTAGCTACTGAAAAGGGAGACTTTGGGTCACCCTTGACTATGGTCGCCAACTTTACTTTACTTACAACTGGTTTAAATTAAGAGATTTGTCTTTGAGCATTTTCCCAAGGGAATTAGTATGAAGTGAAAAACAAACACCCATGTCCAGGGTTTGAACCCAGGTTGCTGATTCCATTTCCAGTGACAATAACCATTATGCTAAATGTGCTTCTACCAAAGAATCTAACTTCTTTGGGATAAATTATTTACCTCATCTCTCTGTTTCAATACAAGGTTATCTTTTAAGTAGGAACTTTCATGTATGAGTGGGTGGTGCCAAAAATAGCTTAGTTCCATCAGCATATCCTTTTTAGAAACACTTCAGGCATCAGGCAACTTCTTTGGGAAAGAGGATTAATTAAAACAAGATAATTAGAACCCCATTTTATAGATAAACATAGAAGAATTTAGATATTCTAGCAAATGTTAGGCAAGTTGAAGGGGAAAGAGAATAATCAGGTTATACAGAGGAATAGCCTCTTGGATAGAGTGCTACCATTCCCAAACACTTGGCTAGCTGTCAATTTATGGTCAGTTTATATACAACCCTCCTTGACACCTAGTCTGGCCAAACAATTGATTGAGAGCATACCTCATCAACCTCTCACTTTGACAGCCTCTTTTCAAGATATTACATGATTATCTTCATGAAAATCAGGAATAGAACCCTCATGCCATTAGAGCATTGGCTAATCACCCATTTCTCAAAGTGAACAAACAGATTTAGTCTGACAGTTATGACATCAATTACTGTCTTGGTCCATTCACCCTTTTAAGACCTGGTTTGGTACAGCTGATAACAAACAACTTGTCTAACCTTTATCACTTCAGGCCAGGTTATCATATACATTAGATATAGAATTGGTAGTCTTCACACAATAAAACTACACCCATCCTTTTAAGTTTGAAGAGTTTCTCCAAATTTGGAAACTCAACAGAAAATTACTAGCTATAATCGGTGCTTCTTATATTAACAGGTTGTGGCACTAAAGTTTTGAAATACTTGTCCAGATGTTAAACTCTTGTCAAAGAAAAAAACTGCAAAGATAAATTCCCAAGAAAGTACTTACTGTGACCTCAAGTTAGATAAAAATAGGATTCTTAATTCCCTATATATAAGTAAAACCCATCATATTTTATACAGAGTGTTTCAGCAAAATTGATATCATTTCATTTTGAAATGGCTACTTTCATTTGAGACATAAATATCTGAATACCTACATAGTCTAGGCAAATGAAACTAAAAAGGTTTAATATTTGTATTAATCAAAATTTATATGAGAAATTTATGTGGATTTCATTAACAATTTCATAAGTTGATATAATTTCATATGCACACTTGATGACCATTTCAAAATGAAATGAGATTCATTTTTCTCAAACACCCAGTATATCAAACATTTTTGCTTAATACACTAATCTTCCAACTTCATGACATCTAGAAATAGATGTCAAAGTAAAGTTGGCAACCGAAGAGGGCGCTACTCCTTTCCCTGGATTGTTCCACTTTACCCTTGATACGTACCATATATTGCTGAGTGTTAAGCAAGGAGGTATCAAGTACCATTTTTAAAGTCTTTGGTATGACTCGACCTGGGATTGAACCCCGGTTTCCCAGACCATTGGCAAACACTCTACCCACAAGACCAATGAGCCGAGAAATAGATATAACCCATCAATATCATAATGATTTATTATTGAGACAAGCACAATGGTAGTCATTTGGAACACATCCTGTAGGAAATGCATCCAAGGAGCTAAAGACATCAAATCAATATTTTTTTGCATTATTATATTAAATTCAAAGACATGCAATCTTTTTTTTTTTAAGTTTCTTGTCTCAGTAATAAATTATTATCATATTAATAGGTTGCATCTATTTTGAAACAGTTTTGAATGATTTTGTCTCGAAATAAGTAATGACGCAAAATATTTTTTTCCTCTTTCGTCCAAGGCATTGTGAGTGAGGATTAATAATTGTTATAGTATACGACTTTCAAATCTAAAACAAAAAAGAACACATTAAAATTAGTAGAGTTATTATTAGCAGCTACATGGGTCCTGTGCAGATTGAGACACCCAATATAATCCAGCAGAATGAACTTGAGGTTTGACTGACTTGAGGTTTAGTGGCATATCAACCTATCTAGGGTTATTTAATGCTTATAGGTAAGGGAATCATATTCATTATATGTTCATATTTACATTTTTATTTAGTTGTTTATTAATAGTTGTTTTGCACATGGAATACAAATAATTTGTAAATGGAAATAATAATAATCCTTAGTAAAC
>OY757930.1:70991230-71026230 GCA_963585895.1 Sepioteuthis lessoniana | reverse complement strand
ACTGGCGCAGTCATACTAAACAATTCCAATCACACTGACCTTCCACACTGCAACCACCAAAATACTACAACCACTCTGCGTGAATCCTATTTAAAACTCTACAAAAATGATGAAGCACAATGAATATATACAGTCATGAATGAAAACAGGGAGTGGGGAGGGAACCCAAAAAAGAATCTTGGTGACTACTAACTTTCACTATTAGCACCTTGTGGTGCCTGAATTTTTACAATTAGAATACTGACAACTGGTAGCAGAGTATAGTTTTCAAAATGGCTGCAATCAAAATATTAGCCCCACTAAGGTTTGAGCCAAACAAATATGAGCTCTGGTGACAAGAGATGAAAATTTAATTTTGGTTTCTTTGTTTTAATGGCATATTAACCTTCATGGCTTATTCAATGCCAAAGGCATCCTTGTAGAAGAACACTAGTGCTATGCATCCATAGCTATGATGTTACAGTCCTGCACATCAACCACTACACCACAGGGACACCTTCCAGAAATTTTGGAGAGGGCTACTGTGGCAGAAGCTAAGAGAGCCCCCATAGTATTTTGGGGTCTAACTGGTAAAACCAGGAAGGCTATCTTGACGATTAATCTGGATGACTTAAATGACAAAGGCATGATGAAACTGGACATCAAGTTTGATAGATTGTTTTAACTAGATGCTAACCTTGCAGCTCTTATTACTTATGAAAAGTTCGGAAAATACTGATAAAGTATCTTTTATTATCATTTAAATTTTAAGTTAGTTTCCAGAAGTACAATGTCAAAGATCTCTTGTGTCAGGTTTCATTTGTGTCAAAACGTTCAGTTTGGTAACTATGAGTCAACACTCTGTTGTGTAACCAGTGACTTCTTCATTCAAGCACTTTCCTCCTGTAGCCACCTTAAGTAAAATGACAAATGAAGATATTTATCTCAAGATATCCAACATTTATTTTCATGATAATTTTTTTTCTAATTAAAGAACTTATATGTTTGCATATAGGTATTTGAATGCTCATGCTTTGCATAGTTCCAGGTCACCCTTGGGCAAGGTGTAACACCTGTTAGCCTCCCTCTGACATGTCAGAAGGTTACAATATGAAAAGGGGTGGCCGATCAAATAAATCCCAATAGTGGATTAGGCAGAAGAGGTGCTTGATGCCTAACGGCTGTGAATGTGAATAAGAGTTGTAACTAGTTGAGAGATTCGGTCATCTTGGTTTTCTGTTTATTCGATAAACCAGTCTGATGCTGCGCAACAACATGTCCACGATGAACAAAATCCATGTACAGACATCCTCTGAGGAGGTACTTTTTATGGATTCATCAAAAAATTGATTGTAAGTGCCCAAACTGACAGAATGTGTGTGCCATGTATTGATCTTATTTAGTCCTCTATGGACTCACAAAAAATACTAAACACAAGGTGATGAATATTCGTTTTGAGTGTGGTTAGTAGTAATAATGGTAGTTATGTTATAATAAATAACGTTTCATTATTATACAGTGAAGCTAGGTACAATATCTATTGACCAAACACAGTTTGCCATAGGCAGGATGTGACAGAAAGTCAAATTTTTTTTTTTTTTTTTAGATATTGATATATTAACAAGTTTGTCTTGGTTGCTATAACAATTTAAGAGTCATGTAAAATATCTCAAAACAGCTGAAAACTGAAATACCTTAACCTCCCTCTCTGACATTCCAAAGAATTTCAATATAAAAGATGATGGGGCAGACAAACTAAATACCTTGCAATAGATCAGGCAGAAGAAAAGTCTAATGTCCTCTTAAGGTTGAAGAGGGTCAAACCACTTGGGAGTCTAAGTCATCCTAGTTTCATATGCCACCTAGTTAAACTTACTAGTGAAGTACTGTGGATACTACATCCTACCAACAAAAATAATATCCATGTACAGACATTGCTTGCAGATGTACTTTTTCGGGGTTCATCAAGAAACTGATTCTAAGTGTCCAAATTTACAGAACATTTATGTACTGGTCTAATTAGTCATCTCTGATCTCAATAAAAAAATAATGAACACAGAGCCATCAATACTCATTTTGAGCAACAACAACAGTAATAATAATTATCAGAACAAGCACAATAAAAAACACCACCACGACTGCTATCACCACCATACTGTTAAATGTTACAGTGTTCAAACCAGAAACTGTCCTTGAAAGTAAGACCCAGAAAAAAAAATTGATCACCCAATTCTGGCAAAAAGATCAGATCTAGTTGTTTATGCTTAGCATAAGATATCCTCATATAAGTAAAAGTTGGCGACCATAGTCGAGAGCAACCAGAAGGCTCCCTTTTCAATAGCTACTACACCAAGGTGTAGGGGAGGGCACTACTCTATTCCCTGGATTGCTCCATTTTACCCTTGATATGTACCTTATATTGCTGAGTGTTAAGCAAGGAGGTATCAAGTGCCATTTTTAAAGTCTTTGGTATGATGCGACCTGGGATTGCACCCAGGTCTCCTGGATCATTGGCGAACACTCTACCCACTGGGTAGTGGTACTATTTAACCTATAGCTAGTGGTGGGGATAAGGGGATTCATCCCTTTCTCAAGAGTATTAGTCTGAAAGTGAACATAATGGTTTAACTGGAATTTGAACTTGTTTACTATGTTCAACACATTAGCCTCTTGACCATGCCCCCACCCCACAATAATAAACAAGAAGAAATGAACTTGTCAGCTACTGGACTTGCAGCTCCAGCAGATCACAGAGAAAAACAAAAACCTAAAAAAATATCTGAACCTTGCTCGAGAGTTTTGAAAAATTCATTGAATACGAAGGTAACACTAACAATCACATTTAGAGTACTCAAGGAAATCATCATCAAGAACCTGAAGAATTGAGACTGTCCAGACCACAGCACTGCTGAAATCAGTAAGATTACTTGAAAGATTCCTGGAGAACTGAGGAGACTAGCTCCAGTAAAAACTGTTACATAATAGATTGGAAAATTCTATAACTGACATGAAGTGTAGGTTAGTTGGAACCAGAAGAGGAAGGAAAATACTTTTGGGTCAATTGCATTTGCGTAACTGAATATGAACCCAGGATTAGTCTGGGACCATGGCTAGGATTGGCTAGTTCATGTGACCAAATGTTTCTAGAACTTAGGAAATAATCTAAAATTTAGTCAGTTGATTCTGAGATGTTGACTAGCTCACATGTTTAATAATGTGTATGCATATTTTTCCTCCATTCAGAGAACCACTTCCCTATGTACACAGGTATTATGTATAGAAAAAAACAATGAAGTTATCCACAAAAGTAGGTTGTTGGTTATTCTTCCTGACAAGAAATGCATACTGAATTCACAGTTTAGGTTTTCAGAAAAACAAAGTCTGTTTGGGTTTTATGGTATATCAACTTTTGTAGGTTATTTAATGCCAAATCCATTTTTATACAAATAAACAGCTTTATTTCAAACAAGTCAATTAAGCATAAGTACACTGTTTATTTGTCAAAGACATTTCTATTTCAAGCAATTCAGTTTAGCATAAGTGTAGTTTTTGTTTACCCACAGTTAAAAGTCAAAACTGTTCTATTTCAAACAATTCAGTTTAGCATATAAAAACTGTTCCATTTCAAGCAATTCAGTTTAGCATAAGTGCACAGTTTAGTTCTATTTGACCCATAGATTGGGCCCTATCAGGTGCTACCACTCTGGGCCAGAGTGAACCTGGGAGTGATGGCAATAAAGAGTTACTCAGCATTCCCCAAAGTTCCAGCATTACTGAAACCTCACCATCAGATTGTTTAGTGTCATATCCAGAGACACTCGTTGGGGAGGGTTCTTACTCCTCTGCAGAGAAGCAGTCAGTGTATTCTACAGCCCTAGCTAACTGGACCAAGAAAAAGAAAGGAGGTGGATGGTGATCATCAAAAACAGTGTGGGAGGTCTGGACAATCATTGGTCATTGCGAGGTACCAGACAGCTTTCTAACGAAACCTTCATTTAGAACTGGTTTGGTTTGGTTTCTTTGTTTAATGGCATATCAACCTTTGTAGGTTATCTAATGCCAAAGCCATTCTCCTAGAAGAACAGTAGTGGTACTATTTAACCCATAGCTGGGAGGATAAGGGGGTTCATACCTTTCCCAAGGGTATTTGCCCGAAAGTGAATGTAATAGCATGACTGGAGTACGAACTCGCTTACTACGATTCCGTAGTCCATCGCTTTAACCATTACACCACGAGGACACTCCCCTCATTTAGAACTGGTGTGAAAAACTCAGAAAGAGTAAAATAAGAGTGATAGGAGTAGAGATAGTGGCAATGATGATGATATTTAAGTAAATGATATCATATTAATATATTATATTTCATATCATTGAGTTAAGTGAGGTATGAGTATTAATAGTCAACACTATCAGGTTAAACATGAGCTTACCAAATACCTAAACTTCTAATATAAGACCTAGAAAATACTTTTTTAGTTGGTTTGTTGTGTCTTACAACATATTAACCCTTACAGGTCATTTAATACCAAATTCAGTTTGTACATATAAATTAGATATATTTGATTTGTAAACGAATAGTTTGTAGGTAACAATCTTTAAATGTGCTTGAGCTCATTCGTTTGCATACAGTTAAATGGTTTCAACTATTGCTATGTAATATTATTAGTCTAATTTACCACTCATTTGTTTGCGCATAGTTAAATGGTTTCAAGTATATTAAATGATAAAATATCTTTATTTGACACATAGATAGGATCCTAAGAGGTACTACTACTCCAGCTGAGAGTGGATCTGGAAGTAATGGCAATGAAGGGGTACTCCGCATACTCCAAAGTTCTATGATAAGAGCCTCACCATTAGATTGTTTATTGTCATATCCAGGACACATGTTGACAGCGAGGGTGTCTTAAACCTCTGCAAGAGATGCAGTTGGTATTTTCTACAGCCCCAATTGTTGAAATATTTGGAGGAAAAAGTGAATCATATATCATCAAATATGGTAGTTCATTCCTTGAAGCTAGAAATTGCTGATTCAATAGGGTATTAGAGAGGAGGGCACCAGGTGATGAGCATAATCCTGGAAGTAAAGAAATTACTCGAATGAATGACATTTTGAATAAAAGCCAAAAGTTTAGTGGAAAAAAATAAGAAAAATTTACTTTTTAGTTCTATTATAAAGTACAAAAAAATGCTGAAAAAAGTAATGATGAAATAAATGCTTATCTCAAACATCTAATACTAGAGACAACACCCTAGAGATGTAAAAAAAACCTAAAGAAGATTTGGCACTGAAAGAGTAGAAATATATCAACTTAGAATGTTACCTATATTTTAAAATGACAAACCTTAATTTCTCCAATTTCTTTCTTATCCTTTTGTAGTAAACCTGAGAGTATTTTTTTTCAGATCTTGGCCAGCCAGGTGTAAAAACAGAGACAAAGTGAAATATATATTTCTTTTATTATTTCTATAAATTCACTTGTTTTCTTTTGGGTGGGGAGGAATGCATTATCTTATTTCTAATCATAAAAGAAGAAGAATTTATGAGAAATAAAAAACTACACATTAACGGAATCTTTTTAAATTATGAATGGTTGTGTGCAGGTTGTCAGACTCTCAAACCCTCAAAATATGTATATATTCAATCTCTCCACATTAACCAAGAGGTGACACAAGGTCAATTTTTAATCAGAGTACAGTTGGTTTGAATCCAGAGTTTCATCATTTTCTAGACAGGTTGCTTGGCTAAAAAAAACAAAACAAAAAAAAAACAAGAGACAAAACAAAGACTATCCCCTACTAATTATTCATAGCTGGGGGGAGAATAAATGCCTCACACCTTTCCCAAGGGCATTAGTTTGCAGTGTAATGCAAACAGCCCCATTAGGAATTGAACTCAGGTCACTAATTCTATTTCTTATGACAATAACCATAGTAAAATATTCCTGCCTGAAATATATTATAATCATACATATCGAAACTAATCTCTGAATAAACCATTTCTGTCAGTCAGTTTTTCAAATGCCACATTCGTCTGTGACTAATTTCCTGTTCTGGTTCAAAGTAGTTGTGGCATGCTACATATTCCCTCTGATGCAATTATTTATTCAATTTAAGGCAATATAATTAGCTGTGGTAACTTACCTATTCTTAGTGTTATTTTTTTCACATTCATTTAAATAGATTTTTTATAAATATTATAAAAACAAATAAATAAAACTCAACTAAAACCAAATAACCATCAGGTGCAAATATATCACATGACACTATAGAGAAAAAGCTAAATCAGTACTAACTATGCACATTAGTGTCAACCTTTATTGTTCAATAAATTTAATTTTATTTCCCAAAATAAATCACGCATGTCATTTTATAGAGTAATTCCAAGTGATAAGTCTAACAATAATCATAACAACAGATATATTTTAAGGTTCAAATATTTCAGGTAGCAGTGAACATATCAATAAATATCATTTTATTTAGATAAAGCACAAGTAAGTTTATATAGCAAATTTCTACAGGTAGATCTAAGAAAAACAGAGATCAAATTATGTAAGGGTTCAAATATCCAAGGTAACAATGAATGGGTTGTGTAAAAATTTTCAGTTGATTTTTGAGGTTAGACTTTATGTATAAAGAAAATGTTGTACAGACTTTTACTGCCACCCCTTATAAACCAGTGTCCCCAAAATAGGCTAAGAGACTACTTCAAAGGAGAAGGTGGAAACATGTCAATTATATATATAAGTAAAGTAAGTAAGGCTGGCGACTGTAGTCAGGGACGACCAGAAGGCTCCCTTTTCAATAGCTACTACACCGAGGTGTAAGGGAGGGTGCTACTCCATTCCCTGGATTGCTCCACTTTACACTTGATCCTAACCTTATAATACTGAGTGTTATGCAAGGAGGTATCAAGTACCATTTTTAAAGTCTTTGGTATGACACGATCTGGGATTGAACCCAGGTCTCCTGAACCATTGGCAAACACTCTACCCACTAGTCCTATATATATATATATATATATATATATATATATTGTCATCCACAGACAGACTGTTTTGTTGTATCATAGATAGATACACATATACACACGAGCAGAAGTACCTGGTCCATGACTGGACTAAAAGGATTTCATGAACACCATAAAAAAATCAAAGAAGACAGAAAGGGAGAAAAGAGGAGTAAGCTAAGAATTAAAAATGTGTCCTTATTTGTAGTTGAAATATTTTGCTCATTAATTTAAATGAAAAGTATTTTTATTTTATGAACTATTTTTTATTCTTCTTAGTTTACATTTAAAATAATAAAAAATATGTAACCCTATACTGATAATTTTTTTGTCTCCAATAAATTTTTATTTTTTCACAATTACAGAACAATTTTTTAAGTTAATAATTTTCAAAAAAGCTACATAGTTTTAATTCAAATTTTTATTTATCCTCTAAAAATTTAACAATGAAATCATCTAAGAATTCGTGCATTACAATATTCTTTTATTTTAGGAAAAATTTTTTTATATTTTAAATTTTATTTAAAAATGTATATAACCCTAAACTCATGAATGGGTTGAAACAGTATAATTTTGTTTTTCTTTAAAAGAAAAATATAACAAAAAATTTAATTCAGTTCTTAATTGCTTGTTGAGTTACAATGATAAAAAATGTATTCATTTAATTTATTAACTTTTTACCTGATAAAAATGCAACAATAAAAAGAAGCTAAGAAAATTTTTTTGAATTACACTGATTAAAAATTAAGGCATTTTGTTCAAAGAAATAGAAGAATTCATTTAAAATATCAGTTTTTGAGTTATAGATAAGCAATGCTTTTGTTTAATTTTAGAAAAAAAATTTCTTTTTTACTCTCTAATAAAGTGTGTCCTTGCAATAAAAAGAAGATAAGAATTTAAAATGTTAAATTTTACACATTACAATGGGGGGGGGCATTTAGAGTAGTATTTTTTAAAAAAACTACCCCTTGGTTTGAAATATTTTCATGATTTTTTACATCTTCAAAAAGCTGAGAATTTTTTTCACAATTAGTTCTAAATTACACAACAATTTTCAAAAATGTATTAAATTCAAATTTTACCTATGGAATCTGTGTGATATTTAAACATGGTAGCTCTTAAGAAGAACTGAAGAGTTCCCTTTTTTATATGTAATCATGAAGAGCTATGAAAGTTCCACAAATTGAATGATTTTTAATTATTGAATTATATCATTTAATCAGTAAAAAGCCACAAGGCAATTTTATACTTTTACTTATCATAAACATATTAAAGTGAATATGTGATTTTAAAGCTCACTGACATCTCTTTCGGAGTTATAAGTTGACATGTTCACACAAAAACAGACATGACTTCTTACATATATATATATATTTACACACACACACACACATATATATATATATATATATATATATATATATATATATATATATATAGCATATTATTCAATCCAGTTAATCCAGAGTAGGGCCGCTAAAATATTCAAAAATAGAATATTAAGTCTAAATATTCCTGGTAAAGAGCTCAATGTAAATAAAATCCACAGAGCAAATAATTTTCTCTTCAAAAACAATGTATGATGAAACCGGGTGTAGATTTATGTGCCATAATATTTTTAAGGGGAAAAAAGTTTTTTTGTCTTAGTCTGGTTGTAAATGAAGAAAAAAAATTATTTTGATCCATGTCTTGTTCGATCTGAAGAAGTCTTATCAATTTTTTAGAGCATTGATTTATATCAATGCTTGTAAAAGGATGGAAATAAATTTATTATCTTAATGTGACTGATTGTTTGTTTTTTTAGGAGAAAATTGTGTGTGTGTGTGTGTGTGTGTGTGTGTGTGTGTGTGTGTGTGTGTGTGTGTGTGTGTGTGTGCGCGTGTGTGTGTATGTATGCATGTTTAAAAAAAAAATTCTAAAATAAAAGAAATGGAAATAAAAAATTTGGCATAAAAAATTGCTCAATGCTATCATGTCTAAAATGTAAAAAATATAATTATAGACATGTGATGTTCATTACTTGCACACAATCAAACACACTGTATGATGATTGTAAGTAGATAAAACTTCAAGTTATGGACTTCCAGTATACAATATATATACAGTAGCAAGCATAAAGATCAGAATGATGTTAAGAAAACGTCTAAATGTGAAATAACTTTTTATTTCAAAGCTTCATAGAACATTTTATCAAGGAAAAATAAAGATATGAAGCTCAATAAACTTATTTTGACCAAGTTATAAGAATAATTATATAACATTTGAAAAAAAAAAATTTTAATGCAAAATAATTATTAAATTTTACACATTTATTTAATCAATCTGATGTTTTTGATCATCTTTTTTTTTTAATGTTATATAATTATTCTTATAACTTTATCAAAATAAGTTTATTGAGCTTTATATTTTGGAATTATATAATTTCAAACAATTCATTTTAGCATAAGTATGCAGTTTAGTTCTATTCAACCCATAGATAGGGTCCTATCAAGTGCTAGTAGATCTGGGAGCAATAGCAATGAAAGCGTGCTCCACATTCCTCCAAACTCCAGCATCACTGGAACCTCACCATCAGATTGTTTAGTGTCATATCCAGGACACTTGTTGAGGGGGGTCTTACCCCTCTGCAGAAGTGAAGTCGGTGTATTCTACAGCTCCAGCTGACTAGGCAATAACATTGTTCTGATCTTTATGCTTGCTACAATGTATATATATATATATATATATATATATATATATATGTTGCATAATATAGTACTGTATTCACCAGTCTGGCTTATGACAGTTGGTTTCACACCATTTGCAATTTTCAAATTATTTGAAAATCATAAACAGTGTGAAACGAATCAATCATCAAAAACCAGACAAATGTACGTAGCATTATATTGTACAATATAACAACTCAGTTCTATTTTGAGCACTCTGAAAAAATACATAAGAAAAAAAAAACATATATATATATACACATATATAAAATCAGTCTTTGCCAAGTTTTTATTGTCAACTTGACCCCTATATGCCTGACTAAATTTTCTTATCAACAGAAAAGAGGAAATATAAGGTTTTCCAAGATCAGGCAAAAGCTACATCTGTTTGGATCTGTCATTCCCATCTTGTGATGTGAAACCAACACAATCTGATGATACTGTAAGGTACAACAAAAAAATTCTGGGTTACTGGTAAGGATGTTTCAATCTCAAAACTATGCCAGCCTCCAAGATCATCATATATGGAAAACATTGTTGGAGACACTGCTGTAATTTTTGCAGCAGTAATATGAATTTATTATATATCTGAGTGCTAAAAAGTTCTTTAGCCAACCAAAAGGGAATAACTTTCTTTTTTAATCTTTTGTCCATTTTTTTTTTTGAAGGGCTAAAGAAATTTGATAAAGTATGTTGAACTTTATGATGGTACGGCCAGGATGGTACATAAAGTTAATTTTTAAGTGGAGTACAGCTAGTTTGAATCCCGAGTTTTTCTTCTCCTAGATTGGTTGATCATTTCCTTTTTAGTAAGGCTAAGAACTTTTTAGCACCCTCTTGTGTGCACGTGCATATACTAATTGTCCTCTATATATGCTTGTTATAACTGTGGGTAAGGTTGAGTTTGGCTTTCTTTGTTTTAATCGCATATCAACCTTCATGAGTTATTTAATGCTGAAGCCATACTTGTAGAAAGATGGCATTGGTACAATTTAACTCATGGCAGGTGGGTTGGGGGGGATTTCATACCTTTTCTGAAGGTATTGGTTTGAAAGTGAACATAATAGCCTAACTGGAGTTTGAACTTACTTATTTGGATGTTGCTGTTCAACATGTTAGCCACTCTTCACGAGTGAGTTTGAGTCTCATTGGGTGCCCCATTCAGCTGGCCTCGTGCCACATCTAAGTAAAAAGCTTAGTAACATGTTAGCCACTACGCCACAGGAAGTCCCCTTTGTAGGTAAGAAAATAGTAATAATATAATTTCCTTTTATTTAACTTTACAAAAGTAAGCAGGTCTACATCTGCTTGGCAGAATGATTATCATCATAGGAAATGAAATTGGTGACCAGAGTTCAAATCCTGGATGAGGCTGTTTGTGTTTCATTTCATGCTAATGTCCTTAAAAAAATGAATTCATGTTCTCCACGTAACTATGAGTAAACAGTAGAATAGACTGGGTTCTTTAGCTTTTGTTAGACAACCAGCCTTGAAGAAGAAAAAACTGAATTCAAACCAGCTTTACTTCATTTAAAAACTAACCATTTGAACAAGTATAATAATTTAAATTTTTATTTTTAAATTATTTCAGAGGATCCAAAAAGAAAGCATAATCATTATTATAATTTTAAATCCACTTAACAAAATTTCTGTTAATGACTTTCAGTATTTATCTTCCTTAAATTGTTTAATTAACCTTTATTTAGTTAATCTTTCTTTTAGGAAATTCTTTCTCCCCTTAATTAGTTTTACAGTAAATTTTCCTTTCATTTGTTCCAGTCTGTTGGCAATGCTCAGTAACTCATTAGCTAACCAGACAAGACAAACAGTTAAACCCAAGAAAAGTCACATTCCTTACATCTTATGAGATATTTGACACTGGAAGCGTGACAATCTATAATGGGGTGTGATAAACAAAAAAAAAAAGAAAAAAAAAAATCCTTCTTTTTAAACTATTTCTTCACCTCATCTATTACTTACCTTTTCTTCCTCTTTCTTCTACCCCCACTAATTACTTATATACTTAAGCAAGACTTATACCAACAACCCAGAAAAGTATATATCAGACATTGCTAACTCTCATAGCACATCAATAAGAAACCATCTTGAATAGAAAAAAAACTAGGAAATATTTTTTTAACAAAACCATTTATTTATTTTATTGAAGACACTCAAGGAGAATGATATTCATTCACATCTTAATAAATTCATTTTAGGTTTGTCTTCAAAAAATCATGAAAAAATGGCAACCCATCAGTTATTTGTTGACACTGGTAACCTATTGAGTTCATATTCTTAAAGATGTTGACTCTATCCAAAAGGTTTATAGAAATGTGAGCAATATTACTGAAGGGAGCCTTTGGGTCACCCTCGATTAAGAGATTAAGGCTGCCAACAACAACTAATAGAGGAAACTTGTCATGGTATAATGGTTAGTAAGCTAGTCTCACAGATCGATCACTGAGTAATGAACTCAATCCCTACAAGTTATATATACTGGTTGCTTAATCAAGGCTAATGGACCTAGTCTGTCCTACTATTTACCTATAGCTGGGAAGGAATAGATGGATTCATGCCTTCCCCAAAGCACCTAATACCTGAAGTTGTGTGCTCAATGTAAGCTACACATTTAAAAATTTTTTTTTTCTTTTTAAGAGTAGGCACCTTTAACTATATATTGGTTATCAAACATGAATTTGATTCTTAATAGAGTCCCATACTTTTGGTCTTGTGCCAAACTACGCTAAGCTTAGTAAATGATAACTGTTAATGGATTGGATATTACTCTCAAATTAGCATTAACTGGAAAAAAAATCAATGCTTTTTTTTTTATTATTAAAATTTAACATTTGCATTAATAAAATAAGAGTTACATTGGAAAAATTTAATCCTGACTTCTGATTATCTAATTCTTTTGGGAAGATTCAGATTTGGAGGTTAATATATGTTGGTCCAGGAGAAGAGTGTTCAATCCTAGGACGAGTAATACCAAAGACTCAAAAAAATGGTACTTGATGTCTCCTTGCTTAACACTCAGCATTATAAAGGTACATATTAAGGATAAGTAGAGTAATCTAGTGGAAAAAGCAGTGCCCTCCACTACACCTTGGTGTAGTAGCTATTGAAAATGGAGCCTTTGGGTTGCTCTCATCTACAATCAGCCAACTTACTATATACACTTACACACATATATATATGTATTACTTATTTCAACCTCTTAGCTACCAATCTCACACTTTCATGATTGGTGAAAAATCTGTGGCAAAAAGGTCTACTGTATCCATACCATTGTATTATTCATAGTTTGAAGTAACATGTTTCACATGTTCTAGCATGCAAAAGTTGCAGAGTATTGTTTTCAAACTGCATGGTTAATTGTGAGGAGTGGGATGGAATTATATGTCCATGCACCTTGCAGAAACCATGGGTGCTACCACTTCGGACCAGATTAGACCTGGGAGCAATGGCAATAAAAGGGTACTCCGCATTCCCCAAAGGTTCAGCATTATTGAAGTCTTACCATCTCATTGTTTAGTGTCATATCCAGGACACTCATGCTGTTGGTGTATTCTACAGCCCTAGCTGACTGGGCCAGAAACTAGTTTGCTAAACACTACTCTATCATATAACAAGCAAAAAATGATATTTATTAACCTTAGCAGAGTCTGGCTCAAGACCATAAGTGAATGATAACTATTTAGGATTGAACTTCCAACAGTAGTACTAGTTTTGTGAGACAAGCACCAACAATCAACCAAATAATTAAAGAAGAGAAAAGCATATGAAGAAGAAAATTATGAGAGAAGTTGGGACAAAAAAGAAAATTAAAAATTAAGAAATAACACAAAGTAATCCAATAAATGAAGAAAACATGTATTTAATATGATAGTGAAAGAGGAAAAAAAAGATTGATTTTAACGACATATCAACCCATCTAAGAATATTTTATGCAATCATTGTAAATTTATATGTATGTATTTTGTGTAGTTGATTCTAAAGAGTTTTTGCACACAGTTGTATGGTTTCAAGTACTCTTTTCTAATACTGATAACTATATGGTTTAAAGTAATTATTTTTGCTTAATAATAGTCCTTTATTGGCACAATTATATCATTTCAAGTAACTAATAATAATCCTTGATAAACAATTATAGCTTCAAGTAACTATTCTTAATGTAAATAATTCACAGTTATATGGCATCAAATATTCCAATCAAATAACAGATCAATTTGATCTATAGACGGGTATTATCACTCCAGATCAGAGTTAACTTGGGAGTAATGGCAATTGTTGCATATTGACCTCCAACCTGGCCAAGCTGCCAAAAGAAGAAATGCACCTGTGTAAATAACAGGTGCATCCGGTCAAAGATATAAGGAGATCAGGGGAGACCTTGACTGTCGAGGGGTTGAATTGAGTGCGAATTGTGACGCTCGCAGGAAGTAGGTGGGCGTCAAATTATTATATAACCCTGGTGACAGGAAGTTCAGATCAGTTGGAGTTGGAGAGAAGATGCTGGAATGAGAACCATGTCCCAGCAGAGGCTGGGCCCCCAGGCCCCCGGTTGAGCAGCCCAGGAGAACGGGAAAGAAAAGCTGTGATAGCCGGAAGAGTTGCGGGGATCAATATGTTGCAGTCTTTGTTCAGTCTCCAACTCCCTCTCATACACAAACCTTTCAATAAAGTGAGAGGTATATTTTTCTAAAGAACTGTGTCCGCTTGTCTTTATTGCGTCGTTATGCATCTGCATATGAGTATACAACACAATGAAGGACAACACCATGACTGCCAGATCTCCAGAACTGGAACCTCACCATCAGATGCAGTTTAGTGTCATAGCAGAGACACTCCTTTTTGTGGAGTGAGTAGGTCTTAAACCCTTTGCATGGGATACAGTCAGTATATTCTAAGTCCTATCAATAGGGCTGGAGGAAAAATGAACAAAAAACAAATTTTGTATTTCTCCCAAAATTTTACAATTCCAAAAAAAAGAATCATTAAAATAAGAACTGAGTATATTACGGTACTTAACTCCTCTCCAGAATTACCTTTCTCTTCTTGTTCTGTTTTACCATTAAGCATTACTAAGTTAACCCAAAGGTGTTATAATTTGTCTACTCTCAACAAACGCTTCCATTGATCTTAGGATCTCCACTCCAAAATAAAAACCACAGACATTATATTTTACAACATGCTAATAACAAAGAGATAATGGAAACGAGGACTTTAGAGAGAATTCTGAACTCCCAGTCTCAGCAAATGCATTTAAAATCGTAGAAGTTGACAAAGAATTACCAACTTGATTCTAGAACTGTTTACTGTCAAGTCTAATAATTTTGCAATTCTATTACCCAGACGAAAGCAAGCACTACTCTCTTCAAAACTAATGGACAATAATATTCTTCAGAGGCATTAGAATTCTTCAAGCTATTTCCACCCAATACAGCAGAGTCTCTGTAGGTCAAACTTGTTAGTGCTTGACTCAACTTTGTTATGTCTGCTGAAATTAGAAAGATTTTGTTTGCTACAAGCTAAATAGCATTCATATATATATAAGGTTGTTCAGAAAATACTGTCCGATTGAGTATAAACAGTTTAAATTCTGTTCTAATTTATTATCTTAACAGTTGCTGTATAAAAGATTTACTTTCCTAATGATCAAAGAGTCCACTTTGTTAATTTTCTATCACTTTTCTCAGAATTCAATTTTGAAGGTTTTATATGAGAAAAAACTGCTTACTTTTTTTAAGAGTTCAAGATTGGTCATAATTTTGTTTCATGACAATGCTTGACTACATGTTGCTAAGATGACAATGCTTGGCCACATGTTGCCAGGATGACACTGCAGAAACTTACTGACTTGGGATATAAGACTTTGCCACATCCACCATATTCTCCTAATCCCTTACCAACTGACTAACATTTTTTCAAGCATCTCATCGCCTTTTTTATGTTAAGAAATTTTCCATTCTAAAGGAAAACTAGAAACTGCATTCAATGATTTCTTGGCATCAAAACTTTTTGCATTTTCTTGTACAGGCATAAATAACCTAGATAATCAATGGCAAAAATGCATAGATATTCAGGGATCAAATTTTGACTGATTAAAGCACTGTTCAAATTCAATTATTCAGGAATAAAAGTTTATTTTACAATAGGACAATATTTTCCAAATGATCATATTGACCAAGTGGGTAGAGTGTTTGACAATGGTCCGGGAGACCAGGGTTCAATCCTAGGTCATACCAAAGACTCAAAAAAATGGTACTTGATTGATGTCTCCTTGCTTAACACTCAGCATTAAAAGGTATATATCAAGGGTAAAGTGGAGCAATCCAGGGAAAGGAGTAGCATCCTCCCCTACTTCTTGGTGTAGTAGCTATTGAAAAGGGAGCCTTCAGGTTTCCTTCGACTACAGTTGCCAACTTTACATTATATATTTTAATCTTTATATCTAATCTATAATTCTGTTGGTGTGAAAAAAAAAAAAAAACTCAGATAGTACAATTTGCAAATCCTACATTATATATGCTAATTTTTGCATAGATAAGGGGTCTTTTTAACTAATAAAATGTATTTTATCCCAACCCACTTCACCAGAGAAATCCATATAGGAATTATTTTCATTATATATATAAGGACAGAAGTAATAATGAATTCAATAAAAATAGGATGTAAATATTTATCCAAAAATCAATAGTGACTTATAGTGTATTATATTATTGACTGCCTCTTATTTCTGCCCCAGCCTCTATGTCTATATATTTCCAGTATGAAAGAAAATTATAACAGGATAAAAACTCATAACCAAGTTTCCGGCTGTTAATTCTCAGGTGAACTAGTATTCACAACATGTGTTGAATATCAACTCACAATGAGAAACAGTTGTGAATTTTTGTCTTGTTTTGCCTAATTTTATACATGAAATATATTGTGATATTCCTCTGTATTTTTAATACTGCTACAATGCTGTAACCAAAAATAAAATTGTATAAATATGTAAGAAATTCAGACTGTTATACTTATATTTTTGCCTAAGGAGTTTCAATACAGCAGAATTTAGTAATGAATAATATTCAATATCCGTTTTGATTGTATAATGTTCCACTATAAACAATAAAATCCTTTTATCTTTGGTTTAGAAGAAAATTGAATTTTTATAAAAAGATTGTTAGGAGAGTACTGATTTGTGGGCAATAATGAGTGTGTGTGTGTGTGTGTGTGTGTGTGTGTGTGTGTGTGAGTGAGTATATATATTTTTGAAACAATAAATGAACTTGTTATAAAAGTGGTTCATGATAATATTAATGCTTCTATTTATTAAAGAATGAAGGATTCTAATTGATATTTTATATTTATCTTCATTATATCAAGAATTCAGATGATTAAAAATGGTATAAATGAAAATCCGACAATGTCACCATTCAGTCGTGAATTTGATTAAAAATAGCTTCATTATTAAGTTAGGACATTTTAAAGGTATTGCTGAATACAACTCTCACTATGATGTGCCATTTTTGCTGGGTGACAATTATATATAAATATAAGAATTTTAGTAATATACTTATACCCCACCCCCGATAACACAATAAATATGATAAGCAAGTTTGAAAGCCTATTTCCATCTATATGATTTGCAGGAAGGTATTTATTCTCAAATAGTGCTTGATACATTTAGTTGAGTAAACTTGTAGTCTTGGACCATATTAAGTAAATACTGTTTTGAACTGCTTAGTGGGCTAAATGTTTGTCTAATTGCAGCCAGAAACCGTGACTGATGTTTAAGACCTGATAAAAAAAACTAGGGTTCCAAACAAATCTTCCCTACTGAGAAAATTGGTGCAACACAATCTTCATATCATTTTTGCTCAATTTGGTAAATATGAAACTTTATAAGAATGGAAAAATTATGAAGGTGAAAATTTAATTAAAAAAAAATTTTTTTACAAATATTCCTCAAGATGTGAGATTCTAATGTGTGTGAGAGTGCCATCACTATAAACAATTTACCAGTGTAGGTAGTCCAATGTTTCTCATCATTCATTGAATTGTTAGGCCCTCATATTGAGATTGATAGGAAGAGATACTAGTTATATGTATGCACATACATATCTACAGGACATCTTTATATATATATATATATATATATATATATATATATATGTGTGTGTGTGTGTGTCAATATAACATCATTATTATATGCACACATGTATATATACACATCTATATAGCATCTTCATTATATATATCGATAGATAGATAGATAGATAGATAGATACGTACATACATATCTACAGGACATCTTATATATATATATATATATATGTCTATATAACATCATTATTATATGCACACACATGTATATATATACATCTATATAGCATCTTCTTTGTATGTATATATATATATATATATATATAGATAGATAGATAGATATATATGGCCATGTACATTTAAGATGTTGATGATAAGCGGGATAATGTGCTCATGAAATTAAATAAGTTGCAAATGTGAAAGATAAACAGAAATTTTACTGTTGAATTATTCAATGTTCAACATTTGAAAAATTTTTGCCTTAACACGATGTCTATCAATGCATAAGAATTCATTCAATTTAAAATAATGAATAATTTCTTTTTAAGCTACTTTTTTTTTCTGCATTTTTAATGCAGATGACGACTTTTATTTAGATTAAAACCAGAAGACATGAGGTAAAATAAGAAAATGTTAAATAAGAAAGGCTGAACAAAAGCATTGTGGGTAAAATGCAATCATCTTTGGTATCCATTTTCATTTATATCAAATTTCCCTGCTCATTAGGTTTTAAAAAATAATTGAAACAATTCAAGATAAATGGAAAATTATAAGAATTCAAATATTCATAGTTTTTAGATATAATTTGGATTACTTTTGGTTTCTTGAACTTTTAAAATATGAAAAATAAAATAAACTAAGAAAAGCAACTCTTTTTGGGCAATTATTTGTTTATACTTGGTTTAGTTTGGTTTTATGGCATATCAATGCTAAATTTAATGCTAAATCCTCTTTATACATAAATATTTAATACATATGATTTGGTTTGGTTTGGTTTTATGGCATTTCAGCCATTGAAGGTTATTTAATGCGAAATCCAATATATGATTTATAAACATAGGTCAACAAAGTTAAATAGTTCCAAGTATTGCTATTAATCATTAACAATTCAATTAAACATCAGTCATTTGTTTACACACAATTAAGTAATAAAACAGTTCTATTTCAAACAATTCAATTTAGCATAAGTTAACAAAGTTAAATAGTTCCAAGTATTGCTATTTATCATGAACAATTCAATTAAACATCAGTCATTTGTTTACACACAGTTAAGTAATCAAACACTTCTATTTCAAACAGTTCAATTTAGCATAAGTCAACAAAGTTAAATAGTTCCAAGTATTGCTATTTATCATTAACAATTCAATTAAACATCAGTCATTTGTTTACACACAGTTAAGTAATCAAACACTTCTATTTCTAACAACTCAATTTAGTATTGTTATTTGTTTACTTACTGTTTAAATGTCAAACAGTTCTATTTGACCCATAGATAGGACTCTATCAGGTGCTACCACTCCAGGTCAGAGTAGACCCGGAAGCAATGGCAATGAAGGGGTACTCCACCTTCCCTAAAGCTGCAACATTACTGGAACCTTGCCATCAGATTGCTTAATCTCATATACAGGACACTCACTGGGGTGGGAGGAGTCTTACCCCTCTGCAGAGGTACAGTTGGTGTATTCTATATTCACAACCAACTGGGCTGGAAGGTGAGAGTGAGATGCCAAGCTAGAGTGCTACTTGGCTGAATTAGCCTTTACGGTTTATTGCCATCCAGTTTTAGGCCAATCTAACTTCGCCTGAGTGTCAATGTTCTAGCAACATAGACAAAATTTCTTGAACCATCTGGTTATTGTCCTGTGATCAACTACATGTAAACCTTTTGGAAAATAAATTATTTTAGTTGCTTTCATAGCATCATGGCTCAATTTGAACTCAGAAAGTATAAATTCCTCAATTAGACTGTTCATCTGTGAAGTTTTAAAATCTAACTGAGTGAACCAATGCACAATATCAGTGCACCAATTACTACAATACTACCAACCGAAACAAGTACCCTCCACGGCTTGAAATGCTTCTGTCACATGATATACACACTACAAAGAAACGTATGAAAATATTGCAATACTTTTGACTCAGCCTCGTATTTTGAACTAATGTGCTTAAATTTTAGCACCTACTGATTCAACTATCTATGTTATCTAAATATAAGATAAATTCTAAATTTAAAATGTTGTTTGTTGAAAGAATGAAATAAAAAATAAAGTTTTCTTTTATAAAATGAAATTAGCAGTATCTGAAGTATTCATCTCGAAAAACTCCTAACTACAGAATTTGGATAAAAAAAATTGGTTGTTTGTTTTTTTGGGTTTTATGGCATATCAACCTTTGTATGTTATTTAATGCCAAATTCTGTCTATATGTATATACATTCAAAGACAAATAAAAAAAAAAAAGACAGTGACAGAATAGAACCATTTTTCATTATTGCCACAAATTTAAATGAAACTTCAATAGATTAGACATACATGGTGAGTGAATATTTTCATTAATTATTCTTGTCATTGTAATGAAAAAAATCATAATTTTCTAAAAAAAAAAAAATTCTCAGAAATACCAAAATACAAAATATTTCTTAGAATTTTCTCTTCCTTGATTTGATATCCCAATTTGTGATTAGTCCTTTGTTAATGGCAAATAAACAGTGTTGGAGTTTGAAAGAGATGAAATGGTACATACAATGATTGTATACTGTCACTTCACAATATTGCAAAGAAATTAAATTACCATCATTTTTCAACTGATGTTTTTCCCCCAAAATTCTCAGAAAGCTGTCTTAATAAAAAAATTTTTCTCAGCTATCTGTTTTTCCTTCTTTTTTTTTTGTCTAATACTGTATGTCTCTTATATAATAAGTTTGAATAAAACATATTTTAAGGAGGATCTATAAATTCTTAGCACAATGAGAGAAGTGATCAGATGTTAAAAAATTGACTGATTTCTGCTAAAATTTTCCTTCATTATTTTGCCTTTCGTTTTATGATAATAAAACGAAAGGCAAAATCATGAAGGAAAATTTTAGCTAGTGTAATACTTAAAGTAAATAATAAATATATGTAAGTTTTTATATGAACAACATGAAGAAAAAGAGTAAGAAATGCACAGTCTATCTACACAGCAAAATAACATTAGACGCTATGATTTACCAAGTTTTAGATATATATTAACAATAAGCCCTTCACCCATGCTATCCATGAATTCCAAGTATATTTGGGTCCTCATTTGTATTATCAAATCTAAGTGGTAAGTAGTACCTTAACTAAAGTCTGCTTGACATGGCAAGTGTTAGCAATTCATTGACAATGGTGGCTTGTAAAGAAAGTTAAATGTTTATTCACAGAAAACAAAAAGAGAAATACACACACACACTATCTATTTAGCATAACACCACTTAATTGATTGACTCAACAAGCTTTAAGGACATCCTCTAACTGAACCTTACTCTGGAGCTATCAATAAATTTTAATAATTTATAGGTCTGTTCTTGTATTATGGAGTCATAGAGTGTGACACCTTTTATATGGTCGGCTTCACGGGGCAAATAGCAGTAATTCATGGACAACAGTAGCTTACAGAGAAAATCATTAAATTACATGCCTAATCATCATAAAAAGCTTTAAATGTACACATTAGCCATCCAGGACACCACTAATCCATGCACTAACTTACCAGACTTTAGGTATACACTACCAAGTGATGCATCCAGTCAGCAAGCCCTACTACTGTATAATCAATGATTTACTAGAATTCATGGGTCCTTTTTTTGTATTATGAATTCTAAGAGACAGACAGTGACACCTTTTACAAAGTTTAAGACAGAGTGACATCTCTTACAAGGTCTTTTTCACAGGGTAAATGTCAGTGATTTATTGAAAATTCTTCATAAATTACATTCAATCAAAAAAGGAAAAAAAATCTCATTTTCGAATTCTTCCAAGGGTAGAAAGGTTATCATAAGGAAGATCATCAGTGGCCCGTAACTTGAAGCAATTAATAATATCAGAAGTGATAATTATACAGATTATATTGGTCAAAGCAAGTGGAACGTTTGAAGTGTTTAGTTGGCAGCTTGAAGAAAGGGTTTACAAAATTGGGACCGAATCCCTGTGCCAAAGTTAACCTTCACAAAGGTTTTCAGTTCACCAACAACATATAATAAAGATAGGAAATAATATGAATCAATCGTGAACTTTTGATGTTCAGTAATAATTAGCAGCTGTGGCTTTGTAGTCCATGAGTGACCAGTCTAGATAAGGCATTTAGTCCAGATGAAAGGTGCCCAGAGTCTTTCTGTTGACCATGGCAAATGCCTGGTCATTTGTGTGATTAGTGTAGCCACTGCAACAACTTTGCATTCTACAGTTGCTTCACAGTCACCTGTTGGATGACCCATTCAAGAAGAATGATAATACAACTGTTGCTGACTGGAACTGAAACCATTAAGAAATTTACATGTGTAGATAATTATATTTCCTTATTTTACATAGATTTTTCTTTACAGACATACACAAAACTAATACATGGTTATATTGGTTATATATATATATATATATATATATATATAAATGAATAAATAAATAATCAATATACAGTTGAATATATATATATACATGTACAAACATACATACAGATATACACATTCTAACCAATAAAGTAATATATATAAGTTTGCAAGGAAATTTGATAGTATGAATAGAAGGCAGTTGGTAAAATCAGGATGACATATCTCGGAAGAAGGCAGGCATAATTAGAATGCACTTATTACCCCCCAAAAATAATATTTGGAGAAAAAGTAGAGAAGCATGCTAATTTATCTTCTTTTTTTTTTTTGGTCAGATTTATTGTTTTTTTTTTCATTATCTTTTTTGTTATCTATGTCTTTTAGTAGACAGGTTTTTACAACTTATCTCTTTTCCTCACCAAATTAATACTCAATGTACAATGCAAAAAGATATAAGAAATAAAAAAAAGAAACAATTAAAGTTAACCAAACTAATAAAAAATAAATTTGCATGCTTCTCTCTTTTGTACTGCAAGTATTCATTTTTGGGTAATAAATCCATTCTAATGACACTTACCAACTAACAAAACACATCAATCTGATTTTCTTAATTGTCATTATATATAAGTACAAAAATATCTATTTACATACACATCAAGAAACATTTTCACACAATTAAATGGGTTCAATCCCAGGCCAGGTCGGGGGTGTCCTTGTGGTATAATAGTTAAAGTGCTGGGCTGCAGAATCATAGTGAGTGAGTTCAAACTCTAGTCTTACTAATACATTCACCTTCAGACAAATACCCTTGGGAAAGGTATGAACCCCCTTATCCTCCTTGCTATGGGTTGAATGGTACCACTACTGTTAATCTAGAAGGATGTTTTGGGCATTAAATAACCTAAGAAGGTTGATATGCCATTAAACAAAGAAACCAAATCAAACCAAACCAGGTTGACTCATACCAGAGACTAAAAAAAAGTGATACTTGATGCCTCCTTCTTTAACACTCAGCATTATAAGGTATGGATCAAGGGTAATTGAATCAATTTAGAGAAAGTTGTAGCACTCTTCCCTATATCTCAGTGTAGTAGATATTGAAAAGGGAGCTTTCTGATCACCCTCAACTATGGTTGACCAACTAACATATATATATATATATATATATATATATATATATATATATAACAATTATATAAACACACACAAATAACAAACAATTATATGTATGTATATATGTATGTAGGTATGTACAGGGTGACCAAAAAAAAACAGAACCTATTATTACTTCTACAAAAATATATGGGTTCTGTTTTTTTTTGGGGTCACCCTGTATGTATGCATATATGTATGTATGTATATATGTATGTATGTATGTATATATGTTTGTATAATTGTTAAATGTATATGAAAGAGAGTGTGAAAGATAGACTGATAATAAAAGTAGATAAAATGCAAATAAGAAAAGTTGCATAAAAAATGCTGAATGCCACTATGACAGAATCAGTCTAAAGCCTAAAATATCAAAATTATGTTCTTGTCAAGTTGTTACTTAAAGTTTAATATTGAGCACACAATTGTCAGATGGAAAGAGGAGAATAAGTGGTTTGTCAACCACATTTTAAGGTATAAGGATTGTCACATGGCATGATGTTTTTGCATGTGACACATACAACAACAAAAAAAGTTATTTATTGATTTTTGTCATGGGAACAATTCATAATGTGTAGGAATATTGGTAAAATACACATACACATACACTATAAGGAAAAAGTTTTAAACCACATTGCACTTCTTTAAAAAAAACAACAACTTTAAATGAGATATTTTGGTAGTTTTTTTAAAGACAAAGATTTTGCTAAAGTGTATTTGGTTTTATTTTCCAGGCTTTCTTTTCACATTATCTCCTTTTACTGTTGAAGTAAATACTATCATTAAGTTGAAATTTAAACTTGCCTGTCCCTAATACATTTTGCTAAATTGTTTATATTATGTATAGTTAGTTTCTTTGGTTAATGGCATATCAACCTCTATGGGTCATGCAATACCAAAGTCATCCATGTAGAATAACAGTTGTGGCATTATTTAACTGTTAATTAGGGGAAGATTAGAGGATTCATACGTTTGCCAAGCATATTAGTTCGAAAGGCAATGTAATAGTACAACTGGAATTCAAACTCACTTACTATGATGTCGCAGTCTAGCACATTAACCACTACACCATGGAGACTCCCCAGCTGTTGTTTAGTAGGGTGCTGCTTCCAGGATTTGTTCAGAACAGCATGCAGCATTCTTGAGTAATTCCCATCTAGCTTTTTCTCCCATCGTTTTGTTAGAATGAAAGCAATGCCGCAGGGTGCATAACAACCCCATAACATTATTTAAAGAAAAAAAACCAAAAAAAAACAACAGACTAAAATGAAGATAGCAGTGAGCTACAAAAGTACACCCGATATCGTGCAGTCATAAAACAAAGCTATCCGTAGAAGAATGTGTCTTGGTACAATAACAAATATGTTGGACTAATTTGTAGAAACTGTTTGCCATGAAGAAAACATCTTTGGGGGTTCCAAGGGTGTGTCTCCTCTTGTTGAGTGAGCAGAATGCCCAGAGAAGCTCACTGGAAATGAACAGCATGTTTTGTAATTACTAAACAAATGGTGAAATTGATTTTCTATTCATACTTCTCTCTGGGAATCAAGTAATACAAACAGCTTGAGTCCCAGATTAGCTGATAAGAAACAGCTTGAACCTTGTATTTGCGGCACTTCTTCAGGAAAAGCTTCATGAAAGCAAATGCTTTAATGTGTTTTAAAAGCAGCATTAAACTCTGAACTTCCTGTAAGGAATCTCTTAGCTACTGCCCTAATCCTAAAACAATTCATGAAAGAGATTTTTAAAATATATATATAGTTATACAAAACTGTAGAATTATTCTCTTTAACATTAAAAAGTGATCAAACTTAAAAATAGCATTAGTTCTATCATCTGACTACATAATAAAAATACTTGGTTTATTTGTTTAATGGTATAACAACTTCTTTGAAAATGTTTGATTATAATAGAGACAAAGAGAGTTGTTGAGAGAAGAGGAGAGGAAGTGAAAGAGAGAGAAGAGGAGAGGAAGTGAAAGAGAGAGAAAAGGAGAGGAAGTGAAAGAGAGAGAAAAGGAGAAAAAGAGAGAGGAGAGGAGAGGAAGTGAAAGAGAGAGGAGAGGAGAGGAAGTGAAAGAGAGAGAAGAGGAGAGGAAGTGAAAGAGAGAGAAGAGGAGAGGAAGTGAAAAAGAGAGGAGAGGAGAGGAAGTGAAAGAGAGAGAAGAGGAGAAAAAGAGAGAGGAGAGGAGAGGAAGTGAAAGAGAGAGAAGAGGAGAAAAAGAGAGAGGAGAGGAGAGGAAGTGAAAGAGAGAGGAGAGGAGAGGAAGTGAAAGAGAGAGGAGAGAAAGAGAGAGGAGAGGAGAGGAGGAGAGGAGAGGAAGTGAAAGAGAGAGGAGAGGAGAGGAAGAGAAAGAGAGAGGAGAGGAGAGGAAGAGAAAGAGAGAGGAGAGGAAGAGAAAGAGATAGAGAGAGAAAGGTTTGGTTTACTAGTTTAATGGCATATCAACTTTATACGAGTTATCTAATACTGAAATCTGATTCATTTCTAAATCATAATTATATTTTCAATGTTTCATTGCAATTTTTGTGTCTATAACTGTTTGCACAGTTATATGGTTTCAAGTATTCCTATCTAATACAAATATTTTTCAGACATATTTATTTGAGCCTAACAGGAACTACCACTCAGGATCATAGTGAACCTGGGAGTAATAGCAATGAAACAGTGTTCCACATACCCCAGAACTGGAGCCTCACCAGATACAGTTTAATGTCATACCTTGGACAACATTTTTGTTGGGGAGGGGTGGGGTCTTACCCTCACTGTAGTGAGCACAGTCAGCATATTCTAAGCCTTGACAACTGAGTGGCATCTGAGATTGCTTATTTCCCTTAAACTCCATTCAGGTAAAAGAATAGGTTCACATCACTAAAGCTATTGAAAGTAAAACGCTTATATATCTAAAAGCTCTGAATTGTTTCAAACTGATCATTTACCATTTCCGGGAACCTGGTTTTCACTTCCAAGCTAAAAGAGCAAACTCCTGTTTCTATTTCATGACTGTTAGAATCCTACTGTAAACATGTCAGCAAATTTGATCTCCATTGCTTTATAAGGGCATTTGGGATCCCTTTATGCCATTATTCCTGTTTGGACATACAACAAGATTAAATCTAGAAGAGGTTAGTTGCATGGAGAGGGGGTTGCATTAAGGTTAAGACAGCAAGCAAAAGAAACCCCAGCATGGTCAATGTTCTGGCCAATTCTGCTTCCACACTGTCTGCTTTGCAAACAGAGAGAAAAGAAGGTATTTGCTGCTCTGAGGTGAAGAAGAGTTGATGGAGGGAGTTGCAGAGCTGGGCTGTGTAGATTGAATTAGTGTTTGACTCTTATTCCCTAATCAACAATGTCCCTATACCATTTTACCACTTGTAAAACACAACGACAATGATGTGTAATCACCATTCATAATCTGGAATGCTATATCATTAGAAAAGACAAACAAATGCTTAAGCAAATATATAGGAGCAATCGGACAGACATCACCATCTATTCCATTTTCTATTGTTATGTGTGTGTGTGTGTGCGTTTATAAGAGATTTTACTAGGGAAAATCTTTGCTAAATATCCCAAAGTTAATCTGCAACCAGCTGAAAATTCCATGAGTAATAAGTTAAAGTAAAATTGGCGACCGTAGTTGAAGACGACCTGAAGGCTCCCTTTTCAATAGCTACAACACCAAGGTTTAGGGGAGGGCGCTACTCCTTTCCCTGGATTGCTCCACTTTACCCTTGATACATACCTTATAATGCTGCGTGTAAAGCAAGGAGGTATCAAGTACCATTTTTTGAGTCTTTGGTATGATGCAACCTGGGATTGAACCCTGGTCTCCCAGGCCATTAGCAAACACTCTACCCATTAGGCCAATAAAAACTAAAATTATACATCAAATTTCCGCAAAATTTAGTTTAAACATAATAAAAAGGTTCAGATATTTATCTAATTCTTCATTTTACTTCATTCATGTCTACTCAGAGTTCTGCTGGAACAGCAAAGTCCACTACCTAACAAGTTTTTCTTTTTTTTCCCTGTTGTTGTTTATTATGACAAGGTGTGGTTTTCTGGCCTGGATTTAGTGATCTGTGATTCTAGAAGATTTATTATCATCATCATCATCATAATATCACATTCAGAAGACCCACAACAGTTTTAGGAACAAAAGCTTTGTTCTTTTAAGTAAAAGAAAAGAATTTTTTTTTCTCATTTCAGCACCTGGCCACTGGTTACTTTGGTGATGGCTCAGCTGTTGCCCATTATTTACTGGTGAATGGATAACTTAACCTCTCATCACATGTTTCCAAGAATAATAAAGGGAGATGACAAGCAGCAAAATAAGTCAATACTTTGGGTACCTTTTTAAGTTAAACTTAAGTTGGATCCATTAAATCATTGTTGCTAGGGAAATGAGTAAGTATCATTTAAGTTATTCCTGAAAAATCACCAAGTGATACTTACACACATACATGAAGTACAAGGCTGCTTGCATTTCATTTCATGCTAATCTCCTTGGAAAAGGCATTAATCTATCTACCCGCCCCCACCAGCTATGGATAAATAGTAGGATAGACCAGATTCTTTAGCCTTTGTTAGGCAACTAGTCTAGGAGAAGGAAAGCTAAATTCCAGTTGGCTTTACTCCACTTAAAAATTCGTAGTGAGTAAACTCCAGTCACACTATTACATTCACATTTGGACTAATACCCTCAGGAAAGGTATGAAATCTCTTATCTCCCCAGCTATGGGTTAAATAGTACCACTACTGTTCTACAAAGATGGTTTTGGCATTAAATAACCCATGAAGGTTGATATACCATTAAACAAAGAAACCAAACCTAACCACTTACAAAATTTACCTTGAGTCACATCCTGTCATTAATACATAGAGACACTTTTGAGTAAAGCCGTCAAAGGAGTAACTAGAGATCTGGAGACCCAAGTGGAGTCTAGGCTCTTGGATAGGTCCTCTGTAAGATCTGCTAGTAAACTATTTATAAAGCTTTTGAAGGTGAGGTAGAATTTTATTGGTATAATGGTTAGAATGTTCGCCAATGGCCTGGTTGAGTCATATCAAAGACTCAAAAAATGGTATCCGGTGTCTCCTTGCTTAACAGTATTATAAAAAGGTACAGATCAAGGGTAAAGTGGAAAAATCCAGAGAAAGGAGAAGTGCCTCTACACCTTGGTATAGTAGCTATTGAAAAAGGAGCCTTGGGTCACCCTTGACTATGGTCGGCCAATGTATATGATGTATGTGTGTATATAACACACACACACACAAGTAAGGAGGTATTTTAAAAATATGATAACTAAAATGCTTAATTAGCTAATTAAGAATGAAAGTTACAGTCATGAGTAATTGGTTGATTTCTTTGTTTTTATGGTATATCAACAATTATTTAATTCCAAAACTATTCAAGTAAAAGAATAGTTGTGGTACTATTTCACCCATAGCTTAGAAGATAAGGGAGTTCATACCTTTCCCAAGGGTTTTAGTCCAAAAGTAATGTTGAAGTCCAGCATGTTAACCACTACACTACAAAGACTGCTCTGACATGATTGATTGTATTTAGAAAAATACCCATTTCTATTAGTGTAGTTGCTCAGTCTTTTAATCTACGTTTCTTGGGCACTTTATATATATCAGAAAGACAGTGATATCAAAAGTAAATAGAGGGTTGGTTTGTTGATTGGTATTTATGGCATATTAACCATTGCAGGTTATTTTATGCCAAATCCTCATTATACATATATATATTAAATATATGATTAGTAAACACATTTTGTTGATAACATTTTTAAATGAGCCTAGGATCATTTTTTGCACACAGTCAAATGTTTTTAAGCATTTCAATCTAAAACATATAATTCTATTTACTATTAATCATTTTTTGCACATAGTTAAATGGATATATATATATATATATATATATATATATATATATATATGATTTGTGAGTGGATAGTTTATAGGTAATTTCATTTTTAAATGAATTATAACTAATTTGTTTGCACAGTAGCATTGCAATTGTTTCTACAGTTAAATGGTTTCAATTACTGCTATCTAACACTAATAATTTTATTCAATATTAATTATTTGTTTGTGACGTAGTTACAAGTATTGCTATTTAACATGAATTATTCCATTCAACATTATTCTTTCATTTGTACAGTTAAATGGTTCCAAGTATTGCTATATATCACTAACAATACAATTAAACATCAGGCATTTATTTATACACAATTTAAATGTAAAACAGTTCTATTTGACACATAGATAGGACCCTATCAGGTGCTACCACTCCGGGTCAGAGTGGAACTCAAAACAATGGCGCTGAAAAGGTACTCTACATTCTCCAAAGCTCCAAGACTGGAGCTTCACCATCAGATTGTTTAATGTCATATCCAGGACATTTGTTGGAGGAGTCTTACTCCTCGGCAGAGATACAGTAAGGGTATTCTACAGCCCCAGCCAACTGGGCTCATAGATATTTGTTTGGTTTGGCTTCTTTGTTTAATGACGTATCAACCTTCATGGGTAATTCAATACCAAAGCCATTCTTGTAGATGACGTTCTGTCCTTCTTGCAAAAAACAGGGTTGTACGAAAAAATATGACGAATTAAAACTGATTAATCATATGCAAACAAGTGAAATCCTGCTTATAGAAAATTTTACCTACTAAGTATTCATTGGTAAAAAGCGTTAAATAACGTACAAAGGTTGATACGCCATACAACCAACCAACCAACCATTCTTGCAGAAAAACAGTAGTGGTAATATTTAATCCATAACCGGGGGATAATAAGGCTTATACCTTTCTTAAAGTTTTTAGTCTGAAAGTGAATCTATTAGCACAACTTGTTTACAATGATGTCACAGTCCAGCATGTTAATCAGGATACCACAGGTCTCCTCCACCCAAAGAGAGATTTTAAGTATATTTAAACATCTAAATTTGGTTGACTTGCCATTAACATATTTTAAGGCTTTTACTCTTTCAGGGCTTGAATCTATCTGATTCACTATCTTCTCTAGTGTGATATCTGACCTGGTAACAATGAAAATACAAAGGAAACATTCTTTTGTTCAAGGTTTCTGGACATTTTCCTTCTATCTCAAGTCACAATGGCTCAGATATTTAATAGGATTTATATCAGACTTAGCTGTGTGACTCACTTAATACCTTATAGAATGTGCTATTCTTTTGCCATAGGGCATAGAACTCTTTATGAACAGGGTGCTGCTTTCATGCAAATTACTATCAGTGAATACAGAGAAAACACTTTCCTACAGAATAGACACATCCTTTTGTGAAATGATATTCTCAACACATTCAAAAACCTCTGCAACTGCTCCTGACATAATAAACTGATATAGTCACACTAACATCTTAAATCTTGGATGCAATAGTTTAATAATATTTGGTACAATGTAAAGTCCAGCATACTTTAAAAAAACTGTTACAGTTAGTAACTTGGGAATTTGAAACGAAATACTTAAAAGTGTTAATTCCACAGTCTATGCTGAAGAATAATCTTAAATCTGTTAATACTCATTACTTTTTGATAAGCAATTTTTGGCAAAACACAAGATTGTGCAAGTGCCACTGACCTAGCTTTGTGTATATATTTACCCAACCCCTTCATGCAAGTAAGATGTAATACAAGGTCAATTTTTTTTCAAGAAGAGTTTAACAGGTTTGAATTCAGAGTTTTGCTTCTCCTAGACCGATTACCATACCAAGATTAAAGAGCCCAGTCTACTCTACTAGTTACCCATACCTGGAAGGAGAATGGTTGGATTCATACCTTTCCCATGGTTTGGTTATTTGATTTAATATTATATCAACCCTTGATGGTTATTTAACACCAAATCCTGTTTATAAATACATACACATATATATGATTTGTAAGTAAATAGTTTGTAGATAACTTTATTTTCAAACAAGTTAGTGCTCATTTGTTTACACACAGTTAAATGGTTTCAAGTATTCCTATCTAACACTAATAATTCTATTTGCTAGCACAGTTTAGATGGTTTCAAGTATTGCAATCTCAGTATGATTGAACCTCAGCAACTGCCTTCTAGCACCTTTAAGATAAACTAGGGTTAGTTACTGATTTCCTACAAGAGCAATTTGAAGAATATATTTGGGACAATCATCTAAGTGTTAAGGCTTGACTACCAATCTAGTTTTCCCATTAGTATTAGTGCTATGTGAAATACAAATGGCTTCATTCAAATCCAGGATTTGAATTGCTAATTCCATTTCCTATAATAATCATTATACTACAAGCACCTCCTCCAGATTTATCTCTGGGTAACTGTCTGGTTTTTGAAACTGAACATTCATCTGAAGGGTTAAGATTTGAGGACATGAAGAACATTAAAAGAATTCTGACAGTGCATATTCATTGGATTTATAGAGATATTTTGACCAATAGAAAACTTATTAGAATAAATGTCTTGAATGCCAAGGAAACTATTCATTATTCATTTCTATCTTGTTGCATCGAGTTTCAGTTTCAACACTTTCTGAACACCTTTAATATGTTTTCATAAATTAGAACATTTGTAGACTAGTCACATTTAAACAAAGTGAAGAAAAAAAATAAAAAATAAAACAAAAACAATAAAAACCTTTGTATTAAAATTGTAGACATTTTCTTGGCAAAGCATTATGGGATTGAAATCAATAATTTTTCAAAGGCAATCATGAATTTTGATAAATCACCAAAACTCAAATTTATTAACAACATCCCATAATGATAGATCTTGTGAGCTTCAAGAACTGAAAGACTTTCTGAATCAACCATTCTGAAGATTTAAACTGAAGATTTTCAGCTAGTGAAGCTGTACTATGGAAAATTGCTGAACATGTTAAATCAGTTTTGATATGGATAAGATGACATCTACATATAAAGAGAACTAATTATAATAGATAATTTTTGAACTAAATGTTTTTGGCAAAACACAGTATTGTGCTAGTGCACCACTCTCAACAAGAAAAAATTGCATGGAGCTGGTAATTACTAGAACTAGCTCCATGCAAACTTTTCATATTTCATAAACTGAAAATTCATCTCCAGTATTAGAGATTTGAGCACATGGAAGACTTTAAAGGAAATAAATCAGTGCAGATTCATATCATATCAAAAGAGAAATTTCAGAGATGCTTTCACTAGTAGGAAACTCACTGGAAGAAGTGTGTTGAATGCAAGGAGGACTATTTTGAGGAAAATGAACATTTTGAAACACAAGATTGAGCAAGAAATTGTTAATTTCTGTTTCAATAAATACAGTTTCAGTCATTTTTAATACACCTCATATACTTATTGGTGTGCTTGGTGATAGTGAAGATATTTAGTCGAGTCCCTAGTCACTAAAGGCCAATATTAACATTAGTATATCTGTGATATACTAACATTGAATAAACAGAAGAAAAGACAAGATCAACTCATTTACACAATAAAGTAAGTGTCTGTAGTCGAGGGCAACCCGAAGTCTCCCTTTTCAATAGCTACTACACTGAGGTGTAGGGGAGGGTGCTACTCCTTACCCTGGATTGCTCCACTTTACCCTTTATACATACCTTATAATGCTGAGTGCTAAGCAAGGAGGTATCAAGTACCATTTTTTAAGTCTTTGGTATGACTCGACCTGGGATTGAACCCAGGTCTTCTGGGCCATTGGCAAACACTCTACCCACTAGACCATATAAGAACTGTCTATATTTCTGAGATGAGGTATTATGTACATTATTTACATTTTTCAGACTATTGTCCTCATCTTTGTTGCCATGTTTATCACAATGTTTCGGCCGTTGTACACTCTGGCCTTCTTCAGGTGGTTGGAATGTCGAACAACCCTTTATTTTGCTTACCGGGGTGGACTGTTTTAGTTCCATGAACCATGTTTAATGGATGTCAGTTATCAGTTATCTCCTGTTAATTTCCCCTCTGAAAGTTCTCCACTGCCTTCACCGGGTATTGAACTCATACTCTTCCTCAAGGACACATGGTACAGTGGATAAAGATGTTGGTTATATCCAGTGACATACCCAAATAGTAGTATCAAAAGAAAGAATACACAAATTTATCCCAACAGCTAAAACTGTACACATGTTTCATGAACAAACAATATGTCAAAGAGGTACAAAATGGAAAAAGGCTTACTTGATGAGTGTAAGTAATACAGCCATATGGCTTTATCATTTCCTGACAGAGTTAGAGAAGATGTCTCTATTATTCAAAAAACAGGCACAAAATTAGAAGATGAGAAGTGGGGTGTTCTGAACTGCTATGTGACACCCTATGAGGTCCCCAACAGACATGCACCTGAACAAGAGGTTTATTTTTTTATCCTATAAATCCAGAGTTTAAAGTGGATTTCTTAATCATGATATTTGTCACAGATTCATATCATTTTCAGATTGACACCTTTGAATAGGTGAAAATTCCAGTGTGACATCTGGTTCTCCTACTTTTCATCTTGATGAACTGTTAAAAATTTGACAATTGCACTCTGTGTGTAGAGGAAGAGAGAGAAGAAAAATTGATTTTGATATAATTTATTCTGGATTCAACAAATCCTCACCCACTATTCTATACCACAAAAAAATGAATAAAATGGGAAAAAAAATTTAAATGCAGTTAAGACAAAAGAATAAAGATTTTTTAAAATACCCCCCAAAAAATATGAAAGTCAAGACTGGAAATATTCTTTGAAAGAAAATCTCTTTAATAACAGATTTATTTAGATATAGAAAGAAAAAATATGCCAACCATATTTTTTTGAAGTTTAATGAAAGATCTAGACAGATTTTAGAAGTATGAACTCAAAATCAAAGATAATGTGGTAATAAGGTTAGATAATATCAAATAAGATACCTAAATGAAAAAGAAAAGATTTTTATCCAACTGCTGATTTGCTAGGATTTTCTATAATAAATGGCTGACAAGTGGTTTAACTGTCAAGCTAAAGCAAAAAATAAATAAATAAATAAAATCTCTTATTGGCAGGTGTTAATAAGGCTGACTTGCCTTCACTGGCTTTGTACAAAATCTGGGTTTTTTTTTTACTTAACATCTTTTTTACTCATCCTTTTCCTTCATTCCTTCCATCTTTTTCTTTAAATTCTAACACTTTTTTTTCAATGTAACCTCTTTTATTTCATTTACTCTGGGTTTTTTTTTTAAATCACTACCCTCATCTTTCAATTCCTAAAATTTGTCTGTTCATTTCTTCATTTTTCTTATTCATCATTTTTCATACACCTTTTTTCTTTTTCATTTTTTTCTTTTATTCTACTTCTTTCTCTTCCCATTTTTTTGGTTTGTTGTTGACTTCTTCATTTTTCTTTCTCATTCTTTCATTTTGTCTTTGTTTTTTTTCCCAACTTTTTTCCATTTTTTAGCCAGCTTGTCTTTATTTTTCTTCTCTTTCTTTGAGTCTTTTTCTTTAAAGATTTTTTTTTTTTTTACATTAACTCTTTACT
>OY757930.1:70971230-70986230 GCA_963585895.1 Sepioteuthis lessoniana | reverse complement strand
TATAATGTTCCACTATAAATGATAACATCCTGGTATCTTTGATTTAGAAGAAAATTTTTTTTTAAATTTGGAAGGAGTGTACTCAAAAACAACAAAATTATTTAAATACTGCCAAATTTTGATGATCAACCTTGTTGGCTGGGACTGTATAATATACTGACTGCATCAATCCAAAGACCCCCCACTCCCAAAAACAAGTGTCCTGGTTTCAGTGTCTTGTTTAATGGCATATCAACCTTTGTGGGTTATTTAATGCCAAAGCCATCCTTATTAAAGGAGCAGCACTATTAAACCCATAGCTGGCAGGGATAAAAGAGAGTGTGCTGGGTGGGTATAGCATCAAAGTGCATCTAATGGTGAGGCTCTAATCTTGGACCTTTGAGGAATGTGGAGTACTCCTTCACTGGCATTACTCCCAAGTCCACTGGCTCAGAATGGAAATACCTATTAGGTTCCTATCTATAAGTCAAATTGAACAGTTCAATCATTCACTTAAGATCTTTATTATTAGTTATTTAAAACAATACATCTGCATGCAAAGTATTTATATTACATAGGAATCATCATCATCATGTCGTGCCGCCAGCACGGATATCCCTGACCCTTTTTCGCGACTCCTCCCTATTGTTCATCGCTTCTGGCAGGTCCTCAAGGCTACATTCCATATCTTCACAGACCTGCTGTATGTAGGTTCGAGCTGGTCATCCTGCTTTTGCTTGGCCATATGAGGGGGTCCATAGGAGCACATCACTCATGAGCTCATCCCCGCTTCTCCGGAGTAACCATTTAACTCTGTGCTAACAAATGAGCTGTAACAACTCATTTAAAAATAACATCACCTATAAACTGTTCATTTAGAAATCATATAGATATAACAAATCAGTCCATTGGCCTTGTGGGTAGAGTGTTCACCAATGGTCCATGAGGCTGGGGTTCAGTCATCATACCAAAGACTCAAAAAATGGTACTTGATGCCTTCTTGCTTAACACTCAGCATTATAAGGTATGGGTCAAGTGTAGCAATCCAGAGAAAGGAGTAGTGCCCTCCCCAACACCTCGGTGTAGTAACTAATGAAAAGGGAGCCCTTGGGGTCAATCTTGACTACTGTCACCAACTACTTTAATATAAAATGTGTGTGCATGTATAAACAGGATTTGGCATTAAATAACTCACAAGGGTTGATATGCCATAAAACACTAACCAACCAAATATTTTGATGGCATGGCTAAACTAGTATTGGAATATTTGGTGGTTAGGAAGATATTAGTCAAGTCCCCACATTAAAAGGACCAATATTAGCATATCCATGATATATCAACACTTAATACATGGAAGGAAGTTACTATCAGAAAATCTTTGTAGATGCTTAGCCTAGTTTTACCATTCAGTTCCATTGGATTGAAACCAAATACTTTTTGAAACCAACCTTGTTATAAGTTGTATCCAGAGCATGAATTGGTAAGTGTTATCGTCTTTTCCATTTCACTAAATTTGGTAGCTCTATAGCAAATTATTTGTCCATCTACAGAAAACAAACTCTTCCTAACTATTAATATAGATGGAATCTTATAAATATTTATCAAAACTGAAACAAAATCTGAGCAGCTTTGCTTCTAAAATTTCCCTTTTGAATTGACAAAGAATAAAACTAGAGATCTATTCAAGAGATAAACCTTTGATTTCCAAAAGGTGAACTGTGATAGTGAAAGTTGTTCATAAGAGAGAACCACATTAGGAAGAAGAAGAAGAAGAAGAAGAAGAAGAAGAAGAAGAAGAAGAAGAAGAAGAAGAAGAAGAAGAAGAAGAAGAAGAAGGTAAGTAACCATTTTGTGTTGAATTTGATGAAATCAGGCAACGTTTTTTTTTCTCCCTGAAATGACATGCCAATCTCCTGGCAAGGTTGAAAACTTCTTGAAACATTTATTTGCTTGAGTGACAGACAAATTACTTCTCCACCAAGTTGATTGCTCTGTGCCATGGCAAAAAACACAATAACTTCTAGTTACTGTTGAGAATTTTCTTTTCACCTACATTAATAAAACACATTATATATATATATATATATATATATATATATATATATATATATATATATATATATATATATATAACACAAGCTTGAACAGTGTAAGACAGCATTGATTTATTTACTGAGTAAGTTCCTGTTTGTCTACAGAGATTAATATGATTTTATCAATAGTTGAGAGTTTCTGATATTGTCTTTTTACAAGAGTGAATCAAAAGAATGTGATGGCCTCTCGGGCATGTGCCTTGCTTCAGGACACCATGGAACACAGCATGTAGAATATGGGGTTTTAAAATCTTGCTGGCATCCTCCAGTCCATTTGAGATGCATAAATTTAAATTCTATTGGTAGAAATTACAACTTAGTAATTATGAACAGGTTATCATGGTTCGCCCAGAAGATATCTAAAGTAGATTTATATCATTCAAGGATCAGATAGCAAAATATATATTGTCACTTTGTGTTAATAATCCTTTCATTTAGATGGATAAGGGTTTTTAATTTTTGATGATGATGATTTCCTAATTTGTTCCTCTACCTTATGTTGAAAAAACCTTGATAAGTGATCAAAATAAATTATTTTAATCAATTTGAACTATGTTCCATAAAGCCAGAAAATAAATTATCAAATAAAATGGGTTTTGTTGGAGATTTGTGAATAGTTTATAATGGAAGAAACATTTTCTAAGAGTGTTGAGTCCATATTTTTCATCAAGGGTTCTATTAACATATAGTACAGACACTTGTTTTCAAAAACTATCAAGACAGAAGCAATATTTATCAAGATAGAAATGAGCAATAAATGGACTGTTCCCTTGGTATTTAACACACTAATTCCAATGAGTTTTGCAGTGGACAAAGCACCTCTGAGACTCCTACTTTGATAAGCTGCCCAACTGTATTTCTTTTAATATCTTCCACATCTTCAGATGGATTTTCAGTTTAGAAAACAAGAAATAATTCACTTGGAGCAAAATCTGGTAATTATTGAAGTGGATCTGAGAGTAATGGATATGAAGTGGGTACTTCACACTCCCCAGATAGCTGCATCTAATGAGGAGGTATGCTAAGTGTCATACTCAGAACATCCTTTTTTTGAGGGGTTGTCTTAATCCTCTGCTGGGGATACATTCAGTGTATTCTGTGCTCGGCTGATAGGGTGGTATCCATTCTTTATTACAAAAATTGATTCCATTAATTAATGAATTATAATCTGAAATCAAGGATTGAGATGAAATCAAAGACATCATAATCTAATAGAAGGCATGTACCTCAAAAATATCACACAGTCACATATCAAAAGAAGTTTTCTAGAACCTATCAATCAGCTTGTGTAGGTATTATGCTGACCATTTCTTTTCATGTCATTTCCCAGAGCAATGGTAGTCACTTAGCAGTGACTATTTCCTCTCCAAAATGAGTAACAAATGAATTCATATAATTCACTATTCTGAAACCATCACCAAAAACAATTGTCTATCCCTATTTTGACAGCTTTTTCTGGTATTGTTTTTGACTACTTGAAAGATACAAGGAAAACATTTTTGAGTATGTGATGAATTTGCCTACCTGAGACAAAAAGAATATACTGGTTCACATGTCTTTCATGAAAGCGGCCATTTGCAATCAGTTAACCACATATGCAGGTTTGAGTCTTTATGTTACAATTACTTATAAATATGTATCAGTTATCATGTACATTAGGACTTTTCCAAAGCAATAGACAGCACTCAATGATCATTGGTAATAAACCAGAATGAGAGTGACCCTTGTTTGGGGCATAAAAATGGATCTTTATAAGAGAAAGTGAAAAAATGAGAGAACCCGACTTTATTGTGAGAGAGGTAAATGAGTTCTATCTGCCTTTGTTGGTAAGGCAGTGCTATGTAAAGTAGTGGTACACACATACCAGTGCCGGTACGCAAGTTATCGAATGTCGGTGTAGGCAAGCTTCCAATTTAATATAACGTGTATCACAGCATGTGAAAATGATATTAAACAATACAGAAAGATTTTATGCATTTTCCTTTTTACAATACAATAAGACAGATAGAAATACTTGGAAGTTGATCGGAAATGAACACTATACACAAACTCGCTACCGATAGATGGTACATTAGAAAAACATCCTGCTGACATGCAACATCAGATAATTTGGAAGGCAATGGGTTAGAGGACACTAGAAATAAATGTCTCAGTGTTGTTTCCTTTAGAGTAGAATTGGTTAGTTCTGTCTTCTTTAAGACTAATAACAACTGAATTGCATACATACATATTTTCAGTGAATTATGCATAGGGTTTAAGCTACTCCGATCTTTTATTCTGATACTTACAGTTGCTTATTAAGTTGTGGTTAAACATTGCAAATGCTGATTTTCAAGGCAGAAAAACCCTCTTCGGTCAGAAAATTAACATATGATCTTCCTAATCCTTTTGTCTACTAAATTTGAAATACCTGAAAGAAAATTTATTCAACAATCTAATAACAATTAGCCAAGTGTCTTTTTAATTTGATTGTCTGTTATTATATAAATAAAACTAAAGCCACTAAATTTTCTGTTGCTTTACCTTGGTGCATGCTTTAAGCATATTATTCATGAAACTTAAAAAATTTTTGCAAGGGATTTACTAGAAAATATAATATATATAATACTAAACTAGATCCTAACTTTATATCCATTAGTTTACCTAAACTGATTCTTTATATATATATATATATATATATATATATATATATATATATATACTTTCATTAAGAAAAACCAACAAACCGGTCACATTAGGATTATAAATTTATAATCCTAATGTGACCGGTTTGTTGTTTTTTCTTAATGAAATTATTGCTCTGTAATGTCTGTTACATTGAGCTCTTTACCAGGAAAATTTAAATGTTCACTCTTGAATAGTTTTCTTGTCCTGATGGAATTACTCCCAACTCCGGTTTAACTCAACCAAATAATACCTATATATACATATATATATATATATATATATATATATATATATATATATATATATATATATGGGGAAGTAAATAATGGAAAAGAATCTGACAGAATGGAGAAAAATTGAAAAACAGAGTTGTCCAAAAATGATGAATTTATTAATGCAGGAAAGTTGGCACTATTATGTCACAGTATAGGTCTATCATTATCAGGACTTTATAGCATCAACTTTCCTGTGTAAATAAATTCATTAATTTTGGACCTCTCTGCTTTTCATTTTCTTTCTCTCATATATATATAAGTGGCAAAGGGGGACTTGGGAACCAGAGCATGCAGCCCATTATAAAGGCTAATCACTAAGAATAGAGAAGGAAAAGGAAAGCCTTACTCTGAGTCCCACGAAAATTATTTCCTCCCACCATCTGTGAATGTCTTCAACTAATTTTAATGAGAAAATACTCTTCTCTCAACTTGCTCAGCTTCAGAATTGATACCCCTTTTTACTGCACTTGATTCCCCCCACCCATTAATAATACCCTGGCAAAGATGATGACTGCTACTGGTTATGAGAAAAATTAATAAAATCTACAAATAATGAGTAATTAAAATTTATTTGTAGATCAATTCAATTCTTCATTTCTTTTAGGCAAATTCATTGATCATTTTGTTGTAAAAACTATCAGCACTACACTCTACCTCCATCTTTTTCAAAAAGGTCTTTATTGATAGAAATGAAAACTAAATTACTTAATCACTCTTCACTTTGGGAATACCTTATATAATTATTCACACACTTCAGTGAAGAAAACAATTTCTTGCAGGAAGCAAATGTGGCAGGTATGGTCAGAATTAGACATAATAATTTGGTTACTTCTGCCAGAGCTTAGTTTACTTCAAGTTTCCATATTATCTCTGACTTCTTAGATGCTTGATGCTTGGCTTGCAAAATCTGCAGCAAATATGATTTCAGCTCACATTTCAATCCCTCTAAATCCTATGTTTTTATATACATCCAAAGTAGAAAACGCTTCCACCGAAAAAATTTTTCATAAGAAAGAAAAACTTCAGATTTAACAATAGAACAAATCTGAACTCTCCCATTGTTTTAAATCTTTGCTCAATGTGAATAATAACTTTATCTAAAATGTTGTTCAGAACAAATACAATTTTTTTTTAATATCTAAATCTGTCTGATTATAATTCCTTTGAGTAGGCAAGTCTTTGATTTCAGCTGCACAAGTCAATAAAAACATCACTTCAGTCAAAGAGTGTCTGCAGACTAAATACAACTGGAAAACAAGCAAAAGAATTTCTGCTTTTTGATGGCTTTCTCTCACTATGACCTCTCATTTTATTATTCTGTCTCTCTTTTGTGCACCCAGCTTGAAGGGAATAATAAAACAGGGAAGACTAAAGCCACAGCCTTTTCTAACTATGGTGAGAACAAGAATGCAAGCAAAAAATATTTTTGCTTTTCTCTGTCTGTTTTTCGCCAACCCAGTCTTTTTTTCTTTCTCTCTTACTCCCAACTCAAAGGACACATGGAAGCTTTAAAATTCATTGCTTTTACTTGTGTCTTTTCTCACTAAACCAAGTAGTATTTTCTTTAATTACATTCCCTAAATAATATCACTTGAAGAAATAACTGCTTCAAGTGATATTATTAAAGGGAATGTAATTAGAGAAAATACTAGTTGGTTTAGTGAGAAAAGACATGAAGAAATGGGAAATCCAAGAACAAATAGGATAGGAAAAATTATCAATAACTGATTTTATATTGCACAAAATTATTTATCCTGGAAAAAAATGTTAGGCATGCAATGCATATATAGACTCTTCACTCTTGATTTATATATTTTTATATTTCATTTTATCATATAACAACAAAAAAAACCAAAAAAAAAACCAACAAACAGATAATGCAGTTTGCAAATGAAAAAAAAAATAACTAAATGATATCTGGAACAAAAATTGATTAAAATGTGCCTCAAAAATACCACATACTCACATATCAACTATCCTTTTTGATTTTATAATGTTCCACTATAAATGATAACATCCTGGTATCTTTGATTTAGAAGAAAAATTTATTGACTTGTTTTTTTTGGGTTTTTTTTTTTATGAAAAAGACTAAAAACATCTGTATTGCTTGAAAATTTATTGACTTGTTTTTTGTTTTTTTTGTTTTTATGAAAAAGAAATCATGACTAAAGTTTACTGCTAGATGTCAAATATATATATATATATATTTGACATCTAGCAGTAAACTTTAGTCATGATTTCTTTCCCATGAATTTCCAAGTAAACAGAAAAGGAAAGATCTTGTGCATAGATCTGTAGTATGAGCAAGGGCCACCAAGAGGCTCATTGATGATAATTTCTCAACATTTATCAATTTGTAAGTCATCACAAAAACATTGTTAATTGCGATGGATAAATTTAGGATGAGTTTACCTAACCAGGACATTGGTCTAATGAGTAGAGTGTTCGCCAATGGCCCTAGATCGAGTCATACCAAAGAAAGAAAAAAAAAATGGTACTTGATGTCATCTTACTTAACACTCAGCATAATAAGGTAAAGATCAAGGGTAAAGTGGAGCAATCCATGGAAAGGAGTAGCGCTCTCCCCTACACCTTGGTATAGTTGCTATTGAAAAGGGAGCCTTCAGGTCACCCCCAACTAGGGTCACCAACTTTACTTAACTTTTACCTAACTTAAAATACCGACTGTTGGGCAGGTTTCAGGTAGTTCATATAATTTTACAATGAAATATTTAGCGACGCTTGATGAGTGTGAAAAACTTTTCAAGAACTGAAAAATAATCAGTAAAATGATATAACATTCTTAAAATTGAATGCATTTTATTTCAAATTATCTTAACTCCCGCAAAATATAGCAGAGAAAAAAAAGATACAAAGGGAAACAACTCAAATAGCCAATATAATGAATTATTTCCCTTGGATTTAGCTTCTTACGACCAAATTTTTCTAATTTCGAGAAATTGGAATCATTTTGTTTTGAAACAGACAGACTGAAGGAAATTAAAGCCAAGAAGAATTTGAGTAAATTAATTAGAATGAATAAATAAAAAAGAAAAAGGAATAAAAAAAAATTCCCATTAAAGAAAATTTCTGAATTCACTCAGTTAAAATGGAAACTGAATAACACTAATTTAAAAAAATTATGAATTGATTTGAGAAAATGATAATTTACAAGTAGATTTTTCCTATATATTACACACACACACAGACTGAAGTATTGTTTACTCACAGACCCTGCTTTCTGTGACTGATTTTACTAGCATTAAAAAATAAAGTCATCAGACCGGAAGTTGTGGGGGAAAAATGCTTACTGGCATTTGAACAGTTTTTTATTTTTATTTATTGTGTAATAATGCAAAGATTTTATTGAAACAATTGTGTTTTTATGAGTATCATTTTTTTCTTGTTTATATAAAATATAGACCAGTAAAAAGTATTATGCACATAAACTTTTAAAAGAACAAGACAACATTTAACATAATTACATTATTATTAAACAAGTGTGTGTGTGTGTGTGTGTGTGTGTGTGTGTGTGTGTGTGTGTGTGTGTGTGCAAACCTCAGTTATAAAATTTGTTAATTTCGATCTTTAAATTGTTTATAAGACATTTTTTTTGTCAAGGTTGAAAAAATAATTTATTGCCTTATAAAATTAGAGTGCTTGAACAAGTCAAAATTAAATTTCAACAAGATTCATTTACCCCCCCACAAAAAAAACTACTTTTTCAAATATGATAGAAACCATTAAACAGCTAAAGGGAAATAACTATATTAAATAGAAATTTGAGTTATTTCCCTTAGCTTATGATAAACATACATTCAAATAGTTGTCTTCGCTTTTATTATATATTTTCAGCGGGTATATTGTTCGACCGTCAAATTACTTTGGCAAATTACTTTCAGGCAAAATTGAATGTTAGTTGTTAAGAGTTGGGTGGCTGGAAATCCTACATAACTTCTTTTACCCCATCATACTAGATTTTATTGTAATATTCTTTCTCATTTAACTGATTAAAAAGATTAATTTACAGTTAATCACAGTTTTCAATGTGGAGCAAAATATGTAGCTCACAAAAAACTGAAAATATCCGACTGTATAAGCTATTTAAATGAACCAATATAAAATCATTTTGTTACTTTTTGATAAGGTAGCTTTATTGGGTCATTGAGATGACATGTCAATTATTTTCCCTTCAAATCATTTGTTAAGGCAATCCAGGTTACTTGATAGTATTGATCTTCTTTCCAAGTTTTATATAATTGGCTGTACGAGAATATATGATACCAGTAGCAAAGAACAAATTCTTATGATGAAGTGCCTTATACATTTTTTTCAGGATCCCAACTGTTCTGCTCTGTATCAAGCAGTTTTTATTTTAATTGTTTTTGGTTGGATGGTGGGGAGAAAAGGGAAAATAGTACACAAGGAATGCAAACTGGATCCAGATGGACTTTGAATTCAGTATTCTACATGCCACCTTAATTGTTAGGCCATTCGCACTTCTAATGTGATGAATAAAAAGCTACAAATAATCTTTTGCAACATGCTGTTAAAATGAGGTTACTTACAGGGAAAAAAAGCTTTTGTAAGGGAAAGTTTTTTGACAGCTTATTAAAATGTTTTTAAAAAGAATTGATATGCAAAAAAAGAAACTATGGAAAATAAAACAGTGACATTATATAGGTATATGTGTATTCAATTTACCCAACCCCTCCACCACAAGCAGGATGTAACATGAGGTCAGTTTTTAAGATGAGTACTGCTAGTCTGAATTTACTTCACTTAAGATAGTTACTTCACCAAGGGCTAGAGAACCCAATCTGCCCCACCATTCATTCACAGCAGGGGAATTAGTAGGAAATGAGTGTCTACAGGAGTGTGTGTACACACACACACACACACACATATATATATATATATATATATATATATGAAAGTAAATAAGGAAATAAATCTGACAATATGAAGAAAAGTTGAAAAACAAAATACTAAAAAATTTGATCAATTTATTAAGAAAGTCGACATCTAATGTTTCGTCTGTAATAACCTTCTTCAGGACTTTAAATTCATGAAAAATAGTGATGGATGTTTGATATATACACTTTCTTTTCTTCTATTATTTCATCAAACATCTATCGCTATTTTAACAACATTTTTCATGACTTTAAAGTCCTGAAGGTTATTACAAACAAAATGCTTAACGTAGACTTTCATGATAAATTCATCAAATTTTGGAGTGTTTTCTTTTTTCCACTGTTTATATATATATATATATATATATATAAATATATATATATATATATATATTTATATATATATATATATATATATATATATAAACAGTGGAAAAAAGGAAACACTCCAAAATTTGATGAATTTATCATGAAAGTCTACGTTGAGCATTTTGTTTGTAATAACCTTCAGGACTTTAAAGTCATGAAAAATGTTGTTAAAATAGCGAGTTATTTTTTTTTGTTTGTTTTGTTAAAGATGATGGAATACTGTTTGTTTATTATTTTTAATTTTATTTTTTCAAGACTTCTTGTTATTTTTCTAGCGTTGGGATCTAGATGGTAAAGGAATTGGCCCATATATTCTGCACAAAACTTGCTTGAATATATATATATATATATATATATATATATATATATATATATATATATCCAAGCTCTATGACTGATATTGATATGAATCTGGACTATATTCACAACATTCAAGATCCCATTCTTGAGTGACAACACCTCAGAGAAATTTTAGGCAAGCCAAGAATTCAGTGGCCCAAAGATATTCAGAAAGCTATTTGGACAAATCTTGACCAAGAACTTTCATTTATCATTAAAAACAATCTTAAGAGTCCCATTAGACAGCAGATCAGTATTTTTTGTAAAATTATACATGACATTTGTTTTGAGTGGTTTGGCCCAATAATGGAAAAGGAAAAAAAAAACAGACAAAATTGACAAAAATAAAAAGCGCACAAAACCACAACCTAACTCGCACAAATGAAATGCGCACATTATATGAATAATCATTACTAACAATTTTTACTAACAATTTTTACAAACATATCTGAATGCATTTAACATCATTATGAACTTAAACTACAAAGAACTTTCACTCTGTCTTCATATCCTGTCTGGTGGCAAAAAGCTGCTGGTGGTGTCTAGGGTTGCAGTACCACCTTAACCACTGAAACTGTGGCATCACCCCTGGTTGTTGGCTGATGAGGACAGGGTATCACACATGTTCTTACACACTGTATGATAAAATAAATTTTTTTTTTTCATCATACAATGTGTGAAAGCACGTGCGATACCCTGTCCTCATCACCCGCCAACAAGGGGTGATAACACAGTTTTGGTAGCTCTGTGTTATAACCCCTGGTTCTCACACATTGTATGATAAAATAATATATATATATATGTGTGTGTACGAGTGTATAACAACTCTATCTCTGATATTGAGGACTCTACTAATAATACTGCAAAATTTTATCTCCCATTGACTAAGTGCGTGATAACCATATAATATTTCATCATATATATATGTGTGTGTGTGTGTGTTTATATATTTTTCTTTGCTATGTCCATTTCTAATGTTTTCAACTTATCTGTTTATTGGTGGATATAAAATAGAGTTTTCCAGCAAGAGCACCAGATCTGCCAAAATAGACTGTGACCAGATCTGGCCACCATGTCACCTGGATTAAACATTTATGATTTTAATTACCTTTTTTTTTTCTAGGATGATATTGATCTGTATGAAATATAAAACAATGACAATCCTTTCTCAGAACTTGAGATAGAATTTCAAAGGATAAAAAGCACACTGTCCAAATCATTTTAGTTCCATACAGATCTATTCAATAATACAATTCTTGAATGTGCAGAAAAGTAAAAGTCAGAAACAATCTAGCTATTTTCCTTGAAACTTGATTTATTCTAACAGTATGTTATATTATGCCTAGAGGTTAGGCAATTGGCTTCATTGTTTTGGTTTGGTTGGGTTGAGTTTTATGGCATATCAAACATTGTATGTTATTTAATGCCAAATCCTCTTTATACATATATATTAAATATATATGATTTGGTTTGGTTAGGTTTTATGGCATATCAACCATTGTAGGTTATTTAATGCCAAATCCTCTTTATACATATATATTAAATATATATGATTTGGTTTGGTTGGGTTGGGTTTTATGGCATATCAACCATTTTAGGTTATTTAATGCCAAATCCTCTTTATACATATATATTAAATATATATGATTTGGTTTGGTTGGGTTTTATGGCATATCAACCATTTTAGGTTATTTAATGCCAAATCCTCTTTATACATATATATTAAATATATGATTTGTAAACACATTTTGTTCATAACATTTTTAAATGAGCCTGAGCTCATTTTTTTTCACACAGTCAAATGGTTTTAAGCATTTCTATCTAATTTGAATAATTCTATCAACTATTAATCATTTGTTTGCGCACAGTGAAGTGATTATAAGTATTACTATTTAACACTAATTATTCGACTCAACATTATTCATTTGTTCACACACAGTTAAGTGGTCCCAAGTATTTCTATCTATCACTAATAATCCAATGAAACATCAGTCATTTGTTTAAATGATCAAACAGTTCAAACAGATCTATTTGACCCATAGATGGGAATCAAACAGGTACTACCATCTAAGCCAGCATTGACCTAAGAGTAATGGCAATTAAGAGGTACTCCAAACAACCCAGAGCTCTAGAACTGGAGCCACACCATCATATACTTGCCTAGTTTGCTGGGGCTGTAGAATATACCGACTGCATCTCTGCAGAAGGATAAGACTCCCCCAATGAGTGTCCTGGATATGACACTAAACAATCAGTTGGTGAGGCTTCAGTAATGCCAGAGCATTGGGAAATGCAGAATACCCCTTTATTGCCATTGCTCCAATTGCACAAGCATGCAAACTCACCAACTCCATAGACATCTTATTGACTGCATCCATGCTAAGAAAAGATCCTCTCAGTAGTGCCATTCTTCCCATGGAAGCATGATCAGCACAAGAGACCTTGTGGTGTATATCAACTTCTCAGTGGTTACCCCATACTAGCTCCTATTCGCAGCAGGCCCAAGAAAAGAATGCTAATTACCGCCATCCATGCAACTCAAAGGAAACCAGCCATCCAATGCAATTACTTCCAGTCTGCACCATGCATACTAAGCTAAAGCCCTGAATGTATGGGATTTCAAGGTATTTTTGGTTGTTGTTATCTGACTTCATTTTGGGTTTTTCTATTCTTACCCCATGTTATCTTGCTGGTTTAACTTCTTGGATATGAAAGCGGCAAAGGAATTACATGAAAGAAGACAGGAAGAGAAGATAAGAGGCCAAGATATCTTTTATATTTTGCCTTTATTTCTAGGTTCAACAACCATTCAGTGGGTGAGGAAATTCTTCCTGAATACAAATGAAATGGCTGCATCTCCCAGTCAAGGTGTTAAAATCTGTTAGTCATTCTTGGGTATATATGTCCAAATTTGGTATTAAAAGCATCAGCAACTTGTTAGATGCTTTTGGGAGATATGTCTAAATCCAGTGTTTTCAGTTGTAGTTGTTAAGTCCATTATATGGTGTCTTAATTTTGATTCTGATGAGTTCAGTATTTGGTGTTTTTAATCATGGGTCGCTGGTAAAAGAGACAGCTGCTACTAGTGGAAAAGTTAGCCAGTGCATCATCTAAAGACAGATACATGGCACCTTCCACCAGTAGCAAGAAAGATTTAGGTGTTGTCACTCCACTGGTCACTGCTGAAAGATAACAGGCCTCTTTCTTATGCCAAGAGAGTTCCTTCTTTGCACATGTGTTGTCCCTTTTCCTGTCAGGGGCGTCTGGGAGTTTCTGCAGTTTTTGTATCTATTTTTAATTTAATTTTGTTTTATTTTCGTTTTACTTATCTTTATTAATTCCCACAAATGTCAAACTAGTTCTTCCTTTTGTTACTATCTAACCAGACAACAACAAGTATAACTGCAATACAAACAAGACTCTCAGTTGAGCGGACCTTTTTATTATCTGTATTACCTTATTTATTTCAGTCATGAACATACCTTTATTTGGTTTTAACCCTAGTTGTTATTCATTTCTTTACTCCTTATCAACCTCTGTCTATTTCCTTCTCTGCATTCAATTTAAGGTGAATTTGATGTTATAACACCCAGAACACTTATTTTTCTGAGGATGGGTCTTACTCCTCTACAAAGGATACAGTGTATTCTGTGTCCCAGAGACAGAGCTCTTCTTGAAACTTGACAATATATTCATTGGTTAATGCATTTGAATATTTCAAAAGCTTGAAATGAAAAATGAAACTTTTCTGAATTGAACAAAATATGACTTTTAGAAGATTTAAACAAATAAGCCTCATTTGTCATTTTAAAAATCTGTATGAACCCCTTCAAAATATTTTCTTTTATTCTTTCTACTCTGATAAACTACTAAAATCTAATTATCAGGTCTCTCTCTTAATTATATCATTAAATTAACTATGTATTTTTTTAAAATCAATCTTTAATTAATGAAGAGTTTTTAAAGAAGAAATAAACAAAAGTAGCCCACAAAATTAACAATGCTACAAGTTGTTTAAAACTGAACCAATGTCGGGTAAATTTGATTATTTTCTCACTTGTACTTTCTGAGGGTAAATGACCCAAAAAAGTTAACTGGAGAAATTTTGTGAGGCAAAGAAAAAAAAAACAAAAAACAGTCAATGAGATTTAGATATAATAATTTGTGCATTACATCTATCTATTAATTGGAGTTTATTTGTAACTTGTTTTCTATCAATGTATTTATCATCTGGTAATCTATCAAGATAGAAGAGACTGTGGGGTTTAAAAGGCTTTTTGAAGGTCAGGGGCTAAGGGCAAGGCTGTGTTGCCGTAAGATATCTGACTCCATATTTTGGTTATATTATTTTACCCCATGTTGACT
>OY757930.1:70961230-70966230 GCA_963585895.1 Sepioteuthis lessoniana | reverse complement strand
ACCTTGGAGAGCTACCAGACATTCCACCCAGAGTTAGAAATTTTGGATGATATTCAGACAAAAGAGGAAGGTAAGAGGGAGATCAGACCTTGGAGATGTCCCAGAAATTTAGCTCTGTGTGAAAAGATTGGCTGATGAGGGGTTAGGACGTACTTCCTCATACATACACCATAACCTGCAGAGGTCAGGTGTACTTGTAGTAATGCCATGAAAATTACTTACGACTATATTGGTTTAGATTTTTATCCATTTTAAAATAAACATTAATCTTGTATCTGCTAAGTACTTATGTAGCAATTAAATGAATAATTGACTGAATACTTTTAATGGCATATCAAACCATCTGGGGTTATTTTATGCTTGTGTACATTGCACATTTATATTCTTTTATGCAGTTATTACAATTTTTTTTGCACATGGTTATATGGTTTCAAGTATTCCTATCTAATACAAATAATTTGCAAATTGATCTATTTCTTCCAGAGATGGAACCCTAACAGGTATGACCTGAAGAGACCTGAGAGTAATGGCAACAAAGAGGTACTCCACACTCACCTCAGCTCCTCTAAAGCTTCTTCATCATCAGATAGAGAAGCTTAGTGTCATACCCAAGACATTGCTTTTTTTTGGAGTGGGGGGTCTTATTCCTCAGTAGAAGATAAAGTCAGTATATTTTGAGTCCTGCAGACAGGGCAGGTAACTAACTTCAGTACCTGTCTACATTTGGTAAGTGCTCAAGATTTAGATCACAGTTGGCTATAATGACAGTAAAAAGATTTTTAATACTAGTGAGTGACATTTAAGAGATTTATAAATCTATATATTTTTGCTTTTTGTTTGGATTGTCAGTCCAAAGTAATAATGTTAAGTAATTATCATAAAAAGTATCTGCTAATTTACCAATAAAATATATAACTGATTTTTTTAGAGATAAAAAGTAGAGATTGTATTATTATATTTACCTAACCCCTCCGCTCGGGCAGGATATGACACAAGGTCAATTTTTTTAAGCGGAGTTTAACAGGTTTGAATTCAGAGTTTTCCTTCTCCTAGACTAGTTGCCTCACCAAGGCAAAAAAGAACAAAGAAGAATGTATAAATTTTTTACTTTTTTAGGTTTTTCTACATTATCAACAAAGGGAGCATAAATCCAGAGGAAATGAATAAAAAAATTGCCAGAAAGATTCATGTGAAAAGTCAGTTCACATTATTCTTTAAATGGCTCAAGACAATGAAAATTGTCCTTGGTTGGACGGTGTTCAGTGGCATATCAACCCTTGCAGGTTATTTAGTGCCAAACATTTTATATACATGTGGTTTAAGTGAGTATCAATATTACTATATGGATGCACCCTATGGACACTGACAAAGCGCATAGAGAAAAAGCTTGACAGCAATTGCACAAGAATACTACAAGCTACATTGAACAAGTCCTGGAGGCAACTTCCCAGAAAACAATGGCTATACAGCCAACTACCACATATCTCAAAAACTATCCAAATTAGATGAACAAGACATGCGGACACTTTCGGAGAGGTAAGGATGAATTGATAAGTGATGTTCTCCTATTTACTCCTTCACATGGATGAGTAAATGTTGGACGACCAGTAAGAACTTATCTACAACAGCTCTGTACAGACACAGGATATAGCTTGGAAGACTTACCAGAAGCGATAGATAATAGAGACAAATAGCGAGAGAGGGTCAGGGAAATCTGTACTAGTGACATGATATGATAGATGTATATAATACACACACACAGGTTATAAGTGAATAGTTTGTTGGTAAATATTTGTATTTATAAATGAATTGTTAGAGTGCAAAACACAGACATATGTTTTGTAAATAGTCTTGTAGATATATCTTATAAGAAAATTAAACCTTGTTTTGATTATATAAAAAAAAATATACCATTATTAAAAATGACTGGAGACATACCCATAAGCACTCCAAAATCTGAATCTTTCAGATAATTTCTATATTAATTCAATCCATATCTATGTTCCCTTGTTCCTAAAGAAAAAAAACTTTTTAAAAAGTTCTTACATTCTTTGTTGTCAGTTCTTTTTAACCTAACACACACACACAATATATATATATATATATATATATATATATATATATTCTATGTAATAAGTATACTTAGAATAAAGTGCAGTATTGTGTAATATCACAAATGAACCTAATAATGATGATAATAATAACATGATTACAAAGTAACCATTGTACTTAGTAGAAAAATATCAAAAAGCGTGTTTTTTGGTGCCATTTGTGGGTCTTAAGTACAACAGGGTTTAAACAAGTGGGAAAAAAAAGGAAAATTCTACTACAATGGGCAAGATCCAAGTTCTTGGAAAGAACAAAAATGAAGAATTTCCTAGTGGTTTTGTCTAAGCATTTGCAGTGGTACCATTGTGTCAGAAAATAAAAGAATTTGGACAAAAAGAAAAAGACAAAATAAAAAAGAAAGTAGCATGAAATATTGCATTTTCGTTGCCTCTACTTTGGAAGGAAATGTAGGAAAGAAAGGAAATGAGAAAAATTCTTGCTGTTGGGAAATCCTGGTTTCAAAGGAAAGAGCAAATAATGGAAAAAATGGATTTGGTGTGTCTAGTCACGAGAATTAAGATGGCTGGAAGTGGATATGAAAGCAGGAAAGGTAGCAGGGTGAGGCTGAATTAAAGTGCAAAATTCCTCAAGTATTTTTTCTATGAGAGAGAGAGAGAGAGAGAGAGAGAGAGAGAGATAAAGAGAGAGAGAGACAGAGGAGGAGGAAAATCAGAGAAAAAACAAAGAGAAAATGAAAAGAGAAAAGGAAATAAAGAAAACCAGAGAATACAAGAAAGAAAGAAAGAAAGAAAGAAAGAAAGAAAGAAAGAAAGAAAGGAAAAGATATACTGAAAGAGGGAAAAGACAAGTAGATGGAAAAGAAAAAAATAGAAAAAGAAATGCTGAAAAGAGTAAAAGAGAAAAGAATTGGAAAAGAAGGAAGAAAATAAGAAAGAAAGAAAAACTAAGGAATACAAGAAAAAAAAAGCAAAAGAAAGTGAGAGGGAGAGAAACTACAGAAAAAAAGGAAGGAAGGAAAAAAAAAGGCAGGGAAAAGAAAAATGGGTAGGAAAAAGGGAGAAAGAAAACTAAACAAAAAGAAAAGAAGGAAAGAAAAAGATAAAAAAGAAAAGCTGAAGACATTGGGAAAATTAGAAAGAAAAAAGAGGAAGAGAAAGAAAAAACATAAAATGCTTAAATTGCAATTGGCTCTGTAGATAAACAAAATTTTCAAGTAGAAGATGACACTGAAAAGTTCTTGGTTCAACCAGGAAGGAAATGACTTGATTTTTTTTTTGAAAGGTTTCACCCCCCACCACCAAAAAAAAACAAAAAAACAACCAACCAACCAACAACAAAAAAGCATGAAGAAATGATGCACCAAGTGTGTGGAACTTCAAAATGAACATGTAGAATTGTGCATGGATTTTATGGCTCAAGGTCATTCTCTTCTTGGTTGAGCTAAGAACTTTTCAGCACATCCTTATAAAGTGTGTGTGTATGTCTGTATATAAAAAATTTTTTTCATTTATAGAAAAGAGACATGGTAGATGATCAACAGTTACTTTTTGTTTAATTCTACTTTTATTTAAACATTCAAAAGGTATTGAACCTATGCGGAGTGATATATTTTACAAGTAGAATGCAATTGCAAAATTACTCATATGATGCTATCTTGTACCAAGATGTTTGGTTGGTTTGATGGTATATCAATCTTTATTAGATTATTTAATGACAAAGTCGGCAGGAAACATGGTGTAACGGTTATCATATTTATCCTGCCCGAGTGGATGGATTGGTAAATATGATAACCATTACGCCATGTTTCCTGCTGACTTTGTCATTAAATAACCCCTCTGCTCAGGCAAGTTATGACACAAGGTCAATTTTTAAGCGGAGTTTAGCAGGTTTGAATTCAGAGTATTCGTTCTCCTAGACTACTTGCCTCATCAAGGCTGAAGAACCCAGTCTGTCCTACTATTTACCCATAGCTAGAGGGAGAATAATTGGATTCATACCTTTCCCAAGGGTTATAGTGCTATGTGAAATGCAATCAGTCTCGTCCAGGATTTGAACTCATGTCACCGTGTCCATTTCCTCCGACGATACCCATTACACCACGGGCACCTCCTAATGTAACGGTTATAGGCATTGGTTCCCTTAACTTCTAACTGACAATCATCTGGAGGTTGCAGGTTCAATCCTGACCGCAGGCGAGTAACAATACAGGAATACTTAACACTTGTACCCAGTTATGGTTAACAGAATCTGAGCAAGCGACCCCCATGGATTAAATAAAGGACATGGTTTGAAGGCCAGAGGACACATTGACGGAAACGTGAATATTACAATAAAGATGAGGAAAATTGTCTGAAAAACCTGAATGATAAAAATGAGTTTTACTTTCTTATTTATTTTCTGCCAGAAATTATTTTGTTTCAAGTAAGTAATGATAATCATTTGAAAATAATTAAAGTTTTAAGTAACAATAAAGTTTCACTGTTGCTGTAAATGATGATGAGTTTTGAGGAAGTGATAATCTTGGATTATGATAACCATAACACGGCAGATGCAGAAAAATTCTCAAGCCAACCAAGAAGAGAATTACTTTTTTTCTTTTAAGAGTTGGGTGGAGTTAAAAAAACTTGAGAAATGACAGGCAAAAATGGGATGAACTGTAGGAACTTTACCCTTGATCCAGACCTTATAATGCTGAGTAGTATGACGCAGCCTGGGATTGAACTCTGGTCTCCATTTTAGGGTGTAAGCAATCTTCTTGTAGCCTTGGCCATCTTCATGTAGTGCAACAATATGTCTTTTAAGATCCTCAAAGAGTTCTTTGCCATGTGGTGCCATGTTGGAACTTTCAGCAACCAGTATGAGAGAGTGTGAGAGCTGCACTACAAATATGAACCCACCTGCTCCCTATGCAGACATGGGCCTAGTAACAC
>OY757930.1:70873035-70961030 GCA_963585895.1 Sepioteuthis lessoniana | reverse complement strand
TATAGGAATGTATTTATATATATATAGGAATGTATTGATATATATATATATATATATATATATATATATATATAGGAATGTATTGATATATATATATATATATATATATATATATATATATATATATATAGAGAGAGAGAGAGAGAGAGAGAGAGAGAGAGAGAGAGAGAACATCAGTGGATAGATATGAACACACTCTGACTGATAGAAAGATTGATATAGATAGAGTGCTGTATATATAAATTAAAAACTATGTGTGATATTAGAATTTTATTCATAAATTGGGAGAAAGAGATAGGAAAACATAGATATGGATTGATAGACTGAAAGATAATAAACTGAAAGGTAAACATAGGAAAAGAATCCGAACAATCACTATAAAAATTGATCAACTATCCAACTTAATTTTTAACTTTAAAAAGCTTTTTTGATACAAGTTTCAAGCAATTCTATATCATATCAAAAGATCAACTTAAACATGATATTCTACATAATAAAGTTAATCTCTCACATGAATTAATAAACTGAAAATTGTGTATCAGTGTTTTGAAAACAGAAACATCCAAGCATGTATTTTATTTGCAACACGACTAAAAAACTCTAAAGACAAAAAAAAAACAGAGAAAAATATAATGACAGCAAAAAATAAAATAAAGATATTATTTAAAAAACCAACTAAAATGTTACTTGATAAGAAAAACTTCACAAACATAGTTTTATTTGTTTAGAGAAGCAGATAGGATAATAGAAATCTGATTTAACATATGTGAACTGTTAAGTATTTTTTTTATGGTGCATGTTATGTCTTCAGTTGTAATTCACAGGAGAATGATTTTCAATATATAGTTTATCTTTTAACAGCCAGAAAAAACTGAAACGTAATATATAAATTGAGAAACAAAATAACTCTTGAGTGAAATCTTAGATTATTAGTTGTAAATGAATGAAGATTCTTGCACTTTTATTTAATGCAAAAAAATGAAATGAAAAAAAAAATAGTATTGCAAAAAGCCACTTGTTCACAAATTTGTTCTTATTCCCCATTCCCCATTTATTCATTCATTTTTTTACACATTTGCCAAATCATGAGTCACAGCCAATCTTTGAAGAGAAAGAAAAGAAATGAGAAAGTTTAGGAGAATGGCAGGAGTGAGCAATCTTGGTGCATTAACAAAAAATAATTTTTGTTATTATTTAAAAATAAAAATTTTCAAAAATTTCACTGAAGATCCAGGATACAAAAGACTTTTTTTGTTCATCATAAATTTCTTTATGAAATAGTTTTTGTATTGCTCTGTACTTTGCAAATCTGTGATTTGGAGTTTGAGAAAAATAGGGGAGATCAAAAACAGTATGTCTAAGGGTCAATTAGGATATGTTAAAGAGTGAAAGAAAAACACTTACACAGAGAAAATAAAGAAGAAAGATAAAAAGTGGAAAATGAATGATAATTATTGAAAAGCAATAGAAAAAGTATAGTTAGAAATAGGCAAAAGAAAAAACAGGAAAGAAGTCAATGAAAAAAAAAAAAAATGATGACAAGAAGAAAAACAATATGTATGGAAAAAAGATAGTTATATTAAAGACTAGATAAGAAAGAAGTTGACAACAAAAAAGGAAAGATGATCCATTGAATGAGAATATGAAAGAAGAAATATCATCGAGAAAGCAGGAAAGTGAAAGATTGAAAAGAAAAGAAAAAAGGAAAGTTGAGAGAGAGAGAGAGAGAGAGAGAGAGAGAGAGAGAGAGAGAGAGAGAAAATCAAGAAAAAAAAAAGAGGTGAAGAAAAGGAAGAAAAATAATATCAAAGAAAAGTGAAAAAGCAAAGAAAAAAAATTAGAAGAAACGTAATAAAAGAAAAGAAAAACAAAAGAGTAAAAGGAAAATAGAATGAAAAGAAAGGAAAAATTCAGCTGTCTGAATAGGTGATGTGGCCAAGTGTAAAAAGAATTATAGATTGTTGCCTCCTAAAATAAAGAACATACACTCAATAACATGAAAATATCATCACTTGCACTTTTCATGTGAAAGTGAAAGTAATGTTAAAAGTGAAAGTAACCCAGAGCTGTCGACAACCACAACAAGGAGAAAAATGTTTTAAAAAATAGCAAGAAAAAAAAGTGATATAATGTAGCAATATTTCTTTTAGGCAGGAAGAAGAAAGGAAGTTGAAAGGGGATGAGGGAAGGAAGAAGAGAAATCATTTAGAAAATCAAAACATATCTTTTACAAACCACACAAAAAAGAAAAAAAACAAATGTTACTGAAATTTTAAAAACTTTTCCTAATTAAAAAAAAATAAAAGAAAAGAAAAAGAAAGAAAGAAAAAATGTGCTGATGACTTCCAAGATATTTTAAAAAATTTATTTCTTCACTGAAAAAGGTCGATACAAAAGGTGTTGTGTATAAACTGTAATACCTGCAATGGATTTTATTTAATACAAAAAAATATGATTTTATTGATAAAATAACTGACTTCAAAATGCTAATCATCGAGTGACATGCAATTAATTCAAGTGACATGATATTTATTTTTAGATTACCTTAATACACTAGATGGGAAAGAGAATGTAGGGATAGGAAGATCATCATCTTCATCATCATACTGATAGCCCAGATTCCCTTGCCATCCATCTCTATTGGCCATCATTCTTGGTAAATCCTCTAAACAACATCCAGTGGCCACACTGAGCTGATGAATGTATAATTTTACTGGTCAGCCAACACTGATTTGTTCATGTGTAGGAGCTCATAGAGGAATGTTGCTTATGAGTTTATCTTTTGTGCCCAGCATATCTTGCTCATTTAACTTGGTTAGTTTGAAAGATGGAAGATAAGTGGCTTGAAGATAATATTATGCAAATTTTCAAAGTGTAAAGAACCTCTCTAGCTCAAAAAGAAATATAAATAAATAAAAGTAAAGTTGGCAAGCTTAATCAAGGGTGACCTGAAGGCTCCCTTTTCAAGAGTTACTACACTTTACCCTTGATCCTTTCCTTATAGCGCTGAGTGTTAAGCAAGGCGGCATCAAGTACCATTTTTTGAGTCTTTGGTAAGACTTGACCTGGTATTGAACCTCGGTCTTCCAGACCTTGACAAACACTCTACTCATTAGGCCAATGGCCCAAGAAAAGCATGAATAGATTCAATTCTTATGTATAATGCTATCTCCACATTGTTATACATAAAGGTTAGAAATATTCTATTTCAATTTGCTCAATACAACTTATTAAAAGTATTTAAGGAGATAATCTAAACTTGAATCAAGATGGAAAAAGACCTGTGTTTCTATTAGATAAACAGTATCTACCAGTTATATATTTTACTGCGTGGGAAGTCATAAGAAACAGATAAATAAGAGATTCTTACAAATATGAATACCACTACAATAGCTAAAACTAGAAGGATATGTAAAAAAAAACTGGCAAAAGTTTGAGGAATTTAAACAGCATAAATTAATTGTAATACAGTTTTATGCCATTACATTTTAGAAACAATAACCATCATAAGCCAATACACTGGTTAATTCTTTGAAAGAAATGATGGAAACTAAGTCTGAGGGTAAATAATTTTTATAAAATTAAGTGGTTGTAAAGTAACTATTCATATCTTATTATAATAATCATTTGTTGACACAGTTATATTTTTAAGTATTTCAAGCAACTATATAGTTTTAACTAACTAACTAACAAATAATAATAATAATAATTCTTAGTAAACAAAAATAGCTTAAGTAATTATTATCATTGCTAATGATTTACATACAGCTATATAGTTTCAAGTACTCATATCTAAGATTAATAATTTGTACACAATTACATGTTTTCAAGTATTCCTATCTCAAAGTAAATTATTAGTATTAGATAGGAATACTTGAAATAATAAAACTGAGTGAAAATTATTTACATTAGATAGGAATAGTTACTTAGTGGGCAAACAATTATTCTCAACAAATAGAAGAGTATTTTTTAAAAATGCAATGGAACATTGAAAGTATAAGTACAATTACAATAAAACATTTTTGAATAAACCAATAATTTTTAAAGGTCAAATCCCCAAGAGATTTGGATAGCAACTTTGTAAGATTTTTCATAACATTTCATGACCAACTCACTATATCTTGGTTTAACATTAAAGGTATTTCAAGAAATCATTTGACTTAGATGCTTTTAAAATATGAACTTCAGTTAAAGATATTCAAGACAAAATGTTTATTTTCATACAATAAACAAAACCAGCTGAGAAGGTTTTTAGATTTACATGATGATCAACTGTCAGTACAAATCCCAGGTCAGTGATACTGCTTCACTGACCCATTTGACTGATGTACTTTTAAAATGAAGATTTTGTTAAGACATTGAGAAAATGAATGCTCAAATCATGACTTGTGAAAGAGAGTGATAAAAAGAAAAGGAGGATGAAATGTAATTGGTGTGAGGTAAGAATTGTAAAATCAAATAACTATTTTCGAGTTTTAGGTGGAAAAATTTTAATCAAATTTATTCCTTGCAAAGAAAAGTGAACAAAAAGCAAAAAAATGGAGTGAAAAGCTTTTGTAGACACAATCAACAAGAACTAACTTCAATGGCAGACAACAAGAGACCATTATGCACTTGCATATGTTATCATTTATTTCTTTTGTTTTATGTTCGGTACAGAAATTTGAAAGAAGAGTGCCGGGTGGGAGTACACCATACATTTGGAAGAAATACTCAATGGGTGTTTATGTAAATGGAGGAAAAAAAACCCAAAACAAACAAAAAACAATATCATTAAAGTCCAAAATCAGATGAGTGCTACAAGTTGACAGAACACATCTACAACTCATGCCTCAAGCCATAACCATTACAAAAGAAACAGAACAAGATTGAATAAAACATTCATGACAAGATGGAAGTTACATTAAGTGGCAGACATCTTGGATTTTTATCCAATGCGAATAATGCAAACTTTAGTTTATTCTTTAAATAATGCTGTGCAAACAACAAGAAAAAACAGGATTTCTCTATTCTTTTTCTATGAGTTCAGATAAAAAAATAATCCTATTATCTATCCAGACAACTTTTTTCTTCATTATTTCTAGTGTATGTCTTGATAAACACTAACTCACAAGCTAAGTGCTATGGTTTATCATATAAGCATAACAGTTTTCAAAACCACTTGTCCAAAGACAGAAATCTAAACTTATCTAGGTCATTTATACGCCATTATTAACAGTGGCCAGTTTTTCAAATTGGTATCCAAATATCATATCCACAATCCAATGTCATTAAACTTAAGGGAGAAGTGTAAAATAGAAACATAGATCTTATATAATATTTTCAAATCTTTGTAATTGAATATTAACTCAAAACTTTTGCATTTTATCAAGCATCTAGTCATCTTGAAACAACTATGTCATCAGCTTAGCAGGAGAGGATATCTTGTACATTTATCCAAAAATACAAAAAATTTTTTTAAAGCAACCATCATTTCCTCAAAGAAGATTGCAAAAACATCAAAATTCTCTTCAAGAATGATACAATTTCCCATTCAATTTGAAAATTTATAATTCTCGTACTCACCCCAATCATTAAAATTTTTTGAAAAAGATAACTCTTAAATAGTTATTATTGAGTACTTCTCCTTATTCATTTATTTACAATTAACTATAACATGACTTCAACAAAGGGAATGTGACTTGAAGGAGTTTAATGGCTGTTAAAGGCGGGTTTTAAGCAAATAAACATAAGTAGTGTATTTTCTATTTTCCTTTTTTTTTCTGTTACTGAACTAGTTTATTCAGGATATTAGATACATCAGAAGAGAGAGAGAGAGAGAGAATGAGAGTGATGATGATGATGATGATGATGATGAAGAAAAAGAAATAAAGCCTTCTTGTTACAATTTGACCAAGCATTTCCAGCTGTGTAGATTGTCATGCCTTGAGCAGTAGAGAAGCACAAAAAGAGGACAAATCCTTTGGGGTCAAATTTATATCTTTCATTGCACTTCTGGCAGAAGTGACATAAGCCTTAACATGTCAATCTTTGGACAAGTCACATGACTGAATTGACTATAATATTCATTACAGAATATTTATTGTTGCTTTACGCATTCAAGAAAGGACTTCGTACTAAAATTTGGCTTCCATTAGCCTGTGACACTCTAAGCTCTTCTCCAGCCTTAGTGGCACGTATTTAGGTGCAACAATGCATATAGTTGTGAGTATATCTGTATGAGTGTGTAGTCATATAGGTATACTGTATATGTATGTATGTATGTACGTAGGTGTGAGTATCTATATGAATATATATAAGCATAGATATAGCACATATGTATGTGCATGTATATGTAAGTGTGAGTATATTTATATAAGTGTGTATGCATATAAGCATAGCATAAACATATAGATACGCATGTTGATACAAGAGTATCTGTATAAAAGTGTTCGCATATAAGCATAGTATATATATATATATATATATAGTGTGTCTGAGTACATATAAGGACAGGTATATAACACAAGGTCCATTTAATGTACTGAGTTATTTACTAAGCTATGATTAGTTGTGGCACAAGACAGGATATATAGGGGACTTGGTGAGACTTGAACTCAGAAGTAATAGTCTGACAGTCTAACTTACAAACCATTACACCATGTGAAGTGCTCAAATAAAAGATATGAAGTACTAAATTTAAACTTATCAATATATTTCAGTAAATAATCAACCTTTTAAAACCCTCACACATCCAGAAAAAATATTTTTGATCAAATCAAAAAATAGTTCCACCTGTCCAATAATAGTTGTCACACTTTGTCAACAAAATTTATATGTAAATCTTATGGGACAGTGTTAGTAGGTCACTGAAATTTCTTAGATTTTGTCTCAATTTCTAAAATGAGGGTTTGATTTGCTTTCTTTGTTAAATGGCATATCAACCTTTGGTGGGTTGTTTGGGTTTTATGGCATATCAACCTTTATAGGTTATTTAATGCCAAATCCATTTTTATACAAATAATCAGTTTTATTTCAAACAATTCAGTTTAGCATGAGTACACAGTTTAATTGTCAAAAACATTTCTATTTCAAGCTATTCAGTTTAGTCAAACAGTTCTAATTCAAAAAATTCAGTTTAGCCTAAGTACAGTTTCAATGTCAAAAACAGTTCTATATCAAACAATTCTGTTTAAATATCAAATCGGTTCCATTTCAAGCAATTCAGTTTAGCATAAGCATGCAGATCAGTTCCATTCAACCCACAGATAGGGCCCTATCAGGTGCTCCCAATCCAAGCCAGAGTCAACCTGGGAGTGATGGCAACAAAGGGGTGCTCCACATTCCCCAAGCATCAACTTTTGTGGGTTATTTAATGCCAAAGCCATTCTTGTAGAAGAATTTAACCCATAGGTGGGGAGATAAGGGAGTTTTTATTACTATTATATATTGAAAAATTTGGACCTTTTATCTCAATGTTTTGAACATTGTATACTCTTGCCTCCTTTCTGACTGAAGTTTTTATCGGGGAGCATTATGATAATATATATTGGTTCATTTAGACCAATTTCCTTTTTTTTGTTGTTTTTATTACAAATGCTAGCTCTGCTAAGGGCACAGCAGCTGAAAGATATAGAAACTGATCCAAATAAATGTATAATATTTCACAAAATATATCAACATTTTTAGTTTTAAAAGTCAACAACTGACACAGTTTCAAACTCTTTAAGAGATGTGAAGGGAGAGACAAAGGCGTTATTGAGGAGCAAATTAAGGCAAAGCAGAAAGAATAAGCAAAGCATTCTGATTTGGGTCTCATCATGATGTAATTAACCAGAGTGGCAGTGGCAAGCAGAGAGGGAAGGGGAAAAATTTCTTTAAATCTAGGTCTGTTACCCCCTGTGTGTACAATGATATAAAATCTTCATCTAATAAGCATAAGAGAGACAGGTTTTGACAGTCAGAAAATCATTAAGTTCTATTAATTTTGACTTCAGGAAACCATTTTGTGTGGAGAAGTACTTTTGGCACAAAATAGAAATGACTTGTGAGGGTAGGTAGGGACAAATTTTGATGATGCAATGTGTTTAGATAATTAATTTTTCCACTTGTTTGGCTCTTGATTGACACTTCCTGGTTACACTTGATGCTAGAAATATAATTCTTGCCCACATTAACTCCTGAAAACAGTTTCATGCTTCACTACACATGAACACATTCAATATATGGATATATATATATATTTAAAATCCAGGACCTGTTGACTAACACACACACACACACACACACACACACACACATATATATATATATATATATAAACATATTTCTGTGTATCACTGCATGTGGGAGTCAATGTATTCCACCATATGTCAGTTATTACAAACATATTACAGTGAAGACAAGGAATGAGGGCAAAGTAGGTCCTCTTGGGAGTTGGTGTTATACAATAATATTTATTTAAACCTTCTGCAATGCACTTGTTGAACAGAAACCTTCATTTAAAACCTGTCCTTTCTTTCTTTGCCATTACAAAAGTACCATTTATATCCAGTAACAAGTCATATTAATTAATAACCACAGAATCATCATTTGTTACTTGCAACTATTTGAATCTGCCTCAACTGAATTTCTTTTACAACAGATTTTGCCTGAAATAACTTTTTATTATTTTTTTATTTTTAAAATAGATTGGCTTCTTCAATGTCTTAGAAAATCATGGACAATTTTTACATGCCTTTCAACAACCTATATGTATCCTTGTCACAAGAGGAATTAGATAAAAGGTATGAATCCAATTATTCTCCCTCCAGCTATGGGTAAATAGTAGAGCAGACTGGGTTCTTCAGCCCTGTTGAGACAACTAGTCTAGGAGAAGGAAAACTCTGAATTCAAACCTGTTAAACTCTGCTTAGAAATTTACCTTATGTCATATCTTGCCTGAGCGGAGGGTTTGGTAAATATGATAAAAATGAAAATAAATGAAAATTAATAAAGCACTCCTTGGTCATCATTTCCAACAGTATTTGTAAAGTTGCTGCCTATATATATATATATACACATATATATATATACATACATACGTATATGTATGTAAAATTTTTTTTTTCTTTTTTTGTTGGTCCAAAGAGAGAAAAAAGTGAATATTTCAAAATGAATTGGTCCACAAAGAGATTTATACTTTTTAAAGTATCATTTATTTCATTCTTACGTATGTGTATGTTTCCAGCTTGTTACTTTTGTCAAAGAACATTTAGTAATTTACTAGGATTTTTGCTTGGACGTGTGTATATATATATATAAAATTCTAGGCAGGACTTTGAAAAGCAGTTCATATAGAAACCTGAGGGTGAATAAAATTTTGATAGGGTAAATAAAAGCATAGGGGTCCAGAGGGGGTGAATTTACAAGTTTGTTTTTGTAAATCCCTTTATAATAGAACAAAAATTGCTAGAACAAGCAGACTAATTGCCAGATATTATACACCTAGCAAAATGCCTGATTGGTTGTGATATCCTTAAGTATTATCCCATACAGGCATAAATAACCTTGTTAATTGATAGCAGAAATGCAGAAATGTTGCGGTATCATATTTTGATTGATAAAAACAATTTAAATTCATTAATACAGGAAAAATAGTTTACTCTAAAATCGGACTTTATTTTCCAAACAACCTAATATTATATTGTACTGAATTAGACTGAATTATTAGTATTATTTTCTCAACACCCTTTCTCACACAGTAGATCCAAACTTTTTAGGCAATGTGGAGTAAAACTACTTCTGGGGCCCCACCAGAATTAGGAGTCTTGAAAATTAAGCTTCGTTATTTTCATAGGCACCAACTATACAGCCACCTGCCTCTCATCATGAAAACTATCCAAGCTAGATGAACAAGACATGCAGGACACTGCTGGAGAAACAGGGATGTGCTCATAAGTGATGTACTCCTATGGACCCCCACATATGGCCGGGCAAAAGCAGGACGACCAGCTTGAACATACATTCAGCAGCTATGTGAGGATACAGGATGTAGCTCTGAAGACCTGCCAGAGGCGATGAACGATAGGGAGAAGTGGCGAGAGAGGGTCAGGGATATCCGTGCTAGCGCCACGACATGATGATGATGATGATTTTCATAGGATATCTATCCCTGTGTTTTTGTTTCTTCAATTAAAACATTTTATTTTATTAAAAGTATTTTTCTTATCTTTTTAATGAATTTTAGTAGAAAAGTTATGGTGTGCATAATATGATATGAAACATGATAATCAATGACTGCTTTCTATTAAATAAAAGGGAAATATTGATTTCTAATCTAAAACAATTGTAACTTCAATAGATCAGATTTAAGATAAGAAAATCAAGAATTACCATAGTAACGAAAAAAAAGTAGGAAAGGTCAAGAGTATAAGCTGTCTGACTTGGTAACTGAGAGATTAGTCATAAAAGAGACCATTAATGATCAAGTTTCATTCCAAAGTAGACTGACTTCTTCAGGGATTAACTCCTTTTTCAATTTATCATGAATATGTAGATGATGAAGAGAACCAAGAGTGGGCTATAGTGGACATCAAAAATTGTGTCCCAGACTTTATTGATCATCTCCGGAAGTCAATATCCTTCTTCTTATTGTCAAATAATTGCTTCCCATTAGAGAAAACATGGTGCCTCACTTTTAATGTAAAATGGCTCAACACTGATATCTTGGTCTGTGTCTGGTCTGTCAGTATTGATATGTTTTTCTTACCAGGGAAAGAGAGAGAGAGAGAGAGAGAGAGTTGAATTAAAAGTCAGAATAACAGATATAAACAGCCAATCAACACTCCAGGGTGACACAGGGGTCAGTACACTCATTCTGACATCACCTGTCCTGGAGATCATTTTACACATTAAAAAGACATTAGAAACATGCTTTTATGCATACTAGCAGATTGTCTTTTGTAGTCTTTTGAAACATTTGCATGTAAACATAACATAAGGTAAATAACTTTTATTAACAATAAAAAAAAAAAGAAAAGATGCCTTAATTAGAGTTCAATCCAAATTTAAGATTATTTTACTATTAAATTGCTGTAGTTATCATCTTTCCTTTTTCAGATTTAGTTGGTTGGTTTCTTTGTTTAATAGCATATCAACCTTCATGGGTTATTTAATGCCAAAGTTATCCTTGTAGAAGAACAGTAGTGGTGCTATAGTGAGGGAATATTGGGGGATTCATGCCTTTACCAAGGACATTAGTTAAAAAATAAACATTATAGCATGACTAGTGTTTGAACTTACTAACTAGGAAAGTTAACCACTACACCATGGGGACTCTCCTTCTTTTTCAGATTTGACCCTCAACTGAATTTTTGGTGCAGTAAGAACAATAGGAAAATAGTTGTTTTACTCCATCTTATTGTTTTATCAGAACACTCCATTTCAATAAACCTTTCATTATTACTCTTATTTTATTGCTAGTTTTACTCCATCTTATTATTGTTGTTTTTTATCACAATACTCTGGATCAATACTCTTCATTATTTCTATTATATTATTACTAGTCTTACTCCATTGTATTAATGTTGCTTTTTAACAAAGTCAGTAATCTCTTTAATCCCTAGAATAAACAGCATGAAGATCAGAAATGAAGAAGTAGTCTCTGAAGACTAATCAATTACTAAAATACTTCAAGTTCAATTCATCTTCATAGAATCCAAATTATATGCTAGCAACAATGTCTGGAAACTTCTGACTTGTAAATTACCATAAAATCATTTAAACTATTTTTGACAGATGACCATCTGTGGATGCTGTCAGCCAACATCTAAGAGTAGCTCAATAAACTCTCAAAGATCAATGATGAGTCTAGACTGTAAATTTTCTCATCTTTGTGTAACAATCAAATTACAAGCTGAAATAAGTTAATTAATAGATCAATTAGGTTTACAGTAGAATGGTTATTAAAATTTCCTTCAGGTAGAGATAGGTGGAGTTCGACTGAAAACAGAAGATGTGGTCTCATCATTACTGAAAGGGGAAAAAATACTAGGAGTGTGAAATAAGGGAGTAATGAGGGCTGTTTGATTGTTTGTAAATGAGTAAGACTCGAATATAAGAAGAACGGTTGGTTGATGTTTAATGGCACATCAACCCTAGTGGGTTATTTAATGCTATATATATAAACATGAGTTGTAAGCAAATAGTTTATAGGTTATTTTATATTTAAATGAGTTATTGGACCCCATTTGTTTGCACACAGTTAAATGACTTCAAGTATTCCAATCTAACACCATCAGCTATTTGATATTATTCTTTTTTTGCACAATATTAAATGGTTTCAAATATTGCTATTTAAGATTAATAATTCTATTTAACAAGTATTCCTATCTAATACAAATAATTTGTACACAGCTATATGGTTTCAAATAACTAATAATAATCTTGAGTAAATGATTGAACAATTCTATTTCACCCATAGGTAGGACCCTAACAGATACTACCAATCAACATCAGAGTAGACGAGTGAGTAATGACAATGAGGGGGGTACTCCACATTCCACAAAGCTCCTAGATGCAGTTTAGGACATTAGTTGGGCGGGGGTACTCCACTGCAGGAGTGCAGTCAATATATTCTTTAGCCCCAACTGACAGGATGGAGTGTAAGTGATCAGTAGAAGTCTGAATCAAAATAAGTTAAATTTTGAGGCAGTTGGTGAAGAGGAAGTCTGTTGTAAAATATAGTGACCTTTAAATTTATGATGAGAATATGTATTTACTCAACCCCTCTGAATTAAGGTCAATTCTTAAACTGAGTACTGCTGGTTTGAATTCAGAATTTTCCTTCTCCTAGATTGGCTGTCTTACTAAGAACCCAGTTTGCCTTACTATTTACCCATACCTGGGAGGAGAACAGATAGATTCATGCCTTTCCTAGGGGCATTAGCATGGAGTGAAATGCAAACAGTCTCATTCAAGATTTGAACTTGAACCACAGATTGCATTTCCTACATTGATAAACATTATGCTAAGTGTATGAAAATAATCCAAATAAATAGATAATTGTATATAAACAGGAAGCCTATATATATATATATATATATATATATATATATATATATTTATATATATGTCTGTATTTCTGAGATGAGATATTATGCACATTATTTACCTTTTTCGGACTATTGTCCTCATCTTTGTCGACATGTTTATCACAATATTTCAGCCATTGTATGCTCCGGCCTTCTTCAGGTGGTTGGAATGTTGAACTTAACCCTTTATTTCGCTTACCGGGGTAGACTGTTCTAGTTCCACGAGCCATGTTTAATGGATGTCAGTTATTAGTTATCTCCTGTTAATTTCCCCTCTGAAAGTTCTCCACTGCCTTCACCGGGTATTGAACTCACACTCTTTTTGTATGTTACAGGATCTAACCAATGCCTTTATCCACTGTGTCCTTGAGGACATCTGTGTATGAATTTCTGGGTATTATAAACCTAATGTCTTCAGCAACTATTTTTTGCCAATATTGCAATTTTGCTGTTATCATTGCATGTGTTTTTTGGTTTTGTTTTTTTTTTATCAGAGCTCATATATATATATATATATATATATATATATATATGCTGAGTTTAGTCAAAATAAACAAAACAAAAACACTTTTTTGATTTTAACTAACAAATATTGTTTTCAGTAAGATAATATATCTATATAAGCAAATGGAGGAAAACCAAACAAATGTATTGAGTACTAAGAGCATTAATGTGAAGTGAAACACAAACAACCTCATCCAAGATTTGGACTTGGTTCATTCAGTCCATTTCCTATGATGATTTTCACTAATCTCAAGTAAAGAGAATGCACTGCTTTGTGTGTCTTTCATTTAAGTGGCCATTTGTAATATGATTCATGTGCATGCATATGTTTGAGTCCTTATGTTACTAACACTTATAAATATGCATGGATCATCATGTATATAAGAACCTATTCAAACCAATACATCTGGGTTCGTTGATGACAGTTGGGAAAGAACTTGAATGAGATAACAACTTTATCAGTGAGAAGGAAGGAAAACTAGTACCGTTTTAGAAGTGGAGTTTTGACAACAGTTAGAAAGAACTGATTTGCAACAAAAAAAAAAGGAAACAGTATTTCTTGTTACATTTAACAATAATCATTATGTCACTAGCACCTCTCCTTTGAAAATAAGTATCAGGAACCCCAATTTTTATTTGGGCCTGAATACTGACTGCTAGCACATGTTGCTTAGCTAAAAAAGATTCTTCTTTTTTCTTTTTGGTTTTTAATATTGAAACTAAAGCCATTATGTAATATACAAAGATAGGAAAGTAGAATCATTCATTGTTCATGAGAAATTCATAAAGATTTAAATGTAAGGTATAGTGAAATTAAGAGAATAATCTTTACGTTGATGATGATTTAAAAAAATTTATAATCATATTTACCTAACCCCTCCGCCCGGGCAGGATGCGACACAAGGTCAATTTTTAAGTAGAGTTTAACAGGTTTGAATTCAGAGTTTTCCTTCTCCTAGACTAGTTGCCTCACCAAGGCTGAAGAACCGAGAACTATTTACCCATAGCTGGAGGGAGAATAATTAAGTTTGAGTTTGAGTTTTGTTTAACGGCATATCAACCCCTGTGGGTCATTTAATGCCAAAAAGGGGAGAATAATTGGATTCATACCTTTCCCAAGGGTATTAGTGCTATGTGATATGCAATCAGTACCGCCCAGGATTTGAACTTGTGTCGCCGTGTCCATTTCCTACGGCAATAACCATTACACCACAGGCACCTCCAAAAAAATTGTAATAATGCATCAATAATGATGGCATTGATAATGCAAATATTCATGCAGTAAGATTACATTTTGGTTTCTTTTTTTTAAAAGCATATCAAACTTTATGGGTTATTCCATGGAAAGCATCAGACTTGCTCAGTCAAAACAAGAAAATTCTTCGGCATTGAATCAGAAGCTTCATAAATTGGTAACTGCCCAAAAATAAGTAACTATGTTTGATGATCTGGAAAAAAAAAATTTAGCTGCCACCCAGAAGTATGTTACTGAACAGACGAATATGGAACTTTCTCATACTACTGAGAACTACAACATCTATTATTATTTAATGCCAAAGTCATACTTCTAGAAGGACAGTAGTGGTACTATTTAACCCATAGTTAGCGGGGTGGGTGGGATAAAGGAGTTAATACCTTTCCCAAGGGTATTAGTCAGAAACTGAATGTGACAGTGCAACTGAAGTCTAAACTCACTTTCTGTGATGTCACATTCCAGTATGTTAAACATTATGGGACTCACACAGTCGGATTAGGATTAGGTTGAATATATATATATATATATATATATATATATATATATATATATATATATATATATATATATATATATATATATATATATATATATAGGAGGTGCCCATGGTGTAATGGTTATCATCGGAGGATATGGACATGGAGACATGAGTTCAAATCCTGGACCAGACTGATTGCATTTCACATAGCACTAATACCCTTGGGAAAGGTATGAATCCAAATATTCTCCCTCCAGCTATGGGTAAATAGTAGGGCAGACTAGGTTCTTCAGCCTTGGTGAGGCAACTAGTCTAGGAGAAGGAAAACTCTGAATTCAAACCTGTTAAACTCCGCTTAAAAAAAAATTTGACCTTGTGTCATATCCTGCCCGAGCAGAGGGGTTGGTAAATATGATATATATATTATACAGTTAAATGGAACATTGGTTACACAGAACAACTGCTTAGTAGGACCAATATTAATAAACTGTAAGCAAATATTAATATCAGAGAGGCTGCTGAAACAGTTTTAAAAATCATATTCTTTGATCTTATCGTTCCTGTGTAAATGACACACATTTGTCTTGTTCTGTCAGTTGTCATGACAACAATTATTTGTTTGTTTTCCCCATACCATCTCTATGGCTCAATTAATCTGTATATGGACACATACTCGCACAAATATGCATGCATACAATGCAATGAGCCAATAACCTTAGCATAATTATAATTTGAAATCCTTGTTTTTGACCTCAACTTAAAAACTACAAACTGATGCCAGTAGCTGAAATTATTGTATGTTTTTTGCAACTGTCAAACCCATATGATCTGAGACACTAGGCTGGTTCTTTATACCAATAAACAAAAATTAACAGATAAAGACATTTGAAACTAAGTTCATGTTCTGTAAATGTTCCATGCCCTTAAGAAGCATTGAGCTGAAGCCACACCACATGAGGAATAGTGCTGTGGTTTTGTGTCAAATAGCTTGTTTTTTTTTGCAACGGAATGTGATGAGAATTTACAGTAAGCAGATTCTTATAAACTATACAAAGATTGGTGAGTTTGTATTGACGCAAGCAGTGTGTGATACCAGGTTACTTTTTAAGTAGAGTACTCCTGGTTTTAAATTCAGGGTTTTTCTTTCTCCTAGACTGGTTGCTTTACCAAGGCTAGAGCTGAGTCTGCCCTATTATTTACTCAGAGCTGGAGAGAAGAGAGATATTCATGCCTTTCCGAAAGGCATTAGTGAGAAAGTGAAACGCAAACAGCATTATTCAAGATTTGAATTTGGCTCATTGAATCCATTTCCTTTGATGATAACAGTTATACCACAAACAGTTCAAGTCCTTGTGTAAATACGAGATTGAGTCACAAATAATGCAATATTTTGGTAGCACGAGACACAATTTGGCAGCTCCAGATGCTTTTGTCAAGGTCGTAAAGATGACAAACCACATTGGACTATGAGATGCCGAGCTCACCTGATAATCTAAGAGTGCTACTTACAAGATTTGTGTCTATGGCTCGGAGGATGTCTTTGGAATTCACAATTTTAGATCTACCAGTCCTTGCCAGATTGTTGAGGTTCTTGCAACCTAAGCAAAATTTCTTGAACCATCTGGTTACTCTACTGTGATCAATTGTTTATTCACCTTTTAGCACAACAAATATTTTTGATTGCATTATGACTCAGTTCAAAATCATAAAGTATAAGTTTTGAAATTATAATGTAATGTAAGTAAAGTTGGCGACCTTAGTCGAGAGTGACCCGAAGGCTCCATTTTTCAATAGCTATCACACTGAAGTGTAGGGGAGGGTGCTACTCCATTCCTTGGATTGCTCCATTTTACCCTTGATCCTTACCTTATAATACTGAGTATTAAGCAAGACAACATAAAGTACCATTTTTTGAGTCTTTGGTATGACTTGACCTGAGATTGAATCCCGATCTCCCGGGACGTTGACGAACACTCTACCCATTAGGCCAATGGCCCAGTTTAATGTAATGTAAGAGAAACCAAAATAGCACAGAAAAAAGAGAAAATATGAGCAATGAAAGTTTTTCTTTACCTTTGTTAGCCTCCCTATATATATATATATATATATATATATATATATATTCTGTATAGATTTTTTTAATATCCATACAGGAAAAATTAATAAATTCCAATAAAGGCAATAATACTAGGAAGAGTCAAAAGTTTTGCAATATTTTGGCAAAATGAAGCACAATTCAGTAGCTCTGGATGCTTTTGTCAAAGTCATGAAGTTGACAAACCAAATTGGACTATGAAATGCCAAGCTCACCTGATACTCTTTGAGTGGTACTTTCTGAATTTGCCTTTATAGCTTAGAGCACAATCTTGGAATCCACAGTTTTAGACCTACCTGATCTTACCTGATTGTCAAGATTCTTGTAACCCAAGCTAAATTTCTTGAACCATCTGGTTACTCTACTGTGATCAACTATGTCTTCACCTCTTGCACAGCAAATGTTTTTGGTTGCTTTTACTGCATTATGGTCTAGTTCAAACTCATAAAGCGTAACTTTTATGGCGTAATGAGTAGAGTGTTTGCCAATGGTCTGGGAGACCAAGGTTCAATTCCAGCTCAAGTCATACCAAAGACTCAAAAAATGGTACTTGATGCCGCCTTGCTTAACACTCAGCATTATAAGGTAAGGATCAAGCATAAAGTGGAGCAATCCAGGGAATGGAGTGGCGCCCTCCCCTACCCCTTGATAAGATATGGCATGAAGGAATATACAACATATGTGCACACCAACTACCATAATACTACCTTCTACAGCTTGAACTACTTTGGTCATGTGATATACACACTACAAGTACATACTAAAATATCGCACACATTTTGACTCACCCTAATAAATAAGTCTCTTTTTTTCCAACTTTGGCAATTTTTTCTTATTTGGGTTTTTTGAAATACAAACAGTTTGTTTTGTTTTTTTTACAGAAATATTTTAAGTGTGTCTGGAAAAAAAGTACTACCTCCTATTTTTCCAGGCAAAAAAAGCACAGATGAGCAAAATTTCAAACAATATTACTCACAGAAATAATCTAAAACTAAGTAAAACCAAAAAATAGTTCCTCGAACTCATCATCTTTTTACTATCACTAAGACCTATATATATATATACATTTTTATCTTTTATAAATATTTTTACCAACAGAGCCCATTTCTTTTATGCACATTGATCTGAAACTAATCGTTTATAGCACAGAATTGGAAAGCCCTCAAATCAGCAATTGATTTTTTTTTCTTGCACTGTTCATCTCTCTGTGGAATCAGAGTGAAGGAGTAGGAGGAAGGAACTTCAGTTAAGGATGGAGTGGCAAAGAGAAGAAGAAGAAGAAGAAGAAGAAGAAGAAGAAGAAGAAGAAGAAGAAGAAGAAGAAGAAGAAGAGTTTTCACAGATTAAAAACTGACTTTTTATCAATAACCTTTTCTCATGTCTCAGATTATTGTTGAGAAAAAAGGAAAATTCAAATAGATTTTTTTTCACAGATAAAAAGTCAATTTTCTGTCAGGAACTGAAACCAACAAAACTAATTTGTGTTGAAATTGAAGTTCATTATTCACATTATGCAAGAAATGTAGATTTTACAAATATAAGAATGACAGGTTCATTTTTAAAAAAAAATGTTTTTCTAAATTTTTGAAAATAGTATTTTTTTAATCATTTGGAATTGAACATTTGACTGTCAGCTCTGCAGATAGTGGATCAAAATTAAAGTTTGTAATTCAAATGAAAAATGAAGCTTTTACAAACATAAGAATAGCAGTTTCATTTTTTTAAGAAAATTTATATCTAACTATTTTTTGGAAAATAGTATCTTTTTAATCAACTGGAACTGAAAATTTGACCTCTTGGTTGTCAGTCAATTGATGTGAAATGGTTGGATTTAAATTAGTCAATAGTTCACATTATGTTAGAAATGTAGATTTTACAAACATAAGAATGGTAGATTCATTTTTTTTTTTTTTTTCCATTTTTGAATTTTAGAAAATAGTATCTTTTCGATCTATTGGAAATAAACATTTAACCTGGTTGTCAGTCTCTTGTTCTTTAACTATTAGATTAAAAACCACAGTTTAAAAAAAAAACAACAAAAAGTAAAACAATTATGAGAAGAGATTTCTGTTTGAAAATGTAGTTGTAGTTGAGGGCGACCAGAAGGCTCCCTTTTCAATAGCTACTACACCAAGGTGTAGGGGAGGGCACTAATCCTTTCCCTGGATTACTCCACTTTATCCTTGATACGTATCTTATATTAAGCAAGGAAGTATCAAGTACCATTTTTAAAGTCTTTGGTATGACGCGACCTGGGATTGAACCCAGGTCTTCTGGGCCATTGGTGAACACTCTACCCACTAGGAGTCTATGTAGTAATGAATTTCAGCAAAAAGGGGCTTTGAACACAACCTCTGATCTGTTTGTCCTATTCTCTAACAACCAAGTTATACATATAGATACTTTTTTCAAGTTGAACTCAAAAGTTTTAAAGGAGTCAAAATTTCTAATAGAATGTTTCCCTGGATTTTTAGACCTAAACGTACATCTGGGCTTTTAAAGGCACACTGTAAACACTGTTGCAACATGTGAAGACAATTTTCTAAACCAAGAATCAGAAAAAAAATCTGCCAATTTCTTCAACAAGGCTTTTCACAAAAGTTGGCTGAGTTAAATGAAAATCTACCATACTGATGGCATTTGAGCACTTTATTATAAAGTAGTACTTAACAAGATTGATTGACTGATTTTATTGGCCCAGTGGGTAGAGTGTTCACCAAAGATCCAGGAGCCCTGGGTTCAATCCCAGGTTGCGTCATACCAAAGACTTTAAAATGGTACTTGATACCTCCTTGCTTAACACTCAGCAATATAAGGTACATATTGAGGGTAAAGTGGAGCAATCCAGAAAGGAGTAGAACCCTCCCCCATACCTAAGTGTAGTAGCTATTGAAAAAGGAGCCTTCTGGTCGCCCTTGACTACTGTTGCCAACTTTACTTACTTTTACTATGCCTAGAGGTGAGAGAATTTCATTTACTGCATGTTCATATTTACATTTTTTGTATAGTTATTTCTTAAAAGGTTTTTTTTTTTGCTCATGATCCTATCGGATACAAATAATTTTTAAACAGATTTATTTGACCTATAGATGGGACCCAAACAGGTACTACCACTCACTGTTAGAGTTGATCTGGGATTAATGGTAATGAAGGGGTAGACCAAGTCTCCAGAACTGGAGCCTCACCATCAAATGCAGTCTAGTGTCATACCCAACACATCCTTTTTTGGGTGAGTTTATTCATCTGCAAGGGATACAGTCTGTATATTCAAAGCTTTGCTGACAGAGTGATAACAGTTAACAAACTTATTTCACAGACGATTAGTATTGTAGTGAATTTAATCCTAACTGGATACTCTCTGCTTGGTGCATTGTACTAAACTAAATTAAACATGATAAATAGGAATGTGAGTACATCACCATGGAATAGTGGTTAGCAAGTTAGTAAGGCTGTAGTAAATTTGACTCTCACCAAGTGCTCCAAACTGATAACCTTGTGTTAGACAAGTACAGCATGTTCAGAATTGAGTAAAAACCAATACTGATGCAATTAAAAGTCCCTTTTAATTATTTAGTAAAAAAGTTAAATGAAATAAAATCGTTCATTATAAAAGATTCTTTGTTTCAGAAGATAAAAAAATACTAAAATGAAATCAAGATTACTCATTACAAAAGATTCTTTGTTTCAGATAGCTTTTAATATGGAAACTAAGGCTATTATGTAATACACAGAGATAGAAAAATAGAATCATTTATTATCCAAGAGAGATTTTTAAAGAGTTAAATATATGACACAAAAAAATTAAGATTATGATCTTAATGTTGATCATGATGATGTAAATAATTCTGATGAGATTAATTAAGGATGATGATGATCATAATGTAAATATCAGTAATAATAGTAATAGTAATGTTTTTACCCAACCCCTGTACCACAGGTAAGATGAGATACAAGGTCAATTTTCAAGTGGAGTACTGCTGGTTTGAGTTCAGAGTTCTTCCTTCTCCTAGACTAGCTGCTTCAATAAGTCTGCCCAACTATTTTCCCATAGCAGGGGAAGAACAGATGGATTCATGCCTTTCCTAAGAGCATTGGCATGAAATGAAATGCAAACAGCCTCATCCAGGATTTGAAAATGGTTTATAGTATTTGTAATAAAAGAGCAAGTGGTAGTAGTGGAAGTACAAGGGTTGGCTATAAAGTTCCAAGGCTGACCAAGATAGCTCTCACAAAACATGACAAAATGAGGTTTACTTTTCCAAAATAGTACCCCCTTGCAGTCCACACTTCTTCCATTGGTGTTGGGGTGTCCTCGTGGTGTAATGGTTAAAGCGATGGACTGCGGAATCGTAGTAAGCGAGTTCGTACTCCAGTCACGCTATTACATTCACTTTCGGGCAAATACCCTTGGGAAAGGTATAAACCCCCTTATCCTCCCAGCTATGGGTTAAATAGTACCACTACTGTTCTTCTAGGAGAATAGCTTTGGCATTAAATAACCTACAAAGAAACCAAACCAAACCAATCCATTGGCGTTATAGTGCTTGGATTCCATTGATCAAAAAAGTCATCAATAGCAGATATGACATCAACCTATGAACTTTTCAGCCCATTTTCGTAATCATCATCATCATCATATCGCGCTGGTAGCACGGATATCCCTGACCCTCTCTCGCCACTCCTCCCTATCGTTCATCGCCCTAGGCAGGTCTTCAGGACAACATCCCGTATCCTCACATAGCTGCTGAATGTACGTTCGAGCTGGTCGTCCTGCTTTTGCGCGGCCATGTGTGGGGGTCCATAAGAGTACATCTCTTATGAGTTCATCTCTGCTTCTCCAGCAGTGTCCTGCATGTCTGGTTCGTCTAACTTGGATAGTTTTCATGATAGGGGGTAGGTGGCCGTACAGTTGGTGTCTTGTGGGGTGTTGCTGCCAGGACTTGTTCAGGATTGCACGCAGCATTCTTGTGTAATTGCCATCTAGCTTCTTCTCCAGTCGTTTTGTTAGCGTCCATGTAGTGCATCCATATAGCAGTATCGATGTGACCGCTGCCTGGAAGAAACTGCGTTTCATTTTATCGCTTAGGTCTGATTTCCATATAATTGATAGCCTATTGATAGCTGTCCATGCTTAGTAGATTTAATAGCCATAGTATTTATAATAAAAGAACAAGTAGTAATAGTAGTATTTATAATAATAGAAGTAATAGTTGTAGTAGTTATAATAAAAGTAGTAGTAGTTGTAATAGTTGTATTTATAATCAAAGAACAATTATTAATAGTAACATAATAATTGTTGTATTTGTAATAAAATAATAATTTGTGGTAAAAGTAATAATTGTAGTATTTGTAATAAAACAACAATTAAAAGTAATAGTAGTATTTATAATAAAATTATAAAATATTAATAGTAACTGAAGTATATTTTTAAGAATATTGTAAAAAAAGCTATTGCCTCTCATTTGCCAATTAATTTTCTGATCTTTTGAAATGATTGGCGCCAGCTACATTTGTATGTAGCACTTCTTGGAGACTTGCAGGCTGAGTAGAATTCATATCCTTTCCTTATAGCTACAAGTGTAATCCTGGCTGAAGTGCTTGTGGTTCTTGGTTGAAGATCTCATTATTTGTGCTGGTTCTTCTGCAATTGAAATGGTCACAGATGGTGCTTGGCTTTTCAATGCTGCTTTGCTATTCTTGCTCTAAATGCTAGCAGACAACACAGCACCACCTGTAACAGATTGGAAATCTTAGAACACTTCTCAATTATTTTCAAGTAGTCTTTTATTTGCAGAATAAAAATAACACCAGATTACAATGAGTTAAGTTTTTTGTAGATTCTAATTTATGGCTTTTTATCTGAACTAAAAGGCATGTGCAAAAGTGTCCAGGAAAATGATTATTTTCAACTGAGTATTCAGCCTATAATTTTTAAAAGGGAATGCTTGGAATTTTGAATACATCTAATGCAGTAGTGCCCACAAATAAGTATACACCTATCAATTATTTAATAAAATGTTAATTATAAGTTTTTGCTAGTACAGTTAACACTAGTGTGTACATATGTGTGAGCCCACAGAAAAAACTTTGCTGATGAGTTCGTCCCTGCTTCTTCAGAAGCGGCCAGCATGTTTTTTAGGATGCTATATAATCAAAACAGATATTATTCATTATTCTATTATAAGAGTGACTACAAATGATTTTAGTATAGAAATGCATTGAGAATGATTTTACTATATGAATACAGTGTAAATTATTTTAGTATGGAAATGCATTGTGAATGATTTTATACACGTCTCTCTATCTACTGTATTACCTATAAATAAGTATACCCCTACCATTTTTTTAATAAAAAGTTGATTTTCTTCTAAAACAAAGATACCAGGAATTCATTATTTTTAGTGGAATATTATACAGGCAAAACATATATTATCAGGCATTACATTTTACTATAATTACTTTATATTTATATTTATACAATTATATTCTATAAATTAGAATTTGTATAATTACATTATATCTTACAATATATATCTTATTTTACTATAAGAGTGAATTGCAAATGATTTTTATATAGAAATGAATTACAAATGATTCTAGTATAGGGATCCATTGTTTCAGTTTCTTTGTTTAATAGCATATCAACCGTTGCAGGTTATTTAATGCCAAAGCCATTCTCCTAGAAGAACAGTAGTGGTACTATTTAACCAATAGCTGGGAGGATAAGGGGGTTCATACCTTTCCCAAGGGTATTTGCCCAAAAGTGAACATAATAGCACAACTGGAGTACAAACTTGCTTACTACAATTTCACAGTCAATCGCTTTAACCATTACACTACGAGGACACCCTAGGGATACATTGTAAATAATTTTAGTATAGAAATGTATTTTAAATGATTTCAATATAGAAAGCATTGAAGATAATTTTATACACAACTTTGAATCTATCAGTTGTGTTATTCATAAATATACTGCATATGGTATTCTTTGTTTAATTATCAGAGAGCAAATTATACTACTTCTGATTATATCTGTTTATGTTACTTTTATACAAATGATTTGGGATCAGCATGAACCCAATTTTTCCTGTGCTTTATGATATTGACAATCATCTTGAGTGTACACTAGTGAATAGATTGGAAAAAGAATAGGTGAAGGAATACTCTCATAAAAATATACCCAGGCAAGTGCAGCAAAAATAGATACTATATATATTGTCAGTCTTAACAGAAGTTACCAAGACCAAATTCAAGTGATTATGCCATTAAAAGTTGTCAGTCTGGATTACAGAATGTACACCAAAGCCAAACCTGTGGTACCACAAAAAAAGATTCTGTATATAGGCATTAGAATTATAAGAAAAAAAAAGTTCAAATCAGAGTCCAAACCATGAAAATAAGAACAAGTTTTGTATCAATAAGTAACAGTAAAACACAAAACAATGAAAGACAAAGTTGAACTTCTATTTCAAGTAAAAAGATCAAGTTGTGTTGGAGTTTAAGTGACATTCAGAATACAAACAGCATCAAAGTTCAAAGAGACCCATGTCAGATAATAATCTTGAGACAAGAAAGTTTTCGTGTGCAAGAAGGATCAAGTTTCTTTTGAACTGAACAGAAATACATGGTTCTTTAGAATGGAGAAGTAACCATGCTTGAGACTTACATGATGTCCAAGAATCTGATACTTTAGATGTTCAACATAAATTGAAGGCCTGGTCTTCCAATCAATGCTTTGATCTGAGGCTCAACAAGAAGCAAGATGAAGACTTGAAACATATATGTCTCTACAATCACTTTGATTCTAGATGATATACAGAAAGTATAAGTTATAATTTTTTCTGAAACTTCTGTCAAAACAATATGGTATTATATCAAGGTATTTTAAAGAAAAATTCCAACAAAAATATATACCTGTTCACACAAAAGGGATTTTAGTTCTTTCAGTTGATACAAAAGATTTCTATTATAAATATTTGTATATTTCTTCACTGGTGTTTTTCATCAATCTATAAAGCTTGTTATGCTGTTTGTTTTGAATATATTAACTAAAAAGTATTCTAAGCTTTCAGAGTTGTCAGAGATGGTGTTGCATGGGGTTTAGAGCAAGAATAATAAAGCCTTGTATAAAAGCAATGCCTCATCTAAGTCCATTTCAGTCATAGAAGAGCAAGTACAAATAATAAACACTTCACCCAGGATCATACCTATGACTACAAAATTTACCACTTCTTTACTATTTTTGTAGTTTTGTGGCTCAGTTTAAAAAATTCACATTGTTATTGCTTACCAAATAGGTAAAGAAGTTTAAAGACTCAATTATAGAAATTACGGCATTGTATCTTACAATTAAGAAAATATAAAACAGCCCCCAAAAGCAGCAGATATTTAAACAAATAATTTAACTGGTGATTTTGCAGAGCAGCCCATCATACTAAGAACCAAAAAAACAGGTTTCCCAGAGGCAAAAGAAGAAGTAAGTATGAATTTTGCTAGGAGATTTTTTCTTTATTCTTGTTTCTGGTGCACATAGAAGTGAGAACCAAAGTGAATTAGGATAAAATGTAACCAGAATTAGAAAAAGTAAGGATAATATGAGTCAAAATTATTATCAATAATGACTGTCAAAATTTCATCTAAAAAATTCAAAAAATAAATGAACAGACTTGTACATAAATCAAAAATCTGCATATTATCATCATTTGTTTGTTTGTTATATCACTTTGGTTATCTCCCTTTTTTATTATCTTCTCACATAAACCTTTAAAAAAATTTAAAAAACAAACAATATTTCCACAGAACATAGACATTATCAATACAATATCTATGTACAGATTAATCTCTGTTAAGTAATTCATCCAATAGTTCCTAAAAATGTTCAGGGGTAGTGCCCATGATATAGTGGATTATGTCTTCGACTGTGACATCATAGTTAATTTTAAGTGTGATTGTATTCACTTTTAGGCAAATACCCTTGGGAAAGATGTAAACCCCATTATCCACCCAGCATTGGGGTAAATAGTATCCCTGCTGTTCTTCATTAACTATGGCTTTGGCATTAAATAACCCATGGAGGTTGATATGCTATTAAACAAAAAAACAAAACACAAAAATATACTATTTTTTCACATTATTTATGAAATCCTTAAATTTAATCTTAGAATTTTCCACACAATTGCTGTTTTGGATCTGATAAGGAAATTTGTTCCAAAAATATATCACTCTATTCGCCAAAAAATCCAACTGATTGGTAGATTTAGTTTTTGAAATTTTTGACAGTAAATTTACAGTTCATGGAGAAATATTAAAAAATGTCTTCCAAGCTTAGAAATTCCATCAACTAATTTTAAAGTTTCAATTAGACCATCTCTCATTCTTCTATCTAATAAAGTAAGTTGGTCAACTGTAATCGAGAGCGACCCAAAGGCTTCCTTTTCAATAGCTACTACACCTGGATTGCTCCACATGCTCTTGATCTGTATCTTATAATGCTGAGTGTTAAGCAAGGAAGCATCAAGTACCATTTTTTGAGTCTTTGGTATGACTTGACCAGGGATGAAACCCTGGTCTTCCAGACCATTCGATAAAAAGTAATTAATCCTAATATCTCCAGTCTTTTCTCATAACTAATCTTTTAGTCTTTTTCTTAGTTTTGTCATTCTTTTTTGTATGCCCTCTTATTTCAATATTTCACTCAAATTTCCCAGCACTGAATACAATATTCTCTACAGAGGTATTTCTGTAATTATCACAAACAATTAAAACAAATATGGTGCCAACCAATTTGAGATAGGGATATGGATTTTGATTCCCCCACCTCTGATTGCCATATTTGTTGTTATTGCTATATACAATAGTCATATTAAGAGTATATCTTTATCTTTTAATTTTAGATGAAGCTCTGTCAATCATTATTATTAATAATTTTGACTAGTATTATACTTTATCTTCCAAATATAGTTATTTTCTTATCACAAATAATGAGGGTTGTCAGTTCTCTTCCTTGTTGTCATAGAAATGAAAACTCAAATGGGTTGTATAACAAAGCAACTAGAATTAAGTAGATGAAGGATAATACGAGTCAAAAGTATCAATAATAGAATTTGTATTTACCTAACCTCTTTACTACTGCTAGGATGTGACACAAAGTCAATCTTTAAGTGAGTACAGCTGGTTTTGCTTCTCATAGACCGATTATCATGCCAAAGCAAAAGAGCCCAATCTGCCCAACTATTTACCCATAGCTGGGAGAGAATAGATAGGTTGAGGATTTTCTCAAGGATATTAGCTCATAGGGAAGTACAAGCAGACTTGTCCAGGATTTGAATTTGGCACATCAAATCCATTTCCTATTCATATAATGATGATAATGATAACATCACATATGTCTTGATAATTAGGTTTGTTCATGCTTCTAACTTTTTAAAGTTAGAAAATGTACATATATATATATATATATATATATATATATATATATATATATATATGCATAAATGATAATGACTTTTTCTATTCCCATCAACACACTGTTTTGGAATATACATATATGTGATCAGTAATAAAGACAGTTAACTTTTCGATAAGTTATTAAAACCCCAAATAAAAATGAATATTTGGTGCCCAACATATTATCCCTACCCTGCTCATCATTGGGACAAAGCTATCCCATACCATCCCACCCCACCCTGGGATACACAAACCAATGCTCCTTTCTGAGAAAAGGTTACTGAGTGCACTTAAAGCAAGGCACTTTGAGAAATGTTTTGGCTGCTTCTACTCCGACAAACAGTCAAATATGTCAGATGATGGCAAATACATTTCTTGGAGCCAGATTCTTTCTCCAGAGAATGTTTCAGAAGATTCCAGAAAATACTGTCTGGGTACTTCAGAAAACATAATCACAATCACAAAAAAATAAAAAGAAAGAAAAAGAATAAGGTAAGAATCCAAAAAAGTCAATTGGGAAGTAATGATTAAAGAAATAAAAAAGATATAGTCATAATAAAAGAAAAACAGAAGAAGCAAGGATAGAATGAGAAATGGTAACAGTAAAGGAGATGAAAAAGAATGAATGAAAGAATGAATGAATAACAGGATAAATACACAATTCTATTGTGAAAAGGCTTGCAGGTTTATCTCAGTAAGTAATTAATTTCATGAGTATTCCACAATTATAATCTTGTGCCAAACTAAACAATACACAATAAATAATGATAAAATAACTATCTGAAAGAAAAAATGAGTAAATAACTGAATGAAAGAAAGAAAGAATAAATAACTGGATGAAAGAATAACTAAATAAAAAAAAAAGAATGACTAACTTTGAATGAAACAATAAAGAACTGAATTAAAGAAAGAAAGACTTTGAAAGAAATAAATAAAATGATTTTGAATGAAAGAAAGAATCAATGACTTTGAATAAAGGAATAAATTAGTGAATGAAAAAAAGAATGATTTTGAATGAAATAATAAAGAACTGAATTAAAGAAAGAAAAACTTTGAAAGAAATGAATAAAATGATTTTGAATGAAAAAAGAATCAATGACTTTAAATAAAAGAATAAATTAGTGAATGAAAAAAAGAATGATTATTGAATGAAGGAATAAATAACTGGATGAAAGATGGAATGACTTGAAAGAAATAAATAAAATGATTTTGAATGAATGAAAAAAGAATGAACAGTAGGACCGCCTGATGAGTTAGACAATTGTGTATTCCCTTACAGTAGGAAAAGTTAGTGTTTGTGGTCTGACAAAAGCCAGGATTTTGGGTAGGCCTTCCTCACCTAGAAAACTGGTGCAATGTAATATTCTACTCTGATTCCATATCACTCATTTAGTCTTTTGTTATCCAAAGTTAAACTTTATGAATATCCTGAATGAAAGAGAGAAAAAAGAAAAAAAGCAAACAAAGAGACTGATACAAAGAGAAATGAAAGAAAGAAAGAGAAAGAAAGATATGCAAAAGCTAAAATAAGAAAAGAGAGAAAAATTAAAGAATACAGGAACATATTTTGTTTTTGAAGAATTTGCTCAACTGTTTGTTCTTTGAATCAACAAAAACAGAGGACTCCTTGACTCCTGAGAAAAATCCAAGTTTCTCATTCTGTAATCAATCCAATTATCCTATCCTTGAAAAACTATTAATTAATTTCAATTATCATTAACAAAGATAACTAATGACTAAATTTCATACATTTAAATTAATTTGTATGAAAAACAATAAATGCACACCTCATGAATCCCATGATTAATCTGTATATGTCCATCAAGTATGGTTTGGTTTGGTTTCTCTGTTTAATGGCATATCAAACTTCATGGATTATTTAATGCCAAAGTGATCCTTGTAGAATAATGGTGGTACTGCCTTGTGGGTAGAGTGTTCGCCAATGGCCTGGGTTCAGTCCCAGGTCGTGTCATACCAAAGACTTAAAAAATGGTATTTAATGCCTCCTTGCTTAAAACTCAGCATTATAAGGTATGTATTAAGAGTAAAGTGGAGCAATCCTGGGAAAGGAGTAGCACCCTCCCTTACACCTTGGTGTAGTAGCTATTGAAAAGGGAGCCTTCTGGTCACCCTCGACTACAGTCGCCAACTTTACTTACTGATTAGTCTGAAAGTGGACATAATAGTATGATGAGTTTGAACTCACTTACTATGATGTTACAGTCCAGCATGTTAACCACTATGCCACATGGACTCACCTCTGCCCAGCAAGGATGGAGTCTACAGACTTCACCAAAGTTTTACAAGGAAATATATGCAGCAAAGGATATGCAGTTAAAAAGAAAAGAAAAGCAGAATTAATGATAATTATGAAAGTTAATTTGCTCTGGGTAATGTCATATCACCTTACAAAAGAACTTTAAAGTATTTTCATTCTAAAGTTTTTTTTTTTTTTTAAATAAAGCTCTGTCATTCCTTATTATCAATAATTTTGATAAAAAAAAAAGGTGGAGGTGCTCATGGTGTAATGGTTATCGTCGGAGCAAATGGACACGGCGACACGAGTTCAATAATACCTAATAATATCCATTTTCATTGTATAATATATATATATATATATATATATATATATAATAAATAATATTCATTTTGATTTTGTTCCACTAGAAATGATAAAATCCAGGTTGCTTTGGTTCAGAAAAAGTAAACTTTTTATAAAAAATGTTTGCAGTGTACCTACTTCATACTGTCAAATAAATGAATAGATTGAACAATTTGAAGATATATAAGTAATAAGTAGGTACCTTGCATCGTGTAATGATGAGTGGGCAAGGGTACCAGATAATTTGATTCTCTCAGTGTACCTCATACTTCTGGTCTTATGCCACAACTAAGCTAAGTTACAACTAAGTTTAGTAAATGGCAATGTAAATAATTCATTCAACAGAAATATTACTTACTAAACAAGCCCAGGAGGTGTCCTCATGGTGTAATGGTTAAAGCGATGGACTGCGGAATCGTAGTAAGCGAGTTTATATTCCAGTCATGCTATTACGTTCACTTTCGGACAAATACCCTTGGGAAAGGTATGAACCCCCTTATCCTCCCAGCTATGGGTTAAATAGTACTACTACTGTTCTTCTAGGAGAAAGGCTTTGGCATTAAATAACCTATAAAGAGTTGATATGCCATTAAAAACAAAGAAACCAAACCTAAACAAGCCCAAACATAACTAATTGCTTAAGCTGAAAATTAGTGTTACTTATGGTAATGAGTCTCATTAATATAGCACTCAGGTTAATGACTGTCACGATTCCATTGAGCCCATTTCTTTTCCACTTGAGTAAAACCCTAAATTGACAAACTGTCATTTCTTAAGTGAATAATCTTTGATTGTCAATTATTATGATTATTATTTCACTCCTTGTGAATTTTTCCCACCAGAGTTTTCACACTGGAGTCTGAGTGATAACAAATCTCCAGAATATCAACTAGATGATCCATAAAACCATCAGAGTACTCAGTGGTAGGGAATATATTTAGTTGAGCCCCCACTCTTCAAAGACCATGATATATTAATCCTATTTACCCAACCCCTCCGCTCGGGCAGGATATGACACAAGGGCAATTTTTAAGCGGAGTTTATCAGGTTTGAATTCAGAGTTTTCCTTCTCCTAGACTAGTTGCCTTACCAAGGCTGAAGAACCTAGTCTGTCCTACTATTTACCCATAGCTGGAGGGAGAATAATTGGATTCATACCTTTCCTAAGGGTATTAGTGATATGTGAAATGCAATTAGTCTCGTCCAGGATTTGAACTCGTGTCGCCGTGTCCATTTCCTACGAAGATAACCATTACACCACGGGCACCTCCATAAAACCATGATATATTAATACTGAACAAAATGGAAGGAAGACAAAATAAACTCAATTACACACACAAGAATACTTAATATTTTATTTGCACAGTATATATATTGGTGGCATTACAAGGAAAGGATACAGAAATGTGTTTCATGGTAGAATTATACACAAATTGTTCCATGAACAAGCAGTAGGTGGAAGGAGTAAAAAATAGAAAAAGCTTAATTGACAAGTATAGTTAATATAGTCATGGGACTTTGACATTCCTTGAAAGGGTCAGAGACACATCATGATTGTTCAAATAACAGAGGCAAATAGAGATCAAGAAGGGGTTTCTGTGATCATCATGTAATATATTACAGGGCCCTAACAGATATGCCAGTTTTCTAAGGGAGATAATAATTTATTGAATCCATAGAAACCCTTTGGGTACCCATTGTAAAACCAGTTGAAGACAATATTGAAGCTTCTATTTTGGAAGAAGGGAAAGATTCTAATTAGCATCTGTTAATTATCTCCATTATATTAAGGATCTGGATGATTAAAAAATCTATCACATTGTTACAAATTGAACTTGGTTTTCTAAGTTAGAGCATTTTAATTGCATTGCTCTAATGAAAATTTCACTCAGCTGTTTTTATATTACAGATACACAAAAATAATGAGAATTTTAGTAATACCGGTTCATTGGCCTAGTAGGTAGAGTGTTTGGCTAATGGTCCGGGAGACTTGGGTTCAATCCCAGGTCGCGTCATACCAAAGACTTTAAAAAAATGGTACTTGATAACTCCTTGCTTAACACTCAGCAATATAAGGTACGTATTAAGAGTAAAGTGGAGCAATCCAGGGAAAGGAGTAGTGCCCTTCCATACACCTCGGTGTAATAGCTATTGAAAAGGGAGCTTTCGGGTCACCCTCAACTACAGTTGCCAACTTTACTTTACTATATACCTACCAATGAGTGTAAGGCGTATATCAGAAAAACAAATAATGCTATTTATATATGTATTTACAAAACTTTTTGTATGACTATGATGTAACACAAGGGCAATTTTTAAACAGAGGTTAACAGGTTTGAATTCAGAGTTTTCCTTCTCTTAGACTGGTTGCCTAACCAAGGCTAAAGAACTCAGTCTGCCCATAGCTGTAGGGAGAATAGTTGGATTTATACTTTTCTCAAAGTTAACAGAGTTATGTGAAATGCAAACAGCCAAGTCTAAGATTTGAACCTAGGTATCTGTGTCCATTTCCTATGATGATAACCATTAAGCCATGAGCAATGTTACTTATATACTCATAAAAGGTACCTATGGATTGTCTACTTATATTCAAATTGTTCAATTTCTTCATTTTTTTTATGTCTTCCTTTTCCAGAACATAATGTGTGGAGTTTTTTTATTTTGGTTTTTTTTGGTGGGTAGGAGTCTGAATCTTTTAATGTTTTAGTTTTCTTTTCACCTGCCTTTATTGATACTGACAAATGACATAGCTAGGTCTTTCGATGCTGATCTGAATAATAAAGATTATTAAGCTGACAAAATATTTTCTTTCTTTTCTTTTTCTTTGCTTCTTTTCATGAATTCATCTAATCAATTTGACATCCAAAAATTAACAAAAAAAAAATCAAATACCATTTTGTAGATATGGTGATGAAAAAAAAAAAAACAAAGAAAAAAAGTAAAAATTATTAAAAAGATCAAGAGATACTTTTTATTTCAAAAAGCAAAAATAATTAAGAAAAAAAGGTATGAAAGGAAATCAGTGTATGTGAATACTTGTGATTGTCAATGGTATAAAATGAAAAATTGCAAAGGTAGCAACAGATACGTATAGAAGAAATGTGTAACTTCTAATTTATCAATTTTAGTTACTTTGTTCAATGGCATATCAACCTTCATGGGTTATTTAATGCCAAAACATCTTAGTAAAAGAACAGTAGTGTTATAACTGAACACATAGCTGGGGGAATAAAGAGGTTTATACCTATATATATATATAATGCCTGAAAGAACCAGAAACTACCTACCCAGGTTTCGCCTAATGGATCTTCAGGATAATTTGGACTAAAGAGTTTTGGCCCAAATAATATTTCATTATTAAAGTGGCCACCAGAAAGAATAAAAAATTAACATAATGATCATTATATATATATATATATATATATATATAAGTAATAACACAAATACATGGAGATAGTCATAAAAAAGGTGTGTAGTGTATATAGGTATTTATTAAGCTTTGGTTGAGCTTAGTTTATAACAGGGTCAAAAGTTTAGCATACTTGTTAGAATCAAATTCATGAAAGAAGTTATGGTCTATAAGACTTGTTTGCTAATAGATGATATCCTCTTACTGAGAGCTTTACTATGTATATCATATATTTCATATATAAGTCAACCCTTGATTTATGATCATAGTTGTTGGCGACCGTAGTCGAAGGCAACCAGAAGGCTCCCTTTTCAATAGCTACTACACCGAGGTGTAGAGGAGAGTGCTACTCCTTTCCCTGGATTGCTCCACTTTACCCTCGATACATACCTTATATTGCTGAGTGTTAAGCAAGGAGGTATCAAGTACCATTTTTTAAAGTCTTTGGTATGACACGACCTGGGATAGAACCCAAGTCTCCAGGGACCATTGATGAACACTTTGTTCCTAGTCCTTCCCATGATGTTTGAATTTAAACCTTACAAACATGCACAGCTAGCCTGACACCAGCTTTGTGCAAAAAATTAGGTCTTCAAAATTCAACCAATATCCAAGTACATACAGAATATATAAATTTGTATATAATATACATTTGCATTTTACTTTTTACAAAATACTTTTGGAAAAGCATGAATCTATTTCTTTTTTTCGCAGCGTTATATAAATGATATGGTAGACTGGGTAACTTTGGCATGGCAACTGGTCTAGAAGGTAAACTCTAAATTCAAACTGACCTTGTGTTGCATCCTATCTGTAGCAGAGACGTTGGATAAATGTATATATATATATATATAAGTAAATATAAACCCATTCTACAGAACTGTCCTTATATATGGTGTGTACACCTATGCATCAAAGTCATAAATATAGATATAGATATAACTACATACTTACATACATAGACACATGCACATTCAGACATACATATATAAACATAGATAGATATACATGCATACGAATATACACATATATAGGTATACATACACATATATACACACACAAATATATATATATATATATATATATATATAGGTATACATATATACATATATGAGGGTATCCTCATGGTGTAATGGTTAAAGTGATGGACTTCAGAATCGTAGCAAGTGAGTTTGAAATCCAGTCACGCTATTATGCTCACTTTTGGACAAATACCCTTGGGAAAGGTATCAATCCTCTTATCCTCCCAGCTATAGGTTAAATAGTACCACTGCTGTTTTTCGAGAAGGGTGGCTTTGGCATTAAATAACCTACAAAGGTTGATATGCCATTAACAAAGAAACCAAACCAAACATATATATATACATACACATATAACTAGTCTAGGAGAAGGAAAACTCTGAATTCAAACCTATTAAACTCTGCTTAAAAATTGACCTTGCGTCAAATCCTGCCTGAGCGGAGGGGTTGGTAAATATGTATGTATATATATATATATATATATATGTGCATATGTATACATATATAGTCAATATTATATATATAAGTAAAGTTTGCGACCATAGTCGAGGGTGACCCGAAGGCTCCCTTTTCGATAGCTACTACACCAAGGTGTAGGGGAGGGCGCTACTCCATTCCCTATTATATATATATATATATATATATATATATATATATATATATAGGTAGGTATCTACTGCAGACAGGTTTGCAAGCAACTGATATTGCAATAATACCAATCATGACTGATGTCCCACAATTATTACCATCAACTAGATGAAGCTGAGATGAAAAATATCTTTGCATCTATGCAAAAATTAGATAAATAGAGAAATACAAATACTTAAAAATAAATGATTACTTTATCTAGAGTGGATTATCATATCTAATGATAAATGCAAAATTGAATAATTCAAGCAACTTTGAACAAAAAGAATTAAAAGTGAAAGAGTAGCTTGATTGGAAAGTCTTTATCTTTTTGGCCCTTAAAACTTCATTCAAATAAACCTGTGTAGTTTTATAATCTAACTATCAATATTTAGCTTAAACATAAGTCACTGGAGGCCAAGTTTCTAACACTCAATGTAGATAGATGATTTTGGACTGTGTTTCCAGCTGTTTAAATTCTACCTCAGATTACTTTTGCAGACAATATTCACAGGAAGAGAGACTGAGGAAATAGTTAGGAATCATAATAATCCAAATCTCTTATAAACAAAACAGAAATAGTTTTTTTGAGAAATCATATCGCTTCTGATAAGAAGAAATGTAAATATCATTTATAAATATATGTGTGTGAGTGTGAGTAAATAACATAATGGTTACCATCAAGGAAAATGGACCAGGCAGGCTAAATCAAAATTCTGGATGAGGCTGTTTGCATTTCATTTTATGCCAATTCCTTTGGGGAAAGGCATGAATCTATCTCTTCTCATCCACCCCAGTAATGAGTAAAATAGTAGAGCAGAGATCTCAATCCTTGCAAATTCAAAATCTGAAGAGTGTTGTTTGGACATTCTGAGGTACAGTGTCGCACCATTTCTCTGTTATCAGCTCATCTCGAAAGTATGGCCAACTGTACACAAGTTATTATTTCCAGGTCTATTCCAACCAGGAGTGGTAGTAGCTGTTAGTATATGATCTAATAAATCAGTTTGAAAATTATTAGTATTAGATAGCAATACTTGAAACTATAAAATTATATACAAATTAATTATATTAAGAATAGTTAATTATAGCTATAATTGCTTACAAAGGATTATTATCATTATTATTTACTTGAGATGCTTGAAACAATATAATTATGTAAAAATTATTAGCATTCAATAGGAATACTTGAAACCACATAACTTTGTCCCATCGGCTGGGGCTGTAGAATACACCGACTGCACCTCTACCAAAGGGTAAGACCCCCCCCATAAGTGTCCAGAATATGACACTAAACAAACTCTGATGGTGAGGTTCCAGTAATGCTGGAGCATTGGAAAATGCCGAGCACCCCTTCATTGCCATCACTTCCAGGTCCACTCTGGCCTGGAGTGGTAGCACCTGAATAAATTATAAACTCTTGATATGAAAGTAGCAGATAACTATATAGGGTTTATAGAAGATTTCTTGGTCCAATCAAGAGAGAAATGACCTAGAGTCATGAAACATACATACTACTTCACATATCTGAAGTTTAACATATTTCAAAAAATGTTTTTGATCATTAACATCTTGTTTGAGCCAAGAAATTTTCAGCACCCACTTGTACGGTGTAATCATTTAAAGAATTAAACTATGTGAATGTACTTGAAACTATTAAATTCAAGTCTTTGTACCTAAGGTTACAAACTTATCAACAACCCTTCATATAAATGGAATGAGCATTCATTTTTAAACTACACTGAGAAATTGAACACAGGATCTAATAGTATCTACCCAAACACTCTATCCACTGAGATACCAGTGAAATCTGTAGGAAACTAAAGAATTCACTATTCTTGCTGTAATGCTTTGAATGCTGAGATAACTAACAGAAATGGAATTATATGCCTCATGAATCCTGTTCAGTACTCTAACCATGTTAGAATGACTGCAGGCTGACATTGAAACTTGAGAAACTTAAATGAATTTAATTTACAAGTCCTGATTCATATATTTCAAAGATGTGCAATCTACAGACTTTAGAGTGTATAGAAATTAAACCAAAGTATAAAAAAGAAATAAAAATATAACCCTCAAGTTTTAATTTTGTAAAATGAATGTAAATAACTGTCTGTAAAATAATCATTAACACCTTTTCTAACTGGCAGAAGTGAAACTTGGTAGGAAAGACTTACATTAAATTAATTAATATCAATTAAGTGTTTCATGCTTTCGGCTAGTAATTTATTTTTTATTTGATTGTTTTTACCTTGACTGAAATTAATTAGAATTACAATTCAAAAAACAGTAAAAAAATATCTAGTTCTTTTCTTTTTATTTATTTATAAGTTTTTTCTATCCTGTCTGATACAGTCAGAGATGGAATGAAAGCAAGACTTGTATTTTATGAAACTTAGCTTAGTATAGCATAAGGCCGGAAGTATAGGACATGCAGTGAGAATCAAACTCACTAACAATAATAGTCTGGCAATCAAGTTCACTAATCATTACATTATACTAGGTGCTTGAAACAACAAAAGAGTTAATGATTTCTTTCTAATAATGTTTAACACTTGGAATATTAATTGTTTTTCATCTCCCAAAGAATAACACTTGGTTTCAAAAGCAAATAGTTATGTGTATGTGGCCTCCTAGTAAATATGTTCAACTCTAATCATGTAATTACACTTGGACTAATATAGTTATACCCCAGCTATGAGTTAAAAAGTTCGATTACAGTACTTCTACTGAGATGGCTTTGGTATTAAATAACCCACTTATGTCATTAAACATAGAAAACAAACCAAACTAAACAAAAAAAAAATGCTATCAACACAAAGCCGACAAATATTGAATATTAAATATGGTAATTAGAAATTATAAGATTTTGCTCATCTTTTGTACCATTATTCTTCTTTCATAAGTTAATCTCTATGGATAATTCAGATCAAATTCAGTCTCTTTATAAGCAAATGAAGAGAGAGAAATGAACAGAAAAGAAAGAGAGAAATAAGTAGAAGAAAGAGAGAAATAAGTAAAAAGAAAGAGAGAAATAAGTAAAAAGAAAGAGAGAAATAAGTAAAAAGAAAGAGAGAAATAAGTAAAAGAAAGAAAGAAATGAATACTGCTTATTTTGAAAACTTATTTTGGATAAAACTGAATAATTTGTTGATTTCTTTTTTAAATAAACATTATTTATTTCATTCTTTTATTCATTTCTCTCTGTCTCTTTATTTATCTTCCCTTTCTTTCTTTTCCCCACCTTTCTTCCTTTTTTTCTTGCTTTCCTTCTATTCCACAGAAACAGACAACTGTTTTTTTTACTCATTTCTGTCTATCTAGGACATGGCTGTTAAGTTAACTGTTTTATTATAATAAGCATTATTCGTGGAAATCCTACTTTTTAAAAGTTTTAATTTTTCTTATTTCAATAGATAAATTTACAAATAACACTTTATTGATTCTTTTTAAATGGCCAATTTAAATTACTCATCACCATCACCATCATTATTATTATTATTATTATTCAGAATTTCTCCAATTTACAAATTATCATTTCTGAAAGGGTGTAAAAAAAAACATGAAAAGTTCAAGAGAAATTTGTTAAGACAAACCCAGCTCTTACACAAATCAAAATAAAATTTACTAACAATGGTTTGCAAGATTCATCTGTTAACTCATAAGTCTACCACAAAATGTAGATAAATACTCTTCTAATGTTTGCCAATAATGAAACCAAATAAAGATTTTCAAGTTTGATTCTTTATTCTAATTTCAAAGATTGTCCTCAACATGAAATTTCCCTGAATGACACATTTTTTGGCTCTAACTATACACACTTCTCAGATTCTGTAATATCATCAAATAAATAAATAATAATCTAACAATGACAGATTCCTTTTTCACCAAATCCAGAAAACTAATGCTACATCTATGGGCAGTGCCAATTTTATTAGGGTCTTTTACAGACATTAAAAACCAGCTTCAGTTTCCAAGCACTAAAATAATTCTATTTCACATTCTCTGAAAGCTGATTGGTCAATACTGGGCTGCAAGGATCACCATTCTCCTCAGATATCCTCTATAAAGATGGAATTACTTTCATTCTATTTCTGTCCAAAACTGATGAGAATTTGACAACAAAAAAATTCTGGGTAGGGTACATTAGCCAAAAAGTGGGGTAAAATTTTTTATTCAGAGCAATAGCTGCTATAATACAAGTCAAGTGGTCAGAAGAATGGGTGGAACAAAGGCAGAGAGAAGTGAATAGGCAGGCACACAACATTGATATATGTGGTACCTCAAAAAGAGAATACCAAAGTCAGGTGAGGGAAAAAAGCAAGAAGAAATATGACTTTCAACTAACTATTTCCAAGTCTTTAATTTACTTGCTTAAAAAAACAAAAACAAAAACAAAAATGACCTCAGCTTGATAAATGTCACCAAGCAAGGGGGTTTGAATAAAGTTTAGAAAGAGCTTGGTTCTTGATGGCTTGGATAAAAAAAAAGTTAATAACATCCTGTTAAGAATATGGAAATTTGCTTGAAAGAGTGCAGTAGGTCACAAAACAGTGTGAGGCACCAAGTGAGGATCAAACTCATTGCATTTATAATGGTGTACAATTTACTAAGAACTACTGAATGGTGAGCTACCCAACTTTTACCAAGCTTAGCACATGATTATAAGTTTGGAGCACCCAATAAGGGTCAGAACCATTATGGCAATATGGATTTGTGAGACAAGCTTGATAATGTCCAATGGTCATTTTTAAACATTTTACAAAAAAAAAATCTTTAATGAATCACTCATTTTAAACGTGATCGTCAGACTGAAAACATACACAAACACAGAATATAGGGAACTTTTGAGAGGATTAATTAAGTAATGATAAAATTGGTAATAAGGTATTCTGTAAAAAAAAAAAAAAAAAAAGAAAAGAAAAAAAAAAGAAAAATAGAAAATAAGGAACTTTTTGACAAATATTTAAAAATTACTAAAATACTTGTGTTGGTAAATTTTTTGTTATTTTCACATTTTAGAGGTCAAGATAACAAAAAAAAAATAAGGTACTCATGAATGAATTATAAAAAAAATGGCTAAAATATCTCCGTTGGTACTAGAACAAAAGAAAAGTAAATTTCTGGCAAACTATTTCAAAAGACAATAAAGAAACTAAAATATTTCCGTTTGTAATAAGTTTACGTAAAAAAGATACGGAACTTTTGGGCAACACACACACACACACACACACACACACACACACACACACACACACACACACACACACACACACACACACAGAGGCTTTCATAATTTATGACCGTTTCATGAATGACCTAATTTTTCCAACTTCAGGATTCTGAAAATTCCTGTTTTCTCACTATCGATGTCTAAAAATGGAACGTGTCACGGATGAACTCTTTAGTTTGTCTGTTGTGATATTTCTTTGTAAAATTTGACATTGTTCGGTTTGTTTGCAAATATCTCCTTTTTTTTAATTCATTTATTTATTTATCTATTACCGTTTCTGTCTTGGTCTTAATCCAACACACTATCTCTTCTGCCACATCACCAATTCCATTAAATCATAGGCACAAGCCTTCAGCCTTTTCAGCCCCATTCTCTGGTAGCCACCCACGCTTTTTCCGTCTTGGCTCAACCCATACCGACTGACTACAGGAATGCTATTCGATAATGGAAAGTCTGGTGACAAAGACATCAGCAATCATAGAAGAGATAGTGACTTGACTATCTCTCACAAATGCCTCCCTTACCCATCTTACCACAGTCGCATGCATTATCTCTTCCGTAGTATATCAGAGAACAATGGTGAGGAATCGGAAATATTTGGGTGAAGAGGTGTTGGGGTTGTGGTAGTGGTGGTGGAAGGAGAGAGGTAAGGTAAAGGACTGTGGTATGTAATGGAATTTAGAGAGAAATTGATTAGGGAGAAAATCAGTAGGGGTTTTTAATGAAAAGTTCATGTTGTTTGAAGAAAGAAAGAAAGACGAGAGACAGGGAAAGGAGAAAGGAAAGAAAGAATTTCCAGTTGAATGAGAAAGAAAGAAAGAAAGAAAGAAAAACGAAAGACAGGGAAAGGATGAAAGAGAGAAAGAATTTCCGGTAGAAGAAAGAAAGAAAGAAAGATCGAAAGAAAGAAAGAAAGAAAGAAAGAAAGAAAGAACAACGAGAGACAAAGAAAGGAGAAAGGAAAGAAAGAATTTCCAGTAGAATGATGAAGAAAGAAAGAAAGAAAGGAAAAAGTGAGGAAGAAACAAACAAAGAAACAAAGACAAAAATTAAGAAAAAAAAAGATGGGAAAAGGCAGAAATAATTTGATAAATAAATAAATAAGATTCCAAAAGGAAGTTAGAAGAAAAAAGCAAATAATGTGTCCCTTCCGGTCGGGGTTAAGAAGATGGGTCTTTCTCGCCATGACTCCAATGACTCTCTTATTTCTTGAAAAGTTTGCTTGTTCCTTCAATAAAATCTTTTCACACCTAGCGACGATGTTGGCATTTGGAAACAAAAATTGTGATACTATTTTGTACGTCATGACATTGGTCAAAGATCGTAGACCTTTTACATTTCAATTTATTCTTGACTTTTGGATAGGAAAAAAATTATTGTTGTTGTTGTTCAGTTCTCTTAAGGCAACGCAAGAATCATATTTAAACTCTGAATATCTATGTAATAAACACTATATCTGCTGGTAGACAAGACATCATATTAATATTTCTCCCATTGCTTAAAATATTTAACTTACAACTGCCGAAAATAGCGAAATGGTTATCGACGAGGAATATAGATTCGGTGAGCCGAGTTCGATTTCATCTAAAGATGTTTACAATTCACTGCGTGCCAATGCCCTTAGAAAAGGCATGAACTCATTTCTTCCTAGAAGCATGAGTAAATAGTAAAGCAGAGTAGGTTCTCTCGTCTTGCAAGGCTACCAATCTAGAAGAAAGAAAACTAGGATAATTCAAACTCGCACGCAACAAGCCATTACCCAGCGTGGCAAAGTAAGGTCTCGTTATTCGCGTCATACCAAAGACTTTAAAAATGGTACTTGATACCTCCTTGCTTAACACTCAGCAATATAAGGTACGTATCAAGAGTAAAGTGGAGCAATCCAGGGAAAGGAGTAGCGCCCTCCCCTACATCTCGGTGTAGTGGCTATCGAAAAGGGAGCCTTCTGGTCGCCCTCAACTCCGGTCGCCAACTTTACTTACTTACTTATTCCTCGTATTACAGACTTTAAGGAAGACCTAACTCCCGAAATGGATGTAGAAAAAGTTATAAGATGTTGGGTACAGTCATAAGAAATAAACCAAAAGATTTTATTGTGAATTGAATTACCATGACCAGAAAATCCAGCAAACACTTACGCATGACATACGGAAACACTGGACAGATGTTTCGACCTTATTCGGTCTCATCAGCAGTGTATACCGTGATCTCCACCACTTTCCCCAGCGACCACAGATTGCTGACCCGAAACTCTACAACTGAGCCACCAACCCATATCTCACACAAGTGACGCCAAATTAACTAGTCATGGTAGATTTTATGTATTTTCAAATTATTTTGTATTACTATTTTTTTAAAATCTTTCAGCTTTACTTTCGTTAAGGTAGGGATAATATGTATTCATGTTTCTTGCTGCCTCTTTTGGTTGACATTTTCCTTTTGTATTTCATATAGGCTGAGACTGCCAGGTATCTTGTTGTGTTTATATGTCCCTTTCTTCATAGCCAAAGCTCTTATAATCAATGGCATGGTGATAGTTTTAAGGTACCCTATTTTCTCAGTTTCTATTTCTAAGTCTTTGTATTTATTTATTTTATTGTATTCTTTGACATATTATAATCTGTTGGCATTGACATATCAATTAGAAGGTATGTTTTTCTTTTACAGTCCTGAAACACTATATCTGCCCTATTTATATCAGTTTGGATAGCAAAGTCCCAAAGAATAGTAGCACGTTTGGCTTCTTGTTGGTATTTATACCATTTTTCACAATCCAATATTCCATATCATTTACGTATTTTCCAATGAATATATTGTCATATTGTATCTATTATTTTACTCTTTTGAGAGTTTTTCACCTCAGCATTAGCTGATGGTTTCTCACTGAAGTTTGAGTGGCAGCAAGTCTCCTTAAGTTTCCAGAACTCTTCTCAGTATTCTGGCCAATCTAAATAATGCTGTAGTTTGAATAATCTCCACTCGTCCTCTGATTTCCAAGTCCTCCAATCCCTTTACAAATCCTTTGGTGACTGTACAGAATGCACCAGTTATAATTGGTATCTCTGTCACTTTCATGTTCCATAGTTTTTTCAGTTTTCTAGTTCTGTGGTCTGCCGGGATGGCAAAGTTCACTATTCTTTTCTTTTTGTTGATTATCACTAGGTATGGTCCTCTGACTAAGATTTGGTGATTCATTTGTATCTCAAAATCCCAGAGAAGTTTGTGGATCTTAATTTCCAGGACGGACTTATTTGTTTGTATGGTCAAATTTAATTCCCAGTAGATCAACTTCTCCACCCAGCCGTGTTTAATCTTATACTCTTTTTGTGCTAACTTACTGCATTCGCTTATTATGTGATTGATCGTTTTATCATCTCATAGCCTATATTTGCTATTTTGTTGCGTCTTGTCTATTTTTGTTTTGACATAGTTAGTCCTTATGGCGTTGTTCTGAGCTACTATCAGAAGAGATTCAGTTTCTCTTTTTATCATTTTTACTCCTTGAGAGTTTTTCATACCAGCGTTAGCTGATGGTCTTTCACTGGAGTCTGAGTGACAACAAGTCTCCATGACTCTTCTCAGTAAGTCCTTTAGTCCTTTTAATAATCCTTTGGTGGCTGTACCAAAAGCACCAATTACAATTGGTATAACCATCACTTTCATATTTCGCTATTGTTATTATTATTACTATTAATATTTGTGAAGCATTACATACCATTATCATCTTTTTACTGGCATTTCTTTCATCTTAATTTATGTCGCTTTTCATCACGACAATTCAAACTATAAGTAAACAGTATAGATCGGAAGTAAGAAAAAAAAAAAAAAAAGAGAAAAAAGACTTCCTGAAGAAAAGAGGGTGTCCGTTCAAATTTTGTCAGGGGCCTTTTATTCATCTTTTATTTCTTATCTACGTTATTCACCAATGGCTTTAGACTGATTGTAGGATAGCTGTCATGAAAAACAACGAAAATTAAGATGAAAGAAATATTAATGGGGAAATTAATAATGGTTTTGATGTATACAAAAACAGTAGATAAATCGCATTAATTTTGTTGGTCTCAGGAAAATCGGTTATCAGATATGCTTTTATCTTAAATATAAAGTGACTTCAAATGTAAAAAAAGAAAGTATTGAAGGCAATACTATTTATCATTTCTATGACCAAATTTTCTGAATTTCTCTGATTAAATTTTCCTAGTACTCTATTATCGCGTTACATTATTTCATAAGTAACCGAATTCTTTCAGAATTACAACTATATTTCTTATTTATTTGGGACCTATGAAATTTCTAAGAATCCTTCAGAAAGTTTGAAATTTTTGAAACGTTTATATATTATTAATAAATAAATCTAAAGAAAAAACATAAAGCCTTTCTGACACAAAGACAGTTTTTAAGTAAAGTTGGTTTGATTTTTAAGTGTTCCTTCTAGATTGGCTGCCTAATCAAGGCTAGAGAACCCACTTTACCCAACTATTTAGACATAAAGAATATAAGGATACAAGCCTTTCCCAAAGGGCGTTAGTGCAAAGTGAAACACAAATAGCTTCGTCCAGGATTTGAACTTTACAACAGTAATTGGATTTTCAAAAAAAAAAAAATCAATTTGTTTACTGATATATTAAAAAAAGACCCTTATTTATTAAGCTTTGCTTAGTTTGGCAGACAGTCATCAAGTTACTTCAAATACCCGATAACAGTAAGTGGTCATCCATCAAAGTATTAAACAGGATCATCGTTGCTTAACTTCGGTAATCTGACAGGAACCAGTTCTTTCAGAATGGTTTGATCATTAAAAAAACTTTTAATATTCATTTTGTACTATCTACGTGGCCGCTGTATGTGAAATGAACTGAGCTTACAATACTAGCTGTTCCTAAGTGGTCCCCCATCTAAGTACAGAGCAAGCTTATCGCTGCTTAACTTTGGGGAGCTTGTAGGAACCAGAGCTTTCAGCATGACCTGACCGTAAAAAGCTTTTAATATCAATTTTCTGCTATCTATGAGGCCATTGCACGGGAAGTGAACTGAAAAAATCTCTACGATTATTCTTCAGGCGACTGGGCAATGACATCGAGACGTTAGAAAAAACAAGTCTGTTGTTTTTTAACACAAAGAGAAAAAAGTGCACAGCCTGACCTTTTCGGTGCTGTCACCAGATCGCCATGAAAGGGAGAGAAGGAAAATTCATAGTGGAGGAAGACTGGGAAGAAAAGAAACAGTTCGCTTTATTTCTATTTATTTCCTCGGCTACACCCGTTCATCCAATCAAATACGATTTTTTTCAGATAAGACATTAACATCGAGGAAATGTCCGAGCAAGAGTCTGGAGAGTTCCATCGAAAGGTTATGCACTTCGTATCTTATAGGCTGACGACTCTATTGAAAATAAAAATTCAAACGCCATCTTGACAAGAGCCATTTCTATCTTATTTTTATTGTAAAGAAAGGAATTATCTAGAACTAGCAATGTAAAAGTTGGCGACCGTAGTCGAGGGTGACTCGAAAGCTTCCTTTTCGATAGCTACAACACCAAGGTGTAGGAAGGGCGCTACTCCTTTCCAAGGAAATATTTGGAACAGAGTAAGTAAAGTTGGCGACCGTAGTCGAAGGCAACCAGAAGGCTCCCTTTTCAGTAGCTACTACACCGAGGTGTAGGGGAGGGCGCAACTCCTTTCCCTGGATTGCTTCACTTTACCCTCGATACGTACCTTATATTGCTGAGTGTTTAGCAAGGACATATCAAGTACCATTTTTAAAGTCTTTGGTATGACGCGACCTGGGATTGAACCCAGGTCTCCCGGACCATTGGCGAACACTTTACCCACTAGACCAATGAGCCGGTTACTAGCGATGTAACCTCATAATATTGTATGTATTTACTTCTTCCCTGTCACAGGTAGAATATGACACAAGTTCAATTTTTAAGCGGAGTAAAACTTGTTTGAATTCACTGTTTTCTTTCTCCTATAATGGTTACCTAACTAAACTAAAGAAATCAGTCTGCCCAACGACTTAACCATAACTGGAGAGAAGCGATAGATGCATGCTTTTCTGAAGAGCACGAAATGAAATGCAAACAGCCTCGACCAGGGTTAGAACTCGAATAACTCAGATTCCACTTCCTACGACAGTAACCGTTGCTCCGAAGCGGGTACAAAAGTCAACGAAATGTGTTGCATCAGCCACTCTACTTCACGGAGAACGTTCTTTAGACGCAAATCCTTTCTACCAATATTCTAAAGTAGAATGGTGGTGCCTTGAACAATAACTCCAGAAATTTCCGTAGAAATTGGTTGCTACGTCGAACCTGTCTGATTTAGGGGATCCCCGTGGAGTAGTGGCTAACATACTAGACAGCGTCATCACAGTAAGCGAGTTCGAATTCGTGCTATTACGTTCACTTTCGAACAAATACCCCTGGAAAAGGTATAAACACCCTTATCTCCGCTCCCAGCAATGGGTTAATAATAGTAGTACTACTGTTTCTCTACGAGAATGGCTTTGGTATTACATAACCCACGAAGGCATACGTGTGAAACGCCTCTTTCTTTTTTACAGCAAGAAAGTGTGACAAACCAAGCTAGACTTCATCTTCTCGTCGAAACCGAGACTCCAGCCCAGTCGACTGGGCCTGTAGAATACGCCCACTGCATCTCTGCAAAAGAATAAACATCCTCGCCAAACGAGCGTCCTGGAAATGACACGAAAAATTGTTACCTACAAACTATTCGCTTATAAATTATATATATATATATATATATATATATATATATATATATATATATAAACAGGATTTGGCATTAGATACCTTACAGTGGTTAATAAGTCATAAAAACCAACCAATTAAAACCGGAACCCAACAAAATGAAGTGCAAGTACATTCCTAAGAAACAAGCCTTTCCTTCTACACAAGCTATCTCGTATTATCTTCATCATTATCATCAAGACGTAGCAACAACATGGATTCTCTTGACACACTCTCTCTCTCTCTCTCTCTCTCTCTCTCTCTCTCTCTCTCACCATCCATTTCTATAGTTCTTAACAAGTCCTCTAGACCACATCCAGTGTCCGTACAAAGCTAATGAATCTAAGTTTTTTGCTGTTCACCCAACACTGATGTGTTCATGCGTATGCATCCATAATAGAATGTCGTTTATGAGATCGTCCTTACTTCTCCAGCAGTGCCCAGCATGTCTTGTTTGTTAGTTTGTGAGTTTGCAAGATAAGAGGTAAGTGGCCGTGCAACTGATGTTTTGTAGGGTCCTTCCAGGATTTGTTCAAAACAATGCACAGCATCTTTGTCTAGTTCCAATCTAACTTTTCTTTCTAGTGGTGCGACCATATAGTAGTACTGACACGGCTACACCTCAAAGAAATTCTTGTTTTATAAGAGAGATCAGATTAAAAATAAATAAACAAACGGTCACAACCTAGAAACTTCACCATTAAGTCAGTAGGTAAAGCTTTCGCACATATTCTTCATACATTTATCTTTATATAATATAAAATAATTAATCTATTGTCATATAAGATAATTACAACTTATCTTTGACATTACTTTCACACTCTTAATAAAAATTGCCAACACCTCAATAATTAATAAACTCAATATGTGTGAAGTATCATAATTTACAAACGTAAGATTTTTAAAAAATTTGTCTCATAAAATGTATAAACTAGATTTTTGAATTATTTTAAACTTGTTAACATAAAACTTTCTCCTTCATCAACATTTTATGCACACCTGAGTAAGTCATGCTGGGGGGGGGAGAAAAGAAAATATTGTTAATTACGTCAATATTGTGTAATCCAATCAAAGCAATCTTTGAAGCATTTAAAAGCGGAAGATGTCATTTATTAAGTTTAGTTAATTTAGTAAAAGACTATAGAGTACCAAATGAAAATCATTCTGAAACTCTGGTGAAAATGGATTACCTCTTCATTGTCATTCCTACCAGATCTATTCTGATTCGGAGTGATACTATTTACCAACCCCTCCGCTCGGGCAGGATATGACACACGGTCAATTTTTAAGCGGAGTTTAACAGGTTTGAATTCAGTTTTCCTTCTCCTAGACTAGTTGCCTTACCAAGGCTGAAGAACCTAGTCTGTCCTACTATTTACCCATAGCTGGAGGGAGAATAATTGGATTCATACCTTCCCCAAGGGTATTAGTGCTATGTGAAATGCAGTCAGTCAGGTCCAGGATTTGAACTCGTGTCGCCGACTACACCACGGAGTGATAGTATCTATTAGGGTCCCATCTATGTTTTAAATAGATCAGTAAATTATTTCTACGAGTAAAGATATTTGCCCTCCGAGAGGAAGTATGTTTTAATCTAATTAATATATTAAATTAAAAAGACAAACATAAATAAATAAGCATACAAATAAAAAGATTCCACTTATTTCATTTTAAGGTCAATTTTTTAAGCAGAGTTTTACATGTATGAATCTGGAGTTTTCTTTTTCTTAGACCGGTTGCTCTACCAAAGTTAAACAGCATAATCTGCCCTTCTATTTACACACAGCTAGAGGGTTGGATGCAACACCTTTTTCAAAAGTAGTAGCGCTATGCGAAATACAAAAAGCCTAATCCAAAATTTGAACTCGGGTCGCTGAGCCCACTTTTTACGACGGTAGCCATTACACCACAAGCTTTTCCTTCTTTTAACAAGTTTAAGAATAAAACAATGATATGAGAAATCAATAACTCCAAGTAATTATTTATTAAATCAGGTTTTGTTAAAACCAGTACGCAAATTATCTTCATCATATACAGACCCAGACGGCTAGAGCTGTAAAATACACCGACTGTTTCTCTCCAGAGCGGTAAGACTCCCCTCCCAACAAGTGTCCTGGATATGATACTAAACAATATGATGGTGAGGTTCCAGTAATGCTGGAGTTTTGGGGAATGCGCAGTATCCATTCATTGCCGTTGCTCCTAGGTGCACTCTGATAGAAGTGGTAGCACCTGATAGGGTCATATCTATGGGTCAAATAGAACTAAACTGTGTACTTATGCTAAATTGAATTGTTTGAAATAGAACTGTTTAATGTATAAAAATGGATTTTGCATTAATCACCAACAGTGGTTGATGTGCCGTAAAACCAAACCAAATGACATCATGTAAACCATTATTTCTTTGTAATATCTAACATGAACTGCAGGATTAAAAAAAATTAAAAACCTATTAACCCCACAGGCTTGCCCTCTTTCCTTGTTTTTCCAGGGACCACCTGGCTTTCGTGATAGGTAGATGTTATTGTATTGACTGAATGGTCCCAGGAGACTTTTCAGCTAGAAAATACTGGCTTGGCAGGGCTGAGTTTATTGCTTGTCGCCCGAGGCGCTCCAATATGGAGAATGCCGACGGGATCAAGCATTTTTGTGACGACCACACATGAGTTTCGACTCCCACAATAAAATTCGGACTTGGCGGTTAAATGCTATTAATAACATGGGTCGTTTTGAGGCAAATGTAACTCAACTAGACTTTAATAGAGACATCGTCAATAAAAAGTTGCTGATTAAGATTAAATAATTATCATCAAATAATCATTGAGAATATAACGTAAATAACTAAGGGAATTATAAGGTTGTTGGTGACGTAGTTTTCCTTACAGACACATAATCTCAATTATAATAAGATTAGATAAGAATACTTGATATCATATAACCGTGTGCAAAAAAATTGAGGAACTATACGGAAAAAGTAAATACAAACTACTTTATACTTCTGAGAATATAATAACCCTAGACGAATTGACACGCCGTTAAAATCAATCAATCAAGCAATACATTCTTCCCACTCCAATTTAATCTTATACCAAACTGAATGAAACTGTGTATAGAAGCTTAGTAAATATCAATAATGGAGCCCGCGTATCACTGCAAATCAAATCACGACATAATCACTAGAAACTAAGTACAATAAAGTTAGTTTCCTTCTTGTAAGAAGGCAAATAATGGTCTAAAATGAAATGTTTATTGTTTAATGTTTATGTATAAATTCTACGGACGTTCAGAGCCTCAGTTAGAAATAAGAAATAAATATGTCACACAGAGGCCAGATTTCTTTCCCGCCACTGTAAAAATATTTACATTTTTTTAGCCGACAGTTTATTTTATTAATATTCCCAGCAACTTCTGTTAACAATCATTCGAATCTAGTACAAATAAAATAAATAAAACAAAATAAAAATTTGAAAAAGTATCTGATTTTTCCGTTGTGATTTTAAATGAGGCATTTGTTTCCAGCAATTGATAAAAGTGAGGAAAAAATGTAAATCCACTAATGCAAATAAATAAATAAATAAATAGAAAAGAAAAAAAGGAAGATCTAAGAGTATTTTTATAGACAAACAAATGACTGTGGGCGGTGTCAGAATAAAGAAAAAGTCAAGTAACATTTTTTTTTTTTTTTACTGAGTGTTGGATTATGAAAATAAGGAAAAATGAGTAAGTGCAAAGAAAGAAAGAAAAAAGTGAAAAGAAAGAAATCTTAAAAGGAGTGAATGACGGAAGAAAAGAATTAAGAAAGAAAGAGAAAAAGTACTTAAGGGAGAAAGATGAGAGCAGGAAAGAAAGAATAGGATGAAGGAATGGAATAAAGAAGAATGACGAAAGTTAAAAGAAAGAAGATAAAATGAGAAGAGAGAATTAAAAAAAAAAAGATTAGAAAGAAGAAAAACGAAAAAAGGAAGAACGTTAAAAAGAAGATGTTGAAATAAAGAGAGAAGAGAACTTGAAAGAAAGAAGAAAGGAAAATGAATGACAGGAGAGAATTAAGAAAGAAAGAATGAGAAAAGAAGAAACAAGATAGAATGAGAAGAAAAGTACAGAAAGAAAAAAAAAAGAGAGTGAGAAAGAAAGACAGGAAGAAAGGACAGAAAAAAAGGAAAGGAATCTCAAAGACAGAAGAGAATGAAAAAGTGTCAATTTTAAAAGAAAGAAAAAAATGAGAAGAAAAATGTTGAAATAAAGAGAGAAGAAAACATGAAAGAAAGATTAGAAAGAAGGAAAATGAAAGATAGAAGAGAATGAACAAAGGAAAAATGTTTAAAAAAAGAAGAAAAATGCTGGAATAAAAAGAGAAGAAATCTTGGAAGAAAAATTAGAAACGGAAAATAAAAGAAAAGAATGAGGGGAAAAAGAGGAAAATGTGAAGAAAAAACCCTTAAAAACACGAAGAAAAAAGAAATCTCAGTAAACATAAACAAGAAAGAAAGCCAGGCAGAAAGATAGTTTTAATGATATTATTTTGCCTTCCTTGTAGTCTTTTTGCATGAGTTAAGTCTTTTAATCTTTAACATACACAAAAAGAAACAAGAAATATGTTAAGAGTATTTTTATGTGAGCCTGAAGGGGAGCGTTTTACAGGAAACATTCTATTCGCCATGAGGATATTTTAGCTGAATAATATCTGTTATTGATAACCTTTAACTGAGCAAGTCTAAAAAGTGACAAACGGTTTGTGATATTTAGCGTAAATTATAAAAAACGAGAGACGGCTGCGAATTTGAACGCATTACTCTAAAGACCAGGTTAATTAGGTCCCATGATAAACCAACCGACGAACCCTACTATACCACCACGATAGTTAGCAAATTCGTCTTGCAAACCAATTTGAAAGTATAGTAAGCTTGATCTTCTCCGAGAACTCGTCTACCTGACCCTTGTGCCAAACTAAAATTTGTAAATAACCCCCATAATAAACTAACTGAAAAGTCAGAAAATTCAGTTTTTCAAGCCAAAACATAAATGAACGTTCCTATACATTTTTATAAAACCTGCAGTCTCCATATCGTATTGATATTGAAATACCTAATGCTATTTACTGGCCCCTGCTTGTACGAAAGCAAGTTTGACAAAAGATTGAGTTTGATGCGTGTACGAATGGACGGGTGCAAGAATAGTTTAGCTCCATCGGCAGTCTTCTTTTGGAGGCACCTCAGGAATCAGGGATTGACTTTGACTGCACATCTTTTTAGTGCAATAGAATTACAGAGCCAGACAATTAATCTTCGGCCACGGATGACTGGAGTATGTAAAGGTGAAGGTTATTTATTAAGCAAAGCTTAGATGGGCCCAAAGCCAGAAGTATGAGGCATCCAGTTAGAACTGAAATCACTAACAATAACCAGCTAGAGGTCTCACTTTCCGTTTACTTTACGTCACAGTAAACTGAAAGATTGTTTCAATGTTTGATAAAATCAGCTCTAAAAATGTTTAGAATCCTCTGCAAATAAAAAAATAAATGTATAAAGTAGCAAAAAAGAAAAAGAAAAAAAGAACTGGGCAAAATAATGCTGAAAAGTAGTTAAAAGAATGAAAGTGATGAATCAGATATTGTAATATCGTGCAAAAAGAGTTATAATAATTGTGACCTTGCATTGTAAAGGAGAAGAAAAGTTTGTCCGAAATTCTAAGATTACTATAGTTTAATATATCGAACTGCAGGCTGAAGAACCTCAATTGTAACAGTTTGTCGTATCCTGGCTAAAGACTTCTACTTGAAAATTAGGATTATCCGTGTGCAACGATTTTTCCACAATAAATCATTTACGGACAGACTAGTTTTGTAATTCATCGATTCAAGAAACCTTACGAAGAATCTTTCAAGACCAGTTTCGTGTAGGGCAAAATCAAATCTTAAGAGTAAGAGGAATATTCTGAAGATCGATCGTATTGATGATGAAGAGTTGGCAGTGCACTTTCTCAACTCTGACGAAGCCCGGCGCCAGAAACATTATTGTGAGACAAAAACACGAAATAGATGAATTATAAAAATCAAAAATGTCGTCTTTGAATCGAAGGACATCCAACACATGTACAATAAATATCACGCGAACCCTAAATTTTGTCATGTCTTGGGTATGACACTGAACTGTATCAGATGGTGAGAGTCTATTCATGAAGTGCTGAGGAATGTGGAGTCACCTATTCGTTGCTTCTACTCTCAAGTCCACTCTACAACAGAGTGGTAGTACCTATTAGGGTTTGATCTACGGTTCAAATAGGTTTGTTTGAGATAACGTTCAAAATAATTTTGAATTACTTTAAAACGTTGGCCCCTAAAGCATTGATATTACAACGAAGTTTGAAGTGTTTACTCGTTTAAAATTATTGTCAGCTTTATTTACACATTGGTCGAAGAAAAGGAAAAAGCTTTTAACATTAAACTTTTATTAACATTTACATTAAACATTAATTAACATTAATCTTTTAATTAATAACTTGAGGAGTGCTGTTCGCAGAATCTTTGGAACATTGTGGCACCATTTTTCTGTTATCGGTTCATCCAAAAAGAGTGGCTGGTTCTAAACAAGCCTTCACAATAATAAAAAAATCACCTGCGTTAGATATTTTGTAAGATTTAGCTTAGTTAATGGTCATCATCGAATAGATGAACATAATAAAAATTTACTAAGCGTGTATTTGCTGATGTTAGGTTTAAATGTCAAGTTCACTGTACATTCAATGTTGCCTCGCTAATGAGGAACTTAGAATGCCTTGTTTTGTTTTTTTTGTCTATAGCAAATTTTATTTACAGTAAAAGGTCCAGAATATACAAAAGTGGAGATTGCTGTTATTATTTATCAAGTTTTGCTAATATTTAGTACACCGGCTTCAGGTCGCTTACAGTAACTATTTTTTCTTAAGCGGTCACCCAACTAAGTATTAAACAAGCTCGTCGCTGCTTAACTTCGGTGATCTAGCAGGAACCTGAGTTTTCAGCATGACTTCACCGTGTTGGGAGACAATGAATATCTCGTTTAAAGGATGGGTGTGTCTGTTAGGTGATTCGTTAGAAGTCATACGATAGTCACAGAAGTCCATTCTCGACCTCCTTTTGCCTCTATTCTTTGAACAGTAGAGATATTCTTTTCTGTCCTTTTCATTGAACAATAAAGACATATTTTACTTTCCATTATCATCAATTAAAGCTTTTTTCTATTTTTGTACCCCTTCTACATACTGATTGTTCAGAGAACAATATGTTTACATTTCTGACTGGTGGAACGTTTGTGTGTTCTTTCCAATACTACTTGTATGTATATGATGTATATATTAAATGTTTCTGTGTGTGTAAATGAGCTGGTCTTTTCTTTCGTTTATTCAGTGGTACTATATCACGGATATAGAAATGCTAATACTGGTCCTTGATGAGTGGAGACTTGACTATCTTCCCTACCTCCAAGCATCCCAATGATAATGTCTGGTCGCTGATGTTTCATTCCTGCTATTTTTTATTTATTACTACAAGCAGAGTTCTTGATTTAGTATGTATTTACCTAACCCCTCTACCATGAATTGGACACGACACAAGGTCAATTTTTTTCACCGGACTACGACTGGTTAGGATTTGAGTTTTACTTTTCCTCATAAATAACTCACCTGCTAACATGGCTGCCTTCTTGAATCTTCTTGGTAAAAGCAAGCCAGCTAGGCTTACCTCATTTATAGGAGAGCACCTAATGCAACAGGTGGGTTGGTCTATTTTGCTACGATGGACCTGCCCAACACACAGGTGATGTCTACTCACCCATATATTCATCCAGTAAATGGCAACATGGATCGAAGCCTACCTGTGTGTCAGACTGCTTTCCAGTCAACCAATATTCATCAGTACCAAGGTTAAAGAATCAACTCTACTATTCACACAGCTAGCAGGGGAATAGTTAGATTGATATCTTTTCCAACTATATTAGCGCTATGTGGAACAGCCTTGTCCAGGATTTGAACGCAGCACATCGATTGCATTTTCGGTAACAATAACCGTTACGCCGTGAATGTCTCTTCTTGCCTAAGGAGAACTAAAAAAATTCCTTTTTACGGTAGTTCTTTAGCCCCGTTGTCTGAGATGAATATAGAGGCTATAAAAGTTAGAAATTCGGTGAAATTTTGTTTTGAATATTTCCTTCTTTTATTTTCATTATTTATCTAGCAATTATGTAAAAGTCTGCCATTGTCCACTTTTTTTTTTCGGGGAACAGACGTTTGGTAGAACAAATAAAAGAACAGACCTTTCGGCGACAATGGCCAGAGTAAAAACAGTTTAATTTGTTTACACCAAACTGATGGCAACACGTAGCTTTTTAAACAGGAGGGCGTCTTGTAATTTGAGTGCCGGGGTATGACTGTCGTCTGCCTTTCTCCATTTTCTGCCCAATTCTCTCCGGTTCGTGACACACGAGCAGTACAAAATGCCGCGCGATCAACATCGCTCATTTTCGCATCAAGTCGACAAGGTAGTGTTGTGTTGATGAGGATGACATTAAAAAACAGTGCAAGAAGATCCTAAATTTGAGCGATTGTAAACGATGCCTGAACATATTAATGACAACAGAGAAATACGATCTCTCGAAACCAGGATATATGGCGAGAGTCATACGTCACCTTGACCTCAACAGTTAAACACATAGCAGTAATAGATTTAAAAAGACTTTAACATTTCTTTCAACATTTGACGATTTTATAGCTTATAGCTTCATCCAGACGATAAAGAATAACGTAGAGAATAGTTATGACTTTTAAGGTATTGGTTGAAAAAATAGCATTGAATAAACACAAATGGTTTTGTTCAATGGTACATCAGTTTCCAGTGGATTATTTAAAACCAAAATTTGATTCATTTGTAAATGTTTGATTATACAAAAAGGGAAAAAGAAGAGAAAATGGAAGAGAAAAGGGGTGAGATAGAAGATGAGGAGGAGGAGAGAGAGAGAGAGAGAGAGGTTTATTTTTTTAACATATCAACGACTTATAAGTTATTTAATGCTGATGAACCCGGGTCAGATATGAAACTTTGTCTATAATTTGGCAAAACAAAAAGATGGCAGCCATAAAAGGCGTTAAATATGTGTAAAAGTATACAAATCTTTTGCTAACATAAATAAGAAATACTTTTTAGAAAATTAAATAAGACAATGGAATGTGGATCATAAAACAAAAGAAGATAAAAAACAGATTTATAAGTCAAGAAAAAAATTTGGAAAAAAAATTCAATTTAAAAGATTAAAGAAAGCCATGAATAAAAGAAGAAAGAAAAACAAAATAAAAACAAGAAAGAAATGAAAAGTTGAAAAAAAAAGAATAAAGGAAAACAAAAAGAAATAAAAGTAATACTTTAAAAATAATATAAAAAAGAAAATATTAAAAGTAAACGAAAAAAGAAAAAAAAGAAAAAGAGAAGAAAAAGAAGAAAAGAATTAGATAGAGACAGGGAAGTGAAGATGAGAAATTACAAAGGGAAAAGTTTATTCAACAAAATAATAAGCCATTCATAATAACTGATTCTTTACAATAGAAAAATCCGATGACAAATCACGCCGGCCTGAAATAGCCGTTATTTCTTTTTCTTCATTAAAGTCCCATCACAAAATGAGGTTTCACGGTTGAAGACATTCATATTCCGGCAACATCCAACCTCCCACGTCTTACACACTCCAGCCAACGAGTTATTATTCTCCGCCATTTGTCTTCTATCTTTCGTAAAAGCCTCCCACTCCCGATCTCGGCATCAGGCCCATCTCACCACACCAGACTCAGTTCACCAAACTACCGCACACCATCCGGAACTTGTACTCAATGGCTCGTGCATCTCATCTGTTGAAAATGCTGTATTTATTTTATTTTATTTTATTTAATTCCTGTAATGGTTTTCTTTACGCATGCTTGGCGACTCCTCAGTGTGTCTCACCCACCCTTACTTTTTGTTCCACTTGCACCACCACCCATATTGCAGCCGCTGCTGAACCAGCTGGGCCGAATTGAACGACAGTGGGACAAAACAGTCATGACATCAAACAAAAAGTGCGAATATCATTGAGCGTCACCCATTAGAAATTCCTTTCTTCTGCCCTCACCCCAAGTGCCACACATGTCCCTCGGGTCCCGTATGATTCCCTCTACGCACCCCAGATCTTGTAACGGTTGAATGACCTTTTGTATACGCCAACAGAACAGCTCAGGCCATGTTGCTACATTTACAACGAGTCATTCTTCCAACAAGTCGACAATGCACCCCCACCGCGTCTTTCGTAAATATTTTATCTGTGATCACAAGGAATTGTTCAATTGGGGAAACACCTTCAAACCGATTGAGATAGCCGATCATCTTTCAAATTGAGCTACCGTCTTTCTTTAGCCCCACCCAGTAACGTAATCATTCAGCTCAAGTGAATTTGACTCAACTTCTCCACTGAACCGGGCTCAACTTGACGCGCCCTTCTCTACTGTTGCTCTGCGTCTCTGATTCCGTCTGGTGGCAACTTTATTTTTGTTCGGAAAGGAACCAAAAACTAACGTTTGGGCTGTTGATGCCCCTCTCTTCTTTTAAACAACCACAAATGAAATGAGGCTTGAGCGACTAACTGGGCTCAAAGAAAAAAAACAATAATAAAAAAGATCACACGTTATTTTAAATAGACATTCCACAGTTGTGACGAGATGACAACAGAGAAATAACTGGACAAAATATTTTGTTTGAAACTCACAAGATGACTCATGTCAACATTTGTATTCATTTTCCCTCAGTTTGGACTTCATACTTAATTAGATTTTATTTATTATTAGTCAAAGCTGACTTTTTTCTGAGGAATTTTTTGAGAAACAAATGGCGCTGGAAATCAGTATAATGTTCTACTTGAAAAACTTTCTTGAGCTTTCAGTTGTCTGTATCTAAACTTTCCATTTCCTTTTAAGGACCTTACTATGCACTTTTGTGTACTAGTTTTTGAGTGATTCGTAGACGAATTGTTTTTTCTTGTAAATCAATACTAGGTCTGGTCTTCTATGCAGGATTCGGTGATCCGCTTATATCTCACAAGTCTCTGAGAAATTTATGCGACTCATTCTTTAGGACAAATTATAGTTTGTGCATAAAACAATAGTCAACATGGTCAAATTTCAATCTCTTGCACAATTTTCAGTGGATCACTTTTCCCACTCAGTCATTCTACTCTTGTATTCTTTTTATGCCAGTTGTTGCATTCACTTATTATATGATTAACTGTTAGCATATAAGCTACATTTGCAATTCTGTGTATTATCAATTTTTCCTTCGATATAATTTGTTCTTATGGAATTATTTTGTGCTGCTATTAAAAGAAATTTTGTTTTTCTCTTCAGGTGGCACCGTTATAATCATGTCGATGTTTGTGTGCAATGTCCTTAGTTAGTCACTAAATGTATTCATACAACTGTTTTTCGTTCCCTTTTCGTTTCCTATATTTAGGGATTGTAATTTTTCTGTTTATTCTGAAGTTATTTCTGTTCTTATTACTGTTGCTCGCTAATCTAATCAGTCTTTCTATTGTTTTGTATATTTTTAAATTAATTCTACTAGATTTTTTTATTGCAACTCACTTTGATTGTTATTTCTACGACAGCAAGGAATAATTTCTTTCTTTCTTTTAATGGCATATCAACCTTCTTGGGTTATTTAATTCCAAAGCCATCCTCGCAGAAGAATAGTAGTTAGATTATTTAACACATATCTGGGAAGATAAGGGGTTTCATACATTTCCAAAGGGTATTAGTCCCAAAGTGAAAGCAATAACGTGACTATAGTTCGAACTCATTTACCTCGAGGTCTCACTCCAGCACTTCAGCCATTACGCCATGGTGCGCCACGCCACGCCACGCCACGCCACCCGACCAGCAAGGACTGGCACATAGAAGCCACAATAAGGGATAAGCTTCCAGTCAGACTTAAACTCATCCCCTTTTGTCGCAGAAAAATCTGGTTCTCTGAACCAGCTATTTACCATCCAATCTACAAACGCTATGGTAGCACAGATGTCCTAATAACTGGTAAAAAATTATCCAATACTCTTGTCTCCAATTCATTAACACTATGTACGTTGTTATTGTTTTCACACACTGGTAGGTTTATAGCTAAGTTTTTATTTACTTTTATGTAGTTTTTAGATGAAGATTATATTATATAACAAAAATACCCCCCCCCAAACGAAAACTACATTCTACTCAGAGAACATCTTTGTGGCAGACATTTTCATTTCTCTGTGCACAAACAGAGCAAATAAGCTTCTTGATTTAATGCCTTGTAGGTGATTTGTGTTGACCAAGAATATTCAATCTATCCAGCTTGTCTCTCTTGGTACTGATGAAAGCCTGACAAAATGGTTGTTATCATGAGATATAACTTGCAGTTTTCTGTTTTACCATCTATTTCTCTTGTCACACATTTTCGCCTGCAACAGATGGTAGCTATACATACATAAGGTTAAATATAAGAATTCAAGAATAGTCTTGGAAATTTCAAGATTTGTCATTTGGCCTTTAACTATATACATACAAGAATTCAGGATTAGCACTCTCACCCAACTGTTTTTTTTTTGTTGTTGTTTTTTTTTTTTGATAATTGACTTGTTAGGATTTGATATTTAAACTAAGATCTGTTACTATGGATATGAAACAGCTTGATAAAAACACAGCAAAGAAAATTTGTTTTGTAAAGTTATTTACTCAAGAAGTATGGGATACCTAGTGAGAATCAAACTCATTAATAACACTATGTAACAAAATGTTAATTTCTAGTTCTTGGGCAAAAATTATTATTTTCCCAATTGCTTATACCTAAAGTAAATGGAGAAGATCTATTTTTCTCTTCAAACTTTACTTTTGTAACCTGAGAAATAAAATTTTCAAATTTACTCATTTTCAAAAACATTCCATGTAGATTTAATGATGGATAGCTGGTAAACAAATTTCTATAACTTACTGTCCATTTTTGTATAACTTTAGTATGAATAAATATAATTTTTTATTTATATGCTGTTTTTTTCAAACCTTATGAAAAATAAAATGTACAAATTTGCTGATTTTTTACATAGAAAATAAGTTAATTTCTAGATTTCATTATCCAGGGCACAAAACCAAAGTTTTAAAGGATAAAAGCCACTTCCTATACCTTTACAACATAACCAATCAAGAAATAACACATTACCCAGAAATAAAATCGGGACATAGGCCCAGCGGTTAGAGTGTTCGCCAATGGCCCGGGAGACCTGGGTTCAATCCCAGGTCGAGTCATACCAAAGACTTTAAAAATGGAACTTGATACCACCTTGCTTAACACTCAGCATTATAAGGTACAGTTCAAGGGTAAAGTGGAGCAATCCAGGGAATGGAGTAGCGCCCTCCCCTACACCTTGGTGTAGTAGCTATCGAAAAGGGAGCCTTTGGGTCACCCTCGACTATGGTCGCTAACTTTACTTACTTTACTACTAAAACTAATAATAATGATGATGATAATAGAGGAATTGAAAACAAAGGAAGAATCAAGACCATATAGACCACAGCATTGTTAAGATCAGCTAAAATACTCAGAAGAGTCCAAGAGACCTGAGGAGACTTGCTGTCACTCAGACCCTAGTGAAAGACCACCAGTTATGATAATAATAATAATAATAATAACTGTGACTTGTATTTTCCTTCATCTTAATTCTAGTTACTTCATTGTTGTTTTTCGATGCACATTGTTCTTCAATAATAACCAGAGAGAATAGCAATAAAAAGCAAGTAAAATGAATATGAAAGAAAAGATGAATCAAAATTAATAACAAATGTACATACATTTTTATTAATAACAGCTATGGTTATTACTAGAAAGTTCATCATAAACAAATAAAAACCTAGGGTGTTAATGTTTAAACAACACTTTATTTTTAGCATTCAAAATGATATTTCAAAAGAGTGTTACAATGTTAAGAACTGATAGACTTTTATTAACTAATAATTATTGCACAATGAGCAGGGTGAAAATAGTGATGCCCAGGAGAAAAAAATAAGTAACAAAATGTTTTGATGAAATTATTTTGATATATTATATTTATATTTTACCGGGCCATTGGCCTAATGAGTAGAGTGTTTGCCAATGGTCTGGGACACCGGGGTTCAATCCTAGGTCGAGTCATACCAAAGACTCAAAAAATGGTATTTGATGCCGTTTTGCTTAGCACTCAGCACTATAAGGTAAGGATCAAGGGTAAAGTGGAGCAATCCTAGGAATGGAGTAGCACCCTTCCCTACACTTTAGTGTAGTAGCTATTGAAAAAGGTCTTCGGGTCACCCTTGACTAATGTTGCCAACTTTACTTACTTATATTAATATTTTAGTAAGATACTATGGATACAATGATGTTAACATGACATAAATGCACAGCAAAAATATTTTTAAACATAAAAAACATTGTTTCAGTTTCTGAGAGGCTTTTTGTGCATAATATTGTTTCTTTTTACATCTTTTTGCAGATATGTACAGTTCTTTTTTGTTTATTCATGAAGATCCAACATATAGCTGGCCATGAGAAAAACATGCATTTGAAGTTGTTTGTTTTATGGTATCAAAAACATTTTCTCATATCAAAGCATCTATTCAAATCAGTTTGGTTAAAAAAAATGGTATATCCTGTCACCTGATGACTTGCAGTGAATTCAAAGGTCAATCTTGCATAGGCTATGTTAAAACCCGAGGTCAAGTAAATATCGATGTAAAAAAATCAGGTCCCTGGGATATTCTGTTTGGATATAATCTTTGAACAAACACAAAAACTTCAGCATAGTAGTAGAGATTATAAGTGATACATTAACAAATACTTATTACAACATCATCTTTTTAGAAGCTGAGCAAGATACTTTCATGGAATGTGACCAAAAGAGATTTATTTTTCAACATAGTCTCCCTTGTAGCCCCCATATTTCTTCCATCAATGTTGCAATACTTGGTATTGGTAAAAAAAAAAAAATTATCCACAGCAGATATGACATCAACCCATCTATGAACTTTTAAGCCCAACCTCATAGAAACTGTCTATAGAGGACAGAGAAACTTGCATGTCAAACTGGATTATAGGCATGAGGCTTGCACAGCATGACTCTCATTTCTTTTCAAGTCTAGAAAAGAAGACAAGTTGTCTGGCAGTGAAATGGGGTAAAGATGATTACCCCAAGTAAAAGTAGGAAATGAAACAACAGTTGGAAGTAAGATATGTGTCCCGGATTGAATAGTGGCTACTTTTTGTTATTGTATAAGAAATTGTGTTTTTGGCAGAATCTAAAGAAAGTACTGTTCATCTGTACATTTCTTAGATTTAGAAGATATTGTCTTAAAGCTAAAGGAATATATATAATGTGTGTATGTAAAGTCTGCAGAGTTGCATTTATATAATAAGAATAGACTTAAGATTGGGCATTGAAAAAAGTAGCATTGGAATTCTGTGTTCACCAGATGCCTTGACAATGACTGTATTTTACTTAGCTGTACTGAAAAGAGAGAATCTTAGAAGAAAAGCAAGTTATGATGCAGTTATATGAGGATTTTTCTGACTCACAAAACAAAGAAACCTTTTTGTATTGTTTATCCTTTATTCAAATCTAAGCAATTTTCCACAGCTGAATGATAGAGGAATTTCATAAACCTCTTTGAGACACTGCTTTGCTCATCATTCGACCACTTTTAGTTTGGGAGCTTTGAAATTATGTGTGAGTTTGTGTGTTTGTGTGAACAGAACTAATATGTACATCTATTTATTGTGTATGTTGTAATTCAGAGTATTGTTGCCATTTTTGTATGGAAGAATCTATCAATTTTAGGTTTCAAATTAGTATGTAGAATTTTGAATTTGTCATGGGCCAAATCTAAAGCCAATTTGACTGCTAAGTAAGCTCTTTCATTTCCCCTGACTTTAATGTTGCTTGGGATCCAGCATATTCAAGTGTCACAGTTAACATAATTCTAATTTAATACTAAATACTACTCACTCATTAAAATTACCATAATATTCACGTTTCTTGATGAAACCATATTTAAGAACATCTCAATGAACTGAAGAATGGAATGATTTCAAAGTGAGGCAAAAAAAAAAACATGAAAAAATGTTAATACAAATAAAAAAAATAACAACAAATGTCTACTATGGAGGTGTACTTAGCATAATGATTATTCCCACAGAAAATGGAATAAGTGACCTGGGTCCAATTCCTGGACAAGGCTATTTGTGTTTCACTTTAAACAAATGCCCTCAGGAAAGGCAGAAATCAATCTCTTCTTTCCCAAGCTCAGGGTAAATAGTTGGAAACTCTAGGATTCTTTTGCCCTAGTCTAAGAAAAGGGAAAAGTCAGAATTCAAAACAGCTTGACTACACTTAAACTGACCTTGTGTCACATCCAGTCCATAGTGGAGAAGTTAGGTGAATATATAAGATAAGGACATCGTCACTGTATTTATCTCTTAGCTACCAAAGTATACACCAAGTAAAAGATTTGATTCTGAATATATCCCCAAGTAAAAAAAAAAGTCTTTGACAGAGGTTTGCTATGCCTGTCTTTAATAAAACTATTATTTGAAATATCATGCTGTTTCTAATGTTCTGGTAAGCAAAGGATGCAGAATGTTCTTTTCAGCTTGCACACCTGGTTATGTGGCTTACATTTGACATTTGTGCCTATGGTAGTTAAGGGGTTGATCTGTTTTTATTAAGGTCACTTCTTTGGTTTCAGTCAGCTCATTTAACTCAAGATATACAGACCAACAATATATATTTTAGAACTAAGACAAGAAGCTTTGTAACTGTCCATAAAATACTAACAAATTAAGAAGCTTTAGTTTGTAAAGAAATACTGACTTCTGATTGGTCATTTTATTTATAACAATGTTTATTTTGCAAGTTTTTTTTTTAGGGGGGAAAACTTGATATTTTCAATGTCAGGTAACCATTAGCCATTGTATATGTCTCACTAACTAACTGACTGAGCTTAGTATATTTATTTGTCTTTTATTTTTATAATTTTTTTACTCTGGTTTTATCTGTCAATGCCTTAGCCAATTTTTGGGGTTGGAGAAGAGTTGGGTTTTTTTTTCTTGTTTTAGGTTTGATTGTTGATTTTATTGGGTGAGGTTGATATAGTGGCACGAGGCAGATAAGCCCAAAATAAAATCAACTGCCTGCTTTCTATTTTTTTCTCTCTTTTTTAATCCTCTGTTGAGTTAAACTTGGAAGTGTACAATATCCATTATAACAGGGTATAATATATATACAGGTAGATAAAAATGAGTCAAATTAAAAACAAAACAAAAAAATCCAACTTAATTCAGGCCAGCAGAGATAAGGTTCCAGCTCCACCCCAAATTGCCCTTGGAATCAACTCAATCTTTTTTTAACCAAAGACCAGGAAATCTGGAAGTCAAGTTCTAAAAGTGTTTCAAACAAAGCCTAGTCTACCAATACATCTGAGTGAGCTCTTCATAGTTTTGAGAGACAAAAAGGGTGGGGCTAGAAACAGTTTATCTAGAGGTTCATTTGTCCCATTCGATTTTTTTTTTTAAATCTGAGCAATAAATTATAGACTTGACACTCTGACTGGCTGTTTTCAAGGGAAAAGGATCTAAGTAGGTTTGGTTTGGTTTCTTTGTTTAATGGCATATCAACCGTCATGGGTTATTTAATACCAAAGCCATCCATCGAGAAGAACAGCAGTGATGCTATTTAACCCATAGCTGAGAGGATAAGGGGGCTCATACCTTTTCCAAGGGTATTTGTCCGAAAGTGAACATAATAGCGTGACTGGAGTTTGAACTCGCTTACTATGATTCTGCAGTCCTGAGCTTTAACCATTACACCACAAGGACACTCCCAGATCTAAGTAGTGAGCACAAACTAAAAACATCCAACCCTTGGATATTTTTAAAAATGCTCTCACATAAATTTTTTTTAAATAAGTAAAAATCTGTGCAAATTAGAATAGACAAGATGAAGTGTATAGAATAATTCCTGAGAAGAAAATCAAACAACTGGTTATAGTCTACAGGGCTGGTTTAGTGAGGATTATTACCCAAATTTAAATATTATGCATCATTTGATGCATATTTTTATAATACAAGATCAAGAAATGAGAAGGGTCCAATTTTCAGTGTTTGGCAAGTGAGTCTCATAACCTGAGAGGAAAACAATGATCAAAGGAAAGATTAGCTAAGAATTGTAGCCATCTAATCTTAGCTTATAGGCTGAGTCAGAGATCTTTCCTAGCAGTTGGTACCATTTAACCCAGTAAAATTTGTCACATGTTACTTGGAGAGGAGATGAGCAATTAAATATAAATAAAAACCTGGGTAAATTCAAATAAACAATATGAAGCACCCACAACAATTCCTTGGTAGAATATCAGACTTCTGTTTTCAAGGTTTATGGTCCAAGACAGTGCTAGTTTGATAAGGCTTTTTACCCATACATAAATAAATATCATGCATCCTTTGTTTCATACTTCCATAATACAAAAGAAGAGAGGTGTAAGTTTTAGTGCTGGGCAAGTGAGTCTCATTATTTGAAAAGAAAACAATGATAAAAAAGGAAACTTTAGCTAAGAATAGTAACCATTTAAGCAAAGCTTATAAGTTGAAGAGAACTTCTTTTACAACTTAATTTTCTCTGTCTGTAGGCTGTTTATTTGCCTACTACATGAAATATTTGCAAAAAAAAAAAAAAAAAAAAGTCCACAATTTCATATCAATTTACATATAAGCACATATATCACTTTACTAAAAAATAAAAACAATACAAAACTAGAAAGTAATTCTATTAAACAAAAAATAGTTTTATTTAATGAATGCTATAATTTTTTTTAAAGTTTTTAAAAAGCCAATCAACACCTGGTTTCAATTTATGGTCATCAATTATATTTTGAATTCTATTAACCATGACAGCCTCTACTTTGAATATTAAAAGAAAAAAGTGTTTTCAAAATAAAGACTCATTTAAGTATAAAGACAAAACTTAACACTTCAAGCAAAAAAGTAGGAAGAACCTAACCCCCTTTTCCATATCTTCCGGCTCATTATAGAAGAAATGGGAAAATAATTACACTTGCAAATAAAAATATTTCTCTAACCTCTAGTTGCGTGAACTATCATTTTTTTAAACTGTAATGTTTTCATTACCTTGTACAGGGAAAACCAGTAAGCATGGCTAGTAAATCCCAATGTGATCTTTTGATGTCAAAAACATATGGCTCTTTCATGATATCAAATCTTACTGAGGGATTATCTGATTGGCATATATATTTTTATAGGATGAGTATTAAGATAAAATTAATTGATGAAATAAATTTATGTATACAAGGATGGGTATGTGCTAGTTTCTTGCATGTATATTACATGACCAAAGTAGTTCATACCGTGGAAGGTACCCACTGTGGTTGGTAGCGTGATGATATTTGGTGCACTGACACATTGTGTATTGGTTCACTCTATGTGTGATTAGAAAGCCACACAGATGAATATGCAACATAGTCTAATTTGGGAACATGCTTTATGAGTTCAAACTGGATCATCATGCAATAAACATGATTAAGTGCATAAAACAATTCCTTCATAGAATATCAGATGACTGGTAATAGTCTACAGTGCTGGTTTAGTGAGACTCATTACCTACACTTAAAACATCATTTGATGCATATTTTCATAATAGAAGATCAAGAAAGGAGAAGGGTCCAACTTTCAGTGTTTGGTAAGTGAGTCTCATTAGCTGAGAGGAAAATAATTAAAAAGAGATCATTTCTTGTTGCTGGAGAATCTGTCACATGTTACTTGGAGAAGAGATGGGCAATTAAATAACAATAAAAACCTGGGCAAATTAAAATAAACAATATGAAGCACATACAACAATTCCCAAGAGCATTATTACAAATTTTTAGTATTTTGCTTTGTTTTGGTTTTATGGCAAAATAACCATTGTAGGTCATTAATGCCAAATTGATTTTCATACATATAAATAGTTCCATTTCAAACAATTCAGTTTAGCATAAGTACACAGTTTAAATGTCAAAACAGTTCTATTCCAAGCAACTCAGTTTAGCATAAATGTGCAGTTTAGTATAATTAACCCATAGGTAGGACACTTTCAGGTGCTACTACTCCAGGCCAGAGAGGACCTGGGAGCAATGGCAATGAAGGAGTACTCTGCATTCCCCAAAGCTCCAGCATTACTGGAACCTCACCATTAGATTGTTTAGTGTCATATCAAGACACTCGTTAGGGGGTTTTACTCCTCTGCTGAGAAGCAGTTAGTGTATTATACAGCCTCCACTCCAGCCGACTGGGCAAGTATTAGATTATAGTGGAAACCAAAAACATTTGTTGCACCAAAGATGAAAGTACAGTTGATCACAGTACAGTAACGAGATGGTTCAAAAAATGTTCCTTGGGTTGCAAGAACCTTGAAGATCAAGCAAAGTCAGGTAGGCTAGAGGACTTGTTCCAAGTCAGAGAGTTAAATCTGGTGAGTAAGACTCAGAGAGTATCAAGCAAACTTGGCATCTCACCATCGAGGATCATTCCTCACTTTCACAACCTCAGCAAAAGCATTTGAAGCAGCTGAATTATACCTCAAATTACCATAGTATTGCAAAACTTTTGACTCACCCTAGTATTTATCAAAGTCCTTTTGAAAGATAGAAAAAACAAAGGAAATAATTCAACACTGAGAACAAATACCTAAAATTCTAAATGCAAAATCTTTGAATACTGATGTTATATACCCTACCTATGAACATTAATGGGTATGTCCCATTTGTCATAAATACATTGGACACTTCTGTGAGGGGGTGAAAATATACTGCCTTTGGTGGTGGTGTTGCACTCTGTTGAGGCTGCCAGACATGGGTGTCAGGGAAACCCAGCATTCATGTCACACAGCCGAGCCTCAAGGTCCATCCCACCAGGCTCTAACCTTCCTTGTGGGGGCTAGATTTATTGCCTGGTGCCTAAGGCACATTTTTTTAGGAGAATGCCGACAGGGCCCTAGGTATTTTTGAAGCTGCTGGGTATATCTGGACAACAGCTCTGTGCCCAGACCCTCTTTAAAAAAGGCCTTGAGCCAAACTCATCCAGTTGGTGAGATGTACGACAGGAAAATAAGGAAAATATACTAAGTAGTCACCACATCACTAGCTAGTCTTGTATTTTGTTAATGTTACAAAGATTTCTATTTCATTTTCAACCTTGGTTTTGGTTATTTCTCATTCAGTAACCTTTTTGTTAGGTTACAACAATTGATTAACCATAATCATTGTTACATTTGCACATAGATTTTATATATGTAATGTAACAACTATTATGGGTCAGAGGCATTCATTGAATTCTCTATTAATTTTCTCTATTCTAGATAAGAAATAAAGCTATAGGAACTTGGGTTCCAATCAACCAATGAATAATTGGAAAGGTTTTAATTCTTGACTTTATGTCAGTTATTAAGGAGTATTAAGTATTTTCATTTTTTAATAAACCTTTACTATGAAGTTTATTTCATGCACACATCTCAAGGCTATGATGTCTTGGGTATGACACTAAACTACATCAAGTGGTAAGGGTCCAGTTATGGAGATATGGAGGGTGTGGATTCACTTAACTATTGCCATTATTCTCACTCTGACTTGTAGTCATAGTACCCATTAAGATCCCATTAATGGGTCAAATAGATCTATTTGTTTGTTTGGGTTTTATGGCATATCAACCTTTGTAAGTTATTTAATGCCAAATCTATTTTTATACAAACAGTTCCATTTCAAACAATTCAGTTTAGAATAAGTACACAGTTTAATTATCAAAAGCATTTCTATTTCAAGCTATTCAGCTCAGTCAAACAATTCAGTTTAGAATTAGTATAGTTTTATACACACAGTTAAATGTCAAAATAGTTCTAATTCAAGCAATTCAGTTTAGCATAAGTATGCATTTTAGTTTGATTTGACCCATAGATAGGACCCTAATAGGTGCTAACACTCCAGGGCCAGAGTGGACCTGGGAGCAATAGCAATGAAGGGGTGCTCCACATTTCCCAAAGCTCCAGCATTATTGGAACCTCACCATCAGATTGTTTAGTGTTATATCCAGGACACTCATGGAGGGGGTGTCTTACTCCTCTGTAGAGATGATTTTGGCGTATACTACAGCCCCAGCTGACTGAGAAAAATTAAATCTGTATGAAAAATATTAGTATAAGATAAGAATACTTGAAACCATATAACTGTGTGCAAACAAATTATTATTGTTAAATAAGAATAGTTACTTGAAACCATATAATTCTTTATAAATTATTAGTATTAGATAATACTGGAAACCATATAATTGTGTACAAATTATTAGTATTAAATAATAGTAGAAACCATATTATTAAGAACAAATTATTAGTATTAAGAATAGTACAGCTCTAAGGTAGAATGCCGATAACCAGGTTATTTTCTGCTAAGATAACCAAATATACTTGAACCTCAGCTCAAAGAACAGCTTGTTGGTTGCTTGTCCTTGACTAGTGTCTCTTATAGCATCCAACAAATATTTCAAATTACATCCAGTTGAATACCAGGAAATTCAACAAAGCTGAATTTTAAGTCGCAAAATGAATTTATTCTATTTTTTTGCACTTTAGGAAGCTGGTATTTGCAAGATCATTTTAGATGTTAGCTAAATCTGTTTCGTGTGTTCGTGATATATTTTTCTTCTGACAGGATGTGAGTCAGTAGTAATTTAGGAAGTTAACAGACTTAGTGTGTCAGAATTTATTGTTTTTTCTTTGTCTTTCAAATTTTCAAAGTGCATCACCTAACACAGAATACCAAATGTTTGTTAACATTTGGTTAGTGAAGAAAAATAAGAAAAAATCTTAAAATTACAGTGATAAACAGGTGATGAGATGATTACAAAATCTGACTTGCAAACATTGTTCATCAAGAACTGTCCTGAAAAAATTTCAGAAATCTGAAAAAACCCACTTTTGCTCAAAAATAAATACCATGTTTCTTAGGGTCTCTTTAATGATTCGTTTATCATACTGATGGTTTATCATAAAATGCTTTGAAACTTGATGGCATTATATACTAATCTCATCATCACTTCCACTTTTTAAAACAGACTACAAAGACTTCTCTAAAGATCTCTATAAACAACCTTTTGCTATTCTCTTTAATCTCATCCATGATCTGAAATATCTTTTTTAATGGTGTGTTTTAACTTTAAGGAAAACCAGGATTTGCAAGATGCCAAATCTGGATTGTACATATTTACCCAACCACTCTGCAGTGGGCAGTACCTAAAACAAGTTCATTTTTTTTTTAAATTTTAAAATTCTAGTGAGAATACATAACAAGATATCATAAAGCATTTTTAAAGCAAAACATTAATGTTTTTAATATGTACATACTTACCCAACCCCTCTGACATGAGTAGAATGTAACAATTTTTAAATAGAGTAAAGCTGATTTAAATTCAGAGTTTTCCTTCTTCTAGTCTAGTTGCCTCACCAAGGCTAAAAAACACCAGTCTGCTCTACTATTTTCCCATAGCTCGGTAGAGAACAGATGGATACATGCCTTTCCCAAGCACAAAAAGTGTAAACTGCCTTGTCCAGGATTTGAACTCAATTCCCTAGATTCCATTTCCTACAATGATAACTATTGCTCTAAGCATGCATCCATAAATCTGGATCATAACTGGGCTAATAGACTGGGCTAAAAAAATGCACAAGATATGAAAAATGGGCAGTTTAGATGTTCAAATAGTTGGCTACTTTCAAAAGAGTCTATCAAATCTCCAGGTTTTATAATTCTCACACTGTTGGTTGCCAATTTCTCTAAGTTTTAGCATATATACATTCAGTATTTTAGAGTGTTATGATTTCTGAAGCCTTCCAGAATATAGATTGTTATCAACAGATTCCTGGCTAAATTTGAAGTATTGGTACCAAAATTTTATCTTGGATTTACACATTAAATTATTCCTGAAAGCTATCTTAATGGTTCAGATAGTTTTTGCACAAATTTCCTAATTTCAAACAAAACTAGATGTAAGTATTTACCAAACCTCTTTACCATGGGCAGAATATGATACAAGGTTGATTTTTAAAAAAAGTAATGGTGATATGAATTCAGAATTTTCCTTCTCCTTGATTGGTTGCCTAATTAAAGCTTAAGAACACCAGTTGATTCAAATATTTTTTCATAGCTGGGGAGAGAACAGATAGATTTATGCCTTTCCAAAGGGCATTGGTGCAAAGTAAAATGTAGACAGCCTTGTTCAGGTTTTAAACTCAAGCCGATGATTCCATTTCCAGAGACAATAACTGTGATGCTAAGAGCACCTCCCCTGTGAGTATCACAGTCACACAAAATAAAAGTTTATACAATAGCACCTCACTTCCAACTGAGTAACCCCATAGAAGAGTGTCTGTTTATGCATTTACTGTAAGATCCTCTCTGATTGCTTACCAAATTGCATCAAGGGTTGCGCATTTAACCCAAATCTAATTGTAAATGTCCAATTTCAGGTATGTATCATAAGATAAATTCATTATTGTATTCAGCTGAGAACTTCTTTGAGTTAAAATGTTCACCTGCTAGGAACAAGAAGGGGACTATGGCAAAGATTTCTTTTCTATTCTATCGTAAATAAATGCACATATCCCATTCTGCTATTATTAAGGATTGAACCAGGAACTTCTCTGCTTATTTCCAGTACTGTAAAAAAATGTTGAAATGTTTAGATTCCAGCATCATCTACTTGACTCAAAATAACCTGCTGTCTGGACGTATGGACAGATATTTCCTGGTGGTATGGCTTAGGCATAAAATTTGGCTAAATGTTGCTTTAGTTCGACAGAAACAAGGGAAAGAAAAAAAAGAGTGTAGAAAAAATATTAAAGTGTAAGAGAGAGAAAAAGAAAGAGAGATACTGAAGAAAGAATGAAAGAAAAGACAGAAAAAGAAATACTGAAAAAAAATGAAGAAGGAAGGAAGGAATATATAAATAAAAAGCAAAAAGAAAAGGAAAAAGGTAATGAGAAAAAATGGGGAATAACTTTTTTTTTTATTTCAAGAGAAAATAGATAAGGAAAGAAAAAAAAAGAAAAAATTGAATGACAGAGAAAGGAAGTGGGAGAAGAAAAAAGAAACTATCAGTTTGAAGAAAAGGTGGAGGAAAATTATGAAATGTACCAAAAAGTCTGTTAAAGAAGAAAAAGAGAAGTCACAAAGAGAAAAATAAACAGAATACAATATGAAGAAAAGAATGAGAAAAAGTTGTGAAGAAGAGAATTAAAAAGAAAAAAAGAATAAAAAGAAGATATGAAGGAGAGAATGGAAAAGAAAAAAAAAGAAAAAAGAATATATGAGTTTGATTTGATTTGGGTTCTTTATTTAATGGCATATAAACCTTCATGGGTTAATTAATGCCAAAGCCATCCTTGTAGAACAGTAGTGATACTATTTAACTCATAGTTGGAGGGATAAGGGGGTTCATACCTTTCTTAAGCATATTAGGGAAGGTACTAGTGTAAGTTCCAACTTGCTTACCACAATGTCACAGTCCAGCCTGTTAGTCACTACCCCACAAGGACTCCTCTCAAGAAAATATGAAGAGAGAATGAGAAAGAAAAAAGATTTTCAAAATATATGAAAAAGAGAAAGAGAAAAAGAGAAAGAAAAGAAAATGAAAAGAAGAACAAATAAAAAAAAAGTGAAAAGAGAAAAGTGAAGAAATGAGACTGACAGAGATGAGAATAAAAAAAAAAAAAAAAAAAGTGATATTTTATAAAGGTAGTATTAATGTTTATATGTTTCTGTCCCTCCTTCACAGTGGTGGGCCTGATTTTGAGGAAGATTTGATCGGCCAGATGCTGACTTGCAAGCAAGCAAGCAATTGAGCAACAGTAGACACATAGGATAAGGCTCAGCTTGTCCAGCCAGTGGCAGTATCTCTGAACGATTCATCCTCTCCTCCTACTACTACCACCATCACCACCACCCAGATATCTACTTTAAAATTCAATGAAAAAGAAAGATCTTACTTTCCTCTTTCCCTTTTCATTCATTCATTCATTCATTCATTTCCTCTTTCTTCCTTTCACTCCTTTTGATTAATTTTTATTTCCTTCCCTTTTTATCCTTGTTATAAATGAATGTCTGTATTCTTACTGCTGTCCTGCAATAGCAGATGGTTTCTACATCTCACAAAATCAGTCTAAAAAATAAATTAGAAGACAATCCGGGTAGGAGTGTTAGCAGTTGACGATATAATGATATAATTTCCTGCTAGAAACAAAAAAACAAACTGCCTTAGGGTCTCTCTTAAACTGATACCTCTTCAGTCACTCATTAATATCAATATAACAAATACTAGTTTAACTCAAGTTACAATCACCAGTACTACTGATATTAAGATTATAATAATAGTACACTTATAATACAACTAACTACTTGCACAACTAAAAATAGTCAATTTGAACCCAGTTAATGGATCAGGCAGTGCACAAAAGGATAGGACTTATAAACAGAAATAATGCTTAGCTTGCAGTATTTTATTGTGAAAGGCGGGAAAAAAATCATTCTGTTTGCAGTCTCATTACTCTCATCTTTGACTTTTTCATCATAGGAGAATATGGGGAAAGAGTTTAAGTAATGTTAAGAATGGGAAAGAAAAAAGAATTTGTGAAGAAAAGTATGAGAAAGAACGAGGATTGAGAAAAAAAAGAGATAAAGGAAAGAATGGAAAAAAAAAAAGAAGAAATTGCTATAACAGAACATGGGGAGAGAGTCTGAATAATGTAAGGATGGGAAAGAGAAAAAGAAGTTGTAATGAAAAGAATAAGAAAGAAAAAGGATTAAAAAAGAAGATACAAAGAAGCGAATAAAAAAGAGAAAGAAAAATAAAACATGAAGATTAAAAGAATAAGAAAAAAGAAAGAGAAGAAAAAGATAAAGAAGGAAAAAGATTTAGATAAATGTTTAAAACTAGTGTAACAACACAGATTTTGTATTACATGTATTTTTATGTAAAAACCTACAATTTTCAAACCTTTTTATATATTTTAAAATAACAAAATTCTTGTTGTCAAGGCAACTTTGCCAATAGATGATCTAAAGTAAATTGACACATACATATATATATATCTACAGTCACTGATTTTAATATAATTATTACGGAGGCATTAATGGTGAAACGGTTACTGTCATAGGAAATGAACATGGTGACTCAAGTTCAAACCCTGGAAGAGACTATTTGCATTTCACATAGCACTAATACCAATGGGAAAGGTATGAATTCAATTATTCTCTCTTCACCTATGTGAAAAGAGTAGGGTAGACTGACTCTTTAAGCTTGGTATGGCAAACAGTCTAAAAGAAGGAAAACTCTTAATTCAAACCTGTTAAACTTCACTTAAAATTGATTTTATGTCACATCCTACTTATACAGAGGGTGGGTAAATATATACATATAGTTACTGCACAACATGGGAACCCATTGGTTCTCATTGTAACAGTAGTCCATGATGATGTTTATGCTTCTATTGTGGAAGGAGTAATGGATTCTACTAAGCTAATAGACATCCCTGTCAATTATATTAACAATTTTGATGATTTCAAAAATGATATTCAGCATAAACGCAAACCCCACAAAATTATCATACAGTTGCAAACTGGATCGAAAACTGCTTGATTCTCAGCATTAAATTATTCAAGTGTGTTGCTATAATAAAGAATATTGCGATGATATGCAATTTTTTCTGGATAGAAGTTATATGTTTTCTCACCTCTTCATGTTAACCTCATGACTATAAGTTTCAAGTATTTGAAAAAAAAAAATACTTGAAACTTACAATCAAGTGATGAGAAAACATTTATATAATTTAGATTTTATCCAGCCCTACAGGCCAGTATTTGAGCACTTTTCTGATTTGAGAAAAAAAAATTTTATGATGAATTGTTCATTTTACTATATAAGTAAAGTTGGCGACTTTCGTTGAGGATGACCTGAAGGCTCCTTTTTCAATAGCTACTACACCTAGATGTAAGAGAGGGCACTACCCTATTCTCTTGATTGCTCTATTTTACTCTTGATCCTTACCTTATAATGCTGAGTGTTAAGCAAGCAGCATCAAGTACCATTTTTTGAGTCTTTGACATGACTCGACCTGGGACTGAACCTTGGTCTTCCAGACCATGGATATATAAAAACATAATAAGAATTTCAGTAATACATAACTCTTTTATTGTGACTTTTACAAGTGGTATACGTGGCTATGATGAGCTGTTTACTACATAGGTACTTGTATCAGAGCTTCTGTTTTCTATTCATATGATTATAAAGAAACTATGTAGAAAATGTAAGTAGTAGAAGAAGTAGTAGTAATGATAATAGTAGTAGTAGTAGTCAGATTTTTTTGTTCTTTTAATAGCATATCAACCTACACGGGTTATTTAATGCCAAATCCATCCTCGTAGAAGAACAGTAATAGTAGTATTTAACCCATAGCTGGGGTTGGGGATAAGGGGGCCCATACCTTTCCCAAGGTTATTAGTCTGAAAGTGAACATAATAGTGCAACTGGAGTTTGAACTCATTTACTACGTTGTCAAAGTCCAGCACATTAGCCACAACAACACAGGGACTTTCCCAGTAGTAGTAGTAGTAGCAATAGTAGTCTGCCGGTAACATTTGTAGTGAGTAGTATTATTACTGCTATGACTGAATAGACAACAGTAGAGAAGACCAGCACAACTAATGGAAAGAAAAATAAGATACAAGAGATTTATTTTTAACTTCAAAGTCAGGGTTCAGTTCCCACTTACTAAAAAACACTTATGACATAACACATCTGCTTAACTATCATCAGTCCATTTATGTACTTGTAAAATTTATCAGAAGTAAAAGATATAAATATTTGCTAGGCTAATGCTGTTGTTACCTGTAAAACACAGCTGCTATTTGTAGTAATACTAAAGGTGTCTATTGGTACATTACCAACACTACTAATACATGCATTGTAACTTTGATAGTTGTTCTAAATATAATTATTTATCTATCCCTACACTTTTAAGTATCTATGTTAGAATGCTGGTATTCAATCATCTATGGCCATAAGGTGTATGTATGATGGCTAGTCCCAGGGTGGAGGTATTTCCTCAGGTTGCATCTTCTCATTGCACTAGGAGGGGTTGGGCCAGAGTCAACCTTAATGCTTGAAGTGTGCCAATTTTCATCCAAACCTGTGTTTATATGCATTACATTATACAAACAGTTGTCTGGTATTCATAATAATATATAAGAATTCAACATCTTTACTTTGTTTACATTAGAAGAATTTGTTAGGTACTCTAACTATTTCCTCAATGTCATCTCCTACCACTTCTTATTTGCAAGCCTCATTCTAAAAGCAGAATCTGAGGCTGTAAATTGTAAATAGAAATGAGGGACCCAAATTGTTTGTAGTTATACATAGTGAAGTCGAGTTAAGGATCAAGCTGCCAAAAATTATTTGCTACTTGGTACAATAGGAAGACACAAAGTTATAAATTTATACAATATAGTCAGGAATATGCTGGTATGATATAGATGACAAGAAAAATAGCCAAGTAATATTAATTAAAACAAACTGGGTTCTTCAGCCTTGGTTAGACAAGAAAGAAAGAAAGACAGAATCTAAACTAGCTTTACCCTGCTTAATAAACTGACCTTGTATCACAGTCTGCCCATGGTATGTTTGTTAAATACATATATTTATTTATACAGAAGTGTTCTCAGTCCAACCAAGTCGGAAACTTTTTTATTGAATATTTTTTGTAAGAGAAACAATGTTTCAAGTGTGTTGAACTGTAGGATGAATATACGAAATAGCATACACATTTCATATGGTTGGTTGGTTGTCTGGGTTTTATGGCATATCAACCTTTGTAGGTTATTTAATGCCACATCCATTTTTATGCAAATAGTTCTATTTCAAACAATTCAGTTTAGCATTAGTACACAGCTTAACTGTCAAAAACATTTCTATTTCAAGCTATTCAGTTTAGTCAAACAATTCAGTTTAGCATAAATATGCAGTTAGTTCTATTTAACCCATAGATAGGGCCCTATCAGGTGCTATCATTCCGGGCCAGAGTGGACCAGGGAGCAATGGCAATGGAAGGGTACTCCACATTCCCCAAAGCTCCAGCATCACTGGAACCTCACCATCAGATTTAGTGTCTGTTGAAATACGAAACACACTTGTAGTCAGTAGCTAGGCTAAGAGCAACGTCTTTAGCAAGGCTAGAACTAAAAGCGAATCAGTCCTCAATGAAAGAGCTATTTATGGCACATTGGGAGATTCCAATGTGCACACATTGGCCGGTCCATTCCTTGTATAGTGATTGGCTAGAACATCTGATTGGCTATGTCTGTTCATAAATACCAACCCTATCAGTAGCATTAGTATTGAATATGCTGGACCTCAGGTAAGTGTTGCTTGTTATAATTGTCACTTATTGTTGTTGTACATTGTTGCGTTCTACATCTCCCCCCCCCCAACGGGTGGGCCGGGTTGCTTGGGAGGCGTGTCTCTCTTTTATGCCTGGTTTGTTATGTGGTAGCAACCTAGAGAGAGCTCGGGGAATCCTTGATGCTCGAAGTCGTGGGGATATGTGTGTGGTTTGTTGTTGGGGTCTGGTTGCTGTGCATGTGCTATCACAGGGAGACAATGGGGGATGTGTGACTGTAGCATTAGTTGACGGGATTCTTGGTCCTAGTGTCGCACTTGGTATCGGGGTTGGTGTAGGCTTGAGATTGCACTTTTTGAGGAAGCGACGGTTCCTGAGTGTAACTCTTCCGGAGCCATCAACCCTGATTTTGTATTGACGCTCAGGTAGAGCGGAGATTATCTTTCCTGTGGTGTTCCACCGGCGATTAAGCGGGTTTTGAATGGTGACAGTGTCACCGGCTTGTAATGGGCATAGGTTGTGAGTATGCCTGTTGTATCTTTCTACCAACTTAGCATTGCGTTTCTGAAGAATTAATTCGCGGCGTTGCGCTGCCGCTATCCATTCAGGATGTGGTTTGTAAAGGAATGGTTGCGACGGGATGGAATCCCGGAGCTGGCGGTGGAGTAGTAGTTGTGCCGGTGATAAGCCAATACCTTGAATTGGGGTATTTCTATACTGCAAGATGGCCCGAGCGGCCTTGTCATTGTCCAGGGAACCTTGAGTGTCTGTGTTCCCATTGACTATCCTCTTTGCGGTTTTTACTGCTAGCTCTGCACGGCCATTGGACTGGGGATATGCGACCGAGGATCGTCTGTGCTTTACGCCCCATGTCTGAAGGAATTCCTGGAATGCAGTAGAGGTGAATGGTTGGCCACCATCTGTGCTGATATCCTGCTCGCAGCGCTATGTTGAAATACGAAACACACTTGTAGTCAGTAGCTAGGCTAAGAGCAACGTCTTTAGCAAGGCTAGAACTAAAAGCGAATCAGTCCTCAATGAAAGAGCTATTTATGGCACATTGGGAGATTCCAATGTGCACACATTGGCCGGTCCATTCCTTGTATAGTGATTGGCTAGAACATCTGATTGGCTATGTCTGTTCATAAATACCAACCCTATCAGTAGCATTAGTATTGAATATGCTGGACCTCAGGTAAGTGTTGCTTGTTATAATTGTCACTAATTGTTGTTGTACATTGTTGCGTTCTACAGTGTCATATCCAAGAAACTTATTGGGCGGGGAGGGGGGGGTCTTACCCCTCTGCAGAAGTGCAGTCAGTTTATTCTACAGCTCCAGCTGACTAGGCAATACACATTTCATAACTTTCTTGGTCAGGCTGAGAACTTTTTAACACGCCCTCATAAGTCACTACTTTATATTGATTATGCTTTGAAAGGGAATAAGTTTCTCAGTCTCGAGTTAACCAACTTGTTGTAAAGAGGAAAGCGAGAAACCCAAGTTGTTTGTGGTGACATAGTGAAGTGGAGTTGTGGATCATATAATCCAAAATTATTTGCTATCTGGTGCAACTAGAAAACATAAAGACATAGTTATATGTCATAATCAGCCTATCCGGATATAATATTTGTGACAAGGGAAAAAGCAGATATAACTAAATGATATCATCCTCATAAAACTCTTAATCTGTTCAGGATAAAGTAAAAAATAAGCATGTTTAAATATTGTTCCTAGCACCGTAGAATAAGAAAATTTGATGAAAATGAATACTCTTGATTTCAAATGCTGTGCCAATAAATGAGAAGAATTAGAGTCAGCCTAAATAAATAAAACAGGAAGTTTGGAATGTATACAAGGCACCATTTTACTGCCAGGCAGAAAAGGACAAGATTAATTTTAAAAATAAATTTAAAGAAACGGCATCCTGAGAAAAGTGGGTCATAGGAGGATGTAAGTTCCGGTCTGTTCTTTCACAGAGATAGTTGCATACTTCCTATTGGTGTCAGAGTTCAAGCATAGATAAAGGCCAAGATTTTGAATACAATTTCAAAACAGACAAGCACTCCCCAATTAGAAAAATGGAGAAACATAATCTTCTTAACTTACATTTCCGTTCATTATCAGAAACTGAAGTTCTGAATTGCGAATATTACAGATTATAGGCTGCCCTGCTGACAGGGTTGAGAATACACCAACTGCATCCCCTGCAGAAGGGTAACTCCTCCTGCTATGCATATAATAATGGTGTTCTAAATAGGACACTTAGCTGCATCTGATGGTGAGGCCCAATTCTGTAGCTTTTGAGAGTGTGGAGTCACCCACTTCATTGTCATTACCCTTAGGTCCATTCTCATTCAGCATAGTTGTATATGTTAGGGTTCAATCTATGAATCAAAAAGATCAGTTTGAGATAATTAGGTGTTATCCAGTTTAAAATGATTATGAAGATACTTTTTATCATTACAATTTTTTTTTCTTCATCTTTACTGTAGCTTTTTTTAAAGATTAAACAACTACAATGAAGCTGTTTGCTTTTCACTAAATGCCTTTGGAAAAGCTATGAATCTACCTCTACAGTTTAGTGGGGCAAACCGAGTTCTCTATCCTTAGTTAGACAACCAGTCTAAGGGAAAGAAAACTCAGGATTCAAAATGACAGTACCCTGCTTAAAAATTGACCTTTTGTCATATCCTACTCATGGAGGGGATAGGTAAATACGTAATAAAACTTTTAATAGATGGTAAGTAAACAAACATTATGGTATGAATAATTGGATGAGGAAAGTGCAGTTATATCAATGTAAATTTGTCTTTATATATTCATAAAGGCTCCAAGAACTCAGAACACAAATTCAAATCCTGTTAGAGTTTATTTTTGTATTTTCACACCATGATACTTACTTTAACATTCATAGAATGGATTGTCAAATATTTATTGAAGAATTTACGGTCATATAATGATAAAATCAACATTATAGCATAACAAGGAAACCCTGACTTTAAGAGTTAGCCTTAGGAAAGGGTCATTTTAGGATAAGAAATGGTGTATAAAGTTCACATTCCATTTCAGTCAACAGACCTGAATACTGAGTCAGTCTGTTTGCTGTCCATAAAGAATGCAATTAGATATTAGGAAATACTTTCAATCATTAGAACTTCTCCAAGATAGCAATTATATTAACTGCAGTACCTTTTCAGTCATGCATCAATATTCAATCCAATGATTGCAAACCAATAATAGTAACAATAATAAGACTTACAATGTTAGTTGAAGGAGTTGAAACTTTGACTGTAGATATAATTGCTTTCTGGTTGTGGTAACAAAGATCACTAGTGTGACTATTCTTAGAAGATCCAAGTTAATCATTTCTTAAGAAGTAATAATAATAATCATAGCTGTTAGTCATACAAATAAAAAACAGAAAAGTATTGGTGGTAGATATAATTGTATTTTAATGATGGATGCAGCGATTGGTTTCCATGGTTTGAGGACTGTTACAGCATCACTCAAGAGAAATGTTGAGCTAACTATAGTTATGATAATAAATAGCTAGAAATCCTATTACTATTATAAATTAATACTTGTGTGGGTTTGTGGAAATCTACAGTTATTGCCAAAGATGAGATTTGTATATTTATATGATGTGATAATAACAAAAATGATACAATACTTTTGCTGATAACATTTACTATCTCCACTGAATTCTGACTGGGGGCCTCATGCTTTTGTCTTAGTGCCAAATTTAAGCTTAGTTTTTTAAACTTGATTGACTGATTGTGTGATTGATGTTAATGCCATGTCAACCTGTCAGGAGTTATTTTATGCCTTGAGGTTAGGGAATTGCCTTCATTGTACATTCATATTTATATTTTTGGTGTAGTTTCTTAAGAGTTCTTTGCACACAGTTATATGATATTAAGTATTCCTTTCTAATACAAATAATTTGCAAGCAGATCTATTTTAGTCAAAGATGGGACTCTAACAGGTACTACCACTCCAGGTCTGAGTGTACCAGGGAGTAATGGCAATGAAAGAGTATGCCACACTCTCCAGATTTCCAGAACTGGAGCCTCACCATCAAATGCAGTTTAGTGTCATATCTAGAATACTTGGCAAGAGTGGGGACAGTATTACACCTCTGCAGCAGACACAGTGTATTCTAAGCCCTGCTGACAAGATAGTTAATAAGACATGCTTAAAGTACTAGTTCTTGCTTGATCATTGGAGTCAAGCAGACTGTTCAGAACTTGAATTGGTATTATTTACTTAACCTCTCTACCATTGGTAGAATGTAACACAAGGAAAATTTTTAAGCTGAGTACAACTGGTTTGAACAGAATTTTCCTTTTTTTAAATCAGTTGCCACATCAAGGTTAAAGAGCTCAGTCTACTCCACTATTTACTCATAGCTGGAGAGAAAATAGTTGGTTGCATACCTTTCCTAAGGGTATTAGCATGAAGTAAAATGTAAACAGCCTTGTACAGGATTTGAACTTGGCTTGCTGAGGGGTAAAAAGACATTTACAATTATATCTACTGTTCTGGAACTTAGATGGATAGCGACTTAGGAACAGCTGGAACTGCAAGCAATTTGAGGCCTGTGTACCAGACTAAGCAAAACTTAGTAAATTCTAGGAAAATAAAAGTAGCAAGCCAAGATCAAATTCTGTATTAAGCTGTTTGCATTTAACTTATCCTTAACGCCCTTGAGAAAGGCATGAATCCATGTTTTCTACCCCCAGCTATAAGTAGATTGTAGAGCAGTCTAGCCTCTGTAGCTTTGGTAGGGCAGCCAGTTTGGTAGAAGGAAAATTACTGAAAAGAAAATTCACCCGAAAAACAATTCTTTTCTCAGAGCTAGTAGCTGTTTGCAGAATAGGAAATTCAAGTGGATAAAGACAAAAAGAAAAACAGAAAATAGATGTTTTGCAAAAAATACAGTACATACAAACAAGTAGAGGTAAGAGAACTTTTATAACAACTTAATTTTCTCTATAGAGTGGATATTTGGCTAATATAAAAAATGTGCAACATCTGTCCTATAATGCACATCTCTCATGGTGTAATGGTTAGCAAGCAAGTCAAACAGACAATTGCTCATGGGTTTGATTCTTTTTGGATGCTCTATACTTCTAGTTTTGTGCCAAAATAAGAAAAGCTTAGTAAATGATTACATCTGTCATATAACAATTATTAGATTGACTGTATGAAATATATATGTAAATGTAACAACAATTATTGGACAGAGGTAGTATTTATTATCTTCATTCAATAAAACTTACAGAGAAAATGCTTTTCATTTTAAACTGCAGGAGAAACTTTCTGATATCAAAGAATTGACAGCAAATATAATCTGCTATGTGATATGAAAAACCCAGTCAGCTGGGATGGTAGAACAGGAATACTGCATCTCTGCAGAGGAGTAAGACTCCCACCCACTGAGTGTTCTGCATATGACACTAAACTGCATCTTATGATGAGGCTCCAGTCCTAGAGTTTTGGAGAATCTGGAGAACCCATTTCATGCCATCACTCCCAGATCCACTTTGACCTGGAGTGGTAGTACCAGTTAGGGTCCTATCAATAGGTCAAAAAGAACTGTTCAATCTTTGACGAGGAATAGAATTACTAGTGTTACATAACAATACTTGAAACCATTTAACTGTGCATAAAAAATGAGCTCTAGCTCATCTGAAGGTGTCACCAACAGTTTGTTTACAAATCATACATACATATAATATTTGGCATTAAATAACCAACAAGGGATAATATACCATAAAACATAACCAATCAACCAGTAGTTTAAAGATAGTTACCAACAAATATTAGAATTTTAAACAAGATTTACCATTATAAAACCATCAGGTGTTGATATACCACTAAAACCAAATAACCTAACTTTGTGATATGAAATTATTTATTATGTAATTATGGAAACAGTGCAAAAGATTGAGGTTCAAAATCAGGTAAAACTGAGAATACTGAATGCAGTTTTTCAAGGAAGTTAGGCTCTTTCCACTTGGAATATTTACAGTTTTCTTATATTTCTTCTCTTGGGAGTGTTGCATGTGCTTTCTACCGATGTCAATGTTTGAACACTCATTAAAGCATGGGCACTGAATGTTGATTTTCAAGGAAAGCCGGCTCTTACTTGAGAGATTGGTATAAAACAGTCTTCTCACTTCTATTTCCCACTGTGTCTGACCTTGTGTCATACTAATCATAATAAATTACTGAGTTAACACCAAACACCCACTTGAAATGTTTCCCGCTCATTTTTATCGGTCATGTCTGCAAGCGGCACTGCCTCATTCCTAGGGGTGGTTCCTTCCACTCCTCTTGGCAATTTATGTCACTAGATTTTTGTCCTGCATCCCTATTATTAAGAGCCCACCAGTTTTCAGCAGCAGTAAATAATTGCACCCATTTGACAGTAATTATGTAACAAGCTTGCTTTTCTACAAGCCCCTCCATTTTGCGCTCACAATCAACCACCCGCCAAAAACTGAGACCACAGTTTTTTTTTAGGGGAGAGGAGAGTGAGCAGCAGTAGGGAGGAGGAATGGTTAATCTTTTTTATGAACTTCTTACTTACTCGTGGCACAATGGTGGGTAGACATATTTCTTTCTTGTAATCACTTTTATTTATCTCTTCTTTATATTCTTATTTACACATGCACTCATGAGCAAACATCTCCACTAAATATGTACATTTGCCCTGGTGCATATATATATATATATATATATATATATATATATATATATATCGGACATTGACATAATGATTAGAGTGTTCGCCAATGGCCCAGGAGACCTGGGTTCAATCCCAGGTTGAGACATACCAAAGACTCAAAAAAATGGTACTTGATGCCTTCTTGATTAACACTTAGCATTATAAGGTAAGGATTAAGGGTTAAGTGCATTAAGCAAATTTTAAAACAACTTTCTTGATCCTTATCTTAATATTCTTTCCAAAAAGTATCAGTATATATATATATATATATATATATATATATACATGTAAATATATAAATATGTATATTAAAGATATGGATAGACAATATATAGATAGAAATGTTACAACAAATAGAAAAACAAGATAGATTACAGTAAAAAATAAATTGATAAACATTGTGTCATTTTCAACTAAATCTATTAGGTTCTTTGGAAAATAGTGTCTGATTTTTTTTTTAGTATAAACGGTTTAACTTCTGTTCTAATGCATTATTCTAATAGTAGTTGTATGAAAAATTCACATTCCTAATGATTAAAGTGTCCTCTTTGTTAATTTTCTGTTAGTTCTTTCAGAATTTGATTTTGAAGGATATATGAAGGTTTTACATGAAAAAAGAAGTGATGCATTTACTTTTATTCAGCATGAGTTCAAGCTTGGTTATAATTTTGTTTCAGGACAATGATTGGTCGGCCGCTTGTTAATTGATAGTAGAAATGCATAGATGTTCATGGATCATATCTTGAGTGATTAAAATACTGTTTAAATTCATTAATTCCAGTATAAAAGTTTATTCTAAAATTGGACATTATTTTCCAAACAACATAATATATCAAAGTGAAATTTTGGCAAAATTTCACATAAATAAATAAGAATTATTATATTTTTCAAAAAATATTTTGTGTCACTTTGTACAAAATCTACATAAAAGAAGACTGCTGCCTAAAGTTTGTATAGATATATACAGTTCATAAATATCTATACATATTCTAAGTTCAAAGCATGCATATATATATGAATATATATGTACAAGTACAGATTACATGTAAATACAAATATGATAGATAGACATGTATGTGTGTCGGTGTATTCTTAATATATACATATGTACAAATAATATGTGTATAAAAATATTCCCGAGATATCCAGTAAATAAACATCTCTGTACATATATCTTGATACTGATATATTAGATGTATACTATATATATATATATATTTACTAACCTTAGCTTAGTTATAGCACAAGGCCAGAAGTATAGGGTACTGAGTGGGAATCAAATTCATTTGTAATGGTCTACTAGCCAAGCTTAGTAACCCCTGAACAACATGGGGAAAACCAAAATATGTATATGCAGCAGTCTAAAAATAAATACATCCCTTATATATATTAATATACACTGACTGCTTCTCGGCAAAGGAGTAAGACAATCCTCCCAACAAATGTCCTGAATATATGACACTAAGCAATCTGATGGTGAGGTTCCAATTATGCAGGAAGTTTGGGGAATGCAGAGTACCCTTTCATTTCCATCACTGGCCTGCCTGGAGTTGTAGCACCTGATAGTGTCCTATCTATGGGTCAAATAGAACTAAACTGTGTACTTATGCTAAACTGAACTATTCAAAATAGAACTGTTTTGCCATTTAAACTGCATACTTATGTTAAACTGAATTGTTTGAAATAAACATTGACATTTAACAGAGTGTAAACAAAAACTATACTTATACTAAACTGAACTGTTTGATTAAACTGAATAGCTTGAAATAGTAATGCTTTTGACAATTAAATTGAGTACTTATGCTAAATTGAATTGTTTGAAATAGAACTGTTTATTTGTTTAAAAATGGATTTGGCATTAAATAATGAACAAAGGTTGACATCCCATAAAAACAAACAAAAAAATCTTTATTTATATATATATATATATATATATATATATATATATATATATATAGAGAGAGAGAGAGAGAGAGAGAGAGAGAGAGAGTGGAGAGACTCCAAGTATAGTGGGTGGTGTACTGGACTACCAGCTGCATTATTATGTTCACTTTCAGACTAATACCTTTGGAAAAGGTATGAAACCCCTTATTACCTCCCCCCACACCAGGCATGGGTTAAATAGTACCACTATTGTTTTTCTTCAAGGATGAATGTGGCATTGAATAACCCGTGAAGGCTGATATGTCATTAAACAAAGAAACCATATATATATATATATATATATATATATATATATATATATATGTAACTGAACACCATGGTCCCTTTCCTTTGCCAGAAAGTTCAGTTCCTTCTTCTGGGATTGACTATATATAAACAAAAATACATTAAACCATCTGCGTTGCATAGATATTCATATTTCTTATATATTTATATTCATTATATAGATATTTATTTATATAGAGGGATTATAATATTCATTAAGCAGAGCTTCGTCTGGTAGAAATGTAAGAGACCCAGTGAAAACTAAATGATAAGACAATTTATCATGCAAACTGAAAGCCAAAATGGTTTCCGAGCGTAAGTGGGGATTGCATGATACACAAAAATAAACTCAAGTTTTGCTTTTTATATACAAGAATAGGAAACTGCATGATGGAAGAGCTTGCAATGCACACAAAAATGGTTATACAATATTAAATGAGTTTTCTTTTCTTTTTTTTAAGGTGATTTAATGTTATAACTCTTTTGTTATCCCACACTTAATGCAAGTGTGATACTGGATAAAGCATTTAACTTTCTGCAAGAATTCACGTATTTGAATACCTAGTTATTATTTTGTAATATTTCACATGTCTATCCACATATTTCTGTAGAGACCTTTAAACCAGCTTGAGGACATAGATTCATTGCATTACTAACAAAGAATGAGCTCATCTTAACAATTCTTGCCTATGTAAATCAACATACTAAAAGAGACACTAAAAGATAATCATTTAATGATTGTGTAAGTTAGAAAATGGCAGTTACTGAGTGCCAATGACTGTCAACACTGTTCAAACTTAGATCTACAGACATACACATGCTCTATCATCAATATTGAGCATTCTTTATTCCTAAATATATATATATATATATATATATTTGCGAGAAGCTAGAAATAAATCCAACAGTACAAGTACAGAGATGAAAAAACACAAGGTCTTCAGAAGATGATTTTATTTATTGAATCATCTGCCAATGTTAAATGCTTCTGTTTTTAGACTTTCATCAGGGCATGTGAGTCTAAAAAACAAAACTTTTAATGCTGGCAAATGAT
>OY757930.1:70848035-70868035 GCA_963585895.1 Sepioteuthis lessoniana | reverse complement strand
TTCTAAGCAAAGTCAAGCTGGTTTGAATTCAGAGTTTTTCCTTTTCCTAGATTTGTTATCTAATCAAGGTTAAAGAAACCAGTCCACCCAACAATTTATCCATAGTTAGGAGGAGAATATAGATTCATGCCTTTCTCAAAAGCATTAGAGCCAAGTGAAATGCAAACAGCTTCATCCAAGTTTTGTTTTGTTTCTTTGTTTTAATGGCATATTAATTTTTGTAGGCTATTTAATGCCAAATCCATTCTCCTAGAAGAACAGTAGTGGTACTATTTTACCCATAGCTGGGAGGATAAGGGGGTTCATACCTTTCCCAAGGGTATTTGCCCAAAAATGAACGTAATAGCGCGACAGGAGTATGAACTCGCTTACTACAATTTTACAGTCCATCGCTTTAACTATTACACCACATAGACACCCCCCTCATCATTTCCTATGAAGATAACCCCCATAAAATCTATTCAAGCAGCAATGAAGAAAGTGTACTTTTATATTTATATCAGTACTCAAATTGTGAAACTTACTGATCGTTTTTTTAACAATTCTTCAAGATTGTTTGTTGGTTATTCAAAAAACTACTTGACAACTGAGATATAATTGCATTAAGCAGACACCTGTATTCTAAACAGGTTTTTACCCCTTTAGACAGGTCTTAGAATATGCTGATTGTATCCCCAATAGAGAGTTAAGTCTACACAAAAAAATGGGTGTCTCGAGTATGACACTAAATGGCGTCTGATAGAGGGGCTCCTGCAGAGAGCAGAATACCTCTTTATTGCCATTGTTCTCAGGTCTAATCTAACCTGGAGTGGTAATACCTGTTAGGGCCTCATTTGAGGGTCAAATGAATCTGTTTAAAAATTATTCACATTTGATAGGACCATATGAAAAAACAACTCTTAAAAAACAAATACAAAAAGAAGTAAATATAAATATATAATGATCACAATTCCCTAAAATCTATGAATGAAATACCCCTCGACAAGTTGATATGCTGTTAAAATCAATCAATCTTAACAAGTTGTGTGAATAAGGAGAATTAAATTTCTTTTGGTTTCTAAAGTGGACTCCAAAATAAGCAGGATATATTTGTTTTAAAAATTAATGATCTTTGTTTTTGAAGACTGCATTCGCTACAAATATAGCAAAATGCATAAAGAGCATTTAAGAAAGTTCTTTGAGATAAATCCATATTTCTTTCAAAAAAAAAATTCCACCAATTTGATATTATATGTGTAGGATAAATCTGCAAAGCAAAGTTAAGATTAGATTAGATAAAAACAATGTCAAAGAGTAAAGAGATGTAGAGCAAAGCCTGCTGCCTATGTCAGCTGCCACAGGTCATACAAGGGTAAAAATCATAATCTGAATGGGTATCCATTTTCTCAACAGCTAAAGCCAATTCAGCAAAACTAATATCATTTTTAGATTAAGCACCCTCAAAACACCCTAAATTCAGTTTAAACATTCTAAGCAACATTTTCTTTTTTCCTATGTAATAACTGCAGAAGCAATATTTAATCCACTAAGTGTTAAGTAAACAGGTTCACTAGGAGTATAAGAATGGAAGGTACCCAATGAAGATTGAGCTCATTAGCTGGTTTACAATGATTTTATACTTGAAACAATTGCTAAGTCTGGCACAAGGTTACAATAATGGCAAATTCCATTAAATAAATGTGATAAAAAAGTATCAAGAATGAAGCATTAATTTAATGAAGATATGTTTATGAAATAAACAATTTATATAATAAAGCAATGAGTCTATAGTAATTGTGAGACTGGGTTCTCACTTCTGGCATTGAGACAAATTTAGCCCTGGTTACTAAGTGTAATATATATATATATATATATATATATATATATATATATATATATATATATACATACACACACATGTTAACATGAAAATTTTAATTATATATATATGACTCAGATATGTACAAGTATTGTTCAAAAAATTAAAAGCCTCACCCAGGAGGTCCATTCAAAATCTAAGAATTGGGTACGGCTTAGAACTTTTTGAACGACACTTGTATATGTATATATTTATATATGTCTTGATAACAGTATAAATCTCATACTAAAATTGTACACAATAATCCTTTGGTTATTGGTAAGAGTACAAGTTTAATTCTCTTTTCATTCATGTTCAATAATGATGTGTCACCTCATCAGTGAATTCAAATCTTACATCACTGAATGAATACTTCGTTAGTGAAAAGTTGTGAATACAATGTAAATACATTCCCACAATATGATAGAAAAACCAACAAAGACTGGCGGTATTGTAAGATACTGCTGGGACACCCTGATTTAGTGGCAATGATACTTTAGTACCAAAATTATGACTGAGCCCAGAGTCATCTTATGAAGGTTTATTTGGCTGAACAGCTGTTTTTTTAAAGGTGAGTAGGGATTGCAACATGTCTATATAATATCATATATACAAGGTGTTCCAGAGAAATTGATATCATTCTGTCATCTAATAACTTGACCAATTCTCACACAAATGATCTCAAATTGTAAAAACATGTACAAACAACTAAAAACTCTATTTAATGTTTCATGATTTTTTCTTTAAAGGTATAAAAATGCTATTCAGTAAAAAAAAAAAAAAATGTTTAAACATTAAATTTGTTTTAATTTTTAAGTTGTTTATATACATGCTATTAAAATTTGGGATCATTTGAAAGTGAATTAGTCAAGTTATTAGATTATAAAATGATATCAATTTTTCTGGAACACCCTGAACATTACAAATGATATCAATTTTTTTTTTAAATACTCCATATATCAAATGTTTGCACATGTGTGTGTATCTATGTCTGTATGTATTTGTATCTATGTAATTAACATGTATCCATTATGTAAGATTGCCATTATCCAGAACTTTATGTCTAAACCTGCATTCAGTATTTATAAATCTTTACAATTGTTTGTGAAAACTTGAGTGTACCTATAATTTGTTTGTCTAAGACACAATACTTGTATTTTATAGAAGTCAATAAAAGATTAATATCAATAATATAGATTTTTAAGAGAATCATTTTTTTATATGCTGCTTCTTCATGTCAGGGGTATAAAACTTTGAGTGTAAAGAACAATTTTCGATTATTTAAGGTTGGTTTAAGCTTTATAGATTTATGAAAGCAAATCCTCTCTATGCACACATACACACACATAATTACATATTGAGGATTTTTATTTCGAATATGTGCATTTGAAATCAGCTTGCATGTCTGAGAAGTAGACAGAATTCTATGAATGATTACACAAGATCTATAAAGAATATACAGATTTTTAATGAATTTGAACACTTGTATAAAAATTATCTCTATATATTTCTCTCTCTTTCTCTCTCTCTCTGTTTGTCTATATATATATATATATATATATATAAAGTAATTCTTATCTCACCTTCTTTAGCTCATTCTGTTGCTATTAGTTTCATGTGCTTTATAAAACAAAAAAAGAAATATACAATATTCAGACAGAAGTTGGTTTGTATGTATTTACCAACCCCCTCCGCACAAGCATGGTCTGACACAAGGTCAGTTTCGAAGCAGAGTTTAGCAGGTTTAAATTCAGAGTTTTCCTTCTCCTAAATTTGTTGCCAAACCAAGGTTAAAGAGCCCAGTATGCCCAACCTATTTAACCTATAGTTTGGAGGAGAATCAGATGGATTCATTACCTTTCCCAGGAGTTTTAGCATGTATGAGGAAATGCTAAGCAGTTTGGTCCAGGATTTAAACTCATGTTGCTGTGTCCAATTTCCACTTATAATTTAACTACTACAAACCCACAGGCACCTCCATAAAGTTAGTTTGTAGTAGTAAATATAAAGTGGAATTGGAAACTTGAGTTCAAATCCTGGACCAAACTGTTTGCATTCCTCTTCATGCTAATATCCTTGGGAAAGGCATGAATCCATTGTTTCTCTCCATAACTATTGGTAAATAGGAGGGCAAATTGGGTTCTCTTGCCTTGAAAAGTCAACCAGTCTAGAAGAAGGAAAACTCTGAATTCAAACTAGCAGTACTCGGCTTAAAAATTCACCTTGAGGCACAGGTAGTGGGTAAATACATACATATATGGTATACCTATATATGTATATGAAAACTTTTAAAAGATTTAGAAGTAAAATAGTTGATATAAGATAAATTTTAAACAAATATATCATATTTACCAACCCCTCCGCTCGGGCAGGATATGACACAAGGTCAATTTTTTAAGCAGAGTTTAACAGGTTTGAAATCAGAGTTTTCCTTCTCCTAGACTAGTTGCCTTACCAAGGCTGAAGATCCTAATCTGCCCTACTATTTACCCATAGCTGGAGGGAGAATAATTGGATTCATACCTTTCCCAAGGGTATTAGGGCTATGTGAAATGCAATCAGTCTCATGCAGGATTTGAACTTGTGTTGCCGTGTTCATTTCCTGTGACGATAACCATTACACGATGGGCACCCCTCTCTCTCTCTCTATATATATATATATATATACACTTCAAGTTACAAATGCTTACTATTTCAAAAGAGATAAATAATTCACAGAATGCAAATTTTATCATATATATATATATATATATATATATATATATATATATATGTGTGTGTTTGTAAGTACATTGATATGTCAGTAACCTAATAATAAAGGCATTTTTTTTTTTTATAGAACAGATATTTATTTTTCAATTTTTAATCAATGCACTTCACTGAGTACTAAATATGAATCATATGGATTAAACATTATACAATGAAAAATAATACATTTGAATTCACACATTGATAGACCCTCACCCACACATAACGTGTCTGCGTATGTATATAAGTATGTCAGTAGATATCTTTGTACATATAAATACATACAGCATGTCCTCATCCACTGGTTAGTTGGCTTGTGTTTTACAGCATACCAACTCTTGTGGGTTAGTTAAAGTAAAATCCTGTTTTTATATATGTGATTTGTAAATGAGTAGTTTTTAGGTAACTTTATTTGTAAACAAGTTGTTAGAACTCATTTGTTTGCACACAGTTAAATGATTTCAAGTATTCCTATCTAACACTAATAATTTTATTCAATACTAATCATTTATTTACACACATTCTAATGGCTTTAACTATTGCTATCTAACATTAATATTTCTGTGTAATATTAATCATTTGTTTGCACACAGTTAATTGGTTCCACGTATTGCAATTTAACATTAATAATTTTATTTATCAAGTAATATAAATAATTTGCACACAGCAGTATGGTTTCAAATTACTACTAATAATAAACCTTAGTAAATGACTGATAGGGTTCCATCTATGAGTCGAATAGAATCTAACAAGTACAACCAATTCAGGTTAAAGTAAAACTGGGAGTAATGGCAATGAAGGGGTATTCCACATTTGTAAAAGCTCCAGGACTAGAGCCTCACCATCAAATGCTGTTTAGTGTCATACTCATTCGGATAAAGTGGGGTGGTGATGTCTAATTCCTCTGCAAAGGAGCAATCAGCATATTCTACAGCCCCCAACCGCCAAATTATTTAACGCCAAATCCATTTTTATGTAAATAATCTGTTTGAAAACAATTAAGTTTAGCATAAGTAAACATTTTAATTGTCAAAAACATTTCTATTTCAAACTATTCAAGCAGTTATATGTAACAATTCCGTCAAGTGTAAATACAGTTTTAATGTTGAAAAACAGTTCTATTTCAAATAATTCAGTTAAGCATAAGCACGCAGTTTAAATGTAAGTACGATTTAATTGTCAAAAACATTTCTATTTCAAGCTATTCAGTTTATTCAAACAATTCATTTTAGCATAAGTATGCTGTTAGTTCTATTTAACCCATAGATAGGGCCCTATCAGGTGCTACCACTCCGGGCCAGAGTGGACCTGGGAGCAATGGCAATGAAGGGGTACTCCGCATTCCCCAACGCTCCAGCATTGCTGGAACTTTACCATCAGATTGTTTAGTGTCATATCCAGGACACTCGTTGGGGGGGGGGTCTTACCCCTCTGCAGAGAAGCAGTTGGTGTATTCTACAGCCCCAGCTGACTGGGCAATTAGTGATTAGGGGAAAGACAGATAAAAAATATAGCTAATGAAAGAATTGTATAGCTAATTGAAGATATAATTTTAGGACCTAACTATTCAGTAAAAAAAAAAAAAAAAATGAAGCTGATTAGTTAAACTTACTCTTATTTGCATGGTGACTGTAATTATTACACTTATTGTTGTTGATGTTGGTGATCATAGTCATACATTGAGTTGTAGGGGAGGGCACTACTCCTTTCTCTGGATTGCTCCACTTTACCCTTGATACGTACCTTATATTGCTAAGTGTTAAGCAAGGAGGAATCAAGTACCATTTTTAAAGTCTTTGGTATGACGCGACCTGGGATTGAACCCAGATCTCCAGGACCATTGGCGAACATTCTTACACTTATACATAATTATTTTTTTGTATTTTAAAACAAAATCAATGTAAATTTTAGTGGGTGGGCTATCCTATACAAGCACCTAGTTTCTGACTATTTTATGTAAAGTATGATTTACATGAGGTTGCCCAAGATAATAAAAGATTAAAATAAACAATTTTTGTTATACTTGCAGTCAGACACGGATATAAGCAATGTTAAAGTGCCCATCAAATACTATAAAATTGTCGTGTATTGAATATGAACATATCTAGTGGGAATTTTCATAGATTTGTTTAATGATAATATTTTGTGATTTTTAAAACTTGGTGGATTTTTTTTTTTTGCTTCTTTTGTCTTTGAAGAAAAGCAATAATCAGCATTGGTATTTGAATAATGTGCTTTCATGGGAATTGAGAGAAAATCAAATGCAGATGTATGCCTATATGGCCATGTGCGTAAATGAATACATTTATGTATATCTGTATATTGATAAAGTAAAATGTCTTCAGACACAAATATTGAAGAAGTGGCAACAATAAAAGTACATACACACACACACACACATATATATATATATATATATATATATACATACACAATTATTTTCATAAATACACACAAATTCGTATACACTTATACATTTATATACATGAGTGTGTGTGTGTGTATATATATATATATATATATATATATATATATATATATATACACACACACACACACATACACACACACATATATATATAGATACATACCTCTGCGCGCACATATATATATATATATATATATATATATACTTACATATATTTACTCGTATACTTACATACATATAAATATATACATATCCACACACACACACATATAATGAAGTACTATAATGGTTATCAACAAATCAAACAGAATTGGCCAGCTAAATTTGGATTTCAGCTAAAGTTACCTATTCGCACATTTATGGCTTAAAGGATTACCTCCGTCTCCATCTCTGCCCTTGATAGATATATAGAGAGAGAGACAGACAAAAAGACAGATTGATAGATAGATATACAGAGAGGAGGAGGAGAAGAGAAAGAGTGAAAGATGGCTAGATAAAACCGCTTATATACTTTTAAAATTCTTGGTGCGTGAAGTAAATTTTAAATCGACGGCGTAAGTGCGACTTTAGAAAGGCAACCGCTTCTTCAACCGGTCATAGCCATTGGAAAGAATCTAAGTCTGTAGGTAGGTATTATCTGTACCGACTGGGTTAAACGTGGGTGTGACGAGGGTGTGGGGAGAAGAAACAAGAAAGAAACAAGGGAGGGGTTTTAGAAAAAAAGAAATTTAACGCAATTCGATTTTCAAATAAGAAATATACACTTGCAATTTTTCCTTTCTTAATGTAACCCACTTGAGTGTGAAATCGAAATCAGTTGATTACGATTTTTAATAAGATAAATGATTTTTTTTTTAATCAATAAACCTTAATATTCAATTTCTAAGAAGAGCTCCACGACTTAGGCCTTGTGTCAGCCTAAAAATCTTAAAAAGAATAAATTACAAGCTGAAATGTATATATTTATCCAACCTCAGTCATAAACAAGTCAATTTTTTAACGGAGTTCAGTTGGTTTGAATTCAATTTTCCTTCTATTCAACCGGTTGTCTAACCAAGGCTAAAGAACCTCGTCTGCTTTATTATTTGCCTATAGCTGGTGGAGGAAGGGTAACAGATAGATTCATATCTTGACTAAAAGGTAATAATGTGAAGTGAAACGCCTCAGCTTCGTCCAGGATTTGAACTCAGTTTGTAGATTCCATATCCCACGACGATAACCGTTACGCTTGCTGAAATGTATTTGAAATATTTTTCCACGATACGAGAAAGACCCTTTTCTTCTGGTAGGTTTAGACAGTATTTATTTACTAATCTTTGCTTAGTTAGGGCAAAAAGCCAGAAGTATGGGGCACCGAGTGAGAATCAAACACATAATGGTTTGGTCACCTAGCCTGCGAATCATTTCTGCATGGACGGTGACTTATTCAGCTTTACTTAGTTTGGCACAAGGCCAGAAGTATGGGGCACCAACTGAGACTCGAACTCACTAGTAATGATCAGCCAGTCTACTTTGCTAACCATTACACTACTCAGGGCGCCTGAAAGTTTACAAAGTATTTCTGATTTTGAAATTGGTTTCCTGGTGCGTTCTAAGTTACCTCTCGGAAGTCATGACATTGCTCTAACGATTGGGCTCAATACACCGATAAAAATCCGATTTATTTTCATAAATAAAATTAAACAATTTCTCTTGGATGTAATTTATACGTTTTCCTCGTGTTTCCGTTGTGCTTTTCGTTCATTTACTTTAGGCAGTGCGTCAGTAACATCAGTACAAAAAAAAAAAAAAAAAAAAAAATAGCGGGAGAAAGAAGAAAAGGAAATCAACTCATTTATCCGCACACATGGCAGCAAATCTATGAATGGCATTTTCTGTGAACGTGTTTGTGTGTGTGTGTTTGCTCATTAACTCGAACAACTAAGATGTTTCTCAGTCTAATTCGAGCTTCCTCACGCACAAAAAATACCATTTATTTTAAATTGATGAACTGAAGCCCCGTCAAGGTTGACTATGGGAACAACAGCATTTTGCTGGTACTGTCTAGGCCAGTATGAGGGAGTGCTTTGTCAAAAGTGTTCACTCACTCACCTACTCTATTCTCTATCAAGTATCGTAGCTGGTCAATGACAAGATATTTTGTAAAGATATCTGGTCATGTTACAAAGCACAGGGAAAAATGGATTCATGCCTTTCCTAAGCAGAAATTAGGACAAGCTTTGCTGATTATAGTTTCCAAACTAGTAACCAAAACACCATCCCAACAGCTTCAAGCAAATTAGGACTGAAAGCAGCGTGAAGGCTAACAAGCCTGGAATATTCAATGTTTTACAAAGATAAAAAAAGAAAACCTGCATGAAATGTAAATAATCTAGTAGCTCAGTGAACATGAATGTGACCGTCAAATAATACAAAGTAAAGTCAGTGACTGCAGTTGAGGGTGACCTGAAGGCTCCCTTTTCAATAGCTACTACACCAAGGTGTAGGCAAGGGCGCTACTCCTTTACCTGAATTGCTCCACTTTACCCTTGATCCATACCTTATAATGCCGAGCGTTAAGCAAGGCAGCATCAAGTACCATTTTTTTGAGTCTTTGGTATGACTCAACCTGGGATTGAACCCCAGTCTCCTGGACCATTGGCAAAACACTCTACTCATTAGGCCAATAAATGCTCACTCAATAGCATCTCACTACTGATGAATTCACTGAAAGTGTGTTTGTTAGGTATATGCAAAAAGCCCCTCTGATTGGTTGTTAAATTGCATCAACGCTGTGCAAATATATGTTTACAAAAACTAGCTATATACATATAAATGCATGAACAAATTTCCTGTTTTAATTTCACTGATAAAACAACAGGTACTTCACTTTCACTGAATGAAAAGAACAAAAAAAAAAAAAAAAAAAATCAAAATTTTAAGCTAAAATGTGAAAGCTGAGATAAACATATCATCTGTCTTTATTTACATTTCTGAGCCCAGTAAATCTACACACAGGGTAGTGGACAGGAGTGAACCCCTTCAATATCTCAATAGCTGCCACAAGCCTTTGAGTGATGAATGTTATTATTGGTGCCACAATCAATTGATCAGAGCAATTGCAAGAGTCATTTATACAGTCATAAAATCAAGAAAATACCACCTCAAGAAGAAAACTATCCATTTCCTCAAAGCTAGAGAGAAGACCCAGTCAATAACACAGATAAGAGAGTGCCTACTTTCTTCAGCCTCAGACTGGCAACAGAGGGTGGAATTTGGAAAAGAGCTGAATTTCCTTGGTCACCTCATACACCAGATTCATATTCTCAGATGCAACCAAGCAGGTAAACATATAGGAATTAAGTCTTGTGGGAAGCAGCACATAATCAGAAGCTCACCAAATATCATTTGGTAAAATAATGCAGAAGTCAGGGCTATCTATATAAACCAACAGAAATAAACAGTTGAGGTTTTGCAAGGCCTTGACAAGAATTAGTATAACAGGTGGGGACCATTAAAAAACTAAGAGACAGATTTGGATAAAAAGACAGTTTTTAAACCAAGTTTAACAAGTTTAAATTCAAAGTTTTATTTATCTTAAACCAAAGATTATAGAGCCCAGTCTGCCCTACATTTTACCAATAGCTGGTGGGAGAGTAGTTGGATACACACCTTCTCCAAGGGTATTAGAGTTATGTCAAATGCAAAAGGTCTTGTTCAAGATTTGAACTCAGGTTGCGGTGTCCATTTCCTACAACAACCATTTGACCAAAAACACCTCCACAGAGAGTTGCTGCTGTGATGCAAGCTGGGAAGTGTTCAATTCCAGCTTGGTCACTTACGCTAAGGTGACTAGTTGAAAGATCCCAAACCTTTGTGAACTCAGGAACATAACTGATGTTTCCTGGTGCATCAATAAGAATTATCTTTGTGAACATTTATCAGTTTTCATATTTATCAACAATAAAAAAAAATGGACAGTAAGTTAATTTACCAAAACAATACTAAAGGTTAATGATGATCAAGAAAGCTATTTTTGACTAAGCAGTCTGCAGTAATTTTGCTGGTAATCATTGTATGTGGTTGGTTCTGACTAAGTTGTTCATCATTGTTTTTTTGCACAATTCAGCCAAGTCCACTTAAGCCTTCTTCAATTTTCTGTTCTAAGTTCAAACAAAGTTGAGAAAATTAGTCCAAACTAATAATCAATGATTAACCTTGTATTTCACAAATATTATTAATCATATATTTTATGTGGTAAAGAGTATTGTTTCCTTACCTACCAGTTGAAGGAGGAGTCTCTATAGTGTAGTGGCTAATAAGCTGGACTGCAATAAGAGAGTTCAAATTCCAAATGCACTATTATGTTTATTTTTGGTACTACCCTTGGGAAAGGTATGAGCCCTCTTATTCCACCCAGCTATGAGTTAAATAGCACCACTATTGTTCTACAAAAATAGTTTTGGCATTAAATAACCCACAAAGGTCGATATACCATTAATCAAAGAAAGCAAATCAAAATACTTGACATTAGCCTTTTCAATAATCACAAATGCTTCATTAAAAATAATTTCCTGAAAAGGAACATAAATCATGTAAGTGTGGAGTAATAAATAACAAGACAAGGCATTAATTTTCGGAAAGAGATCTTTTTTTGACTATGCATAGAACATTTAAAATGAACAAGACTCCTTGGTTATGTAGACATAGCATTATGGTCATTAAACCAAATTTTAAGATACAAATTAAGCAAAATAATTATTTTCACATTACAGGCTAGAGAAGGAAATATAAATTGTTTTGTTATTTTTTTTTCTAAACAGTTTATGACCCACTTAAAGTTATTATGATCTTATAGGTTTCAATTCCTTCTATCATTAAGTCAGAGTTTTGAGTTACATTGGCTTAAGATAAAATTGTACTTGGCTGTAATAAGAGGAAGGGATACTACTGTGAGGAAAATGGCAGATACTTCACAAGAGCATTAGGACTAGGTTTTGTTTGGCAGTGATATCATGAGAAAGGATTGATTTAGGTTTGTTTTGGGGTTTTTTTTTGTTTTATGGCATATCAACATTTGTGGGCTATTTAATGCCAAAGTTATAATTGAAGAAGAACAGTAGTGGTGATGCTATTTAACCCATAGATAGGGGGATAAGGGGGCTCATATCTTTCCCAAGGGTATTAGTCCGAAAGCGACTAGAGTTCAAACTTGCTTACTATAATGTTGCAGACCAGCACATTAGCCATGTCACTATATGGGCTATCCAAGACTGGTTTTGATAAATAGTGTATTTTTGTTGGAAAATGTATTTTTTAAAAATGTATTTTTAATGAACATGACCTTCATTTTCTTTGGAAATTTTTCATTTTTGAGAAAAATTAGATTTATGCCAAACCATGCAGTCCAGTAATTGAGCCATTACAACATTACTAGAGTAATGACAATGATCAGGGTAAGTGCAAATGCAGACTTAAGATTAAGTTGCAAATGGGAATTAGGTTAGAAATTACTTTAATCTCTAAAAGCATTTCAGTGCTATTGCATTAGTAAAATTCTTGCTATTGCAGTGTTACCATTACATTCAAAAATTGAAACATTGTAATACAGAAACAGTTATTCAAAAGATAAAACAAAACCAAAAAAATTATCCATATATGAAAAGATAAATTTCTCAAGAGAATAGAAGTTAATGTTTTATGAAGAAGGTGTTACATATGACACCCTAACCCAAACTAATGAACCTTTTTTTTTTCCAAAATGAAAAAAATTCCATCACTTCAAAATACATAAAAAAAATAGATTTTTCATTAGATTCAAATCTAGGATGAGCATTTCACTTTATGCTAATGCCCTTGGAAAAGGCATGAATTGATCAGTTCCTACCAGCTGTAAGTAGGGAAGATTGGGATCTTTAACCTAAATAAAGCAATCAATCTAGGAGAAAGAGAAATCTGAATTCAAACCAGCTGTACTGTTTAAAAACTTGATCTTGCATCACATCCTGCTCATAACTGAGGGGTTGGGTAAATCCATGCATTTTTCAACTAAACTCCTGTGTTGAGACATTGAGATTGGAAGGCATACAAAGAAGAGTGACAAAAATAATCAAAAGAGAAAAAGATTTCAGTTACAGGGCGAGATTGGATAAGTTAGGATTAAGTATTTCAATGAGTACAGTGTTTGCTAATGGTCCGGGAGACCAGGGCTCGATCCCTGGTCGAGTCATACCAAAGACTCAAAAGAGGATACTTGATGCCACCTTGCTTAACACTCAGCATTATAAGGTAAGGATCAAGAGTAAAGTGGAGCAATCCAGGGAAAGAAGTAGTGCCCTCCTCTACATCTCAGTGTAGTAGCTATTGAAAAGGGAGCCTTTGGGTCCCCCCTCAACGAAGGTCACCAACTTTACTTTTACTTATTTTACTAGAAAGACAATTAATCTAATTGAAACTTTCAAAATAATCAATGGGATTTCTGATTATGGTTGATATTTTTTTAATCTTTTTTTCAAACTGGAAATTTAGTGTCAAGACAGATTTCAAAAACTTGGCTAATAGAGTAATATACTTTTGAAAAAATTGTCTAATCAGATCGAAAACAGCAATAGTGTAGAAAATGTTAAGATTAAATTGAATGATTTCAGAAAAAATACAGAGAAAAAGAATTTAAGAAGGTATCTTTGGGAACTGTTGGATGAATTAGTTAAAAGAATTTGATCTGTATGTAGATATTGTATTAAAAGTGTAAATGTTTTGTACAAAGATTCTTGTTTCTTTTTAAGGTTGATGTGAGAAGATAGTCAAAAATCAAAGATGCCCAAGAAAGCATAAAAAAGAAATAATAATAAAAACTAAACAATGCCTCATCTATAATAATTTCATTGCAAATTATTTGAAGAGAACAGTTTACATGTTGGTAGATGCTCTTTTCAACCAAATGGTGGTTTTTCTAACATATTGTAACAGAGATTTACTATTATTTCTGTCTGGAATGGGGAGAGATTTGTTCTTAGCTAAAGAACCCTATGTATAATCTTAAGGAAGCCTTAATATGCAAAGCCAGGACAAAAAGTAAAAATCTTGACATTTCTTACTCAATACTCCAGAACTATCACAGAGATTAACACTGAGGAAAGCAAAACAAGCCTTAAGGTTTTAATGTAGAGATTATGTAACACATGGGGCTTACGAGAAAGCAAGAAGTAATCAGACAGGTGCAACGGGCTGGAGAGTTAAGATTATGATGGATTAAAATACCTGAAATCAAAATTGAATAATGATAAGAAAAGTTGGTTGTAGGAAGACAGTATAAGAGGAAAATGGCAGAAAGTAAGACCAGAATGTGATAGAAAGGTCGAGAATGACAATAATCTCAGAATACCTCTTGCTGAGGAATAAGAATATACAGTCACATTCACACTTACAAGTATTAAATCTATACAAAGAAAACAAGGTTTCTTAGTTTAAAGATATTTCAATCTTCATGGGTTATCTAATGCGAAAACCATCCTTGTAGATGAACAGTAGTGGTACAATCTAACTCATCGCTGGAGGGAGCAGTAAATGGAGTTGACACCTTTTCCAAGGGTATTCGTCTGAAAATGAATGTGATAATGCAACTGGGGTTTGAACTCACTTAAAATGATGTCATAGTCCAGAACATTAGTCACTTTGCCATGGAGACTCCTCTCCATAAAGAAAATAAACTTTTTATCTAAAAGACAATGTCTAATTACACAGGAGCTGGAGCATTGCTCAAAGAATTTAGTTAAACATGCTAATAAAATTTCAGATTATTTTCGCATTTTTTATATTGCTCTGCTTTTAGACATTTGAGCACTTTGAGTTTATTATGAAGATTTGCTTTTCACATTTCTTCTTATATATGAGGGTAGGCTGAGAAGTTTAAATGATGAGGTCATATCGGCTGATAATGACTTTTTTGAATAATGAAATCCAAGCACTGCAACACTGATGTGTGGACCATAAGAGGTCGCTTTCCATGAAAGTAACACTTGAATATATATATATATATATATAATCCTGATTTTATCCTGGTCTACTGGCTTGTATTTGAGTACTTTTCTGATGAAAAAGGTTTTTTTTAATAAGTTGCTTATTTCATAATATATATATATATATATTTAAATTCCTACAAAATCAGAAAGAATCTACCTAAGTTTCACCTAACCGGAACATCAGGACGATTTTGACTAAAGAAGGGTTGGACTAAAAGTACATTTTACTGATTTAAAAGAGTGCTAGAAAGAATGAAATTAGCATTAAAAAAATAAATGAATAAAATAGATGAATAAATAATTAAATTGATAAAATTAATTCGCACATTATTTACTAAGCAGACAACTTTTCTTATGCTTAAAAACATTATATATATAAGTTCATTCTTAAACTGTGGTTCTGGTGTCAGTTTACAAGGGGGACTCTAAATATTGAATGTTCCATAGATGAAATAATTACATAATTATTTTTGCTATAGATATTCACTATCCTGCATTTACAAATGATAGTATGTTCTCACACAATTCAGATTTTGTTTTTCTAACAGAATGGAACAGCTGATTGTAAATATTCATAATGTATGTATCTAAATAGTCATTTTTACGATACTCAGTAATAGATAGAAAAATAAAATGAAATATCCTCAAAACATAATTGAAATTTCTTTATGTCCAACAGATATTTTTTTTTTATTGCTTTCCTTAAAACCAGTAACAAGTGGTTGAAGCTTAACGTTTGGCTGAAAAAGGCGAGCTGATATTTGTCAGCAGTATATTACAAATCTAACAGTGAGCAGTTTCACTTTCTTTTTCCTTTTTTTTTTTTTTTTTTTATTCGGCATAGCTGCAAATCGTTAGCTGAAGTCTGAGTCAGTATACAGCCCAGGTTTTCGCGATGATGATGCATCCAATATACAAGAAATCTTCCTTTTGGGATTCTAAGTTTTTAAACTAGGGGTTCTTTATTAATGAATAGTCAGAGATATTCACGAAATGCTTCTGCTCTATGCTCTTCGAAAGAAAGAAAGAATGAAAGAATAAATAAATATTTAAAGGTTTAAGGATAATTTATTTACTTGAACATAATAAATTATTCAGGCTGAATTCCTTCCTAATATAAAATTAACTTCAATATTTGATCAGCCAAGTCTGTACTTCCGATATTAGAGTCCAAATGAACAATATGAACTTAACTATTTCTAAAATTCCGCAAATGAAATAATGTAAAGATATTTCTATCCTTTTTAATTTATTTAATAATTGATTTGAGCAACTGATCTGTTATCTAATTCAGTATTCTCATTCTCTCTCTCACTGTACGTCTGTTAATATATATGCTTTAACAGAAATAAGTTAAAAGTTTTAAATGAAGATGTTAAAAAGGTGAACAGGTCAAATGGTTAACATAAATATGTTTTTAAATTTTGTAAGAAAAATCAGACCTTTTATCTCTGAAAAAAAAAAAAAAAAAAAACGGTTACCAAACTGTATTAAACGTAGTTAAATTTTTATTCACTTAATTCTCCTTTTAAAATTGTAAAAAAAAAAATTCTTTTTTTTTAGGCCCTACACAAAAAGTAGGGGAAAAAAAGCAAAAAATATAAAATTATCACCTTTTCAGCACATTAGCGAAATAACTATGTTTTACCAAAAGCTACAGGAAGTAAAAGAAGAAAATAAAAACATTCCATTTTTTAATGTATTTATTTTTAGGGTGTAATCCAAAGTTTTTATTTATTATGTTACCATGGAGATACAAACAGTAGTAGAGATATGTACTTGCAGATATCAGACAGAAGTATATTGCAATGAATAACTTATGCGTATAATTTTTGTTTTTTTCTTTTCGTCTCCGTTTATTTTAAGTCTGTGTGTGTGTGTGTGTGTGTGTGTGTGTGTGTGTGTGTGTGTGTGTGCACTCGTGTTTTATTTTATTTTATTTTTCTATCATAAATGAACTTATCTTATGTACCGAGTTAAACTCTTGATTTCTTTAATTTAGAACATATTGTAAAGGAGTTTGATATAAGAATACCTTTCTTAAGCTCACGCTCCCTTTTTAGTGTAAAATTTGTATTGTTTCCTTTCTTAAAAGGAAGAAGAAGAAAAAGATGATGATGATGATTCTTGCAGAGGTTTGTCTTGTATTCAGAGGAGTTTGAATTTTCCTTTAAGATGTTTGATTGGTTCAACTTATTATCTAAAGAATTAACTTCAAAACAGTCAGGATTTTTCTTTTACATAGATTCCAGATAAAATGCACTTTACACACACACACGAAAAAAAAAAAACAACAAACATTTGTAAAAACTGCAATACTACAGAAAGGTAGATAACCGTGAGCTAAAGTAATATTATATATGGAACATTTAAGATGAAGGGTATTGCCCGTAAGGGGGCTAGCTTTCGGCGAGCGCCCCGGGGCCTGTTCTGGACTTCGGTCCGGAGCGTGGCTCTGCAAAAGGAACAATGGCAGACTTGGGGCCTTTAATTAGGCACCTAGTCTCGACTAGGCTACCTTCGGGTGGGCGAGCTACATTTTTGTCTCCTTTGTCCCCCATGCACAGCACTAGACCAAGCGTCTAGTTTAAGCCGTTAACTGGCATACGTGCCCGGACCCACATTTGGGTTCGTGAAACTGCTTGCCTCATCAGGCTCACATTGCACTAAGTGAGCTGATGAGCAGCACTGACAAGCAGGGTTCGAGTCTCGGCTCATTCCCGACCTCCCCTCCCCTTTATCCCCACTTTAATTGGCCTTCGGGCTTTTGACCTTGTGTCAAGTCATGTCTGGTGGGAGGCAGCGACAAATACTGGGTATTGCCCGTAAGCGGGAATAGGCTCTATAACCACTAGAACAAGCCGTTGGTTGGTTGGTTGGTATGTCAAAACTTGTCGAGTTAATAAATGGCAACTTAATTTTTTCAAGTAATTTGTTTCAATTAAGTAGTGATAATCATTTGTAAACAATAATAGCTTCAAGTAACTATTCTTAACACAAATAATTGGCACACAGTTACATAGTTTCAAGTACTTCTATAAAATACTAAGAATTTTTAAATGGATCTATACACAATTATATGTTTTCAAGTAATTATTCCTATTTAGTAGTATAACTCTCCTTATCCTTCCAACTATTAGTTGAATATTACCGCTTCCAGACACGCAGGACACTGCTGGAGAAGCAAGGACGAGCTCATAAGTGATGTACTCCTATGGACCCCCACATATGGCCAAGCAAAAGCAGGACGACTAGCTCGAACTTACATACAGCAACTATGTGAGGACACAGGATGTAACCCTGAAGACCTGCCAGAGGCGATGAACGATAGGGAGAAGTGGCGAGAGAGGGTCAGGGATATCCATGCTGGCGGCACGACATGATGATGATGATGACTGTTCTTCTACAAGGATAGCTTTGACATTAAATAACCCATGAAGGTTTATATGCCATTAAACAAAGAAACCAAGCCTATTTAGTTATGATAATCATTTATTTACACAATATCAAGTATTCCTGTATAATACAAATGATCTGCACTCAGTTATATGGTTTCAAGTATTCCTAACTAACAATCACAGTTTATATTCAATTATGTTTTCAAGTATTTCAAGCAATTAGTGAGTAGAGTGTTCGCCAATAGTCTGGGAGACCTGGGTTCAATCCCAGGTCGCGTCATACCAAAGACTTTAAAAATGGTACTCGATACCTCCTTGATTAACACTCGGCAATATAAGGTACATATCAAGGGTAAAGTGGAACAATCCAGGAAAAGGAGTAGCGCCCCCCTACACCTTGGTGTAGTAGCTATTGAAAAGGGAGCCTTCTAGTCGCCCTTGACTATGGCCGCCAGCAGCTTTACATGTTTTCAAACAACTAATGATAATTGCCATTTCTAAACAATTATAGCTTCAAGTGTTTATTCTTAATCATCATCATCATGTTGTGCTACAAGCACGGATTTCCCTGACCCTCTCTCGCCACTTGTCTCTATCGTCCATCCCTCCCGGCAGGTCTTCCATGCTGCATCCTATATCAGTACAGAGCTGTTGTAGATATGTTCTAGCTGGTCGTCCAACTCTTGCTCATCTGTGTGAAGGGGTCCACAGGAGTACATCGCTTATTAGTTCATCCTTACTTCTCCAACAGTGTCCTGCATATCTTATTCATCTAATTTGGATGATTATCAAGATGGGTGATAGGTGGCCATAAAGCTGCTGTTTGGTGGGATTTTGCCTCCAGGATTTGTTCAATATAGCTTGTAGCATTCTTGTGTAATTGCTGTCAAGCTTTTTCTCCATAATACAAATAACTTATACACAATCATATGGTTTCAAGTAACTATTTATATTTAATCTCAATAATAATAATAATAATAATAATAATAATTTGTATATGTATAGTTGTAAGGTTTTGATTAGTCATATCAAATACTAATAATCTGCACAGTTAAATAGTTTCAAGTAGTCCTATTTAACACTAACAATTTGTACAAAAGTACATGGTTTCATGTATATCAAGAAATTTATGGTTTCAAGTAACTGATACTAAAGATAATTCTTAAAAAACAATTAGAGCTTCAAGTGGCTATTCATAATACAAATAATTAGTATACAATTATATAGTTTCAAATATTCCAAATATTAATCTTTTTCAAACTGATCTACTTGACCCTTAGATAGTACCCTAGCAGGTACTAACACTCCAGGTCAGAGTGTACTGGGAAGTAATGACAATGAAGGGGTAACTCAAGAACTGAAGTCTAACCACCAAATGTAGTTTGATGTTCTACCCAGGACACACCTTTTTGTAGGGGTCATCTTCAGGAGATGCTGCTCTTATATTCTTGACCTTACTGATAGAGTCTGTGAAATAGGGCTGCATAAAGTATATTGTATAGAGGTTTGGAGTCCAAAAGGGGGTCTAAGAGATAAAGAGGATTAGAATCTCCTAGAATCTTAGAAAATGTTTTCATACATAAATATTA
>OY757930.1:70670535-70840535 GCA_963585895.1 Sepioteuthis lessoniana | reverse complement strand
TCACATTATCTATTTTTACTATTGTTACATACTAAAAGTACCTGACGTAAAATTTTAGATTCACATGACTTGAATGTGGAGTTGTTTAAAGTGTAAATAAACATTGTAAGTTATTAAAAGGAAACGATGAAACTATTTTGAGTGAATAGATCTTTGCATCATTACAAGTGTTTGACAATTTGTGCAGACTGCTTGCATTTGTGAAAATCATTCACTTGTACATGGACAAGTCGATAGGTTTTTATTTTTATACAGAGGGAACAAGAGAGAGATTAGAATAATGAAAGGACAAATTTGCAGATTTATAAGGAATACTATTTTCAAGGCACATAGATAGATAGATAGATAGATAGATAGAACAGACTTAGATAGGAATGGGAAGATAGATATAAACAAACAGGAAGAAATAATAGATATTCAGTACAGAGATAGGTAAACAGATAAAAAAAAAAACCCCTGATATGTAGATGTTGAAAGAGAAGACTGAGAGATAGATTAAGGGATGAATTTAATTGAACTGTGATAGATATTACCAAATTTATATTCTAAAGAGAAATACAGGCCTTTTGATAGATAGATAGATAGATAGATAGATAGATAGATAGATAGATAGATAGATAGATATGATAAGACTGCGATAGATAGACCAAATTTATATTTAGAAATATATGCTGATAGATAGATATAAACAGACTTTGATAGGTAGACAGATAAATACATAGAAAGAAATAAAAGAGAGAGATGAACAGAAAGACAGGTTCTGAAGAGCTAAAATATAAATCATACCTTCCTCTTAAATATCACACACACAACAGAGGAGAATTCTAGTGATGACAATCCACTATAATAGTACTAGATGGGATAAGTACATCTGTTTTTATTGTGGATAGTGATAGGTCATTGTCAAGGTTTACAATAAGGGTGACAGTTGTAACTGACTAGGCAGGCAAGATTATTTAGCAGTGTGTTTCACTTAAGTTTTCATTACTTTCTCTTTAGTCTATTAACTATACAAGTGACATTTTTGTCAAGATATCTATTGACAAAAGTACATGCAGAAGTGGATTCATGCCTTTCTCAAGGATATTCGTGTGAAATGAATGTAAACAGCTTCAGCCAGAAACTAAAGTTGGTTCATTAATTATATTTCCAATGCTGATAATTCTTGTGCTACCTGCACCAATTTTGAACAGCATAAATAAATCAATAGACTATTATTAGTGAATTTTAGGGTGTGATGACAGCTGCTCATCATAGGTAGATATGTAAGAATAAGTAATATATAAACAGACTATGATAGATGGGAAGAGATTGATATAGATAAAGAAATAGATATGAATGAACTGAGATAGATAGATAGATAGATAGATAGATAGATAGATAGATAGATAGATAGATAGATAGATAGGTGCCCGTGGTGTAATGGTTATCGTCGTAGGAAATGGACATGGTGACATAAGTTCAAATCCTGGATGAGACTGATTGCATTTCACATAGCACTTGGGAAAAGTATAAATCCAATTCTTCTCCCTCCAGCTAGGGCAGACTGGGTTCTTCATCCTTGGTGAGACAACTAGTCTAAGGGAAGGAAAACTCTGAATTCAAACCTGTTAAACTTTGCTTAAAAATTGACCTTGTGTCATATCCTGCCTGAGCGGAGGGGTTGGGATAGATATATAGATATGGCCAGACTGTAAGATAGATAGATAGAGGTTAAGAAAAATAGATATGAAGAGACTAAGATAGCTAAAGGGAGAGAGAAACAAACTTAGATATGGTCAGACTGTGAGAGATGTGGATAGATAGATAGATAGATAGATAGATAGATAGATAGATAGATAGATAGATAGATAGATAGATAGATAGATGCAAAGTGATTGACATTGATAGAAAAATAGAAATTAATAGAATTAGATATATTCATTCCATTGAGTTATAAGGGTTGGAAGATTGTTTTGCACAAGAGTTTTAAATGGAAAAATCTTGATTGCATTGCTGTCTTTCAAAATCAGCACTTTTGAAAATCCTGGTTTTTACTCGGGCTTGAACTTTACACCACAGGTGGAGATGAGTACACAATCATCTAAGCCCGAAAACAAGCAGATAAATAGATAGAAACTTGTGTATTTGGACCATTAGGCTTAAAATATGGGTATGCATAAATTTCAAACATATGTTTATAAATTTATCAATTATATAAATCTATATACGATTTTCCTTTTCCTACACGTGACAGTGTACCAAGATTTGCGGCAATTACTTATGCTTTGGGTTTTCAAGATCGATAGATATATTTGTAAATTTTCAAATCGTAAATATTATCTATATTTATTATGTTTATTATATTCATTCAAAACCTAAATTTATTAAAATTAAACAGAACTTAACATGACACAAGGTCAGATAGAAAGGAATGAGAGATAAAGAAGATTATGTTGCGCCATGCTTCCAAAAGAGGTAGGGTTATCTCTCTTGAAAATCATTATTTGAGATTTTTTTTTTTTTTACCTGAACACCAGACGATAATATACACATAGCTCAGCCAGCATAAGTTTTATATATACATGTTACATTATGAGCAAAGAATATCCTTTGAGACTATTCATGTATTGTAAATTTGTGTAAATTATATATATATATATATATATATATATATATATATATATATATATATATATATATATATCCGGTAATGAGCGTTAGTAAGCGTGTGTGATCTGATACATTTCATTACTTAAGGAACAGGTTGAAATATACACGTGCCATCTATCTATCGGAACCTATTCATGAAAATATAAGAAATAAATACGACTTCTGCCTAATAAGAATTGTTGCATGAAATTTTTATAACTAGTTTGGAATCTAGAAATATTTTTTGTGCATGTATTTCGAGAAGTAACCCGCCAACAACAACCAAGAAAAAAAAAGCTATGTAACTAATGGGCCACTTTTCATTAAATTGTATTAATGGACTTACTGAGATATTTTTACAGACTGATTAATTAGATTGCACAAGAAATTCTAAAAGTTATCATTACAAAGAATTAAACAGCCCAGAGAAATTTTAACGAACAGTTCTAAGTCGTTCTAGAAAATTGCTAAAAATTTGACAGTCACATGTAAAATGTCATAAAAAATGAATCTGTACTTTTTCTTGAAATGTTTCCTCGATATATATCAATTATAGTTGTTGTTTTTTTTTATATTTTAAGTAAAATTCTAAACGAAATTAAATATGGTCAGATAAGAATTATACATGACAATAACAACAGTTAAATGACGATCCTGTACTGTTAGATTATGCTAAACCAGAGCAATTTCTGGTAACCTTGCTAACATATCAATAAAAAATTATACTGTAAAATCTATATAACAGATGTACAAACAAAAGACAATGTGACACATGGAGAGTGTGTCAGTGATTTTTAATAATAAAAAGAATCTAAATGCATTGACGATGAGTAAAATTAAATGTAAACGAATTTATTTTAAAATATATTTTTCAGTAGAAATCAGTGCCTGTCTCATTTAAAGAGAGAATAACAAGCACATGTAGTGGATAATATTTGTATCAATAAATTTGAGCAAATACACATCCTTAAAAAGAACATGTACGTATCACAGTAGAATGAAGGAAAGGACGAAATTGGATATTCACGTGTAATGATTATGATTATTTTATGTCATTCTATGTCCATCTGCTAAAGAATTAAAAGATGTATAGAGACTGGTCAAGACATATGTGTATTTATTTGTTTACGGGTGTAATAAAAGAAATGCCGAAACGTACAGTTTAAGTGTGCCGGCATCTCTCTTCTTTCTCTTTCTCTGTATTCAAGAAAAAAGGCATCATAATACCGTTTTACGACAGACAGGCAGTATGCAATTAATGTATGTACATTTCTGTACATGTGTCTTTTTAGAAGGGACTGATGTGTGAATCATGTGTGTTTACAACTTGGCAACGACACGTAAAGATAACGGTTAAGTATTGTGTTGTTTGACAATCACAGTGATTGTCAAATAAACATATATTTATTAACCACTCCAGAAGATTAAGGGTTGAACAATTGGACACAGACTTACCTGAGAGTCATAGACTTCGGGCTCGGCCGTCTCCCAGACGGTTACAATATAATCCAGAACCATGGTTTTTGATTAGGTTTTAAAAGCCAGAGATTATTAGTAATAATAATAGCAATAACAGTAATAAGTGATATTCCACAGAAGTATATATGTGTATATATATATTTATATATATATATATATATACACACACACACACAGGTAGAGTGGTAAGTTTAGACCTCTCGAAAGATGACGACAGATTTGCGACGCAACATCAGGCACATGTTGTGTAGATTAGACAAGTTGTTTTAATTTTGGTACTACGTCAGAATTTTTCTCGGCAATAAGTTGTCCACTATTGGCATCTCTGTTAGTTTTCTTCATTCCTGCCCGGTTCTCATCGTTGGCACATGGGGATAAATAATGGTAACTGAATTACTAACTATTTAACTACTTGACTGGTGGAATCGTAAAAGTATTCTTGTGTGAAAGCATGACTAAACTAAACTAGTAATGGGCCTTCTTGTATAGGGTTGTGCTGCTGATGGTAGGGTTTGGCATCGGCCTGGGGTTTGTTGCTAAGTAAGTAGTGATGCTGATTATTGTTGTTCGTGGTGATAGCAGCCGTAGTCGTCGTGATCTCTATTACTGCTGCTACTGCTGACTTTTAAAAGATGAAGCGAAAGAATCAGCAAGAGAATCAATTGCACAAGCAGTAGTAATAGTGAATGAATGGGGAAAAGAGGGAAAAAAGGGGGGAGTTTTACAAATACAGAGAAGGTTTAAGAGAAAGAGAGAAACAGAAAAATAGTTGAATGGAAGGGATGAAAAAGGGATATAAAAAAAAAAAGAAAAGGAAAGATCATGATAGTTAAAAAAAAAAGAAAAATTGTGTGTGTGTGTGTGTGTGTGTACAATAAGGTGTCAGTTTTTAAGGAAAGGAAGAGAAAGAAAGGGGTTCATCCCTGACAGTGGGTAGATTTCTTTCTTTATTTCTTTTCAGTTTTCAATAATTCATTCCTTCAATTTTTGTTTTCGCTGGTCTACTACGTTAAAATTAGCTCCTTACTTTTCTTAAAACAAAATGTGTATGAACACACGGTTTAGTGAGGTCTATCTTAATTTTCTTCTTCTTCTCTCTCTCTCACAATTCATTTTCTGTCTAGCTATCTTTATCAGTTCATTTTCTATCTATCTATCTATCTATCTATCTATTCCAGTAAATTCATTTTCTATCTAGTTATCTCACTTTGTTCATACTCTCTCTCTCTCTCTCTCTCTCTCGCGCGCGCGCGCACAAACAATTGGATCATATCCACAGGGCATTGAAACTATTTTCTATCTTTTTTCGAGGTATCGAGTATTTGTCTATAAATTTACACACATGTAAGTTGTAAGTGTGAATAAGTTATCGCTCATGTCACACTTACGCGATGTATTTTTCCTGTATGCATACAGGTCGTATACATATTAATGTTCATAGTCATACAAACATGTATCTTGTCTTACTCTTTCTCTCAGCCCTTCGTCATAGATAGTATATTGTAATGCAATCATTGTAGAGACTGATTAATTGTTGAAATAGTTGTGTGTGTGTGTGTGTGTGTGTGTGTGTGTGTGTGTGTGTGTGTGTGTCATTTTCGGCCAGTGTTCGAGTATAGGAAAAAATGCGGATTTATTTCAAAAGTCAGCAAGCTTATTCCCACTCCAAAGTTTGACGCAATAAGATCTTCCTTCACTCTAATTAGCATTCTGTACATTTGTATCCTAGCAGAATTTATTTGTTAATAATACTTAATCATTGTCAGACTGTTCGTTCATATTTGCATATGCATAACGTACTATGTACAATATTGTATATACAAAAATAAAACGAACTTTGTAATCAATTTATTTGTTAATTACCTTCTCTATCTATCTATCTATCTATCTATCTATCTCTCAGTGATTGTTCAAATCGAACTATGCAGACTGTTAATACTATCTATAGACATCTACCTATCTATTTATCTGTGTCAATATGTTGATTTCGACCTACGCCGGTGGATATCTATCTATCTATCTATCTATCTACGTTGATTTCTATCATCGCCTGTTGACATCTATCTAGACATCTATCCCTGTCTCTTGATATCTATCTATCTATCGAAGTCTGCGTATAAGACCCTTCTAACCAATCACATGATCATCATAGGTGACGGTTAGCTGCTGATTCTTTTTTGACACTAATAATAACCCTATCTTCCCCTTCTTTCTTTCCTTCACACTCACTAAAACTCAAGACTCTCTCTCTCTCTCTCTCTCTCTCTCTCTCTCTCTCTCTCTCTCTCTTTATTCGTCCAGCGAAAATTGATGACTGGGTGAGGGCTAACAAGGATCAGAAATACAAAAACCAGCTGTTGATAGACGACGATGCACGCCTTTCCAATACAGGCGGTAGCCGTTAGTACGCGGAGCAGGTTTTCGAGAGAGAAAGAGAGAGATGACCATTGGGAGGGGAGAAAGCGTAAAAATGAGAAGGAAACACAAGATGGAGAGATGAGTTGAAATAGATAGATAAATAGGGCGGGGGGGGGTACAGCGAAGGCAGAAACTTACGGTTTTTATTACACACTATTGTTGAGTCTAAATCACCTGGGGAGGGAGACTCACGCTAACAGGGTCGATAGAAGTGATGAGGGGGATAAGACATTAAAAACCTTATACTTTTTGAACACGATTTATAAGATATACACGGGACCCCCTCTCTCTTTTTATCTCTCTCTCTCTCTTCCTCTCTCTATTCAACCAACGCTTTATACTTGAGCCTTAAAATTGACACAGTGGGTGATGGAGACGGCTAATGCATGCACATACGTCTATTTATCAATGTCAGCAGTTACCAAAGTTTCGACTTTATTGATCTTCTCCCTTACTTTATTGAACATTTGTTGATATCCGAAACAGTAACACAGCAACATATATCGATCTCAAGACAGACAGGTAAATTAAAGGAAAATTAGCGCCGCTAAAATCTTCTTCATTGTACGAATAATAATAATTATAATAATAATAAACAGATAACCTAATCTTGGCCAGAAGACCAAACTAAATAATTAAAAGAAAAAAGAAAAAGAGAACTTGCTGTATAGTGGACTTTGCCTTCCCGGCGGACCACAAGTATTTGAACCTTGCCATATAACTAAGAAAGCTGTGAAATATGAGGGTGACAGTGATACCACTTGTAATAGGCGTACTTGAAACGGTTCCCAAAGGAATGGAAAGGGGCCTGGAAGAGTTGAAAATCGGAGAGCGAATCGAGACGCTCCAAATATTAAAAAAATGTTCTGGAGACCTGAAGAGACTTGCTGTCACTCAGACTCCATTGAAAGACTATCAGCAGAATAATATCAAGAGAATAATAACAATAATAATAAATTCTCTGTGATTTTGAGATACAAATAGATCCCTTAATCCAGGCTAGAAGATCGGTGTTAATGAAAAAAAAAAGTTAACTTTCTGTCAAGAGCATTTTGTCATTCCAGCCGACCACATAGTAAAAATAAAAGACAACAAAATCAGACAACTACTTGAACCTTGCTCGAGAACTAAAAACACTGTGGGACATGAGGGTGACGGTGATACCAATTGTAGTTGGTGTGCTTGGAATGGTCCAAAAAAGTGTGTAAAAAAATGGGAAAAACTGGAAATCAGATGAAGAATCAAGACCATTCACACCACAGTATTAAGATCAGCAGGAATACTCAGAAGAGTCCTGGAAACCGTAGAAGACTTGTTGTCACTTAGACTCCAGTTACAGAACACATGCTAACACTGGTGCAAAAAACTCACAATGAGTAAAATAATAATAATAATAATAATAATAATAATCCAAATTGCAAAGACAAACATCTATCTATCTATCTATCTTCATAAGTCTTCAAATCTATCTATGTTCATATCTATCTATCTAATACAGTCTGTTAATATTGATAATCAAGGCATATCTATCTACCTCCATTTGTTTCGATCTTAATTGGTTCTTGATCTTTCTCTATAAATGCTAGAGATGAAACAAGATTTTGTCACTGATAATTTGACTGAAATCTACGAGACAGAATGCATAATGCTTCCAGGCAGTTAGCAGTAGACCTCTTAAAGATATGCTTATATATATATATATATATATATATATATATATATATAACCGCACACAATAAATGGTCTCATTCAAAGTATTCAATCATCAAATAACATCTCATAATCTATGGCATGGTCACATCTACATCCTAGATAAGTAAAAAGTAAAGTTGGCAACCGTAGTTGAGGGCAACCAGAAAGCTCCCTTTTCAATAGCTACTACACTAAGGTGTAGGGGAGGGTGCTACTCCTTTCCCTAGATTGCTCCACTTTAACCTTAATACATACCTTATATTACTGAGTGTTAAGCAAGGAGGTATCAAGTACCATTTTTAAAGTCTTTGGTATGACGCGACCTGGGATTGAATCCAAGTCTCCCGGAGTCCTAATTTCTCGTTTCTTTCAAAGTAATACACTCGGTTTAATAAAGATATTGCTCACAAAGTGAAGTCATGAAAGCTATACAAAACTTTTTGTTTTTGTTGTTCAAATTCCCAGAACTTTTAAGGTTGGTTGTGTTTTATGGCATATCAACCCCTGTATGTTATTTAATGCCAATTCCTGTTATATATATGGTTTGTATAACCAGCTCATCAGCCTAGTGGGTAGAGTGTTCGCCAATGGTCTGGAGACCAAGGTTCAATCCCAGGTCGCGTCATACCAAAGACTTTTAAAATGGTACTTGATACCTCCTTGCTTAACACTCAGCAATATAAGGTATGTAACAAGGGTAAAATGGAGCAATCCAGGGAAAGGAGTAGTGCCCTCCCCTACACTTCGGTGTAGTAACTATTGAAAAGGGAGCCTTTAGGTCACCCTCAACTAAAGGGAGACAACTTTACTTTTTATATGATTTGTAAACAAATGGTTTGTAACATTGTTAAATGAGCCAGAGCTCATTCATTTCCACACAGTTAAATGTTTTCAAGTACTTCTATTTAACACTATTAATTAAATTCAATATTTATCATTTGGTTGCACATAGTTGAACGGTTTCAAGCACTGCTATCTAATACTAATATTTCAATTTAATATTTATCATTTGGTTGCACAGAGTTAAATGGTTTCCAGTATAGGAAATGATTAAACAGTTCTATTTGATCCATAGATAGGAGCCTAACAGGTACTATCACTCTGAATCAAAGTGAACCTGAGAATAATGACAATGAAAGAGGACCTCACATTCCCTAAAGCTCTAGGACTGGAACCTCACCATCGGATGGTTTAGTGTCATATCAGGACACTCGTTGGTGGTAGGGGATCTTACCCCTCTCCAGAGATGCAGTTGGCATATTCTACAGCCCCAGCCAACTAGGCTTCTTGGACTTTTAGTTATTATTCCTAATATTCACAGGGGGTGTTCTCATGGTGTAATGGTTTAAGTGATGAACTGCGGAATCGTAGTAAGCGAGTTCCAACACTCTAACCATAATGCCAATGTCCGGTGTTTCAAGTATAGTAAATGACTAAATAATTCTATATGATCCTGAGATGAGGCCCAAACAGATACTATCACTCTGGGTTAGGGTGGATCTGAGAGTAATGATAATGAAGTAGTAGTCCACATTCCCTAAAGATCCAGGGGTGGAATTTCACCATCAGATGGTTTAGTGTCATATCTAGGACATTTGTTCATGGGGGGAGGTTTTACCCCTCTGCAGAGGTGCAATCGGTGTATTTTACAGTCCCAGTCAACTGGGCTGGCAGTCACATCAGCAGAAATATGTAAAGAAAAAAAAAAAATTGTAAATAAGAGCATTAAATCAAAAGTAATTCTATACAGGTCAATGAGAATCTCTTTAAGATTGATCTGTATTTGAAGAAATGAGTCACAATAGGGGAAAAAAAAGAAGTGAAGAAATTGGAAGAATTATATATCATAGAATGTGTGCCTGACATAACTTGTATGTTTTACGCTTTAAAAAAGTAAAAGAAAACAATTTAAAAAAAGGTTTATATTGATTTAAGAGTTGAGTCACTATGGGTTGGTCAGGATTTAAATTTACTCCAGAGAAAAAATAACAATTTTTTTATACAAGGGTACACTTGTGGTCCAAATTTTGACATCTACTAATATCACTGCTGCCAACCTCTAAGGCTGCCTTTCACCTTTTTTAAATGTTAATAAAAAATTATCGCACAGATATGGGGGAATAATTAAACCTCTACTTCTTGTTGGTGTAAACACAATGTTTTGGCGAACATATCCTTTACCTCCCATAAGGTGTAAAAAAGCAACAGAAAAACAGCCCTTGTTATACATTTTTGTACTGTATATAATTGGAGACCACAATTGATAAAATATAATTGTTTACAAAGGATTACTAGTGAGGCTCCGTTTCTGGAGTTTCTCTTTCATTGCTCCCAGGTCCACTCTAACCTGGAGTGATAGTACTGGTTAGGAGTCCCATCTGTAGGTCAAATAAATCTGTTGGAAAATTATTAGTTTTAGATAGCAATACTTTAACCATATAACTGTATGTAAATTATTTGTTAAACTGACTTTGGTATAAAATAACCTAACAAGGGTTGACATGTAAAACCAACCAACTATCTTACTAAAAAGAAAAAAAAAGAGACATTTTTTTTCTTCTATTGGTAAAAACACAATAGCATAGGAAGCTGATGGTTCTTCTGAAAGGTAACAAGAGTATTAATAAGAAAAATTTTCCGTGATGATAATTTTGTTTTCCTGTTATATGCAGTCAGAATGCAGGGCAAGTACTAAACAAATAGTAAATGAATAAACTTATCATAAGATGATTAATCATAATTAGAAGAGTGGAAACAGACCCAGCAGTTGGCAGCACTGAAAGAAAGAAATGGAGAATAGAAGACATCCCAAAAATCAAGAAATGGGACGACAACTGCATCTTAGTACCCTTCTTTCTTATCAAATAACCATTTGCATTCACTAAGATAAAACTTTGAATTATATATATAAAGTAAAGTTGGTGACCATAGTCAAAGGCAACCCAAAGGCTCCCTTTCATTAGCTACAGCACCAAGGTGTAGGAGAAGGCGTTACTCCTTTCCCTAGATTGCTCCAATTTACCCTTGATCTGTACTTAATAATGCTGAGTGTCAAGCAAGGCAGCATCAAGTACCATTTTTTGAGTTTTTGATATGACTTGACTTAGAATTGAAGCCCGGCCTCCCAGGGCATTGGTAAAAACTCTACCCACTAGGCCTATATATATATTTATTGATGAATAATATTGAGCACTCTTTATAAATATAGAAAACAGCATCATCAATTATTTATTTATATATATGTATATATGTGTGTGTGTGTGTGTGTGTGTCTGCTTACATATATGTACTCTAAGACGAATAGGTTCACAAGTAAATTTATTTTTAGGTCATTTATTCTTCTTGTCAGAAACACATGTCGAAGAAGAATAAACGCCCTAAAAGCAAATTCATTTTAAAGTATTTACTTGTTTCTCTCATTGGACCATCGGAAAAATAATTTATATGGATGGATAGATAGATAGATCCCTAAATCTGTAGCTTAATGCTGGAAAAAGCATTTACTTTTCAGCATAATCTTCTTCTTGCCAATGAACTTAATTCAATGCTAGATATTAATCACAAAGACTGAACATTATACAGTGAAAATTTCAACTAATAAGAATGAAGTATGGTTTTAGCTTGGGATATATATATATATATATATATGTCCATCTTGTAGAACAATACTTTGATATAAAACTGGGAGTGACAGACTCCTAGATTCTGTTAAGGCATCCATTTATCAGAGAGACACTCTGATGTAAAACCTGCGGCTTTAATAACATTCAATGATATAGGCTGACTCTTCCCACAACTTTTGGAAACAGCTTGTTGAAGCATAGTGCTTGGGATTGACTCAATATAAAAAGCTTCAGGCAGCGGTATTTCTTGATATGGGATTGTTACAAAATGATGTCATGAGATGGCCATACTTGAGTTCAAGGTGGTGACCAACATGTACACACACAATATATATATATATATATATATATATATATATATATATATATATATATATATATACACAAACACACACAGAAAAATAATATCAAAGTCAATAATAATAACATCAGAGGAAGTGAAAAATTGTGTAATACTGGCTTTCCTATTACTTCTGCCCCAAACTTTATATAGATAGATAAATAGATTGATAGATGTGCATGTTTGTTTTTAAAAATAGACAAGGAAATATGTAGGAATTTTAAAAAAGTTTTACTTATTTATGAACACAGTAAATGTAAATCCAGAACAAATAAATAGAGAAATCCAAAGTTTTGAGCACTTTCAGCAATGTCTACAGCCATTTTTAAGAATGGTGCAGTTTGTTTTTATAGGATTTAAAAAAGATAAATTTTTCAATGTCTCAAGCCATTTAATGAATGGTATAAACTCGCTTTTTACTTATTCATTTTTAAATGAAATACGGCAATTTTTAAATTTATAGTTTAAGCCTCAAGTATTTTCAGTCCTTTTTTACATGAAGAAAAAATTGCAAACCAAATATATATATGTTAACACTTATGTCCTTCCATTGGATATCATCAGTGTTATAAAGAAAGGAAACCTGCTGCACAAACAAATACTAGTTTTTCATACAACTTTATCAAAGTATGTGTCAAGATCTTGGTGCAAATCTATGGTGTCATTAGAAACATAGATGGCATGAAACATGTGTGTGTATATATACATCCAATAAGTTTCCAGACTTTTTTTGTACAGGCATTTAGAATTGTCATAGAAAATTCAGTATGTTATTGCCATACATTTTATGAGATGACTGACCAATTTTTAAGATTTCAGGTTCAAATGAACAGCTACAGCAAGAATTGGAATATACCCTACTAAAGCCTGATTGTCACAGCTGGTGAATTTTAAAAATGTAATCTGGACATGAGGACACTTTAGAAGAACGATATGCCATAAAATTCTGTTTAAAACTTGGAAAAAATGCCACAGAAACGTATGGAATGCTTCTGACTGCTTTTCGACCATCTTGCATGAATCGAGCATCAGTTTTTAAGTGGCATAAGAGATTCAAGGAAGGCATAGAGTCTGTAAGGGATGATGAGAGGTGTAGGAGGAGTAAGGAAGTCAATAGATCAGAGTTGATTGGCCAAAGGGTTAGGGTTAGGGTTAGTATGTTGAGGTTTTAAGGGAGTTCAGGAAGAGATTCCATCAGAAGAGGCCAGCACTCTTCAAATCAAGTCAGTAGCATTTCCACCGGGACAATGCACCAGTCCACAACTCTATCCTTGTCACAGACTATTTGACCAAGATGGGCATCAAGACAGTTCCTCACCCTCCCTATAGTCCAGACTTTGCTCCCTGTGACTTTTGGTTATTCCCTAAGCTCAGAGGCTGACATTGAGAGACAATTGAGGAGATGAAAGAGGCTGTGACGAAGGTCATTGACACGCTCACACAAGAGGACTTCCATGGGGCCTTCCACAAGTTATTGGATCAGTACAAGTGCATTGTAGCCGGAGGAGATTACTTTGAAGGGGACTAGAGTTTCATGTGTGTACTATCAATAAAAGTGCCCATACGAAAAAGTCTGGAAACTTATTTAATAATCCTCGTGTATATATATATATATATATATATATATATATATATATATATATAAGGGTCATTCAATAAACTAGAGGAATTCTTTTTAAATAGCAAAATAATTTTTTTTTCAGAATATTTTTACATAAATTTAAACATTGCATTGTTTGGAATTGGTTTATAGTAAAAAATTGTTTTTGAGGCTATTCAAAATGGCCACAAATCAAACAGAGTGTTCCAGGCTTGAACAGAGGTCAGCAATCAATTTTTTGATTGCTAAGAAGTGCTAACCATGTGAATGTGTAAAGTGTACAGAAAAGCATATGTTTGTCAAAAAAAAAAAATGTTTACAAATGAGCTAAACATGGGTTTGCCACAATAAACCCGAGTCAAAATGACAGTCTATGAAAGAAAACATTTCAAGCACAGCAGTGTCATGCTGACGGTCTTCTAGGACACAAAAGAACCTATCACTATTGATTTCCTTGAAAAATGTGCAACTGTAAACAGTGCTTCCTAGTTGCCAACTCCTTATACAAAATTCACCTTATTTACTGAATGACCATCATTTATATATATGAGTGTGTATGATGGCATTCACTCAATGTAGGCTAAGCTGGCTCCTCACATTGACTTATAAAGTTTTGGGGGGTTGGTGTTCAAAAGTAGTCACCAGTCACATTCATATGAATGGTTTGAATTCAGAATTTTCCTTCTCCTAGACTGGTTGCCATACCAAGATTAAAGAGCCCATTAGTGTTCGTCAATGGCCCGGCAGACCTGGGTTCAATCCCAGGTCGAGTCATACCAAAGACTCACAAAATGGTACTTGATGCCTCCTTGCTTAACACTCAGCATTATAAGGTACGGATCAAGGGTAAAGTAGAGCAATCCAGGGAAGGAGTAGCGCCCTCCCCTACACCTTGGTGTAGTAGCTATCGAAAAGGGAGCCTTCGGGTTACCCTCGACTATGGTCGCCAACTTTTATTTACCCATAGTTGGAGGGAGAATAGTTGGATGCATAACTTTCCTAAAGGTTTTAGCATTATGTGAAATACAAACAGCTTCATCCAGGATCGTTGAGTCCATTTCCTACAAAAGTAACCATTACATCACAAGCTCCTTTTATATATATATGTGTGTGTATATATATACATATATATATATTTGCTGAGCCTTCTTCCTGAGTCAGATGTGACAAGTTCAATTTTAAGCAGAGTTTAACAGGTTTGAATTCAGACTTTTCCTTCTCCTAGACTGGTTGCCATACCAAGGTTAGAGGGCACAGTCTGCCCTACTAATTACCCATAGCTGGAAGGAGAATAATTGGATTCATACTTTTCCCAAGGGTATTAGCACTATGTGAAATGCAAACAGCCTCATTCAGGATTTGCACGGATGTGTCCATTTCCAACCACAGTAATTATTGCACCACAAATATATGTGTGTGTGTGTGTGTGTGTGTGTGTGTTGAATTTAGATGTAGATTTTCCCCTGTTAACAGTGGACAACATTCAAACCCACGTAAAAGCAAGTATTCACATAGTGACTTTTAAAGTAGTAGGTAGGCTCCCCCCATTTGTAAGATTTTTGGTGCATAATTGTATTTTTACCTACAGGGGTGGACAAAATAATGGAAACACCTAGAATCTTAATATCAAGATTTTGCAACTCCAATCATCATCATCATGTCGCTGGTAGCACGGATATCCCTGACCCTCTCTCGCCACTTTTCCCTATCGTTCATTGCCTCTGGCAGGTCTTCTGGACTACATCCCGTATCCTCACATAGTTGCTGAATATATGTTCATGCTGGTCGTCCTGCTTCAATAAAACCATCAAACATTAGTTATCTTTATGTTTTTTGAGTTATTATTAATTTTTCTTGTCTTATTTTATTAAAATTGTTGTTTTTTACATATATCAGAAGAAGAAATTAATCAAAATTCATTAAAATGGCAAATATGTCAGACTTTAAAAGAGGTCAAATGGTTGGTGCTCATATGGCAAATGCTAGTGTAACAAAAACCGCTGAATTATTTGGAGTAGCAAGGAATACTGTCTCAAAAGTAATGACAGCATTTGAGAAAGAAGGAAAACCTCCTCACTGAAGCAAAACTCAGGAAGAAAGTGAAAGCTGTCCTATAGGGACCATCAGACTCTTACACAGATTGTTAGGAAGGATCACAAGAATACAACTCTGAAAATTACAGCAGAGTTTAATGACGATCTCGAGAACCCAGTTTCCTGAAAAACTGGAAGAAGAGGATTGCACAAAGCTGGAATTCAAGGGAGAGCAGCAATCAAAAAACCATATAAGAATAAATTTGAAATTTCCAGGTGTTTCCTTTATTTTGTCCAATGCCTGTACTTATCTCTCTTATTTGATCTTGGTTATTATTGTAAATATCAGTTATTCTATTGGTATGAATGTATCTATCTCTCAATATATCTATTATATATATTTCTTTCTTTTTCTCTCTATCTGTGAGTGCATCAGAGTGAAGGATAGATCAGAGTGAATTATTTTATCCATTTTTTTGTTGTAAGAATTCTGAAAGAAACCAGCCATCCCAAGAATGATAGAAATAATGTATTGCCATTTCTGGAATGAGTAGTTTTCAGTCATTGTTGAAAATGTGTTTACTCACATTTCTCAATTACCTGTTTATATGCACTTTTACTGCTCTCACCATGAACTAATCAATATTTATTCACCTAAAGGTGATTAAAGAACTTACCAAGAAAAACAGAGATTAAAGAAAATGGAAGAAAAAAAAGGTCTTGCATATATTTTTCAACAATAGTTACAAAGAAATCAATACATGCCTAATTATGCACTTAATACTGAAATATCATCATTTACATGGAAATATTCCTGCATAGCATTAGAATACAAATAACCAATTGCAATAAAAACAAATCATCTGTATAATTCAAAATTTCCTGGCTTAGCTAAAGTAGCGGAAGAAGAGGCTGAATAATCAAAGGTAAATATTTGAGATTATTAAAAAATATATCAAATTAATGCTATAACTCTAAATAGTTTTAATCCTAATTTTGAGAAAAGCTGACAAAATCAGAAAAAGTATAACTGGTTTGAATTCAGAGTTTTCCTTCTTCTAGATGAGTTGCCCTATCAAGGTTAAAAAGCCCAGTTTGCCCTTCTATTTACCAGGAGAAGAGATGAATTCATACCTTTCCCAAGAGTATTAACACTGTGTGAAATGTAAACTGCCTCATCCAGGATATGAACTCAGGTCACCATGTCCATTACCTACAATGGAAATCATTGTACCAAGAACGCCTCCACTAAAAATTAGTGCTGTACAACCTTCTGAAAACATGCCATGATATGGTTGAATAAAAGTGGTTTGAAATTAGACTTTTCTATCATCTTGACTGGCTGCCATATCAAAGTTAAAGCATCCAGTTTGCACTATTATTTATCCATAGTTTGTAGTATAACATACTAGTTTAAGTAGGACTTATTGCCACAAACACACACACACACATATATATATAAGTAGGTATGTAGATTGCTTCATCTTGTCAAAAAATACCTATCTCTTCATTTAAGAAATCTCTGTTGTTTAACTGTTATGTCTTTGGAAAAGGGCATAATATAAGTAAGACAAACATGTATTAAGAGAGAAAAATAAAGTAATAAAAACAAGTAATACAATGTCGCCATACTCACACGCGCATGAACATATACACACAAATATATGCATATATATATATATATATATATATATATATATATATATATATAGATATATACATGCACACACACACACACACACATATATATATATATATATATATATATACATATATAGACAGACATGTACAGATATATATATATATATATATATATATATATATAAGGCATATAATCCTTATAATCAAGATTGTAAATGAATCAATAAAGTTTGAATACCTTCGTTGCACCATTTCAAGTCTCATTCATTTAAATTGGAAATTTAAGTAAATCATGTAGACCAAATGAAAGAGGTTTTGGTTTTATCTTATCTCAGCTGTTCTGGAGAAGTTGTCAATGAATTCATGTCATAGAAAATTTGGTATTGCCACTTCTCCTGACAGCACTAGTCAACTTCCACTTTATCCAAGTTTTTCCATGCTTTGACCATTCTCTCTTCCCAAAGTTTTTTTTTTTCCATCCATTTCCCAATGCCTCTTTCCCTTTTTCAATCCATCTCTCTGTCTCTTTTGTTGTTCAACAATATTCTGCTTGTCTCATCCTGTTTTGTATGACACTCTCTAGTCATTTCTCTGTTCTTAACACTTCTTGATTTGTGACGTGGTTTGTCGATGCTGTACTAAAGAGAGAACAAAGACATCTCTGGTGAAAGATGTCAGTTTTCTGTGAAAAGCTTGTCAGGCTTGACTCACAGGCACATGATGGACAAGGAGTTTGGTTTATGGTAGCTCATTGATATTTGATGTTTATGATGATGATTTTTTTTGAATATTCAGTATAAGGATCTCAGCCATACTGTATTTAGCAATCAATCAAACAATGCAAAAGTATGTATAAAGGTACTATTTACCAACCCCTCCGCTCGGGCAGGATATGACACAAGGTCAATTTTTAAGCAGAGTTTAACAGGTTTTAATTCAGAGTTTTCCTTCTCCTAGACTAGTTGCCTCACCAAGGCTGAAGAACCTAGTCCATCCTACTATTTACCCATAGCTGGAGGGAGAATAAGGGGGTTCATACCTTTCCCAAGGGTATTTGCCCGAAAGTGAACGTAATAGCGCGACTGGAGTACGAACTCGCGTACTACGATTCCGCAGTTCATCGCTTTAACCATTACACCACGAGTATGTATAAAGGTTAATATTCCCGATAAAATGATATTGAAATGCAATAAATGCTTATTTTATCAGCAAAACCATGAAAAGAGGCAACCCACTATTGTAATAGCAACATATCCAATTAATGTTTAATATTATAAAAGTATCCTTATAATAATATATGCTCATATCATCTCATTGAGATTTGCATAATGTTAATTCTATGTGCTTATAATTCAACAGTGAATTAAGGGCATTGACAAGGAATGAGATTATATTTGAAAAATAAATATTTCTTGTGTAAAATACTTTTTTTTTCATATAATTACCTTGATCTATCTATAACACTTGTTTTAATTTCTGACCACTGATAATCCTTTTCAATCTAATTAATGCTATGGTGAGTCAGTAGTCAGTCACATCTGATTTGTGAACAAAACAGCAGCGGCACAGTCACTTACATCCCATCTCACAAACTATCTAATTAAAAAGAACAAGACAACTGGAGAAGTAAGGATGAACTCATAACCAATGTTCTCCTATGGACTCCTAAACATGAACATGCCAGGGTTTGCTGACCAGCAAGGACTTACATACATCAGCTCTGTGTGGACACTGGATGCAGTCTAGAGGACCTGTTAGAAATGATGGACAATAAGGTTTGATGGTGAGAGAATCAGGGAAATTTGTGCTATCAGTATAATTTGATGATAATGATTCAATAATATTATAGCAACTAGTATTCAATAAAGACCAATTATATTACAGCTAAAGTAAAAATGTTTTTAAATACAGAAATTAGTACCTAAGGCTATAAAAGTCTCGATAGTAAATAATTTATCTATATTTTTTTAAGCAAGGAAGGAAAATGAATTGATACATATTTCATGATTACTGTAAAATTATTTAAATTATTTTGTACCTAGCAGCTCTTCAGTAGGTCAACTTACCTGATTCCAAATAGACCTCACCTACACCCCAATCAGAAACCATTGGTGTAGCTTGAGGTTCTGAAGTGAGGTATTGATTCCAATCACCTGAGATTCCTTAAAGGTCACCCATTTAGTAAACTTCATGGTACAATGTGATTTATTTTACATTGATCAAACAAGAACCTTTTGTTATCATTAGGTCATATGAATTGGGACTTAGCAGCACAAGATATTGGAGATATGATGGCAGGTGGGTGCTTTCTCTGTGGAATAGAATAGAATATCAGCAATCCCTTTTGCAAAAAAGCTTTTTTTAAGGCTCTGGTATCATGAGAAAACTCTTTGATACTTTCATAATGAATCTGCCATCAAGATGGTAAAATTTGGGAGTGTTCACTGGAGTATAAAGACAAAATTATTCACTTGTCTGACCAGTATATACTAACCAGTAGTTAAGAGAATAATGTCCGGCAGAAAGGTTACTAAGTAAACACACACATACACTCAAAAAAAAAAAAAAAAAAAAAAAAAAAAAAAAAAAGAAAAGAAAAGAAAAACAGCCAAGATAAAAAATTGCCAAATATCTGAAAAGCTTCTTGAAATTCGATTCCAGAGGGATAGATCAGAAGAAAGATGGATCATCTAGATTTTGTCTTTGTATTTTTCATTTTCAATTTTTTTAGTTTTCGCAATGAGTGAAAAAGAAAGAACCGTTGATAATCTTCTATAACCCTCAACACATTCCCTGTGGTCCCTTAGCCTGCCCAGGGATAACTTGAAAGAGATTTTAGCTTGAGTAATTACTCAAGCTAAACTCTCTGTTCCTAGTTCAGGAACCATGAAGGTAGGAATGTGGGTGAGTTGGGAAGAAGTATACAGAAAGGATTCCTGCAGAGAGTTTATTATTTTTCCCACATAACTTTGTTGTTCTGTCCCTTTTAACATTTGCCTGGCCCTAACTTGTAGCAAGCAGAGCAGTTAGTGTATAAACATATATATATATATATATATATATATATATATATGCACTTGTAGTATAATGGTTAACAACAGGAATTTAAGTTCTGGATAAGACTATTTTCATTTCACATAGCACTAATTGAGAAAGTTATGCATCCAACTATTATCCCTCAGGCTATGGATAAATAGCTGGACAGACTGGGCTCTTTAACTTTGGTATGGCAACTGCTCTAAGAGAAGGAAAATTGTGAATTCACACTTATTAAACTCTGATTAAAAATTGACTTTGTGTCATTTCCTGCTCATGCAGAGAGGTTGGGTGTACATACATATATATCAAGTCAATGGTCAATCAGATTTATATAATTCATATCTTCTTAATCTTTCTTTAGGATTTGGGAGACTGCTCCAATAGATATTTTCATTGAAATCAAAATTTTAAAATAGGCTTCTTTAATTGCTTTTTTTCTACATATCTTTGTTCAGTCACTTTTAATATTCATTAAATAAACATTAATAAACAATTTTCCTAAACAAAAGTATTATTGTATTTGCCTATCTTCCACCGAGTCTCTAAGATTAGAGAGAGATTAGTGGAAGATAAGCAATCTAGGATAGCTTGGCAAACAATAAACGAAGTGAGTAGAAGGAAGAGTACAACCAAAGCAAAATTGAAAGCTGCAAACCAACAAGAATAAAACTGTGGAAACAGCATTTTGAAAATAGCAGCAATAATGATTCTCTACAGAAACACCAAAGTACATTCACCGGATGGAGACACAGAATACTTCGACATCGTAGCAGGAGTATTACAAGGGGAAACACTAGTGCCATACTTCTTTATCATCTGTCTAGACTATGTACTTAGAACATCAATTGATAAAATCAGAGAAAACGACTTCGAGCTGACAAAGAAAAGAAGCAGAAGGTACCCCACAAAAACAATTACCAACACCTACTATGCCGATGACATAGCGATACTGGCAAATACACCCAACCAAGCTGAAACACTACTGCATAGTTTGGAACGAGCCGCCACGGGCATTGGCCTCCATGTCAATGCACACAAAACTGAATATATGCGCTTTAATCAAGCAGGCAACATTTCCACAGTAGACGGAACCTCTCTGAAACTGATCGACAAATTCACCTACCTAGGAAGCAGTGTCTCATCAACCAAAAAAGACATCAACACGTGGCTAACGAAGGCATGGACAGCTATCGATCATATGGAAATCAGACCTGACCGATAAAATGAAACACAATTTCTTCCAAACAGCAGTTATGTCAATACTGCTGTATGGATGCACCACTTGGACGCTAACAAAACGGCTGGAGAAGAAGCTAGACGGCAATTACACAAGAATGTTGCGAGCAATATTAAATAAGTCCTGACAGCAACACCCCACAAAGCACCAACTATACGGCCACCTGCCTCCCATCACGAAAACCATCCAAGTTAGATGAACCAGACATGCAGGACACTGCTGGAGAAGCAGGGATGAGCTCATAAGTGATGTACTCCTATGGACCCCCACATATGGCCGAGCAAAAGCAGGGCGACCAGCTCGAACATACATACAGCAGCTATGTGAGGATACAGGATGTAGTTCTGAGGACCTGCCAGAGGCGATGAACGATAGAGAGAAGTGGCGAGAGGGGTCAAGGATATCCGTGCTAGCGGCACGACACAATGATGATGATTATTGTATTTACTTAAATATATATATGCAAATCTATATGATTAATTAATTTTATACAAAAATATTTACTTTTCAAAGTAATGTCCTTCCTTGTCAATAGAACTTAAAGCTTTTTCCTCTAAATCAAATATTATACAGCATCAAGCTATGAACCAACAGATTTACTTTCAATAATATATATATATATATATATATATATATATATACACACACACATTTCTTAACAAGGTAGCACACAGCCAGTTAAATATTTTTAAAGTCTATTCAAAATTTGTTTTATCACTTACATTTTTAAATTATTTAAAGGAAAAGACTTGGATTAGGAGTTTTTCCTTATTTAATCATTAAATGTGTGTGTGTGCATCTCTAATCATAGTTAATTAAGTTCCTAACACTGTGAGCTACTTTCAAACACTGACCCTGTCTAGAACTGGTATTTAACATCGTAATTAAATATGGATTCAAAGGGCTACGGCTTCAACAGAGAAAGTCTCATGCATATCCTGCTTTGAATAGAACAGAACAAACGTGTACAAATATTTACTCAAGTGCATTTCGGATCATGCATCGGCGTATCTCAGGCATGCTTTGCCCATGGAAGCTGCAAGAGGAACTACATTATGAAAAGTCAAGGAAAATAATATTCCCAATGGGGGTGATGGTGGTAGTGGTAGTGGGTTGGGGTTCTTCTAATTAATGCAAGGAAGATATGAAAGGCTTTGTTTTTTGGGGGGATTTTTTTATCTTTAATTTACTGATCCTTATTTTAGCACAACTGTGGCTCAGCACTTTCACAAGCTCAAGTTATTTGATCCTAACAATTAGAGATCAGAAGTTTTGACTATGGACAGAGTTATTCCTTGATGAATCAGCTTTTCAAACTACCTTATCCGCTTAATACTATTGAGTAATACATGAAACTGAATATTCTTGTCTCCCTATTTTATGTATTTATTAAGAAATAATTTGTGCCTCTGTCTGATAGGTGTATCCCTCATAATTCTTTTTTTTTTACTAGTATTTCTTTCATCTTATTTCTGTTGCTTTTTTTATACTAGTTGGATTAGATATAATAGTCTTTGAATATCTTAAATGAAGCATTCTCATTAATATTAATTCTTAACTAGTTTTACTTTCATCTCATTTATTTCTGCTTTTTTATCCTTACACACACACTCTCTCTCTCTCTCTCTCTCTCAATATATATATATATATATATATACACACACACACATATGTGTGTGTTCAAAAAGTATTGAGACTGAAGCTGTATTTACCAAGACAAAGATGAACAATGAATGAAATGCAAATTTTCTTCCAAATAGTTTCCTTGCCATTCAACACACTTATTCCATTGAGTTTTCTATTGGTCAAAGCATATCTAAGCTCTGCTGTCATATTATTTCTTTTAATGTTTTCCATATCCTCAAATTTTGCCTGTGCAATGAATTTTCAGTTAAGGAAAAAGTTGCACAAAGCAGAAGGTGTTGTGAGTATAAAGGACGATGCACTTGTACAATCCTGTGTTTCACTAAAAAAAATTGTCGATCAAAGAATATTGAGAATTGGCACTGACTTATCTAGTTCAATGGTTTTCTAACTTTTTGGAGCTGATACTCCTTCTTATTTCAAGGTCTATTTTGTAGACACCCATATAGATAAAAATGAAATTTATCAAAAATATTAAATGAAAATCACATCCAATATTTGCACTGGATAAAGATATTTTGAGAGTGGTTGCTGATTAAACTGAATTTTAACAGGTGTGTATTAGTAACTAGAAATACAAATTCATGGTTCTATCACTTGTTGTATAATATAAATTTTCATGATACACTTGCAGTATCTCCAGATACCTGTTGCTGATGTTGCAGACGCCCCATGGTCATCAGACCACAGTTTGATAACCACTGGTCTCAAAGAATATTTAGATATAACTTTGTTATATTAATAATTAAACTCTGTATACATCTTCATTTTAATTTTTAACTTATCTAAATTTCACTGTTATTAATGTTACGGATTTATTTAGTTATTCTTGTGACTCTTATTTTATTATGAAATTGGGGGTAAAAATAAGATGCAAGAAAAAAACAACAGAAAAATTATATATATATATGTATATATATATATATATATATATATATATATAACCATGGCATTGGCCTAGTGAGTTGAGTGTTTGCCAATGGTCTGGGAGGCTGGTGTTCAATTCCAAGTCGAGTCATACCAAAGACTCAAAAAAATGGTACTTGATGCCGCCCGTACTAAGCACTCAGCATTTTAAGGTGCGGATCAAGGGTAAAGTGGAGTATTCCTGGGAAAGGATAAGTGCTCTCTCCAACATCTCAGTGTAGTAGCTATTAAAAAAGGAGCCTTTGGGTCACCCTCGTCTGCGGTCGCCAACTTTACTTACTTTATTTACTTTATATATTTATTTATTTATTTGTTGAGATAAACAATGATTTTAATGCATGATTTCATACTAAAATATTTTATGTTTCATCAAACAATTTCAAATGCTTAGAATTCCTCATGAATTGGACAGAGCTTAATAATAAAGCATTGAGCAAAAAAATTTTAATAATAGTTTCTAAGTTGTTCAAATTTAATTATTTTTGTTGCTTTTATTTTATTACAACACTGGTGGGAAAATAAGATGGAAAGAAAAAATGAGTAAAAAAAATGAATTGCATATTTATGCTTTTAACAAACATAAATATATCATTAATAAACAAAAAAACTATGATTTTAATATGAAATTTCAGACTAAAATATTTTATGTTTAATCAAACAATTTCAAAAGCCTAAAATTCATTATGAATTTGACTTAAAAAGTTCAGTAAATAATTTTTGAAAGACAATTATACAATTTCTATATAACATATTTTTCTTCTGCATGAGTGAATTAAATGTAAAGAATGTAGAATATCTGTCTGTCACAACTAAATATAAGCAGAGATTTGAACAAACCTCTGCAGGGAATGCATCCCTTGCTTAGCAATTAGCCCTCTACTGTTGACGTACAAAGCTTATTGCCATACTTGACTGGAATCTCAAATGTATATTTATAGGAGATCTTCCAGAACTGAACAAATTCAGAAAGATAAAGCAGCCAAAAACATTTATAAAGAGTCAAAAGAGGACATAAAAATGCATGCAGCAATACACCCAGTGGGTGGGCAGTAATAAAGATAGATATAATAGGAAACGTAGAAAAATGGTAACAATAGAAGATAAAGGAGTTTGGGAGGAGGAGGAAGATTTTTAAAAAATGGTAAGAGTAGAAGATGGAGAGAATGGCAGTACCATTTTGGATGATTTTAATGCATTCAAGCAGATTCTTCTGTTGGCTTCTGCTGCTATTCACTTAAAGACAATCAATCAGAATTTCCAAAAGACAATTTCAACTCTCAAGGAGACTTTCAGAAAAAATATTATATTCAAATCATCAAGTTACAATTCTACAGGGTATTGTCAATAGCATTCTGCCAATTGTCCTTGATGAATGGGAAATCTTCACAAAAGTTGGAAAATGATTTTAAGTTGATGAAAAAAATAGAATAGAATAACCAGCCATTGTTTATTTAACAGGATTTACCATCAAGTCATACTTAAACCACCAAAGTTAAGCAATAACAAACCAGTTCACTATCTCAATAAGTAACTATTTTAGGAACAGCAAGCACCATAACCAGACTGTGCAAAGCTTTGTAAATTTAGACCATTGTTTGATTTCAATGGGTACGCTATTCTTCTGGATTTTGCCAGCTTGGTTACAATTTATTCCTATGATAATAATTTTCAAACAAACTTATTTGACGCCTAGATAAGACCCCAACAGGTACTACCACTCAGTCAGAGAAGACCTGGGATTAATGACGAAGTACTCCATATTCCCTAGAGCTCTAAAACTAGAGCCTCACCATCAGATGCAATTTAGTGTCATACCAAAGAGGTACAACAAGAAAATAGCTAAATTTATTATAGCAGGGGATAAAAAAAAACAGACATTGAAATTAAAGTCATCTTTATAACAACAAATAATGAACTATTATGAAGCCAACACTTCCTATGGGATAAACTGATACAACAGTTGAATGACCATATTTACAATAACCAATGACAAAATGAGAGAGATACTTCATCCATCAAGAACTGGAGCCTCACTACTGGATACAATTTAGTGTCATACCCAGGAGGCCACTTTGAGGGTGAGACTTACCCTTTCACAGATAATGTCGTCTATATATTTTAAGGCCTTCTGACAGGGCAAAGATATCAATAGAATATAAATTAAATATAAACATTTAGATAGATAGACAGACACGAACATAGAGGTGTATATATCAAGAGAGAGAGATGAACAAACTGAAATAAATTTATAGCCCAATGATGAAAACTGCATTTATTTCATACAGGAAATATCTACTTTTCAATATAATCTCTCTCCATGTCAATGCCCTTAGTCCTACCCTCAATTGCTTTGTTAGTAGGACTTAGAATGCACAAACTTCATCCACCTGCAGAGGGGTCGAACTGTCTCAAAAGTAGTGTTCTGAGCATGATACTAAACTGTATCAATTTGGGAACTTTAAGGAGAGTAGAGTACCCCCTTATTTCTTATTCATTCCAGATCCACTCTGACCTGGAGTAGTAGTACCTGTTAAGGTCTTATCTATGGGTTAAATAGATCTGTTTGCAAACAAATGGTTATAATCATTAAACAGGAATAGTTACTTAAAACAATATAATTATGATTAAATTGTTAATATCAGATAGAAATGCTCAAAATCATTTGTGTACAAATTATTGTATCAAATAGGAGTACTTGATACCATATAACAAATTAGATAGGAACATTTGATACCTTATGAATGTGTGCAAGTAAAGAGTTATTAGAGACAAATAAAAAAGAGTGATAAAAACAATTATAGTGAAATGTTGAAAATGTTTTGGTTTGGTTTTGTGGTATATCAACTATTGTAGGTTATTTAATGCCAAATCCATTTTTATACATATAAACAATTCTATTTCAAACAATTTAGTTTAGCATAAGTACAATTTTCTTTACACACAGTTAAATGTGAAAGCAGTTCTTTTTCAAACAATTCAATTTAGTATGAGTACAGTTCAAATATCAAACAATTCTATTTGGCCCATCGATAGGACTTTTTCAGGTGCTACCACTCCAGGCCAGAGTAGACCTGAGATGATGGCAATAAAGAGGTACTCCACATTCCCAAAAGCTCCAGCATTACTGGAGCCTCACCAGATTATTTAGTGTCATATCCAGGACACTCGTTGGGGAAGTCTTACCCTTCTGCAGAGATGCAATTGGTGTATTCGGCAGCCTTAGCCAACTGGGCCATGAAAATATAAATAGTTATGATCCTAATCAAATATTTGCAAATGAATCAAATTTCAGATTTAAACACCTCAAAAGATATTTGCTATTAAGGAAAATAATAACATACATTGAACATTTTATGTCACTTATCAATGGATAATAAATGAGTTAATAGTATTATATTCCTTTAATGTTACTGAGAAGACATCACACATTATAATTTACTTTATTTCCTATTGTTCCTCATGCAAATAATTCTTTTTTAAATAATCCACAGCTATAATACCAACATGTATAGATGTATATGAGTTCTAACTGGGAAATGATTATTAAAAAAAATGTTAGCAGCATCAAACGAAAGTCCTTTTTTTTTTTAAAGATCTACATCCTCATTTCTATACTCTTTCTCTTCCTCCAAGTACATCCAAGGAAGATGAGTTGGGAATTATTCAGATTGAGAATATATAAGAGTATTCTTATAAATCTCCAGGAGTGTATGATAATAAATTTATAAATTTCATACAGAGCAAAATCATATAATTGAAAAAACTCAATAAACTGTCATTTGGCAATTATGAATTTATTTCAGCAAGAGAAAGCAACTATTTGAAGAAGTTGGTTTCTCTTATGGAATGGCCAGCTAAAATAAATTCATAATCACAAAATGACATTTTGTTGAGTTTTTTCAGTTATATATATATATATATATATATATATACATACACACAGGAATGCTTTGAAGAAATTGGTACAAATAAGGGATTAGTCATTTTAAAAAGATTATTATATGGCTGAATTCCAGTTACGGAAGCACATTGCGCGCACACACACACACACACAGACTTTAGTAGATCAAAAGGTCTGTAGCATAATGATAAAAATGCATTTATTTTATAAAATAGTTATTTTTTCTTATAACCCCTACCTTTATCAATGTATTATAATCAATCACATGTATCAAATATTGCAAAGCAAAAAATGCAGCTATTAACTTCTTTGTCCCAGGTTGCTAACTTATTTATTCAACCATATATATATATATATATATATATATATATAGATATATTTAGATGTATGTATATTTAGCAAAGCAAAAATTGACATATAAATTAAATATTGGTAAGTACTTTTTATAAAATTGTTAATCTGAATTGGTTTCAGCCTTAGATCATCATGTTGGCGGTGAGGAGGGGGACGGGAATTTTAAAACTGTTTACATTTCAAGACTTAATGATTTACATATGATAGGGGCTTAAGATTGAACCATTGATGAAAACCAATCACCGAATATTTCATTCAATAATGAGCAATTGGGAACTGTATTTTTTCTCCTTCAAAGATGTCTCTAAGTTGGAAAATCAGTTTATAAAAAGGTAATAACGAGAAATAGTTTTAAACAATAAATATTTTGATATTTTTCTATCTATTCTTTTCTCTCTTCATATCCCCTCCCCCGACTCTTTTCTTCCTTTCTTTCTTTTTCCTCACTTCTATCACCTTTCTATCTATCTCCACTCTTTTCTTCCTTTTACTCTTTCTTTACTACTCTCACTTCTTGGTTCCTGCTACCCTATAAAGTCATAATTTTACCATTAATTGTTTTATCTCTTCTGAGTAGCTTGGAAAGCTCCCACCTCCTCTCTCACATTTTAATGTTTATTTGTATTGGTGTTCCCCAAAATATAACAATGCACTTGTGATGTCTGTGGTTTACAGTAGCCACACCCCTTCTCTTGCCTAGATTTTCAGCTTCACTGCTTTTACCTTTCAACTTCAGATCTCATTACAGTCTAGCTTCTTCTTGACATGGAATACTGGGAGGATAGAGGCATATATATTGCAGAGGGGAAAAAATATAGTTAGTCTGATAAACAGAATACTTTAAGCATAAAAAAGTAACCATCAAACAATAATGCAGTTAAAACTAAATAAATTAAAATAACTTCTTTCTAAGATTCACAGATTTCAGAAATTTGCTTTGTTTTTATGGCTCCAGTACAGTTAGATCTTAAAAGTAAAAATCTACTATTGACCATAAGTCATCACCTTAGTGTTTGAGAGAAAGGAAGACTAAAGAAATACAGCCAAATAGTTGAATTGTACCTAGCCGATCATGAAACTTTGGAACTTGACAATAAAATTTAAAAAATTACTAAAACTTAGTTTGATCAAAATGGTGACTGTAAGAGTTACAGAACTAAATATAAACATTTAGATAGACATAAGCATGGTGGGATATATATATATATATATATATATATATATATATATATATATATATATATATAAAATGAGAGAGATATATGAACAAACTGAAACAAGTTTATAGCCTAATGATGAAAACAGTATTTATATCACAGAGGAAATATTTGTTTTCCAATATATTCTACCTTGTCAATCCACTTAACCAATAATCATAACATACATCAAAACCATAGTTAGTGGGGCTTAGAATACACTCATTGCATCCCTCTATAGACAAGTAAGATCCCCTCCAAAGGAGTGTTTTAGGTAGGACACTGACTGCACCAGTTAAGGAGCAGCGGGGAGTGTAGAGTACCCCTTCATTGCCATTAATTCCAAGTCAACAGTAATCTGGAGTGGGAGCACCTGTTCAGGCCTCATTCATGGATCAAATAAATTTGTTCGAAAATTATTAGTATTGTATAGGAACTTGACAGTTCAATATGACATAATGGTTAGAGTGTTCGCCAATGGCCCGGGAGACCTGGGTTCAATCCCAGGTCAAGTCATACCAAAAACTCAAAAAATGGTACTTGATGCCTTCTTGCTTAACACTCAGCATTATAAGGTAAGGATCAAGGGTAAAGTGGAGCAATCCAGGGAAAGGAGTAGCACCCTCCCCTACACTTTGGTGTAGTAGCTATTGAAAAGGGAGCCCTCTGGTCACCCTCGACTTTGGTCGCCAACTTTACTTATTCTTGTGAAGATGGTGAATGTAAATGTTACAATATTATTTTTTTGATGTTGAATCTCTAAATGAAGAGAGGATAGAGTACAGGGATAAGTGAACTCATGCTTTTCTCAAAAGGCACTTGTGTAAAGTAAACATTAGTAGCTTCAGACAGAATTTGAAGTTGGTTCATTAACTCTGTTTTTATTCTGACAGTCATTATGCTATGTCGCCTCTTTAGATGATGAAAGAACAGTAAATGAAGAAAAGTGTATTCATGCCGTTCCCTCAGGCATTAGTGAATATCACCAACTTCAGCTAGAATTTGGACTTGGCTCACTGATTCTGATTTCTGCGCAGATAACTATTACACTATATCAAATCTGTAAATGGTGTGAGGATAAAGCTCAGGGAGAAATTAATTCATGCCTTTTTCAAGGACATTAGTGCAAAGTTGATATTTAGCAGTCTCAGCAGAAATTTGAATTTAGTTTGCTGATTCTATTCATTGTGTTAGTAAATTTTATGCCAATCAGCACCTTCCAAGAGAGTCAAAATAAACTCCTATAAATATATGATATTCATTAATACGATAATAAACTTTATTGCTCAATGAAAAGAGGAAATGTTTCAACAGCCAAATAGTTACAATTCCATACAATTTACTTTGTGACAATGAAAAAAAATGGATGAATTTTCAACACATTCCAAAAAGCTATTAGATACAATAACTCAAAATATCATTTTTGGAAAAAATGATCTCAAAGAAGATTAATATATCAAATTTCTAAATTGTCAGATGAAATTATATAAAAAAGCCAATTAATGTGAACCTAAATAAATTAAATAATGTTAATACTTTTCTTTTTTTTTTTTTTTTTTAGATATAAACAACAAAGAAATATATTCTTTTATCTTATTGAAGGGCATGACTTTCTATGATAGATTTTTATTCCTTTTTTTCAAGCCGATATTCAAAATAACAGATTCCTAATGGCTAATGATTTGTTGCTATCAACATGGATTAAATGTCTCTCTTACATTGTATTAATATTGGTTATTATAAATGTGGTCATTCTACATATGGGTAGATTGTTTGCCAATGAACTGGTAGACTTGGGTTCAATCCCAGGTCACATCATACCAAAGACTTTAAAAATGGTACTTGATACCTCCTTGCTTAAGACTCAGCAATATAAGGTATGTATCAAGGGTGAAGTGGAGCAATCCTCGAAAAGGAGTAGCACCCTCCCCTACACCTTGCTGTAGTAGCAATTGAAAAGGGAGCCTTCTGGTCACCCTCGACTATGGTCGCCAACAACTCATACAACAGGAAGTTTTGGATTCATATATTTGTTGCTATAAGGATGACATTAAATAAATGTTTTTTTAATCTTTTGCTATTATAAATCTGGATATTTTCTTGTTGAACCTCATTTGCTTTTTATGGAGTCTATTCATTGTAAACTTTGTTTTTTTATTCTTAAAATATACTTGCTGTGGAACAAGCAAATTCAGGTGTGCATTTGTATTGGGACACAATGCAGTTGAATCAAGAAGAAACACTAATTTGGATTTAGAGAAAAAACAGTTAGCAACTAAACAATAAAAGTTTGGTTTTGAAAATTTTACTCTGAAGATGAAAATACATATATTAACAAAATCCATGAATGTAATCAAGACTGACTGATTAAAAAAAAATGTGAACAATAAACCTAAAACAACAATTTGAGCTCTTTCAACAAAACTTGGAGTTTTTCCTATGACTTTTTCCTATCATTTTGCAATGATAGGAAATTCAAAAAGAAAGAAAAAAAAGACAAAAAGAAGACAAGCTGCACCTCTCCATTCCACTTAAAAAAATGAAGTACCTCTTTTTCCTTACAAACTGTACATCAAAAAAGGTTTTAGAATGGAAGGGATGAAATAGAGTAAGACCAATGATTGAATGATTTCAACAGCATATCAACCCATCTAGGATTATTTCATGCTTAGAGGTTAGGGAATTGCATTCATTGTAAAATCATATTTACTTTTTGGTTAAGTTGTTTCTTAAGAGGTTATGTTTTGTGCATGGTCCTATCAAATACAAATAATCTTTCAACAGATCTATTTAACTCATAGATATGACTCTAACAAATACAACCAATCTGGATCAGAGTGAATCTAGAAATAATGGCAAGAAAAAGGTACTCTACACACCTCAGATCTTCAGAACTAGAACATCATCAGATGCAGTTTACAGTCATACTCAGGATATCCCTTTTTAGGGAAGTCTTACCCTTCTTCAAGGGATACAGTCAGTGTATTCTAAGCCCTGCTGAAAGGGTGTGTAGAAAGAACAAGGGGTAGAATAAAAGGTGGGTCAATCCTTGATGAGAAAAACAGGTAATTTTTGCCTCTACCAACAGTACTAGTGATGATACCATTTTGTGTTATATTTCACCTTTCTGGGTTAGTGACAGGGCAAGATTTGCACCTGATGAGGCCCTAGGCTATTTGAAATTTGAGGCTCTTCTTTAATCTTTTTTATATATTAATGTTAATGATGAAGAAAAAAAAAAAAAAAAAAAAAAAAAAAAAAAAAAATATATATATATATATATATATATATATATAAATGATTGTTTAAATATTTGTTCAAAACAGCATGTAGCATTTTTGTGTAATTCCTATCTAGCTTTTCCTCCAAAAAATCCTGAGAGGAGCATCCAACAAATCAGCAAATATACAACTTCTTATTTCCCATCTAACAAACCATTCAAATAAGACATGCTGGGCATTGCTGGAGAAGTAAGAATGAACTCATAAGTGACATTCTCTTATAGACTCCTATAGATGGCTACACCAGTGATGGCTAACCAACAAAGACTTACATACATCAGCTTTATATGGACACTGGATGCAGTCTAGAAGATCTGCCAGGGGTGATGAGCGAGAGAGAGAGAAAATCAAGTGACTCCATGCCATCAGTATGCTTTAATGATCATCAAATCATGCTGATGGCACAGATACCCTGGACTCTCTTTCCAGCAATTTGTCCCTAGCATTGCTTTTAGCAGGTGCTCTAACTGGCATCCAGTGTCCACACACACAGCTGACAAATGTAAGTCTTTGTTAGAGTGCTACTTTCAGGACTTATTGAAAATAGCAAGCAGTATCTTTGTGCTGTTCCCATCTAGTTTTTCTGCAAGCGTGTCATTAAAGTTTAGGTTGTGCAGCCAAACAATAGTACTGACACAGCTACAGGTTGGAAGAATTTCAGTGCTATGGCTTATTTAGCTTATAGTTAAGTCCAGCACTGAATAGTTAATGAATATCACTTTATAGTGACAGGTGGGAGGTGCAGCTTCAGAAACTAGATCCACTATTTTTTTTTTGGAGGAATGGGAGTTTGATCATTGATATTAAGTTAGGAATTGTTAATAATAGTATGAAATATCTTTTACAAATATGAATATATTTTTTCAGTGTATATCGAAAGAAAATAGGGCTAGTGCTGTTCCACAATACCTACAGACGAGCCACCACAACAAATATGTTTGAAATTAGACTAAATCTTTTAAATGCCTAATGTACATCATTAAGGTGACTTTAAGGATATAAATGGTTATGTTTTGTCATCTGCTCAGCTGTTCTTTCTACCTGCATGCCCGATGCTGTTGCAAGAAAAGATGTTTTGGGGTTTGTTTATATTGCTTTACAAGGTCCTCTCAGATGTCAATTCTTTGTTTAAATATTGTTCATTCAAGGCCCAACATATGCACTTTGAAACCCAAACTCAAGTACAAATAATGTAGCACCTGGCTGAAGAAAACTCGGTGAAGCAAGGTACAGGCTGTTTCAGGAAATGTGAGATATACAATGGCTTAGTAACAGTTTACAGGCTTTTTTTCTTTTACTTTTTTTTTTTTTTTGGTAAGCAAAGATTTTAGTTTATTTAGATTTATGTCTACTTGATTGAAAACAAGATACATTAATGGTGATATATTAACATCCTTTATAACAAAATAAGAAATAGCAGCTTATATAACTGGAAAACTAGGCTAATATAAAAGGTACCTACTGTTATTTCAATTAATATGGTTCTTAAAGTGGCAAGTGTACCTATGAGAAGGTTGAAAATTTCACTTTAAATCCACTGGAAACTTCTGTTTTTATTATGATTATTATCATCTCCTTTTCATAAATTTTTCACACCAGTAAATAATTCCAAATAGCTTGGTATTGTTCATCTGTTATTTCCACATAGTTTTTTGCATAGTTAATACTATCAATTAAAACTTCTTTAGAGATAGATGGATAAAAATCAATTATGTCAAATTAAATGAAAGTGGCCTTACTCTTATTTTTGGTTTGGTTTGGTTTGTTAGGTTTTATGGCATATCAACCTTTGTAGGTTATTTAACGCCAAATCCATTTTTATGTAAATAATCTGTTCTATTTAAAACAATTCAGTTTACCATGAGTACACAGTTTAATTGTCAAAAATATTTCTATTTCAAACTATTCAAGCAGTTATATATAACAATTCAGTTTAGTGTAAGTACAATTTCAATATCAAAAACAGTTCAATTTCAAATAATTCAGTTTAGTATAAGCACACAATTTAAATGTAAGTACAGTTTAATTGTGAAAAACATTTCTATTTTGAGCTATTCAGTTTAGTCAAGCAATTCTATTTCAGCTAATTCAGTTTAGTAAAAGTACAGATTTTGTTTACACACAGTTATATGTCAAAACAGTTCTATGTTAAACAATTCATTAGTGTAAATACAGTTTCAATGTCAAAAAACAGTTCTATTTCAAATAATTCAATTTAGCATAAGCAGTTTAAATGTCAGTACGTTTTAATTGTCAATAACATTTCTATTTCAAGCTATTCAGTTTAATCAAACAATTCAGTTTAGCATAAGTATGCTGTTAGTTCAATTTAACCCATAGATAGGGCCCTATCAGGTGCTACCACACCAGGCCAGAGTGGACCTAGGAGCAATGGCAATAAAGGGGTGCTCCGTATTCCCCAAGGCCCCAGCATTACTGGGACCTCTTCATCAGGCTGTTTAGTGTCATATCCAGGACACTTGTTGGGGGTGGATCTTACCCCTCTGCAGAGGTGCAGTCAGTGTATTCTACAGCCCCAGCTGACTGGGCAAACTCTTATTTTGAATATTTTTAAAACATTCAGAGATTCAGTGCTACGGATTAGATTATACCTAATCATATTTACCAACCCCTCCGCTCAGGCAGGATATGACACAAGGTCAATTTTTTTACGCGGAGTTTAACAGATTTGAATTCAGAGTTTTCCTTCACCTAGACTAGTTGCCTCACCAAAGCTGAAGAACCTAGTCTGCCCTACTATTTACCCATAGCTGGAGGAATAATAAGTGGATTCATACCTTTCCCAAGGGTATTAGTGCTATGTGAATTGCAATCTGTCTCGTCCAGGATTTGAACTCATGTCACCGTGTCCATTTCCTGCGACAATAACCATTACACCATGGGCACCACCTAAATTAGATTATACCTAATGATATCCGTTTTGATTGTATAATGTTGCAGTAAAAATGATAAAATCTTGGTATCTTTGGTTTAGAATAAATCTAACTTTTTACAGAATTGGTAAGGTGTACTTATTTATGAGTGGTACTCAGTGTATGTATGGGAATCAATTAATGTCTTAATATGTTGGTTTTTATCAGTCAATAACAAGTGAATGTACAAATGTTTATGCACAACTGTATACAATGTGATTTAATCTTAATGACTTATATTAATGTTGTTTTTATTGTTCTTGACACAATATTTTAATTTCAATGGTGTCCAAAGGCAAAATTAAAGAAATCTAATGCTCATACATTTTTTGCAAATATAAAAGCTCCCCACCCTCTCAAAAACAACAAAAAAAAAATCACAAAAATAAAAGAAAAAGAAAAACATGCACAAAGCGTAATAGCCCGTTTGACAAGCATTTACCATAATCATTTACAATGCAGAAAAGAAGTTTTATACATGAAAGCCTTTCTTTATTCTTTTAACCAGAAATGAAGATTTTAAAAAATGAGATTTTTACATCTTTTTTTAATACAGAGCAACAAAGGAAAACAAATTTGTCCTTCACCTTTGATCCTCCCCTACCAGAGCAGTTTTAACTTGGCAGAAAATAAGATATTTTGTATCAGAGAATTGTTAATTTTCGACATTGATGCTTTATGTTTTAATTTAGATGAGAATTTTAATTTTGAAATTTAAAATCATTTCTAATTTAAATGGTGATTTTTTTATATATATATATGGTTATCTTTAATAGAAATGATCACCTGAATTTGAATATAGAATATTATTCTTAATGAAATTGTTATTTTAAAATTTGAATATCAAATAATGAAAATGATAATTCTAATTTAATTATCAAATATTAATCTTAATGGAAATGTTAATTTTAATTTAAAAGAAATCTAATATTATCCTTAATTTAAATGATGATTTGAAAATTTAAGACAATTTGAAATACAAAATGATAATTTTAAGTTAAAATCATTAAAGAAAATGTCATTTTTAATCATAATATGTGAAAATTGCTCAAGAACACTCATACAAAATGGCCCACTTAGCTAAGGCTGTCAAATACACAAACTGCATCTCTGGAGAGGGGTAAGACCTCCCCGCCAAATGAGTGTCCTGGATATGACATTAAACAATTTGATGGCGAGGCTCCAGTAATGCTAGAGCTCTGGGGAATGCAGAGTACCCCTTCATTGCCATTGTTCCCACATCCACTCTATCCAGAATGGTAGCACCAGACAGAGTACTATCTATGGGTCAAATAGAACTGCTTGAAATTGAAGCTGTGGGTCAACAAATGATTTATGCTAAATAGAACTATTTGATCACTTAACTGTGCGTAAACAAATAACTGATGTTTAATTGAATTGTTAGTGATACATAGCAATACTTGGAACCATCTAACTGTGCAAAAGAATGAGTTTAAAAATGTTATCAACAAAATATATTTAATATATATGTAGACAAAGGATCTGGTACTAAATAACCTACAAGGGTTGATATACCATAGAAGCAAACCAAACTTATACATAAACTTCATAAAATTTTCATAATGAATAAAGTAAAAGTAAAGTTGGCAACCTTAGTTGAGGGTGACCCAAAAGCTCCCTTTTTAATAGCTATGACACCTAGGTGTAGGGGAGGGCGCTACTCCATTTACTGGATTGCTCCACTTTACCCTTGATCCTTATCTTATAATGCTGAGTGTTAAGCAAGGCGGCATCAAGTACTATTTTTTGTGTCTTTGGTATGATTCGAACTGGGATTGAACCCCAGTCTCCCAGACCATTGGCAAACACTCTACTCATTATGCCAATTGCATGATAAAATATTCTTTAATCATTCATATTGTTGTATTATATCTATTTATGCAATTCTATTTTTAGTTACAGTTTCAATGCAGGACTTTATATATATATATATATATATAAAATGGTACGATGGGTAAACAGTTATTTAAATTATGCAAAAATGAAAATAATACTGACATCTCACGTTATCAAATATATTTACCAAAATTACAAGAAAATATCTTGAAATACTAGAGACCAAATTTATTCAAAGAAATCGCCATAGGCTTCAACCCCGTCCTCTAGACAACTTCGAAATCTCCTTTAAGCCGACAGTCTCCTAGGTAAAATTGAGAAATGCTGCCGTTATCATTGCCTTCAGTTTATCTGTGGAGTTGCACAGAGTTTTGTTGGTCTTTCGCTGAACTGTGTCACACACAGGAAATGCAATTTGGGGAGTGAGGCTCTTAGGGGTGATGAGATGGCAAAAATTATCTCACAGCCAACACTGGGTTCTCCAGCTCGTGTAAAATAGTGCAGTCTTGTTGTTAGTCATAGGGTCTTCCACCAGCCACCCTCTCGATCAAGGCCAGCACCTCCATGTTGAATCTGAGGCCACATGGAATGATGAATGGAGGCATAATGTCACCATCGCATGACCTCTCAAAACATCTTGATGTGGACTAAGTGTTTGCTTTTCATCAATATGAATATGAATTTATCCTCAGATTGACACCCAAACATTCTAAAACCTTTGTATTGAAGCTTCCAGATTGAATGCCAAGCAGTACAGCATGACATTTCCAAATTTCTGGAGGAGTAAATTTCATCATAGTGCTGCTTTTCTTACAAACTCTATCCAATTGACTCAAATTTGATGCACAGTAGACAAAACCTGAAACAAATAAAGTGCATGCACGAAATAAATAATTTAAAATGGTGACAATTTATTAATTGCACCATGTGTGTGTATGTGTGTGTGTTTAATTTCTTTGGGTTTTATGGCATATTAACCATTGTAGGTTATTTAATGCCAAATCCCTTTATACACATATATTAAATATATATATGATTTGTGAACACATTTTGTAGAAAACATTCTTAAACAAACCTGAGCTCTTTTTTCCAAAATGGTTTCAAATATTGCTATATGACAGTCACAATTTAACATCACTCATTTGTTTGTACTCAGTTTGTTCTATTTGACCCATAGATAGAACCCTATCAATTGTTACCACTTCGGGCCAGAGTGGACTTGGAAGCAATGGCAATGAAGGAGTACTTCACATTCCCTAAACCTCCAAAACTGGAGCCTCAACATCAGATTGTTTCGTGTCATAAACAGGACACTCATTTGGGGGGGGGGTCTTACCCCTCTGCAGAAATGCAGTTGGTGTATTCTACAGCCTCAGCCGACTGGGTTGGTGTGTGTGTATGTACACAAATATAAGGGCACTTCACACTTCCCAGTTTTAGAGCCTTACCACTGAATATAGTTTAATGTCATACTCTGGACACCCTTTTTGGTGGGTGGGGGGGTCTTAGTTCTCAACAAAGGAATCTGTCGGTATATTTTAAGTGCCACTAACACTTTGAGGGGTCAAGCCATGCTAAAGCATTTGTTTCAGATCATCTAACTTAAGCAGCAATGAGCATGTTCAGTTCTGAAATGAGAAACAACTTAGGAAAGAACAAGTACTCTTAAGTAAACTGATGCCTGTGTTCCAGACTGAGCAAAATTTAGTAAATAACTTTAACAATAGTTTGTAAAATACCAGAAATTTTAGGGTTAATAGATTTTATTCATATTATTGATATTGATAGATCCACTAAAACATTGTGTTAAGAAGATTGACAAATAAAAAAAAGGAAAAAAGTTTAATAGCCAGAAAATGAATAAATTATAATACCATCATAAAGCCCCATCTAAAAAAGTTGGGTGATTTTCATTCTTAATTTTATCCTGGGTAACTACAAGCCACTTTTGCTACATTTAAAAATCTATTCTTTGGTGCAGGATCTGGCTTAAATAACCAGTTTTGAAATGGTCATTGAAATTGTCCAAGAGCATGAACTAAATCAAGTCAGTTTGGCCTGAGTAGCAACAAAGCCAGAAGATGCAGCTTTTATTGGTAGGAAGTCGGTCAGAATTTGTCAATATCTGACATCTGTTGCTGAAATTTGGTTAAGAATTCTTTGCTTGTGCATAAACATCGGCTCAAGTGATAAGTTGCGCAACAAACATGATAATTAAGATCGAATGATGGATTTTGAATTAAGCTAACTGAATGGAGTGTAAACCTGAGGGAATAATTGAAACAAACACGCTCAAGCCACAATTATCATAATTGGCGGCATATAAGCCTCTCACTCTGCATTTTTCCCCAAAAACATGGCTTAGAAAATATTTTCCAAGTCTGATATATGAAATTGAGGCATATGGTAAGCTAATATTTACTAAGACATCATAGATTACCAGTATTTGTAACTTTGCAAACTCTATAATACAGTAATATTAATTGTAAATAGATGGATTTTATGCTATCAAATGTCTGATGCCAAAATGAATCTGAGATCAATTTCACCCCGATGAAGTTTAGCTTTGTATGGCACAAGGCCAAGTGAAAGGAAATTGAGGTATGAAAACTATGCTGTATCAGTTTTTCGAAATGGGGAGTGTCACCTTTCTTTTAAATGGGTCATATTGATATTTTCTGACTTTAACTAAGTATGGTACAAGGCCAAATAACTGACTGAATGTAATAGCATGTCAACCTGTCCAGGGTTATTCTATGCCTAGAGGTTAAGAAATTATATTCCTTGTACATTCATTTTTATATTTTTTGTGTTGTTCTTTGAGAGGTTTTTTCTTCACATCATTCAATTGAATAATTTTTAACAGATTTATTTGACCCATAGATCGGACCCAAATAGATACTAACACTTCATGTCAAAGTGGACCTGGAAGTAATGGCAATGAGTGTAGCATACAACAAAGAAGACAACAACGCAGATGCATACAAATATAATCGGCTTCTTTTCCTTTCCTTTTATTATTTGAAATGTACAAAATGGTAGGTTGAGGGAAAAAGTCAAAAATGGCTGAGATGTACACACACAGGGCATGATACGAATACTCAGTAAACTGCTTGTTGTTCATTGTTTTCATGAGACTGCCATAGGACTATCTCAAAGCATCAAATCAACTTAGTTTCTCCTCATTTCTCTGCTTTTGCGAGTTTGGTATTATCTCAAGGCATTGAAACATCTTAGTTTCTACTTACTTCTTGACTTTCACGAGTCTTGTACAGCTCAGGCTTTTTCTACTTCAACCCTGAGTAGTCTAGTGCACAACCAGCACCCAGAGCAGCGTAACATCTAGAAGCTTTTCTGCCAGTCTTCTTCGTTGTCCACTCGTCTCTGCTGGAGTCAAAATCTTCATTGGTTTATATAATTTTCTGGAACGCCTACATAATCCTTGCAGTCACACCTCACGCCTACACATTGCACGTGGACACACAACTTACATGATACTTCTACTGAGGAAATACCTGCATTCTGTTTACTTTAGAAAACAGATGACCCTGTTATGCCACCCTCATAACTTATGTGGTGTAATTGTTATCATCGTAGGAAATGAACACGGCGACTCGAGTTCAAATCCTGGACGAGACTGATTGCATTTCACATAGCACTAATACCCTTGGGAAAGGTATGAGTCCAATTATTCTCCCTCCAGCTATGGGTAAATAGTAGGACAGACTAGGTTCTTCAGCCTTGGTGAGGTAACTAGTCTAGGAGAAGGAAAACTCTGAATTCAAACCTGTTAAACTCCGCTTAAAAATTGACCTTGTGTCATATCCTGCCCGAGCGGAGGGGTTGGGTAAATAGGATAACTTATGTGGCATGTCAAAGGAATCTTCCGGTCATTATCCAGCATGAAGAAGTACTACACACACTCTTGAGCCGTATGAATGGAGCCTCATCATTCGATACATTTTAGTGTCTTACCCAGAACACCCTTTTTTTGGGGGGGGGGGCCTCTTACTTCTTTGTAGGGGTAAAGTCAGCATATTCTAATCCCTGTCAACAGGCAGAAGGGAAAGTGAGGTATGAAGACTATGCTGAGTCAGTTTTCCAAATAGGAAGAACCCATCTCACTTTTATTTGAGCTATATTGATATTCCCTGAACTTAGTTTTGTATTACACTTAGCTATAGGGAAGGCACACTTAGTGAGAATCAAACTCATTATGATCATAAATACTTGATGACTATTAATACGTTTTGAGGAATCTGGAACTTTCATGTTGGAGGCAGACAACCACAGGAAATTTATTTTTATATCTCAGTGCTTTTAAATAAATAAACAAATGCACATATTACATGTAATGCCTATCAGATATTCATCTAAATTGGGGACTATATAAGGTCAAAAGGAAAGGCAATTTAAAAACAAAAACGTTTAAATATTTTTAAAGAACAAGAAAAAGAAATAAAATGGCCAGTGAAAGGGAGAGATATTTAAATTAATGTTTAAAAATCTTCAAATATGAATATTTATGTATAGATTCTCGTCTTTCCATGTCTGTTTTGTTTTTTCATTTTTTTTATACCTAATTCCAAAGAATGGAATTATAATTCTGTCTATTCACATCTTTTCATCCCTGATTTTTCCTTGTGCTAGGAATGTGCGTTCTTGTCTATTTCCAGAAAGAAATTAAAAAAGAAAAAAAAAGAAAAGAAAATCTTAGATCAAAAACAGAAATTCCAAAGGGATTTTCATGAAGGCATTTAATTTATGTTGAACACTTCTGGGTTTCTTCAAGATTTTAAAAGTGATTTTTTTTTCTTTTTATCTTGCCTTATATTCAGGATATAAAGATTTAGAAATATTCAACAACACTTAGGCTTTCCAGATTTGAATTAAACAAAAATTAAATAATGTTTTTTATTTATTAAGAATAACAAAGAAAAAGAACCTCATTTCTAACTTTATATTCATATAATTTTATAATACTAGTTTGGTTTCAGTTTCTTTATTTAATGGCATATCAACCTTTGTGGGTTATCTAATGCCAAAGCCATCCTTGTAGAAGAACAGTAGTAGTGCTATTTAACCCACAGCTGGAGGAATAAGTGGGTTCATGCCTTTCCCAAAGGTACTAAAGGAAAAGTGAACATAATAGTACAACTTGTTTACTACGATGTTGCAATCCAGCAAATTAGTCACAATGCCACAGGTACACCCACTTAATAATACTAAACAACCCATGAATACATTGAGTTACTTATGTAATAGTGCCCCATGATTATGTTGGTGCTTCTGTTTATGAAGAAGTGAAGGATTCTAATTAACATTTTGTTATCTCCATAAGATAAAGAATATAAATAGTTAAAAATGACATAGGGAAAATGCAGACAACAAAAATTTATCATTCAGTTGTAAATTGTGCTAGAAAATGCTTTATTCTCAAAGCTAAGGTACTTAAAGTGTAATAAAAAATCTCACTATGATGTGGGTTTTTGATGGGTTATAGTTACACACTGATATATAGCAGGTTCACTCAAAAAGTTTTAGGCCTCACCCAGATTTTAGATGTCATACACCTCTCAACAAGTGAGGCTTTGCAGGCAGGCTATATACTTGTCATCCGTGTTAAGTGGTATGTGTGGTCTTATTCGCTTGGTCTTTTTCGTGATCCAAGGTTGGACTTCTTAGTTCTCAGGGGCCATCCTCCTAGGTTCTTCTCTGCTCTGGCTGGGCTTAGTATATGGCCTGGCACCTGAGGTGCCTCTTTTCAGGGGAATGCTGATGGGACCCAAAGTATTTTTGGAACTGCAGTGTGTGTATAGGATACAGCCCTGCACTTGGGTCCCACACTAAAAAGGCCTTGCGCCAAACTTTGATGTATGTGGGGCACCAGACAAATACCACCTCTCAGTAAGGTATGGGACAATGGGGAGTCTCCACGGAGTAATGACTGAACTGTGGCCTTGAAGTAAGCGAGTCCTAAATCCAGTTGCTCTATTACATTCACTTTCGAACTAATACCCTTAGGAAAAGTATGAACTTTGTATCCCCCTAACAATGGGTTAAATAATATCACTGCTGTTATTCTACAAGAGTATCTTTGGCATTAAATAACCCACGAAGGCTGATATGCCATTAAATAAAGACGACGAAACTAAAACCTTTATATGAACCTCACCTGCACAGAAATTAAGACGGAAATCGGAAATTGTTTTTCTAGTTGTCTTAGAAGTAGTAATGTGTTACCACAACAAAAATGTTCAGTTATGGTTCTTCTTTCTAGGTGAGATTTTGAACAACCCTTGTGTGTGTGTGTGTGTAAATAACACTGGTCCCGTAACTTCGTCTAGTAGTTATATAGTGTGTCTTCGGTATGAATGACACGACGGAGTACATCTCTCTCCAGCTCAGCAACTGGTTAAATTCGGAGTTTTTCTTCTACTAGACTGTTTGCCATACCAAAGGTTGAAGAACCCAGTCTAAACCACTATTTACACATCGCCGAAAAGAAAACAGTTGGATTCATACTTTTTCTATTAGCACTAGGTGAAAGACAAATAGTCTCGATCAGGATTTGAATTCTGGTTGCCGAATCCATTTTCTACGATTATATATATATATATATATATATATATATATATATATATATATATATATATATATATATATACACACATTTCTTACGTTCGACAATAACCATTACACAATGAGTGCATATATATATATATATATATATATGAGCTGCAGGATCATAGAGTTTAAAATATGTATATTTTGGCAGCATTTCTTCGTTAATACAAATTTCATTAAACATAATAGACATTTTCTGTCTACATATTTTCTTCTGGATCTGTTCGTATTCCCGTATTGCTTTTATCGTATTCGGCGGAAATTGATTTATGTATAGTCCATAGTTGTATGTATCCCTAGTACTTTCTGTCCGACTTTGGCAGAAATGCTGCCTATATATATATATATATATATATATATATATATATATATATATATATATATGCACTCATGGTGTAATGGCTATCGTTGTATGAAATGGATATAAATAACGAAAAAAAAAAAAAAAAACTAAAAAAAAAAAAAAACAATGAAAATTTTAGTGATATAAAGAAGTTCAAGTTCAAACAATAACCTTTCTCACAACTGCAGATAATAAGTTCAAAGTTCATAAGGTGCGATAATAAACTCTTTCTCAACTGTTTCATTAAATGAACAGTTTTTGCTCTGAATTTTCTTTATTGTCTGAATTATTTTCTCAAAAATTTTAATCGCTAATAAAGATGCCTGATCAATTTTTTAAAAAAGCATGACGAAATATAAAGTCAGTTGTTAAACAATTGCCAAAATCAATCCTCTAATTAAAAAATTAAACCAATGAAATATTGTTCGGCAACATAAAATTAGTCATATACTCACAAATATTAAAATTAATTTAAAAAAAATAAAAATTTGTTTTTTTTTTTTTCAAACTCCAGAATAAAGCTAAGAAGACAATGAAAAACGATTTATCTAAAAATAACAAATTTTTGCTAATATTAGGTTATAAAACGAGGAGAGAAATTAAAAGAAAGAGGTCCCATAATTAATATAAGTTGTAACATGTCATCAGCCTGCCATAAAGTTAGGCAGGTTTTGATCCCAGCTTTGAGAGTCTCATGTGTCAAGCCACATTGAAGAGTTATGAGACAACGAAACTGTCTGTCTGTGGATGACTATATATATATATATATATATATATATATATATATATATATATATATATATATATATATAATCAAGTGCAGATAGCATGGATTTCCTTGACTCTCTCTCTCGTCATCTGTCCCAACTGGCTATCGCTCCTAGAAGGTTCTCTTGATTGCATCTTGTTTACGCAGAGCTGATGTATGTGAGTTTTTGCAAGTCAACCAGCACTGGTGTGTCCATGAAAAGGAATTCACCGAAGAACGTTGCTTATGAGTTCGTCCTGACTTCTTCAGCAGTGTCCCACATGTCTTGTTTGTCTTACTAGGATCGTTTGTGAGATGGGAGGCAAGTGTCTGTCGACCTGCTGTTTTGAGAGTGCTGCTTCTCGGATTTGTTTAAAACAGTATACACCATTCTTGAGTAGTTCTTATCTATTTTTTCTTTCTCAAAACGTTTCATTGGGGTCAATGTAGTGTAATTCTACAGCTTGAAGGAATTTCCGTTTTATTCTATCAGAGAAATCAGATTTCCAAATGATCAATAACCTGTCAATAGCAGATCATGCATTTTATATGCATACAACGCGCATGCGTGCGTGTGTACGTGTACTTTTATTTGGGTTTGGACTGTTATTTAGTTTTTTATATGAATTCATATAAAACCATAATGATCAGGTTTCATTTCATTTCTTATGCACTGTACTTTTGTAGCATCAATTAAAAATATTGTTTTCGACTTTTTTTTTCAATGACAGGAAAACTTGTTTTCATTTCGACACAAGCTAAAAAATGTCTTTTTTTTCTTCGTTTTTAAATAAAAACCTTCCGTGTTTAATTGATGTTTCATTGTTTGTTGAACAAAAAGAACATGGAGACCACAATTTTAAGACTAAATAGACCAAAATAAATATTCATTTCTTAAACATTTTAATGATGGTTTTATTTTGCTACTAACAATTGTAGATTAAAACATAGTAACAAAAAACAAAACAAACAACATTTTGATTTCGAGACAGTTTAGAATTGTATTGGGACAGTGGCGAAAAAAGTTATTCTGGATCCCTGGGCGAGTGTATAGTCATAGTAATTATCTTAATAAGATATATAGAAATTCCATGGTATATAAAACATTAAGTCGGATATATAAATTTACCAAATGGATTTAAATTCAATGAATTGAGAATAAATTGAAAGCTTCAGATAAGATTTGAACTTCTATAGCAATGCTACAGAAACTTGGTATGTCATGTAGCAAGTCCTGTACCATCTTAGCCATAAAAGTCACCAACGATCAGGTAACCAGGCCTCTTGAACATATTAAGTATAAACGAGCATATTGAGATAAAAGTGTCAAGAATTATTGCCAATTATGAATCTCAAAAGGAGACTGATTGACCTGTACTGTCTATATATGAGCAATAAAATTGTTTTTAAAAGAAATACTGAAATGAAATTTTGGAGGAAAATGGGTCAAGTATATTTACTTATCAAATCAATTTAAAAAACGTTTAAGAAATTTTGAAACGACATTCAATGAAACCCTAGCTATCAAGAGAAATATTTTTTTCTTAGATATTTTTTAAAATTATAAATAAAACATTTAAAAAGTGTTCATATCTGTTGTTTAAAAAACTAACGGAAAAACGTTTTTGAAATATTCACAAAAAAAATGTAATAAAATTATGTACATTTGAAGAGGAGGCACTATATATATATATATATATATATATATATATAGGGGGCACTAAAAAATATATGCAAAATAATATATATCGAAGTATCCATAAATCTCTCTCTCTCTCTCTCTATATATATATATATATATATATATATATATATATATATATATATATATATATAGAGAGAGAGAGAGAGAGAGAGAGAGAGATGCATGGCATGAGTAAATAGACACTATTATTTTATGCTGATTTGGTGCTTTGATAAAGAAAAACAAATTAATTGATGAATTAAAGTTGAGATTTAGGCTTCTTCGGTAGACCGATGTAATGTCTGCTACTCCCCAGCCGTGGTCCTTGTGCCCAGCTGTATCACTAACAATGAAAGGTTTATCACAAATATTCTTCCTGGAGATGAAAGAGATGGTCAAACAGGGGAGTCGGAGATTTTTTTAAAAGAGACAATCGGTTTACAGGAGAGTGACAAGTAACAATCTACATTTCGGGTATAGTGAAAAAATCGCACCCTCCCTATTGGGAGGGGGCGGTTTATCAAAGAATATATCAATCATGGGCAAACTGTGACCTATGGGCCATATGTAGCCCGAAGGGCTTCCTGAATGATCCACCTAAGACTTCAAGTTTTTATAGAAAAGATATTTTTATCAAAGAGAAAAAAAATCAACTTTTTTTCTATTTCTTAAACAGATGTTCATGCGTATGGTCTTCGGTAGTGAAAATGGTTGAGGTCCCTTCAACACAAAATGGTTGAGGTCCCTTCAACACAAAATGGTTGAGATCCCTTCAACACAAAATGGTTGAGGTCCCTTCAACACAAAATGGTTGAGGTTCCTTCAACACAAAATGGTTGAGGTCCCTTCAACACAAAATTTCAACCTTTACTTTTTTTTTAGTAGTACGATCCGCCTGATGATGTGTCATATCTCATGTGGGCCGCTTTTTGAAAAGGTTACCCATGCCTGGAATAAATCTTTCCTTGATCGACTTGGAAATACCACTTCAAATCTTTCTGCTTTTGAGACCAGTACAAAGGGAAATCTTAACATCGGCAATAAAGTGAGTGAGATTTTTCTGTGACCACATATCTGACCACATCTATATTGTTATATCTAAAAAGTTAACATATGTCTTGTATTTCTCTCTCTCTCTCATCTTTGCCTACTTTCTTTGAGACCCTCACAACACAACAATACCAATATCTCTCATAGCTTAGTAAACCAGCTGGTATGTACAACCAGGTTTCCTAAGACAAAATCGGATGCGAGCTCAAATCTCACCAAGAGCTTATTGTTATTGTTTTTCGTACATAACATTTCCATTCTCATAGATATGACTACATGAGTGAGTTTCATTAAGGAAAGCAACTAAAAAAAAAAAAATAAAAAAAAATGAAAGAAAATACCAGTCAAAATTACTGATAACAATGACAATTTTTCATCTAAAAAATAAACATAATTAAAATAGACTTACAATATTATTTTATATATTATATGCTATATTTAGATGAAGTATTGTCAATAGTTATTATTATTATTATTGTTGTTATTGCTGCCGGTGCGGCTGCTGCTGTTGTTGATAATAATAATAATAATACCACCACTATCAGACGACCAGACCTTGTGATAGTCAAAAAATAAAAATAGAAAAAAAAATAACCTACCAAAAAGTGCACTTTGCCGTCCCAACAAACCAGAGAGTAATATTAAAAGAAAGCGAAAAGAGAGATAAATATCTTGACCTTGCTAGAGAACTAAAAAAAAAAAACAAAAAAACTATGGAACATGAAGGTGACGGTGATACCAATTGTAATTGATGCACTTGGAACAATCCCCAAAAGATTGGTAAAGGGACTAGAAGACTTAGAAGTCAGAGAAGAAGGAGAGACCATCCAGACTACAGTATTATTAAGAATACTGAGAAGTGTCCTTGGAGACTCGAGGTCACTCAGACACCAATAAAAAACCATTAACTAACGCTGGTGTGAAAAACTCTCAAAAGAGTAAAATAATAATAATAATAATAATAATAATAATAATAATACGCAACAGAATAGCAAGTGCAAATTATGTGGTGATAGAGACGAAGTTATTTAATCACATAATAAGCGAATGCAGAAAACTAACACAAAAAGAATATAAGACTAGACACAACTAAGTGTAGAAGGTGATCCACTGGGAATTGTGCAAGAAATTGAAATTTGACCATTCTACTAAATGGTATATGCACAAGCCAGAATCTGTCCTAGAGAATGAGATGCACAAAACTCTTTGGGACTTTGAGATAAAAACAGATCACCAAATCTCAGCCAGAAGACCTGACCTCGTGATAATTAATAAAAGAAAAAAGGGGAACCTACCGTGTAGTGGACTTTGCCATCCTGTGAAAGTGAAAACCAGAGAAAACGAAAAGAGAAAAATACTTGGCCCTTGTCAGAGAACCAAAAAAGCTATGGAACATGAGGGTGACGGTGATACCAATTGTAATTGGTGCACTTGGAACGGCCCTGGAGGAGTAAGAAATGGGAAGACGAGCCGAGACCATCCAGACTACAGCATTATTAAGATTGGCCAGAATATTGAAAAGAGTCCGAAAGACCGGAGAAGACTCCAGTAAAAGACTATCAGCTAACGCTGATATAGAAACACATCACTTAATCTCGGCCAGACGATCAGGCCTCAACAACAACAACAACAACAACAGAATTTGCAAAATTGTGAACTTTGCTGTCCCGGGTAAGCATAGAGTAAAATGGAAAGAAAGTGAAAAGAAGGATAAATACCTCGACCTTGCTAAAGAATCGAAAAAACTGTAGAACATGAAAATGACGTTTATACCAATCGTAATTAGTGCTCTTGGTACAGTCACCAAAGGATTAATAAAGGGACTGGAGGAATTGGAAATAAGAGGAAGAGTGGATACTATCCAAACTACTGTATTATTGAGAACGGCCAGAATACTGAGAAGAGTCCTGGAGACTTGCTGTCAAACTCCAGTGAAAGACTATCAGCTAACGCTGATGTGAAAAACTCTGAGTAAATAATAATAATGATAATAATAAAAAAAAACAGCTTTTTATCATTAAGGGTTTTCAGACAATTGTCTTCATCTTTACTGTTATTTCCACAACGTTTCGGCCTGTATATCCTCCGGCCTTCTTCAGGTGGTTGTCGAACTCGGGAACCTACACGGAACTTCGAACTACGTCCTTTATTGAATCCACGGGGATCGCCTGTTCTGATTCTGTTAGGCATAACCGGGTACAAGTGTTAAGTATTCCTGTATTGTTACTCGCCTGCAGTCAGGATTGAACCTGCAACCTCCAGATGATTGCCTCCTTAGAAGCTTAGGGAACCAACGCCTAGAACATAACATAACATACTAGGTAAAAAGTAAATAATAATAGGTATTATAATTGGTATTATGCCTTATGCAATAATAAGGAGGTGCCCGTGGTGTAATGGTTATCCTCGTAGGAAATGGACACGTCGACACGAGTTCAAATCCTGGACGAGACTGATTGCATTTCACATACCCTTGGGAAAGGTATGAATCCAATTATTCTCCCTATAGCTATGGGTAAATAGTAGGGCAGAATATGTTCGGCCTTGGTGAGGCAACTAGTCTAGGAGAAGGAAAACTCTGAATTCAAACCTGTTAAACTCAGCTTAAAAATTGACCTTGTGTCATATCCTGCCCGAGTGAAGGGGTTGGTAAATAGGATTATGCACCTGGACAAAAATATAAGACCACTCTCAAAAATGAAGAAAACGATATTGTTTACAATTTTTAAATTATGAAAATTAGATATATGAAAGATAAGGTTAAGTGACATTTAAATTTGAAATAAGAAATTTCAATTCATTTTTATATGTATATTAGCATTTATGCTAAATTTTATAATTCATTTTTGACGTAAATATAAGACCACCAATAAAAACTAAAGAAAAAAGGACTTAATTTAATTGAGAAATTGATTATATATATAGTCTACGAAATGTAAAAGCTATTAAAACTAATACTTAAAATACTAAAAGCATAAATGGCTAAAGGAACTAAATTATCTGAATTTGAGAAAGGCGAGGTTACAGCACTGAAAAGAGTCGGAAAATATCAGTAAAAACGAAGTAAAACCGTTATCTGAAATTATTTGAAAAGTCCAAATAAGTATGAAACAAGAAAACCGACTGGCAAGCTAGAAAAATTATCCCCACAATTCAAGAGAAGAATTGTTCGCGAAGTTAAAAATACTTCGTCAACATCAAAAATATTGAGACCTCTAGTGGATGCTCCTTGCAGTACTAGGACAATTAGAAGGCATTTAAACAACGAAAGAATTAAGCATAAGAAAAGAATTCATCGTCCAAGGTTAACTAAGAAGCACAAAGAGAAACGACTGGAATATGCTCATCAATATCAAACCATGAGTGCTAAAGAAGGGCGAAAGGTTGTTTTCTCGGACGAAAAGAAATTCAATTTAGACGGTCCAGATGGCTTTCAGAAGTACTGGCATGCAAAACATTTTCCAGAAAAGAATTATTCAACAAGGCATAGCAGAAGAGGATGTCTTATGATCTGGGGGACTTCTCATCTTCAGGAAAACTTAAACTACAATCTGTCAGTGGTCGACAAAAAGTAGCAGATTATGTGAAGATGCTAAATGATTTATCTCTCGCACCAGAAGGTCGTTGTCTATGTGGTAAAGAGTGGATTTTTCAGCAAGATAATGCTGCTATCCACAATCCATCAATAACAAAGTACTTGCTTGAACAAAAAATAAGAATTCTTGACCACCAAGCCTGCTCTCCAGACCTCAATCCTATAGAAAAATTTTGGGAATTGATTGTTGCAAAAATTTATGAAGGAGGTCGATAGTACTCAGCAATTTCTGAACTCAAAAACGCAATCTTAGACGCATGGGGAAAACACCTTCGGTTCAACTTCAGAAACTAGTTGATAGAATGCCGAGCCGAATTTTTGAAGTTATCAAAGCTAACGGTGGATCTACAAAATATTAAATAAAAAATCTGCCTTTATATTCTATAGTTCGGCTCATTGGGCTTATACGTTTGTCAAAACAAAATTTTTAAATTAAGCATAAATGCTAATATACATATAAGAAATGAAATGAAATTTCTTCAAATTTTTAATTTGTCTTTCATATATCTGATTGTCATAATTTAAGAATTGTAAACAATATCTTTTTCTTCATTTTTGAGGCTGGTGTTATATTTTTGTCCAGGGGTGTATATGATGAGAATCAATAATGTAATAGTTCATACGAATTTGACAGAAAATAACATGCATGAAGTAAGATCTAAGTGCTCTCTGGCAAAAGATGAATAATAGGTTACAGGTAAAATCTGGCCGACGAAAACCAAACGAACAAGCCTTATTAAGTTAAATCTTGATACGTCAAGACAGTAGCCAAATCCAAGTTCTTAAAAGAAGCAAGATTGAAGAAACTTTTAGAGCTGCAAGGAATGTTGTTTCGAGGGCTGTGCTTTGTTGAATTATTGTTCTATATAGATTGAATATAGAGAATGTAAAAAAAAAAATTGATTTTTTTAGGTTTGCCTTTTCATTTTTGTGAAGAGAATGTTTATGAGATTATATTACGGTATTTCGAATACTATATCGTGAGGTTTCAGCTAAGGATATAAACGAATTCATTAGTAATAATAACGATAATAATGCTTTTGATTAGTGTTTTTTTTTTTTTTTATATATATAAAAAAAACTGTTAGGGGTGTATTTATTTATGGGTGATACTATAAGACAAAATACAAGGTTCAAATTAACAGGTCTCAGTGATTTTATTGAATTAATCCCAAAAGCTTTTAGTATATTATTAGCAACAGTTCCTTCCACTCCATAAGCTGCCTATATTTTCCAGAAGGTCATTATCAGGTGATAGATAACATCCTTTTTCCTCCTGTTTCCTCTTACCTTTCTATAAAATATTCTGCATTTTTTTTATCAGTCATTTTTGTCTGATACTTAAGGCAAAAGATTTGGATCCTTCAAATGCACAGCTGAAAGTTCTTCAATGGTAAATCATTATTAATAGAAAAGTGCCACCTGAATACAGCTGCTACTGCTGATGAAAATGATGGTGGTGGGAGTGGAAGAATTCGTCATATCTTGGTAAGATCTTGTAGTGTATTAATTAGAGGAGAGAGAGAGAGAGAGAGAGAGAGAGAGAGCATAATGTGAGGTGATAGAAAGAAAAGAAATCAGAGTAAGAGGGAAAACGGGAGAAGAGATAAAGAAAATTAATGAGAAAGAGAAAGCAAAGAAATAAAAGATGATAATAAAGAAAGACTGAAAGTGAGTATGAAAATAATAGAATACAGTGAGAAAAGAAGAAAAATACATGAAAAGATCTTGTATATCGTTTAGATGACTAGTGGATGGAAAGAAGTAAGGAAGGAGGGAGAATATAAAAAAAAAAAACGAAAACAGAGGAGTATGACGATAGAAAAAAATTAAGAGCGTAAAAAAAGAGGACTTGAAAAAAAAAATATATATATATATATTGAAGCAAAAAAGCTTTACACTGTACAGCGATCGTCAGAATTTTAGTCATTTGAATTTAATATGTTCTACTCGAAAATCTCTTGGCAGATATTGGGTATTGTTGCAATAAAGATTGCTGGTTGGCCTAATGAGTAGAGTGTTTGTTAATGGTCCGGGAGACCTGGGTTCAATCCCAGGTCGAGTCATATCAAAGACTCAAAAAAATGGCACTTGATGCCACCTTGCTTAACACTCAGCATTATAAGGTAAGGATCAAGGGTAAAGTGAAGCAATTCAAGGAATGGAGAAGCGCCTTCGGTGTAGTAGCTCTTGAAAAGAGAGCCTTTGGGTCACCCTCGACTAAGGTCGCTAATTTTACTTTACTTATATCTGAAGAGTTGTGATACAACGAAACAGTCTGTGGATATACATATATATATATATATATATATATATATATCAAAGGAACCAGAGCATTTAGTCCATTATGCAACGTAATCGTTAAGATAGAGAGGAGTAAGGAAAGCCTTACTCAGTACCCCCCCCCCAACAGAAGATTATTCACCTGCTCCTATCTGTGAATTTGATTTGAACTTATTTTAATGTGAGAAAAAAACATTTCTACCAACAAGTTTTTTTTCTGCTTTAAACTTGATACCCTTCTTTACTGGGGTTGATGGCCGCTATAGGTTACGAGAGAAAATAATGAAATCTACAAAGAATAAGTTATTGAAATTTATTAGTAAATCAATTCAATACTTCGTTTTTTTTTTGGGGGGGTGGCAAATTCATCGATCTCTTTGCTATAAAAACTACGCTTGATCTTTGTCTTAATCAAAAGATCTTTATTGGTGGAAATGAAAACCAAATTACTTAATCACTCTTCATTTTGGGAATATCTCATATAATTATTTTACACGCTTTAACGAAGACGACGATCTTTCTGTGGAAGCAGATGTGGCAAGTATGGTCAGAATCAGACATAGTAATTTGTTTACTTCTGCCAGGGCTGGGTTGAGTTCAAGTTCCCATATTATCTCTACAACTTCTTGTCTTCTTTCTTTGCAAAATCTGCAGTATAAACTGATTTCAGCTCACATTTCAACCCATCTAAATCTAATAAGTTTTTATACACATCCAAAATTGAAAACTCTTCCCTCGAAAAAAAACTTTTTTTTCGTAAGCGTGAAAAGGTTTGGGATTTAAGAATTCAACAAATCTGAACTCTCTCATTGTTTTAAATCTTTGCTCAACGTGAACAATAATTTCATCCAAAATGTTTTTCAGAACCGAATACTAGAATTTTTTCGTCTAAATTTGTCCGAGTATAAGACCTTTGTATAGACAAATATTTGATTTTCAGCCGCATGAGGCAATAAAAACATAATCACTTCAGTAGAGAGTTGCCTGCTGGCTTAATACGGCAGGAAAGCAAGCAAAAGAATTCCTGCTTTTCGGTGATTTTCTCTCTGTGACCACCCACTTGATTATTCTGTCTCTCTTTTTCGATCACCCAGCTTCAAGAGAATAAAACAAGGAAGATCTTTTCTAACTATGACTACAAACGCGAGCAAAAATATCTTGCTGTCTGTGACTGTCTCTCTTTCACCCACTCACTATCATATCCTGTCTCTTTTTTTCATGCACTCAGTTTGAAAGAAATAATTAAACAGCGAAGACTAAAGTCACGTCCCTTTTTGACCATGGCGACAAAATCTAAAATAAATTATTTTCTCACCTATATTTCTATTTGACTTTGCTTTCCAAAGCAAAGGTTAAAAATTATCGAGAAAAAGGGAGAGTATAGTAAAGAAAGACGAAGATTAAGATATCAAAGAAAACAAGAACCCCCCCCCACCAATATATATATATATATATATATATATTTCTAAGAAATCAAAAGAAAATATATTAAAAAAGGTACAAGAATTTTTTCCCCTTTAAATGATAGATAGAGAGAGAAGGTGCGAGAGAGGGGGAGAGAGAGTGAGTGAGAGAGAGCACTATTTTCCTCATTCTTTCTACTTCCATTTATCTTCTGATTGTTTTCTTTACCACCAACAAATGTTACCTTCAAGTGCTTTTTTGTCCAATTTTTTAAAAAGTTTTTCATTAATTGCACACATGAACCAGTCATGAGCCATTTCCTGAAATGACCTTTATTGTTCAAAAGAGTTTCAATAGACCATACTAGACTTATCAAACATTAGAAAATCAAATATCCATTTCATAGTTCACACACACACACACACAATTTAAATAGCTCAAGATGTTTCTCTAGTTAATGTATATAAACGTTCATGCTTGGTTTGGTCTGAATCCTTTTCCTTGCACTAACAGTTAGCAAGCTAGTCTCACAGATCATTACTTTAAAGAAAATTCTCACTGGATGTATTGGACTTGTGACTTAGCACAGTTCTAAAAGTGCTGGTTTTATCCGTTGGGGTATATACAGGGTGTTTCAAAAATGATATCATTGGAGTGTATCAAAAGTAATTTCCTTTTCATACTATATCAGAAGTAATTTCGTTTTTGTACTGTATCAGAAATTTTTTTTTTCCACTGTATCAAAAGAAATTTTATTTTTGAAGTGTATCAAAAGTAATTTCGCTTTTACACTGTATCAAAAGTAATTTCGCTTTTGAAACCTATCAAATGTAATTTCGTTTTTAAAGTGTATCAAAAGTAGTTCAGTTTTTATTCTGTAATTCCGGGTTTTTTGGGGGTTTTTTTCTTTGGAGTGTATCAAAAGTAATTTCGTTTTTCGGAGTGTATCAAAAGTAATTTCGTTTTTATACAGTATCAAAAGTAATTTTAGTTTGGGTGAATTTTACCTAAAGACTTGGCAATAGGAAGTATTGTTAATGATGGTCCAAGAAGAATGTCAGCCTGACTTTTTACTGATCACTATTTTACCAGAGTCGTTTTTATTCAGGATCCTTGTGGCAAATTCATGTTTAGCCCATTTGTAAACATTTTTTGATTCAAACATGCTTCTCTATCCACATTCTTATGTAAATTTCACATGGTTTGCACTTCTCAACCACCAAAAAATTGATGATAGACCTCTGTTGAAGCCTGGAGCTCTATTTGATTTCCTACCATTCTGAATACACTCAAAAGAAATATTTTTGGGAGATCAAAATGATTTTTACTTGAAACCAAATCCAAACGATGCAGCATTTACGTTTATGGAAAATAATCTGGAAAATTTTTTTTTTTTCAAAAATATTATTCTAATTTCTTGAATGACCGTCATATACATAATAGTTCCGTATTCAGTTAAAAAAAATTCCCCTTATTTATTAAATGAGCCTTGTATATACAATAGGTCCCTACTCAATGAAATTTCACTTTTTTTATTGAATGACCCCCGTATATATAATAGCTCCCTTATCAGTCAAAAGATTTTTGCCTTATTTATTGAATGACTCTCATATATAGTCATACCTATATGCTAAAAGATTGATCACAGCAGATAGGCTGACTAAACTGTAAATGACTTAGCAATGAACAACCAAAAATGCACTGTGTATCCCAGACAAGTGACTTCATGTTTAACTCAGTAAACACCTAAATACTAGCCATTAAGCTTAATTGGTTTTTATTTAGAAATATTCTGACAGAAAATAAAATTGCAACACCCTGAATATATTTAAGTATACTCAAGATTAAATGCAAAAGTAATATAGCTGAAGTAGATCAAATGATCAGGCTCCACTATAAATGATGTATGGCTGGTTGGTTGGGTTTATGGTATTTTAACTCTAGTTGTTTTATTTAATACTAAAATCATTTTTCCTCAAGCAATTATATGGTTTTAAGTAATTAATAGCAATCATTAGTAAACATTTATAGCTTCAAGTAATTATTCTTAATACTAATTTGTACACAATTGTATGGTTTCAAAAAACTATTCCTATATTTGCACAGCTATATGATATCAGTTATTCTTATCTAATACAAATAATTTGTAGTCATACAGGTTAAATTACTCCTATCAAATACTAAGCATTTTCAAATAGATTAATTTGGTCCATGGATGGAGCCCTAACAGGTACTTCCACTTTTAGTCAAAGGAGACCTAAGAGTAATAGCAATGAAGGAGTAACTGCATACTTCCTAGAACTTCAGAACTGGAGCCTCACCATTGGATGAAGTTTACTGTCATACTCAGAACACTCAAGCAGATGAGAAAACCTACCCCCAAAATTTAGGTACTACTGATAGGGTGGTAATGGGTTGATCAACAAAACTAAGATCCTATAGTAATACACTGGATATCATTCTTAGGTATTAACAGAGGCCAGTATACTCACAGAATACAGTTGTGTGTTTAGTCTAATGGTTATTGTCATAGAAAACAGAATCAGTAATCAAAGTTCAAATCTTGGACAAGGCTATTTGAGTTTCCCTTTGCGCTAATGTGATTGAGAAAGGTATGAATCCATCTGTTCCACACTACCTAGCCATGGGTAAATAGTAGAGCAGAGTGAACTCTTTAGCCATGATATGGTAACTGGTCTAGAAAGAAAACTCTGAATACAAATCAACTGTACTCTGCTTAATAACTGTCCTTGCGTTACCTCCTAGGTGTAGTGGAAGGGTTGGGTAAATATAGATATTTTTTTAAATTTTTCATCATACAACATGTGAAAGCACGTGCAATACCCTAGCCTCATCAGCCGCCAACCAGGGTGATAACATAGTTTCGGTCGCTCATGCAGTACTGCCAATCCTGGTCCTACCGAGCAGCTTTTGCCACCAGATGGAGTATTTAAAAGAAATATATATCTATGTATACACAAGATCAACTAAAAGTGGACATTACATTGGACATAATTGCGTGACCTCCTAGGTGTAGTGGAAGGGTTGGGTAGATATATATTCTCATAGAATGTAAATGACGCACTCATACAAGTGTTACTGTATCATAAGAGAGAGAGAGAGAAAGAGGGGCAAGAGAGAGGAGAAAGAAGTTTTGACATTAAAGTGTAGGACTAATCTTAACATGTCAACCCATCGAGAGTTATTTCATACCAAGAAGTTTGGGAATTGCATTTATTCTCTGTTCATATTAACTTCTTTTTGTAATTATTTCAAAGGAATGTTTTTTTATAAAATATGAATAAGAATTTAAAGTGAGAAGATAACAGAAAAATAAGAAATAAAAGTTAGTAATAAAATATTAATAATATCAATTTTCATTCTTATCTATTTATTATTAATCAACTTTATCTTAATTTACAGGAATTTAAGTAAAAAATGAAAACAGAGTTCTTTAATTCATTTGTATATGTTTTGTCAAAATGACTTCATCCATCAATAAAACAATTTCCAAGTTTTTAATAGCCAAATTGAAATTAAGATAACTATGGTTGGTTGAGTTTTATGGCACATCAACCCTTGCAGGTAATTCAATACCAAATCCTGTTTTATATATATATATATATATATATATATATACACATACACACATATATATATATATATATATATATATATATATATATATATATATATATATATATATATAAAAACAAAGAGTTTTTGGTAAGAGTTTTAAATGAGCAAAAGCTCATTTGTTTGCACAGTTTATTGTTTGTTTGGGTTTTATGGCATATCAACCTTTGTAGGTTATTTAATGCCAAATACATTTTTATACAAAAAACTGTCCAATTTCAAAAAATTCAATTTAGCATAAGTACAGTTTAATTGTCAAAAACATTTCTATTTCAAGCTAATCAGTTTAGTCAAACAGTTCTAATTCAAACAATTTAGTTTGGTATAAGTATAGTTTTTGTTTACACACAATTAAATGTCAAAACAGTTCTATTTCGAACTATTCAGTTTAGTATAATACAGTTTCAATGTAAAAAACAGTTCTATTTCAAACAACACAGTTTACATGTCAAAACAGTTTTATTTCAAGCAATTCAGTTTAGCATAAGTACGCAGTTTAGTTCTATTTGAACTAGGACCCTATCAGGTGCTACTACTCCGGGCAAGAGTGGACCTAGGAGCAATGGCAATGAAGGGCTACTCCGCATTCCCCAAAGCTCCAGCATTACTGGAACCTCACCATCAGATTGTTTAGTGTCGTATCCAGGACTCACGTGTGGGAAGGGGTCTTAATCCCTCTGCAGAGATGCAGTCGGTGTATTCTACAACCTCAGCCAACTGGGCAATTGCACAGTTAAATGGTTTCAAGTAAATGATTAATTCATTCTATTCGACCCATAGATAGGACCCGGACAGGTACTAATACACTGGGTCTGAGTGGACCTGGGCATAACAGTAATGAAGGGGTACTCCACATTCTCCAAGCTCCGAGACTGGAACCTTACCATCAGATGTAGTTTAACACCAATTATTCTAGTCAGGGAGAGAAAGTGAGAGAGAAAGAAAAAGGGAGACAGGAAGAGAAATGAAGGTAATTTTGCCTTCATATGCATGCACAGAATACATAGAAAAGTATATCTATATGCATAATAACACCCTGTGAAGGAATACACTGCTTTATCTCAGCTTTTTCATATCTATCTAATTCAGCCTGTTCTTATCTATCTATCTCAGCTTCTATATCTATCCATATATCTCAGTCTCAATATCTATCTCAGCCTGTTCATATCTATATCAATCTTTTTCTCTATTTCAACCTGTTTATATCTATCAATCTATCTTAGAATGTGTATACAACAGTCTGTTTATTTTCTTGACAGACAACTGAAACTTTGACTTATTCTCAGAATACCTACAATGCCCTAGTTTGCACATATTGTATCCGGGTCAGAGTTAGTATCATCCTTCAAAGTGTTGCAATTTTATTTTCTGTCAGTTTATTTCATTTGCAAAGTGACAGTTTCAGAGGTCTTTCTAAAAACTCTTTTTCCTCTGACGTAATCGTAGTTTAAAATTAAAAAAGGGGAACTCTGTCTGATAATCAGCTCTGTGGGATTAATAACTGAGAAGATATTGTGATTAAACCACAAAATAAAAGACAATTCCTCATCATAATAATACTATATCATTATTATTATTATCATTATTATTATTTTGATTTGAAATGAATTCCCTCCCTATTTAAAAAAAAAAAATGAATAAATTTTCTGAATGTAATAGAAAAATTTATTAATCGAAATTAATCACTCTTCAGCCATGCCTTGCGTTTGTCCACATGGAACATTTCTGAATAATTAAAATCAATGGAAAATGAGACATTTCCGAGAATTTTCCTGTAATAACAAACAAATAATAGATGAAAAGTATTTGATTAGCCTTTTTCAAGTTATGAGAATTCAACCAAAACTCTCTTTTGTGGACTCTTATTAATTTTAAGATCAGGAGGAGAATTTTTTCAGGGGTGGAGGAAGGGAGAACTATTGAATCAAAACACTTCTCATTCAATGTTATTAACCGTTAACCTGTGATAAACAAATCAGTATCTTACTGTGGAGAAATGGTTAGTATATTAATCCTGCAGACCATTACTACTGAAGAGAGTTTGATCTTCACTGATTACCTTATAACTGTGGCCTTATGCCAAACAAATCCAAGAAAATATCAACCAGTTATTAACAACAGACATCTTGCCTGACCTAAAAAAAAAAAAAAAAAGAAAAAGAGCTCTAAATATTCAAGACCTTGTAAACTTGAGTCAATTTTCTTGAAACCTGCTCTGAAAAAAATTTTATTGACTCCTTAAGAATTTCAAGGCTAATATTTGCAATATTATTATTGCAATAAAATATTTCATTTTTAAAGATGCCTGAATCCTAGTATTTTATCTGCCTTTAAAGATTATCTATGTTTCCACTATAATATTCGGTAAAATATATTAAAAGTACTTGAATTTTTTACAGATCTTTACTCTAATGCAGCACATATGTGCACATCTAAAGATTATAACTGCACCATATTATTGATGCTATCATTATATAATAATGCTGCAACTCCCTATCCTGCACAAATAAAAAACAACAGCTGAGGAACTAACAAAGTCTTTATCAAGTGATGAGTAAAGTCAGGCATGGTTTCATCAATACTGTTCAGCAGTATCTTTGGTTTTATATGTTATAAATGCAGATAAAAATATTGGGATTCAGGCATCATTTTAACCCTTTACCAACATGTCATGGACTAGTATAACAGGGTAAAGCCTATTGCTCCTCATAGCTTACAAACCTTGAGAAGGCCTGAAACCTGCATTGAAGAGAGAAAAAGGTTAATAGGATAGGTATATATATAAATAAACAGGTTTGATTAAATAAAATGGAATCCTTGTTATTTTGAAGTGTTTTCTTTTAAGTGTCCAAATGTTTTTTTTATGTTACAATCTTTTTTATGTTCAAATTCCTGGACGAGACTGATTGCATTTCACATAGCACTAATACCCTTGGGAAAGGTATGAATCCAATTATTCTCCCTCCAGCTATGGGTAAATAGTAGGACAGACTAGGTTCTTCAGCCTTGGTTAGGCAACTAGTCTAGGAGAAGGAAAACTCTGAATTAAAACCTGTTAAACTCCGCTTAAAAAATTGCCCGAGCGGAGGGGTTGGTAAATAGGACAATCTTGAAATTCATTAATGATTTCTCCAAAGGAACCATTCGTGGTATATAGAGTACTCTTGGTTCTTATCAGAACCATTATTAAGGTAATGTGTATGTTTATTTCTAAAGAACAAGCTGTTTACTATCTAAACAAAATTATCATTTTATTTTTGTTTTTATAAAGAGAGGCTTGTTTTTATCACCAAGGTGATGCTAAGCAGTAATGTCAGTTTATTTTTAAATATTTCTTTTATGTAAAGTAGAATAAAATTTGTTCTATCTTTTGTAATATGGATTGTTATATCTGTTTTAAACTTTTCAGAATATTATCACTAGTTTAGAAATTAATTCTGTTAATAGAGGGTTGTCTAAATTTTATATATAAAACTTCTAGAAATTTTAATATTTATATAAACATCTAATTACCTTCTAATTTATTTCATTTTGCTGCCTACCAAAAAAATTGATGTTCATAAAATTTATATAGTAGAAAAACTTCATGAGTTTTGATATTTAATATTTATTGTAACATAAATATATATATGGTTTGGTTTAGTTACTTTCTATAATAGCATATCAACTTTTGTGGGTTATTTAATCCCAAAGCCATCCTGTAGAAGAATAGTAGTGGTACTGTTTAACCTATTACAAGCGATGATAAGAGGGTTCATATTTTTTCCAAAGATATTAGTCTGAAAGTGAATGTAAAAGCAAAGCTGGAGTTTGAACTCGCTCACTACAATATTGCAGTCCATTACATTAACCCCTAAATCACAGGGACTCCTCCACACATATATATATATATATATATATATATATATATATATATCACAATCCATATTACAAAAGATAGAACAAATTTTATTCTACTTACATATGAGAAGGTGCTCAAAAGTTATGTATATATATATATATATATATATATATATATATATATATATATATATATAGACAGATGTGTTGATAACTGGCTCACCTGAGTATCAACAGTGTGAGTCTTTATCCTGTTTTATGCATTATTTTATACTTGAAGATATTGCTCAGCAATTCAGTACATTGAGCACTATCAGAATTCTATGGATTAAAAACACACTTTTAGCATTAAATTTTAATCAATCTTGGAAGTATATATATATATATATATATTAAACACCAAGGGATAGTGAAAATTTCTTGCCTGACTAAAACAGGAATGTCTAAAAGTCATAAAATATGCATGCAATTCCCTATATTCATTGTACAACTAAAATACACTGGGCACATTGTATTTCAATTTCCTGTAACTGTTAACCACCCCCCAAAAAAAAACAACATCCAATTACAAAAAGATTAGGCCAATAACTTTTGAGCACCTTCTCATATCTGTGTGTTTGTATGCAAAAGGCGAGCATTCTGGGTATGTATGGTATGCTTTTGAATGAAGGCTTAAGACCAGCCAATATACAAAAGTATTTATGATTTAATCATAATAGATACCTCTAACAATTAAGAAAATCATTAGCAATCATAGGAAGAAAACTGAAACTTTAATTACAATTCAGTATGAGGATTATGAAAATTAACTGCATGCCACTAATGTAATCAGAGAGAATCCCCATCATATTATCAACACAATACATAGTACATTATGTATATAGTACATGAATAATAACCTCTATAGATTGGGGAAAAAATCTCATTATGACATTGTAAATAGATTAAATGGATCCAGTATCAGGATTTCTTCACAGTATATGATATTCCTTTATTTGTTGATACAGGTTAACAGTTTTAAGAAAAATAATTGTTTATACAAGAACAATGTAGAACATTATCTCAACTTTCCAGTGAAATTTGATATTGTCATCTCATAATTCAAATTAATATTTTTGAATTTATTACTGAGTTCTTCTACACCATCTTCACACATGAATTTCATGGAAATTCCATTCCTGTTGAATATCTTGACATAATCATCTAGACAGTTAATTCAAATCTTCCATCATAGAATAATTACTTCATTGTTTACATTGACTGGAAAGTTATTTGTATAAAAATGGATTTGGCATTAAATGAACTACAAAGGTTTATATGCCAAAAACCCAAACAAGCAAACAAAAAAAGAAATATATACAGAGTATATTCACATATTTCCACACACAGAATCATGTATGTGTGTGTGTGTGTGTGTGGTTGATATACAAATATACATATAATGTAATAAACTTAAATAATCTGTTAGTATTTATATCACTGCTTATCTCAGTTTAAATCTTTCAGTTTATGTACCTGTTGGTCTGCACAACTGGCTCATTGGTCTAGTGAACAGAGTGTTTGCCGATGGTCCAGGAGACCTAGGTTCAATCCCAGGTCAGGTCATACCAAAGACCTTAAAAATGGTACTTGATACCGACTCGCTTAATACTCAGCATTATAAGGTACATATCAAGGGTGAAGTGGAGCAATCTAGGGAAAGGAGTAGCACCCTCCCCAACACCTCGGTGTAGTAGCTATTGAAAAAGGAGCCTTCTGGTTGCCCTCGACTATGGTCGCCAACTTTACTTACTTTTTTACTTGTCTGCACATATGCATGAATATGAGTTGGTGGATCGGTTGTTTTTATTCAAGTCAAACTGTATTGGGTTTATACTGCAGTCAGTTTAACAATTTTAACCTCCAGTTATATACAAAAATTTATCTTCAGAATCATTTTAAACAGGTAAACGCAATATGCTTAATAGCAGTATCAATATTTTAAGAACCAATACATTAATGTAATTCAAAATCATTTTAAAACAGTAAACACTCAATACATAGAATATTAATATATTGATGTAATTCACAATCATTTGAAATATTTTCTCAATCAGATCTATTTGAGCTGATATAGGACTCTAAGAAGTACTACTAATCTGAGTCAGAGTGGACCTGGGAGTAATGACTATAATTGTGTTACTACACACTCTCCAGAGCTCCAGAATTGGAGGCTCATGTTCATAAGGAATATACCACATACTCACACAATATATATATATATAAGTAAAGTAAAGGTTGGCGACCGTAGTCGAGAGCGACCAGATACGTACCTTATATAGCTAAGTGTTAAGCAAGGAGGTATCAAGTACCATTTTTAAAGTCTTTGGTATGACGCGACCTGAGATTAAACGTAGGTCACCCAGATCATTGGCGAACACTCTACCCAATAGGCCAACACGCATATATATACAAGAGTAGATCACTAAGTCCATCGTCTGAAGTTTTCATTGAATAATGTTCGGTTATGTGGTTAAAATTCCTCATTAAATTAAGTGCATTAACAAGGAAAATAGATAAGATGTTTGAAAATAGATAAGATGTTTCTTGTTTTTCATCATTAGGCTATAGACTTATTCAGGTATCTCCATTTGTGCATATTCATATTTAATTACCGAATATACACATGTTGATCTCGTCTATTAACGTCGACGCTTGAATGTCCCCAAAGTCATTAATTAATATTCCATTGATTTTTTAAGCAAAGAAAGACTTCTCAATAGTCCTTCTATTACGTTTGAATTTCAACAAAATTATTTCTTATGCATAAACTGACATTGTTTACTTTTATTTATTTTTTTCTAAAATATACGTCTTCAAAATTTGTCTATACATGAGTACATACGGTGTATATGTTTTTGTATGAACGAAGATAAGTTTTTGTTTTAGTTTTTAGTGGGGGGCAATTACATGGCGCTCTAAAACAGAGCAGCTATCTCAAATTAGTAACAAAAAATTTACATAAATGCATATTTACTAAACCGTAGTAAATAACAAGTAAAAAAAAATGTACTTTTCAATGAAATAAGAAAACTTAAGGAAAAGTGTTTTTCTTTCTTGTTTTTAATGGGTTTTTTTTTAAGTCAAACGTAAAGACAATCTAATTTACAACTCAAAAGAGAAAAAAAAAGATCAAATAAACATCCGGTTTCTTATTTTTTATATTATTTTTCCCCCTTTTTCCAAAGAAAAACGAAACAAAACTAAACTAAAAAAAATACTGAAAAACTTACCACAATAATTGTTTTTGCCTGTGCAGTAAGCATTGCTTGGCCACAACCCTTCTTGGTACATCCCGTGTCAGATACTAAATGGTAGACGACTCATTTCTCCTCTTTCATTATGCACTCTGGGGCCAAAATAATTGCTAAGCCAATGCTTGAAAACAATGATTCAATCGAATATTTCTCTCGCACGAAAACACTGACGATTCACAAAGTGATTAACGTCTCTTTTGTCAACTGCAAAGCGTGAGGCCACAAATCTTAGCCCAGGGGCTTGACAAACTGTTTTATCCGTGGCTTAGATGACATCCTACACCTTTCATAACGTTATGATTGGCCCTAAATAAAAATGAAAGGTAGTTTTCATTACTGGGACATTTTAGTCTCTTAATTATCCACAACAGATGTGACACTGTTTATAGGGAGAAGAGGCGATGACAACCTGCTTTTTTTTTGGGGGGGGGCAATGAGCAGACGACACACTGTAGCAAAATGGCGGAATTCTTCCGAAGAAAAATTCAACAGAAAGAGTGGGATTATGTAAAAATATCACAAACATCATATACTTGATGGAAGCTGACTGCTTTGTTTTTCTTAAGGGGATACAATTAATTGCGATTCAAGAGAAATACTTGGAAGTAACTCATCTATGACAGAAATTCTATCCAGAACGCATGGTAGCAAAGAAGTTTTCTCTAGTTGAAATAAATACATTCAAAGATGAAAAAATTCAGTTATTATCCAGAATAGGACGCTGATGAAATATCTGTGGTAATACGAAAAATGTATTAACATATAATATTTACGTTCACTATCCAGATAAGAATAAGTTTCAATCATTTAGTTCAATTTTTTTCTTCTTTTTTACTGATCAGTTACATTTAAAAGTGACGCCCTTAACTCACAGCAAACTAGCCATCCGCCATATTTCTTTTCCTTTCTCAGCCATCAATATTTTAACAGACGGCCGATTATCCGAATATAATTTTTGGGCCTTAAATGTATCTGTTTCGTAGAAAAAAAACATGTAGTAAATGATTGAAACTTACTTTTATCTGAATCATAAACTAACTACTCTTGAAAAAAAAAAAAAAAAAAAAAAAAAAAAAAAAAAAAAAAAAACCGGCAGTCTTTTATGTATCAAAAAATAAATAGGATATTGTAACAGTCTCAAACCCAAGTATTCCATCAAATCTAAAACATAGAGAGAAAAAAAAACCCACGTGTATCCGAATTTACAAAAACAACTTTTCCCTTTTTTCTCACCAAAAGCAAATGAGTCCGAATTACCAGCTATCCATCTTGCTGGCTAGTTGCAGTTCACTAGTCAAAGAGGACAGGCCTATACCTTAGATTCTCCAGCCGCTGAACCAAAAGTATCAGTCCCAAATTTCACGAGGATAATCAAGTTTTAAACCCAAAAGAATTCAGAACGGATACGCAAGTAAGCAATTAAGAAAAAAAAAACAAAACCAAAAAAAACAAACTCTAAAAGCATTTACTTACATTGTACACGAACAAAAATCAATACTTCCACAAAAAACTTATTTGGTCGCTTTTTTGTTAAAATAATATATTAAAAAGTTAACGTCTATTCAACTCAACCTCTTCTTATTTGTTTTGCTGTTAACTTGTTTTATTTATAATTCATTTCAGCATGAGGATACGTGTCTGCTACAAGATTAAACTACATAGTGTTACAAATTCGTAACACATAATTTGCTAAACTCACGCTATCCTCGTAACAATACATTTGCCTACTAGGTGCACAGGTGTCAAATACCCCCTCAAAACAATAATATTGGAAAAACACGGCACTTAAAGATATCACGGTTTAATTGAAGACAGGTACAACAGCCCTCTTAGTCACTGGTAATGAATAAAAGTCACTATACTCAGAATCTAGAGGTATTTCCCCCAAATTAGGAAGCTCGGTTTTTACCTGATTAAAAAATCAGGCCCGTCGATACTGTATATCAACAAGGAGCATCCATTTAGTATGGGAGGCACTGACTATAACTTGGGGGGGGAGGTTAAAAGTAGTTCAAAGTATTAGCAGAAAAATTAGTTCACACCACATTCACAAGTGATGAGGGGGGAAGTGATTTTCCAAGGAGATTAGCCCACCCTCTCCTTGACGACAAACACGAAATACAAATCCGATAATAAAGATAAACAGTAACGCGTGTGGAACAGTCTTCAGGCCAAGATAGTTATTTATTTCTCGACGGTGCCAGAGGTCACAGTTCGAGTCCAAGAAGAATCTACTATTTCTAATGATGCTAAATGCAGCTTATCGAGCCAACAAAGTTTTCCCCAATTGGAAGATGAGTGAAAAAACAAATTTTCTACCTCAGATAACCTGGCCATGTGCTGTCGAATGTTAGGCTGGGTAAATATTGATAAGTAAACCGTTAACCTATCTTGGCTTAGGCCAAACAATAGTAGCAAGGGTAAACAGCAGCATTGGTCTTAGCCGCGGTTGGTAGCACTCGTTATTAAATCGTATCAGCTGGCATAATGGGGAGGGTAGCCAAACGCCGCTGATGAGAAGATCACTGTCACACGCGTGTGCCTATACCACACCTACCATCCCTAGTCGACATCTCTCTCTTAAGGCAACATAAACACTACTGCCCCCAAGAGACCTCCTTCTACGTCTCCTCTCTACACCTGCTCATTGTTTGGCCTTCTCCCCGATCCCAAATCAACCCAACACGAGACATTGCAACAGATAAGACACGTGGTATTATCGCTCGTGGTAACCTTATATTCAGTAACGTACCACTAACTAGGAACTGTCAGGGGCATGAGGAATGAGGGAGGGGCAGTAAGGGGATTTGCATTGAAAGAATGATATACTCTAAGGGTAAAATACACTGCATCTAGAAAAGAAATGTTAGCGCGTAAATGGATAGCTACTTGCTGAGCTTGGCTTAGTTGTGGCACAAGGTCAAAAGTATGAGACACCAAGTGAGAATCGAACTCACAAGCAATGAACTGCTAATCAAGCTTGATAACCATTAAACCACATGATGGAAAGGGTTTTCAGAGCCCCAAGTGTCTTAATTGATGAGTGAAAATATTCATTGTCAGGTGAGAAATTTCTTTTATGCGTTTTTTTTTTTTAAGATTTGAATGATTTTATTTTCACATAAGTTTTATTCTATCGATTGAAAAAAAATCAATCGAAAAAAATTTACGTAAAAGTAAAATCGCACAAATCTTTGTCTTTCTATAAAGAAGAAAGGGTATTATTAAAACTCATCGGAATTTTTTCATTTTTCGAAGACCCATTATTTTACATATTATAAGGGGGGATCACTTTCACATTCTAATTCAATGTAGAATGGTCACCCATTTCTAGAACATGTAATATTGGAAAAGACAAATAACTAGACAGGATTAATTGTAATTTTGTTGTTTTTTTTTTACTTAGATGGGGTCGATGATATGTGTGTGTGTTAAAAATATGATTTTATAATATATTATTTTATTACTATGCAAAAAACACGATATATATATATATATATATATATATATATATATACTTTCTTTAAAGAAAAAACCAAAGACCGGTTATTTTAGGATTATAAATTTATTTCCATCCTGTTTTGCGTTTCTGGTGTAAACCAAAAACACGAAGAAAAATATGACAGTACTTCTTCAGATCTAATGGATAAATAAAACAGAATAGACACGGGGGAAAGGGGAGGGAGAGAGGTGAAGAGTTACCTCCTCGTTTTATTGAATTTCCGTTTTTTTAGTTACCTATTTATTTTATTTTCAAAATTCTTCCATCGGTTAATTACGGTAATTTAACTTTTTTATTTATTTTCTTTTATTTATTTTCTTTTCTTGTTAAGTTCGATAAATAACTTTTATGTGCTATGTCAATGTAATGAATTTTTGTAAGGGAAATATTGCTCTGTAAAATTAATTACATTGAGCTCTCTACCAGGAAAATTTAAATGTTCCATTCTGGAATGATTTTCTTGTCCTGAAGGAATTACTCCCAACTGTGGTTTAACTGGACCGAATAATACTACCTATATATATATATATATATATATATATATATATATATATATATATAAGCGTGCATGATCCGAGGAAAATAGTCCAAGGTTTAGACTTATTTTGTCATAATCCAAGGTTAATTGGAATCTCCGTTGAGTGTTCAATGACAACGGCTATATAATCATATATATAATTAATTTTCGATTAAAGATATACCGAAAATCCCATGTAGAGCGAAAACATTTGTTTTAATTTGACAAAAAACTTCAATTTAGTGTTTCCATAACAAATTTATTTCTGGTCATTATGATCTTCATCAGATGGTTTTAATACATTGGTGCTTAGGTTATTATGTACACTTCCCTACCTCATTTCCAGCTAGAAGAGACTACAAAATCATTTTTTATTTCTTAATGGAATCTCTTTATATATTAATGTTTAAATATTCCGCCTTTTTGTTTAAATAATTCTTTACTTATATTTTAGACTGCTATTAATTTTTAAAAAACCAATGAACATCAGAGGTGCCCGTGATTTAATGGTTATCGTCATAGGAAATAGACACGGCGACCCGAGTTCAAATCCTGGACGAGGCTGATTGCATTTCACATAGCACTAATACCCTTGGGAAAGGTATGAATCCAATTATTCTCCCTCCAGCTATGGGTAAATAGTAGGACAGACTAGGTTCTTCAGCCTTGGTGAGGCAACTAGTCTAGGAGAAGGAAAACTCTGAATTAAAACCTGTTAAACTCCTCTTAAAAACTTGACCTTGTGTCATATCCTGCCCGAGCGGAGGGGTTTGGAAAATAGGATCAGAGGTTGTTCCTAGTTGAGTTTTATTTTGAATAAGAAACCTAATTTCTCCAAATTAAATTAAAGATAGCCTTTGGAAATAATGTTCGTATTCAATATTTAATAATATTATCCATTTGTTTTAGATAATTAATATTAGGATTAGATTAACTAAATGTTTCTTTTGTAGAGATATCATAACCACCTTCTATTGTTTTCTTTATTAGAGAGAGTTACTTTCTTGATTTTAATTATGTTTCTTATTCAAACTATCTTTACTTCCACCCACCGAATCTAGAATACAGGCCCCCACTCTCTTAAATGTCAATTTTCATGGTAATATTGATAGAAAAAAATATGTAACACTCGCCTTTCTTGAGCCCTAAGCGGGCTTGGACCTCTCGGTCGGGGACTTCAAGGGTAGTGCGCACCGGCCTATATATATATACATATATATATACACACACAGTTATGCGAATGTGTATATATATATATATATATATAATTTTTAAAGTTCAAACATATTGATATTAATTTAACTGTGAAAAATAACCCGGTTTTTAAAATCTACCATATATTCCTGTGTATAAGTCGAATGGTGAATTTTTAGTAAAAAATCGGGATATTTGATTAATAATTCCGATATGTCGAAATTCAGACGTAACGGGAAAGACTAGGAGTACTAACCCTTAGCTTCAAAAATCAATTCATGATTTCCTGATCATGAGTTCATGATTTCATGACCATAAAAAAAAAAAAAAAAATCAGCGTATAATCGATATCGACTTATACGGTAAATATTGGAATCTAATAAAATTTTCGTTACATAGTTGGATCAATAGATCCACTGTCTAATGAAGGAAAAACATTTATTTTACAAAACAAATATTTTCTTTATCATAATCTCCTTCTTTGGTAATGTGGTAACAGATCGAACATTATTCAGATTAAAATTAAAGACAAAATATAGCGAAGAACTGCGTTCGACGATATAAACTTATTGCTCGCTCACTCTCTCTCTCTCTATATATATATATATATATAAGACGCAAAACATTTTTCTTGAATAGCAGAACATTTTTTCTTCTTAAACTAGATTAAATCACTTGAATTAATTGTATATTTTGCGATGCCGAGAAAAATATTATAAAATAACCCAATATTGAGGAAAAAATTATGGAATTTACTGACAAAGAAAAATTACAATTAATACTTAGTGCCGTTGCTTGAACTCTAATGACCAGCTTAAGATGATTTGGTTTGGTTTCTTTGTTTAATGGCATATCAACCTTTGTAGGTTATTTAATGCCAAATCCATCTTTCTAGAAGAACATTAGTGGTACTATTTAAACCATAGCTGGGAGAAGAAGGGGTTTCATACCTTTCCTAAGGGTATTTGTCCAAAAGTAAACGTAATGGCGCGACTGAAGTTTGAACTCGCTTACTACGATACTCCAGTCCAGTGCTTTAACCATTACACCACAAGGACACTCCCCGACCGTCAAAATTCTTTCAGGCATAGATATCCCTTATTTAAAGCCATATTATTTATCAAAGTGGTTCCAATTTTCCCGAATAGTAGTTAATAGATCGACTTTCATAGATGAAGCCTTCTCATGGACTATCTTTTTTTAAATTTCCATCACAAATTTTCTATTGGATTTAGATCCAGATTGTTAACTTGATATGTTTTTGATTTTTACACGCCTTGCAAGAAAAAAAGCTTTAATCTACTTGGTTGAAATTATTACTCTATTCAGTACTTTATAGAACTAGTGATAATTGTAATTGTCGTGTCAGAGTTATTTGCCCCGAATCCCACACTGAATAAGGGTCAGATTATCTGCTCTTAGTTTTTGTTTCTCTCTCTCTGTAAATAAAATGAACACCACGTGTGTTTTAAAAATGTCGTCCACATGTTTTTGCCTTGTTGATTGGGTTTGAGGTATCCTGCCTGGAATATACGAAGATGAATATCTGCACTAAAAAAAGGTATGTCTTATTTTTTTACGTGGAATTAGGTTCGTAAATTCCCAACTCACTTTTCTCTGACAAGGTGGGTTATTCCATAAGGAATTATTTATCACCAAAGTCTACAGCAGTGGAACTCTGCAACCAAAAATATGAATATATAACATTGAAAGAATAAGTACATCTCTAATATATATATATATTGTTTTATTTTTGGATATTGGGGTGCGGTGCAGCAATCTTATTTTTCGTTACAGCGTTTCAATGCCGAAAACTATTGTAATAAATAATACTTAATGATATCCGTTTGGATTGCATAAAGTTCCACTAGAAATAACAAGATCCTGGAATCTTTGTGTTAGGAGGAATACGTTCTTACGAATGAACGTTTTGCACACCAGTGTTTGGTGTAAATGGGATAATCCCGTTCACCATAAATGATGAGTTACACATCAAATAGGGGGAGAAAAAAGAAAAGAAAAAGACTAGCGACAACAATTCAACGAGATATATTTATTGCAAATTGTTCCATTCCCAATTGAGTTAGGGTGCCTTGGTTAGCTAGCCAGATTAGTAAACCTTCACGAGTGAGTTCGAGTTTCATTGGGTGCCCCATCACAGCCATAAGCTCAGTAAATTATATTCCCAATTGAGTACAAGGCCATTTTTTATGGGGGATTTGGTTTAGTTTCTTTGTTTAATGGCATATCAACCTTCGTAGGTTATTTAATGCTAAAGTCATCCTTCTAGAAGAACAGTAGTGGTACTATTAACCCATAGCTGGGAGAATAAGAAGGTTCATACCTTTCCCAAGGGTATTTATCCGAAAGTTAACGTAATAGCGCGACTGGAGTTCGAACTCATTACACTTGGGCAGTCCAGCGGGCACCTCAGGTGGTGTAATGGTTAGCAAGGTAGACTAGCAAACCTACACGAGTGAGTTCGATTCTCATTGGGTGCCCCATTCATGCGGCCTTGTGCTACATCTAAGCAAAAAGCTTAGTAAATTAACACTTTGGCAATCCAGCGCTTTAACCATTACACTACGAGGACACCTCCTTTTATGGTGGAGTGGAAAGGGGAGTGGTATTCCGTGCATCTGAGGCTATTCTATGCTAATTTTAGCTAACCACACTCATTGACCCATTCATTCTGACTATATTGATAGTCATTCGTCTCGATCATACCACAATCGCCAAAATACCTCTGTTACTCCAACCAATAAAACCTACTTAAAAATATTACCCTAATTAAAAGGATGAAAATGGTATAGACGATAAAAAAAATTGAACAGTCCATGATAAATGTCAGTGAATAAATTTATAATGCAATGGGACTGGCATATCTATTTTTAAAAAAAACCCAAAGAAAATCAAATAGTAACAAAACAAAATGCAAAGGTAATTTGGTAGCTCTCATATCACCCAACTAAAGTTCAACGATAGACCAAAACGTGGGCTTGTTTTTCTTAACTCCACCATTAAGTCAAAAAGATCGATGGTTTAACATTTTCTTTGTTTTAATGGCATATCAGCCTTCATGGGTTATTCAATGTCAAAGTCATCATTGAAGAAGAATAGCAGTAGTACTATTTTGGTTTCTTTATTTAATGGCATATCAACCTTCATGGGTTATTCAATGCCGAAGTCATCATTGCAGAAGAATAGCAGTGGTACTATTTTGGTTTCTTTATTTAATGGCATATCAGCCTTCATGGGTTATTCAATGCCGAAGTCATCATTGAAGAAGAATAGCAGTAGTACTATTTTGGTTTCTTTATTTAATGGCATATCAACCTTCGTGGGTTATTCAATGCCGAAGTCATCATTGCAGAAGAATAGCAGTGGTACTATTTTGGTTTCTTTATTTAATGGCATATCAACCTTCATGGGTTATTCAATGCCGAAGTCATCATTGCAGAAGAATGGCAGTGGTACTATTTTGGTTTCTTTATTTAATGGCATATCAACCTTCATGGGTTATTCAATGTCAAAGTCATCATTGAAGAAGAATAGCAGTAGTACTATTTCACCCATAGCTGGGGAGATAAGGAGGTTCATACTTTTCCTAAGGGTATTAGTCCAAATGTGAATTCAATAGCGCAGCTGGAATTCGAAATCACCCTCTACGATGTCGTAGTCTAGTACGTAAGACACGACGCCATGCCCCCCCCCCCGCAAGGCAAAATAAAAACGGACACTAAGCGAAAACACAACTCTTTGGTTTAGAAGAATATTCCCTTTTTTGTTTGTTTAATTGTTTGAAGTGTATTTATTTATGGGTGATGCTGTATATTCTAATACGAATATATTTAGGATTTAAGGTACAAGTATTTTTACTCATGAATATTTCGTTTTGATCGTTTGATTGCAAACCGGATGTAATAAAACTGACCTAAAATATCAAATAAATAGTAAATATAACAGTATCAAGGACAAAGTTGTAATGAATTGTAAGAATTATATATCAGAATCATATAACGGTAATTCAATAAAAAAAAAAGGAATGAATTATTAAATGAATAAACGAATAAAATATAACTGAGTTTGCTTTTTATATTCTATTCATCACCTACACGAGTCGCTACTTTCGTCCTGTCCCATTTATTGACACTGAAGCGTTTCCACGCTCTGTAGCCAACAACGCCGAGGCGACCAAGCGTGTAAAATACTCTGGTCTTACAGTCCGGTACTTTTTCAATCTAATGGCCTTTGAGACCATGGTAACGGAGTCAATGGTCAATTTAGAAAGTTGAACTTCGAGTGATTCGTTTCACTTTCAACTCCTGCAAGAGTCGGTTTTTCTGCGCCTGCGAATGTCTCTTGATGATGCCCGAAGCAATGCAAGAGAGATAGGCCCAAAGAAATTGAGAAGTTTTCGGATGAAGATTAAATTGGTTTCAGATTCCCGATACTAAGAACTATTTCATGTCCATCATGTCTTTCCGTAATACACCGATGACTTCTCATACAATAAACTATGATGAAAAAATCCCAAATTTAATCGTTTATTTCGAACCATGCCACCATTAAACGGAAGCCACGATTAAGGCAGGACTAATTCACAAGCGCATATCCCGCCACGACCAATAGGTATCGTTAAATATTGGTGGTAAACAAACTTAAGTGTTTAGCCGACCATACATGGCTAATCAGTTTGGAAAGAGTTTGTATGATCATGGCTGGGTAGTGCTGGAATAGGTATGGGTCATATGGGAAAAGTATCCCCCTCCCTATTTCAAGCTGGGTCATATGGGAAAAGTATCCCCCTCCCTATTTCAAGCTGCTCATTAAGTCTCTTTGTGATGATTGCTAAATACACAAACTCTATTTATGTGTGTTATTTATTTACACACACACACACACACACACACACTTGTAGTATATATAGTGACATGACACTTCTTTGAATGTGACGGGACGTTCGAAAACATTTTCTTGACAGTTTCTAAACATTCCCACCACAAATAGAAATAAATGTCACACATTTCATAAAAACTAAAAATAAATTTAGAATAACGGACATTCGCGCGGACGTACTCTGGAGCAGTTACGTGACGAGAAAGATTGCATATTCCAACCAATGGTAACTGAGATTAAAATTCGAAAAGTCAGGTTACTTTGCAGTCTCGTCGCTCCGGATAAAAATAGCACATACATTTTCACAGGAAGGCATTCAGTCAGTCCAAGAATTGGTCAGTCGCTCCCACTTATCAAATATCTTCGGTAACTTTAACCCTAAACCCCTTGTTGCCGAAAGAATTTCGTATTTTTGTTTGGCGCATAATTTAATTCGACCGTTAGGGGCGACGCATAATTTCACCCCGGACCATCTTTCCGGGCAGCAGAAATTGGGAAAGCCGTCAAACACTTCTTGCTTTTTTCAGAACTGCTTTGTTCAGGACAGACGTCTTACTGTCTGCTCTTCAATAGCAGCAGCAACATCACACCACCATGAGGGAAGCTGTCTAATTTATGGACCCCTTGGGTCTATTCTCTTAGAGCAAGGGTTCCCAGTTGAATATGAATTGGATGAATTCAATACGCCACACATAGGAACAACTTTATATCACCCCCAAAATTGGCTATGTCGACTGCGATGCAAAATTTCGCTCCGACGCATAACTACTTCCTCTCTGGGTAACATTTTCTGGAGACATTCACGCTTCTCCCTGAAACAATCAAAACCACAAACTCACGGTGACTACAATCGTTTCTGTCCTCAAACAGCAAACACGACTTTTGCTACACTATGGCGAATATATTTCCTTCAACACATTCCACAATGCCTTAACCTAACGATGCACTTTTCGCTCAGGCATTTAGCAGCTAAAATGCTTTCTCAACTCTATCATAACTTCATTTCGTTTCCTTACTTCTTTCCTTCCTACGAGACTTACAGCGTATTCCATGCTGCCATTTAAAACCTTCATATAAAACCTTACAGCATCTTCGTCTGCTTACTTCATCATCTCACTCCTTTATTTACCTTTTACTCTTAGCGAGGAAGTAACGTAACACCAACATAACCTAATAATATTCCCTCGCTAAACCCTATTTAAACATTTAAAAAAAGTAGTTTGTCTTGTCTTGCTTCTTGAAAAATCAATATGGCTACCTTTTAAGGCCGAACATTTTTATGTTTTGTTTTTTTTCACTGCATAGAAGATCATAAACAAAAAGACATTAGTTGAAACGGTTTTGGTTTCTTTGTTCAATAGCATATCAACCTTCGATGATCAATTAATGTCAAAACCAACGATGTAGCAGAATAGCAGTGGTACTATTTAATCCACGGCTGTAATAAAAGGGATTCATATCTTTCCTAGAAGTATCAGTCTAAAAGTGAGCGTAATAGAGTGATTAGAGTTCGAACTCACTTATTACAATGTCACAGTTCAACTTGTAGCAGAAAGAATTTTGGTTTTGCGCGCAACTTAAATCGACACATAATTTCAACCAATCAGGATGACTCATCCTCTTCACACCGGATCTCCTTTCCGGGCAGCAGAAATTGGGTAAGCTGCCAAACACACTCTCTTTGGCTGAACAACGCCGTCCAGTGCAGACGTCCCACTGGCCGTTTTTCCATAGCAGCAGCAGCATGGACACATGAGGGAACCTATCTAATTTATAGATTCCTTGCGTCTATTTTTCTCTTAGACCAAGGAATCCCAGTTGAATATGACTTAGATACATCCAATACGCCACACACAGGAACAACTTTATGTCACCTCCAAAATTGGCTATGTCGATGTGATGCCTAATTCCGCTCTCGGCACCTAGCTCTCATTTCACCTCTGGGCCACTTTAATGGAGACAACGCACACCTCTCCCCAAAACCCACCAGACACACAAAACTCACGGTGACTCCAAAGTTTATTTCCTCCAATGGCAAACAAGACTTTCGCTAAACTACGGCGAACATAATCCGTCGCACGTCCGACGATACGCGCTGCCTTCTCAACTTTCTCATAACTCCATTTCGTCTCTTTACTCACAACCTTTCCTACGAGACTTGCAGCACAAACGCAAACTACATTTTCCATGCTGCAAATAAAAACTATTCCTAAAAACATTTCGACTTCGACATCTTGGAACTTCTTTCCTTTATTTACTTTTAAAACTTAGCGAGGAAGTAACTAAACACACACACGCACGTTACAACATTTCCTCACTAAACCAATAACAAAACATCCTATCGCTAATAACAATTTCACTCCTACAAACTCATTAGCCACGACACCACGGAGTCTCCACCCAATAACTGAAACTTATTCTTATCTGGCTAGTGAATGTAAGTAAATCATATCTATATAATGAGAGAAAAAAATTAAATGCTCATCTTACTATAGAAATAATAATGTAATATTTGTCGTACCTTTTGAATAGTAAACATATATTTAGATACTTTGATAAGTCTTTAATCAAATATGATAATATTATATACGAAAGAAAATACGAGCAAGGCAGAATGTGTGTGTGTGTGTGTGTGTGTGTGTGTGTTGACTTGCATCGAAAAAGATTTCATTAATAAGATACATATACAACAGTTTTCATCCAAAGTGAATTCAAATCGGTGGTTATTGTTTATTTTGTTTGACTCTTTTGTTCTAATTTTAATTTTATGTAGGGACTACATACCTCGCCTTTCAAATAGTACTTCTAATGTTCACAAGGCAGCGTAACCAAAGTAGCGTATAAAACGGCGCAGCAATGTCAAAACTATCTCTCTCAAGTTTTGCCTCGACAACTAGAAGCACGCATACACTTGTGTAACAAAGAAGGGGCTCTCGCCCTAACAATTTTCGTAAGTCTTCACATAAACTCCATTCTATTAAGGACTCAACTTATAGTCAATGACTCTTCAACTGCATGATAGGACTTTTCTCTATAATATTTTATCCACGTATTTCATGTTATTTCTGAATTCATTTTTTTTTTATTAAGTTTACCCAAGCAATAGATATTTTGTTGTTAATTCATCGTTAATTGTTTTATATTGTTTAGCACGAGGAAATATCAAACCATAAGACATTTCTTCTGCTACGGGTGTCCGAGTTGTGTTCATCACACTCAAATAATCGTGGGGGTGAGCTATTCATACACAACAACATATACGAAGACAAACCTTTAAGTTGTCAATACCAAATCTCACATGATCCCCATTCCCACAATATGACAGTAATTTAGAAACTTCTTAGAAAGTATAAATTTGTCAGAGAATGTATGAATATTAGTTCCAAATAAATTGTGAGTTTCATATTTCAAAGCTTATTGTTGATTATGTAAAATTATTTTTGTATCAGTTCGGATACCTTAAAAGTGTCTTTCCTATGGAAAAAATAAAATAAATAAAAAATATGAACAAAGTGTCTACAGTAAGGGCCCTTCAAAATCCTGTCTGACCATGTAGTCCAACTCTCTAGGCCATCTGTGTCTGGCCCTGGACATGGTAACAGTCACCAATGTATCTTATTGATATTGGCTATAAAATAAGGCCACTTTTATGCTCAGACTAACTTTGAATTAACGGAATGGAGTTATTTTATGTATTTTTATTTTTAAAAATGCATATTCTTAATCAATTCTAATTATTTTCTGTTTCTTCTGTCATCTGTGAATGAAAGCGATGATTATAAACGGAAAAAGGAGAGAAAATGAACACTTACTGATACATTTCCTTCAAACTTCAGACAAATAGATACACACACAACGAACGCCATTTTGAGACTGTTTCTGTAGCACAAAAATTTACTTACCTAAAAAAGAAAGAAAAAAAGAAAGGAAATTAGTATAAATGTAAAATATATTTCTTTAAGATATATCGATGAAAAAATTAATGTTTGTTTGATCATAGGTAAACAACTTTTCAAGCAATCACTTTTCAAGAATATCTCCAGTTATATAATGGTACACAGATTTTGACGATAAAATTAACTTTCATTTACGTTTGATCCTCAATTGGTATGTAAAATTCCCGCTTAATTTTTTGTTCATATCTACTGAATAACAACTATTTACATAGCAATTGTATTAGACATAATATCAACAAAATTGTTTGTAACTATGTACAATGTAGGTGTTCATCTATCATTCGTGCATGTCACACTTTCAGTCATCTATATATCAAATTAATACCCTTGTATCTATCGACTTACATCCATAGGATTTTGTGTACGACACATTAAGGAGGGAGAAAACAGAGTAAGCGAAGAGATACTGGCATTACCTCTGCCTATCAACTTTAACTGCTCGATACCCTACTTTCTGTAAGACTTTATACTACCACCGTTACTTACCTAGAAGTGTAAGGTGCATGTCACAAGGAAAGAGGAGAATGATATTTCTATATATCCATAAGATAGCGAAGAATGAGAAGGGAATGGAAGTGAGATTGAAGGTAGGTCTGCTTTCCGATCATATCCTTTCGATACACCACAATCTGTTAGACTTTACTACCTCACCGCTACCTACCTAGAGATGTAAGGTGCGCGTCACAACGAAAGAGGAGAATTATAGTTCTATATATCAATAAAAAGAGGAAAGGAAGAGAGACAGACAATGTCTGCCTTTCACCCTTTCTCATTCAAGAGCTCGAATACACCACAATGTTTAAGTGAATGTTGTGCAATCCAACCTGGACTTCGGTCCGGAGCGTGGCCCTGGAAAAGGAACAATGGCAGACTTGGGGCCTTTAATTAGGCACCTAGTTTCGACTAGGCTACCTTCGGGTGGGCGAGCTGCATCTTTGTCTCCCTTGTACGGCACTAGACCATGTGTCTAGTTTAAGCCGCAAACTGGCATACGTGCCCGGACACACATTTCGGTTCGTGAAACTGCTTGCCTCATCAGGCTCACATTGCACTAAGTGAGCCGATGAGCAGCACAGACAAGCAGGGTTCGAGTCTCGATTCGTTCCCGACCTCCCCTCCCCTTTATCCCCACTTTAATTGGCCTTCGGGCTTTTGACCTTGTGTCAAGTCGTGTCTGGTGGGAGGCAGCGACAAATATGGCAACAATGAAGAAAGTTGGACACTAAAAGAGGAATCGTATCGACAAAAATATTATGAAATATGAAATTATTAATAAATAAAACATTTTTTCTCTATTTTCATTTATTTGTTTAATTTGGCCGAGTGAGTAGAGTATTCGCCAATGGTCCGGGAGACTTGGGTTCAATCCCAGGTTGCGTCATACCAAAGACTTTAAAAATGGTACTTCATACCACCTTGCTTAACACTCAGCAATATAAGGTACATATCAAGGGTAAAGTGGAGCAATCCAGGGAAAGGGGAAGAGCCCCCTCCTACACCTCGGTGTAGTAGCTATTGAAAAGGGAGCCTTCTGGTCGCCCTAGACTATGGTCGCCAAACAAAAACTTATTTTGGTGTGCACATCAGCGTAAACTAGAAAAGTTCGGAAATCTTTATAATAGACAGCTGGACTACCGTTATATTTCTCACTGGAGTTGGGGGAAGAAGTTTTATTGTTAATTCGATTCTGGCATATCTGATTAAATTTGGCTCGACACCAGCAGGAAAACGGAAATACAGAAAGAAGCTTCAAAATCAAGCAGAAGCTGCCTCTGAATGAATCTGGTATTCCCGTATTGTAACGTACAATTCCAACATAACCTGGTGGTATTGTAGGGATTACATCCTTTGCTTTTCAAAGAATACCTCAAATGGCTGTTGGGTGACGTTAACAATGTAGCATATAAAACGGCGCGACAAAGTCAAATTCTCTCTCTCTCTCTCTCACACACACACACACCTCTTTCTCTCTCTCTCTCTCTTTCTCCGGTCCTGACTTGACAACGAGAAGTACACACACGTGTATGCGTTTCCTGATAGTAAGGATGAGATCTCATTCAACAAACCTCGTATCGTGCAGCACACGATACTATGATTTGACGTAAGTCTTCACACAACTTGCATTTTATTAAGGACGCTTAACTTATACCAAAAGACTCTTCAGCTGCATGGTAAGACTTTTCTCTATAAGGTATATCTTTAGTATTTCATGTCATTTCTGTACTCATTCTATCAAGTTTGCTCAGACATAACTTTGTTGTTGCTATTTAGCCTGAATTGTTTTACACTGTTTAAACCATAATACATTTAATCTGCTACAAGTATCCGAATTGTGTTTCTCACACTCAAATAATTTTGGTGGTGAGTTAAGTTACTCAGATATGACAAATATATGAAGACAAATTTTCAGATCGTTGACATCAAAGTCCGCTCAATTAAATTTTCACGAGACCCTAAGATATTCCTGTGGCATCCTATGTTAGTTATAATAATGCCTCGGCCTTGAAACCATGCCTGATTTCAGGGTCATCACGAAGGCTTTATTAGTAGCACTGCAACTGTTGTCTTTGTAGTAGTAGTTGTATGGATTTAAATGAATGCAGATATGTATCTAATATAGTAGATAAATGTAATAAAATATTAAACATGTCATACTTATATTCAATCCTAAGTGGTTGCTTCTCATTAAACTGGAGGATTTTAACAGGTTCAGCTAGTTATAAATAATCTACAGATTATTTAACGAGACAACTCGCACGGTGTAATCGTTAGCGAACGAGTGCAAACAAGCCATTGCAAGCGAGTTCGATTCCCAGTGGGGGCCCCATATTTCAACATTATGCTAAACCTAAACGTAATAGATGACTACATGTGATTTAAAGTATAAGAGAGTATGGCTTACTTGGTTTTAAGGCATCTCAATCGTTATTGGGTTATTTTATGCTGAAATAAGTTTAACAGTTATAGTTTCCAATAATGTATCTTCACAATTATTTTAAACAGATAAACACTTTATACTTTGTTTGCCAATGGTCCGGGAGACTGGGGTTCAATCTCAGGTCAAGTCATACCAAAGACTCAAAAATGGTACTTGATGCCGCCTTGCTTAACACTCAGCATTATAAGGTAAGGATCAAGGGTAAAGTGGAGCAATCCAGGGAAAGGAAAGGCGCCCTCCCTACACCTCGGTGTAGTAGCTGTTGAAAAGGGAGCCTTCGGGCCACCCTCGACAAAGGTCACCAACTTTACTTCCTATTACTTTTACGTTGCCCAATCAGTTGGGGCTGTAGAATACACTAACTGAATCTCTGCAGATGGATAAGAACCCGCCCCACAATGAGTGTCCTAGATATGACACTAAACGATCTGATGGTGAGGCTCCAGTAATGCTGGAACTTTGGGGAAAGCGGAGCACTTTTTCATTGCAATCGCTTCCAGGTCCACTCTGGCTCGGAGTGGTTGTACCTGATAGGGTCCTATCTTTGGGTCAAATAGAACTAAAATGCGTACTAAACTGAAATGTTTGAAATAGAAATGTTTTGATATGTAAACTGCGTACTAATGCTAAAGTGAACTGCTTGAAATAGAACTGTTTTAACATGTAAACTGCTTACTTATGCTCAACTGAATTGTTTGAAATAGAACTGTTTTTGACATTTAAACTGTATTTTTGCTAAACTTAATTGTTTGAAATAGAAGTGTTTTGACATTTAACTGTGTGTGGACAAAAAACTATACTTATACTAAACTGAATTGTTTGAATTAGAACTATTTGACTAAACTGGATAGCTTCAAATAGAAATGTTTTTTGACATTTAAACTATGTACCTATGCTAACCTGAATTGAATGAAAAAGAACTGTTAATTTGTATAAAAATGGATTTGGCATTAAATAACCTACAAGGGTTAATATGTCATAAAATACAAACAAACAAACAAACCACTGTTACAATAATGCAGTCCAGCCCATTAGCCACTAGGACTCCTTCTTCCAATGCTTTAAGAGTCAATATATTAATGGAATTCAAACTTATTTCAAACATTTCTTGAAACAGATCCATTTGCTTTATAGATTGGACCCAGACAAATACTACCACTTCGAGTCAGAGTGGACTTGGGAGTAATGGCAAAGATTGTGTAATTCTGAACCCTCACCATTGGATGCAGTTTACTCAAGACACTAAGAAGACTTGTGTAAGTTATATGCAAATACTACACTATTTTACATAAGAGACTTGAGCAATCATAAATCTTGATCTATAAGTCCAGAAAACAATCTCCGTAGTTACTGATGGGCGGGACGACTGTGTGTCTGTTGCTGCATATTATAATTTGTATTTTAAAGGTTTGAGTAATATTTGGAATGAAATACGACGGTCTTGGAAAGAAAACAGTTTAAAAAATCAGATTGGCACGTTTCGTAAGTGGTCTAGCCATCACATTGTTAGATGTCAATCCGATTTTAAAAATTACATTCTTTCTCACAATAAAGAGTCAGATACAGAGCCGCTGCAACATATCCACCTAACAATGTGTGTAGTAGGGAGCACCAAAACCAGTTAAAAACTTTAAAGATTCATAACGACAATAAGTACTATTAGACAATGATAAGCAAGGTACTGAAAATTAAAGCCTGAGTGCCAGTCTTAAGAAAAAAAGCTTAGTGAAAAAAAAAACTTGTTTCTAGTTTGAGAAAGGAGGGAATCACTTACGAATTTTACCAGCCTCTCTGATTCTATTGGTCATAGGCAACCAACTAATGCCTATCAGAAAAAGGGCTGGCCACCTCCGGAGGTGATTAGCGCGGACTCCTCCCCAGCCACTTCATTGGTTACAGCTCTCAACCAATCCTTAATGATTGCTAAGACGGGTTAGTCTGTGGGTGGCAATTCCCAACACAAGTGCGGTGTTGGTGCCGAGATGCTGATAAGATCAAAGAAATTAGAGTAATAATAACAGCTTCCTTTTAGGATAACTAATGTCCTTTGGCAATCCCTTAACTAATAAGATGGAGTGGTAAAAGGTTCTCGATATGACAAGGAATAGAATGACATAGAGCAAGAAAACGTGCATTCCTCGTATTCACCCTGTACTGCTCTGTTGGTGGGGTTAGAATATGCTGGCTGTATCCTCTGCAGAAGGGTAAGACCACCTCATATGGGAGTTCTCGATACGATACTAAACCATCTGATAGTGAGAATCCAATTCGAGAGATAGTGACATTACTCCCAAATTCACTTTGACCCGAAGTGGTAGTACCAACTAAGGCCGCATGTATAGGTCAAATAGATTTGTTTAAAAATTATATGCATTCGATAGGGCCGTGTACAAAAAAAAAAAAAAAACTCTTAAGAAACTACCGAAAAAAATGTAGATATGGATATAAAATCGATCTGATTCCTTAGACTCTAAGTATGAAATAACTCAAGACAGGTTGACATACCGTTAAAATCAATCAATAATATTTATTCAGTAGTTCATACTTAGCATATCGTTTCTTGAAATACAAAAAAAAAAAAAAAAAAAAAAAAGAATTAAAAAATAAACATAGAAATTTTCTGCCCTTTCTCGTACTGCTACGACTTCATAATAGTTACATTTACATTGAATTTAACAACTATAATGGGACAACCTGAAAACCCGCGATTCTGTACCTCAGTCAGGCCTCTTGATTGGTTGAGTTTTACGGCACATTAACTCTTGTAGGTTATTTAATGCCAGATCCTGTTTATACATATATATTAAAATATGATTTGTTATCGAATAGTTTGTAGGAAACATTTTTTAACGAGCCAGAGCTCATTGTGTTAGAACACAGATAAATGGTTACAAGTACAGCTATCTGACAGTAATATTTTTATTTGTACACAGTTTAAATGATTTCAAGTATTGCTATGTAATACCAATTATTCACTTTAATAGTCATTTGTTTGCGAAGTGTTAAAATGGTTTTAAGTATAGTAAATGGTTAAATAGAACGGGTACTACCACTCCGGGTCGGAATGGGCCTGAGAGTAATGACAATGAAGGGGTACTCTATATTCCCCAAAGTGTCAGGACTTGAGCCTCACCATCAGAGGGTTTAGTGTTATATTCAGAATATTCGTTGGGTGGAGGTGGTCTTACACATTCTGCAGAGATATAGTTGTCTTATTTTACAGTTCCAGCCGACTGAGATGAGACTGGCTTCTGAAAATAATAAAAGTTCTACAATTGTGGAAAAAACTTAAATATGAACTGCTGTCTGCAGGAAATCTCTGTGGCCAAATCGGTAGGAAGTTGTCAGATTGGAGAGTTAGGTGAAAGTGTACCTTTTAATCTAAGATTACGCTTCACCATCAAGTGATTAAATTCTGTAATTCATTCTTTTACAGATGTTTTCTTTTTCTTAAGATTAACTTTTCTAAGAGTTCGAAGTCCTAATCCTGGTTTAACGGTGCTTGGTGGCTGTCAGTTTTGTGCCTATACGATCGTTAAACCATCGACGAGAAACTGACTATCACCAAGCACCCTTGAACCTGTGTCTACAGAATTCTAACTTTTTCAACGATAGCGAATACTCTATTTTCTATAATAAAGATAACCAACTACATTATATATTTTATTTTTATATCTATTCTATAATTCTGACGGTGTGAAAAAAAACCCAGGTAATACAATTTATAAATAAAAAATATTACACAAACTGATATTTGGGGAAAAATTCCATAAAAAGAAAGGAAAGACTAAAAGCATTCATATTACTTCTGACTCTGTAGGTATTCGTATATATATATATATATATATATATATATATATATATATATACATGTGTGTATGTGTGTGCACGCACAAACACAATGGAAATTTTAGTGATATATTGATATTGAAAAGATATTTGAGGGAATTAAGCTATTTTGACATAAGGTCACACTTAGAGAGCACCCAGTAAAATACAAATTCAACAGCAATGTCTTGCGAGATTAAAACGGTAATCCTTGCTCTACAGCAAGCGCGCACCAAGAAAATCAAAGAAAGAATAAAAATAAGAAAGGAAGCACAGAATTTTGGGGAAAAGAATTCCTTATTGAGCTACTTGATACAAGAATCCACTGATGCGAATCCTACCCAGATCAACATTCCGGTTAAATCAATTGAGAAACAAAATCCTTCTTCTCTTCACAATCGCGCGCATAAACACACACACATGGCATACCTAAAAAAATGCTTTGAGACGGGGGTCCTTTTCGAAGTTTTGTTTCTAGAAGTTCTGAGAGTGAGATTAAACATTTTCATTATTTCATACATTTTTTTATCTTTCTAATTTTGAACACATCGCTTCTATTTTCTACAAGGGTAGTTTGTATCCAGTAAAGTACTTGGCCATTTTTAAAGACAGGAAACAGATAAAAATTCGAAAGAGTTAAAGTTTGCATGTATATACTCAACCCCTCCACAACGGGCAGGATGTGACACAAGGTCAATTTTTAAGCTGAAATGCAGCTGGCTTGCTTTCAGAGTTTTTCTTATCTTAGACCTGTTGCTAGACCAAGGTTAAAGAACTCAGTCTTCTCATAGCAAGAGAGAGAACAGATGGATCCCTGCTTTTCCCAAGGGAATTAGCACGAAGTGAAACGCAGACAATTCCATCCACGATTTGAAATTGAGGCGCTGATTTCCTCGGACGAGAGCCGTAACGCTGAGCGCGCTTCCCTAAACATCCGAAGTAGCTCCAAAAAATGCACTGGTCGAAATGATGTGCTAAAAGCAATAAAGATAAAGACAACAGTCTGAAAATAATAAAAGATGAAATAATATATTCAACCCCTCCGCCACAGGCAAGATGTAATTTTTATGTAGAATACTACTGGTTTTGAATTCAGAATCTTCAGCCCAGTCGGCTGGAATGCTGGAGTTTTAGAAAAGGCAGAGTACCCCTTTATTGCCATTGCTCCCAGGTCCACTCTGACCCGAAGTGATAGCACCTATCTATGGGTCAAATAGAACTGCTTGACATTTAAACTGTGTGCAAACAAATAACTTAGACTAAACTGAATTGTTAGAAATAGAACTGTGTGTGAATAAATGACTGATGTTTAATTGAATCGTTAGAAACTAAATGATTAATATTGAATAGAATAAATCTTGTTAGATAGCAATAACTGAAACCATTTAACTGTGTGGAAACAATTACAAAACTAGAGCGCAAACAAATTAGCTCTAACTCATTTGAAAATGAAATTACCTTCAAACTGTGTGGAAACAAATGACTGATGTTAAATTATGATTATTATATAGCAATACTTGAAACCATTTAACTCAGTGCAAAAGATTAGCTCAAGCTCGTTTAAAAATGTTATCAACAAAATTTGTTTACAAATCATATATATTTAATATATATGTATAGAGAGGATTTGGCATTAAATAACCTACAATGGTTGATATGCCATAAAACCCAACCAAACCAAATCATATATATTTAATATATATGTATAAAGAGGATTTGGCATTAAATAACCTACAATGGTTGTGTTATAAAATAACCGAAGGATTTCGGTTCATGCCTTTGAGTTTAGTTAGGCTGAGAACCTTTCGGCTCAGCACATTGGTTAGTTAGGTCCAACATTGAAGCAGGTGTTAACGCGGGTGCGCGCGGGCGGATGGAGGTGTCACTCAGATGTCATAATAGTCCGAGACGAAACGCGGTGACGGGGTGCAGGTGATGTCACGCACCGGAAGCGCGCGAAGATTTGTGTGAGAATTTGAAGAGAGAAAGAGTCGGGTACTAGACGCCAAACGAGAAGGATCGACTTTTGGAGCTCGCAGACGCGAGGCGAACGTGCGCCCTAATGGGACCGCTCGAGTTGCGGGCTAAATGAATAAGACAGCATAACAAGATTGTGTCTCTCCTCCTTACGTCGAAACCTCTAACTCAAAGTTAATAAAAAGGTTTCGTACCTGAACCAGAAGTCGTTACATGTTTTCGAATTCCGAGATTCCTATGTTCTATCGTTATGAACATTATATGCCCATTTTGCACATAGCGCTAATTATGAATATGGTACAGTTGATATACCATAAAAGGCAACCCAACCAAATCCTATATATTTAATATATATGTATAGAGAAGATTTGGTGTTAAATAAACTTCAATGGTTGATATGCCATAAAAGGCAACCCAACCTAATCCTAGATATTTAATATGTAAAAAAAGGATTTGGCATTAAACAACTTACAACAGTTGATATGCCATAAACCCAACCCAACCCAACCCAACCAATCGGTCTTCCTTCTAAACTGGTTGCTGTGCCAAGGCTACAGTATCCAGTCTACTTGACTATTTATCCATAGCTGGAGGAAGAAGAGATAGGTTCATGCCATTCCCAAGGGAAGTAATTTACTAAGCTTTTTGCTTAGATGTGACACAAGGCTGTAGGAATAGGGCACCCAATGAGACTAAAACTCACTCGTGAAGGTTTGCTCGTCTAGCTTGCTAACCATTATACCAGTCGAGACGCCCAATTCATGCCTTTCCTAAGTGAAATGCAAAGAGCTTCTCTTTAGAATTTTACCTAAAAGCTAGTCGAGTACATTTCCTATAAGCGCCTCCACTGTTGTTTTGAATATTCACCACCACTTTCCTGTTCATTCTCACCTTGTCAAACTTCTGTCACATACACGCTGTAAATGGCAATGAATGTCTCTTGGAGGCACGAAATGACCAATGAAGAACTATATACAAAGACCTAGCAAACCTACACGAGTGAGTTCGATTCTCATTAGGTGCCCAATTCATGCGGCCTTGTGCTACATCTAAGCAAAAAAAAAAAAAAGCTTAGTAAATTACTACTCACTGGACACTGCATATGCAGAGGTTTCAAAAATTAGTGTTGTGGCAATCAACCCCCCACCAAAAATCACTAACATGGACTGCCTCAAAAAAGGTACTGATGTTCGAGTGAAACTTGAAGAAGATATGTCATCGCGACTCGAAAGCTTAGCATTTCTCATAGCTGTTCTTTGCTGTTGTAGATTCATGACCTGCGTGACTTGCGATAAAAAAGCAATATAAAAAGATGTAAAATTACAATGTCGCATTCTAGTACGTTAGCCACTTCACAACGGGACTCCTCCGGCCCGCATCCCCCAAATTTCAAAGATTAATGAAAATACGGGTCAAAATATCTAGACTTATCCCGCCCTAGCTCATTAATTCGTTCTAAAAACCGTGACGTAACACTATTTTTGACGTAAACTAGACAAAATACCTTAAATGAGAACAAACACCTTTAAAACTAGCGTAAATAACTCACGAAACAATACACGAGATATGTTTGAAAACTAACGGGACTGGTGTCACAAACAATTAATATCAATTCCAAATAGCAAACCGCATAGTTTCTCCTTCAAAGTAATCCCCCTCGAGTCTAATACACTTTGCCATTCTTTTCTGCCATGCTTCTACGCGTTGCTGGAAAGGTTCTTCTGTTGTCACGGCACTCTCGATGGCCTCCACGCCTTCTAAATGGATCCCTTTGATGATCCGCTTAAGTATAGGAAAAAGAAGAAAACCCACAGAGCAAATCAGAAAAATAGGGAGGCTGTTTCAAAACAGCGATGTTTCTCTCACGGAAGCAAAAAAAAAAAAAAAAAAAAAAAGAAAGAAAAAAACTCTCGTTAAGAAATTAAAGACTATTTTAGTATTGATTTGTAAAGAATATTAATTGAACTGAATAAAAACAGCAGAATGCGTTATGGTATAAAAAAAGGTAAGTAAAGTTGGCGACTGTAGTCGAGGGCGACCAGAAGGCTCCCTTTTCAATAGCTACTACACCAAGGTGTTGGGGAGGGCGCTACTCCTTTCCCTGGATTGCTCCACTTTAGCCTTGATACGTACCTTATATTACTGAGTGTTAAGGATTTATCAAGTGCCATTTTAAAAGTCTATGGTATGACGCAACCTGGGATTGAACCCAGGTCTCCCGAACCATTGGCAAACACTCTCCCAACTAGGCTAATGAGCCGGTTATACATTTGTTCATTTTTTGATGCAAATATTTTATTGTACTATATACATTTTTAACATTAATTGTATTCTAAATTCTTGAAGCTTCTTTTTATCTTTTATAGTTAATTTTTTATGTATTTTATTTATTTTAGATATATTTTAAAAGAAAAATCCATCGATCTTAATTTGACGTAGGTGACGTTTCTGAGTGACGTAACGTCGGATGTAATAACGTTCGATGAACTAAAATCTCGTCTAGAAAAATCGCGTCATGGCCAGTTTGACAAAGGCCGAAATTACGCAAACCGGAGAATTACTGTATATATACTTCGCTTCGTTAGTTTACTTATTACCGATGTACTCCGAGACTAATAAACCAAACTTGATGAAATTTGGCATGTAACCTTTCATTCCAAGCATTATTTGATGGTATCTGTTGGTCGGGGAAATCTGATTTGATAAAATGAAACAAATTCTTCTGTAGCCATAACATTACTATTGTATAGTTGGACTTTAACGAAACGTATGGAAAAAAAGCTAGAAGGGAACTAAACAAGAATGCTGTGTGCTGTTAGGAACAAATCCTGAAAGCAGCACCCTATAAAAAATCAACTGTACAGCCACTTAAATACAATCTCACAAACCATTCAAGTCAGACGAGCAAGGCATGCTGGTAAAGTAAGGACAAACGAATAAGCGACGTTCTCCTATGAAGTTCTACACATGGACACACTACTGGTGACCACCCAGCAAAATTTACATCGGCTTTGTGTGAACACTTGATGCCATCTAGAGACCTTACCAAAAGCAATTGCCGATAGGTATGGATGACGAGAGAGAGAGAGAGAGAGAGAGAGAGAGAGAGAGAGAGAGAGAGAGAGAGAGAGAGAGAGAGAGCCAAGGGAATCCGTGCTGTCAGCGTAACTCGATAATGATGAGTGGTGGGGGAGTATCGCTCTCAGAGGTGATTGGAACTTTTTAGCTAAAAACTGATCAGGAAGGTCTAATTCGTTCAGAAACCAAATTTTCAATAGCAGGCGTACCCCACTCCACCAGCTATCACTCAATGGTTTGGCTTGGTCTCTTTGTTTAATGGAATATCAACCTTAGTGGGTTATTCAATGCCAAAATCATCCTTGTAAAAGGACAGCAGTGGTACAACTAATTGAAGGGATAAGGGGGGTTCATACCTTTCCCAAGGTTGTTAATTCGAAAGTGAACGTAATAGCGCAAATGGAGTTCGAACTCGCTAACTACAATGTCACAGTCCAGCACTTTAGCCACTACGTCTGTAACATATTGACCCTCGACCGAGCCGTCAATCAAGAGATGCATCTGTGTAAATAAGCAGAAAAAAGCGAAACAGGCGCATCCGGTCGAAGATATCGGAATATCACCTTGACCTGTGGACGTGGTTGAATTCGGTCCAGATGCGTACGCCTACAGGAAGCAGGTGAGCATCAAACAATTATATAGCCAGGTGCCACAAACGGCTTGAGTCAGTCTGGCAACTGCAGTTGGAGCCAGTTGGAGACAAGATGCCAGCGTGAGAACAGCTTCCAGACAGAGGACTTGGGCCCTCAGTGACCCACGGTTGAGCAGCCCAGCCAGAATGCGAAAGAAGTGCTGCTATAGTCAGAAGAACTTTGGGTCAATATGTAGCAGTCTGTCCCCGTCTCCAACTCACCACTCACACGTAACCAACATCAACCCTTTCGCAACCCTTTCGAGAATAAAGTGTGAGAGGTATATTTTTTATAAAGAAGTGTGTTCGTTCGTTCGTTCATTGAAGTTCGTCATTATTATTGACTATGTTTCCGCTTATATTTGTAGATGTATATGTATAGTTGTATGTGGCTATACAACACGTCACGGGAACTCCCCGCCATCCTTTGGGTGACTGGGATTTTTGGAAGAAAATTAAAAAGAAAGAACTCATTTGTACAGGAAGCAAATAGCTTTTTTTTGTTTTGTTTTTCGGGAGGGTGTTTTGTTTTTTTTGTTTTGAACAAAATGTACTTTAGTAATTTTTATAAAATTTCAGGCAATGCCAACCCCTTCTGCAAGCTAATGATAATAATACTTGACAATACTTTATCTAAAAAGAAATAAAAAGAAATTACCTTAAATTTTGTAATGTCAAATATCATTTACCTTTGTGTTGACAGCTGAATGAGACTTTTTTCTGCAGTCAGCAGCAGAGTAACCTCCCAACCTCTGACACTAGCTTTCTAACTCAATGGCGGGTGCCTATAAATGTTCATTTTTACAAAAGTGATATTCCCAATTATGAATGGGTAGGAATAGTCGGAAATAAACGAAGGGGAATAACTCTTAAGAGGAAAGATTAGTATCTGGAAGGTAGGAAGATGCTGGTAAAACTCTTGCTGTTAGCGACTTTAACTTTTTGTGAATAAACGCAGAATATTCCCACGTCCTTTCTATAATCACATTTCATCTTTGTTACGTTACCATCTTCATGCGAAAGGATCGCTACACTTCGTGACAAAATTTTCTTTCAAGTGCAAAAGGAAGTAAAATCTATTTTTAACGATTAGATAAATTTTGGAAAAGAGAAGTCGTTTTCTGTTTTTTTTTCTTTCTCTCTCTCTCTCTCTTTTAAGAAAAAAGAGGCTCTTTTCGTTCTTTTGGCTTGATGTGGAGACTGCAATACTAGCGTTTTTGTTCCCATCGCTGTTGGGGATCAGGGTTCAAGCCATAGTTGAAAAAATAAAAACAAAATAAATACATAAATTAAATCACGATTTAAAAAAGAATTTTTTTAAATCACGATTTCGAATGTTAATTTTTAAGGTAAGTAACCGGCAGCCCACTTGGAAGACTAAATATCGCTAGTCAATTATTTATTACATAACCTTGGAGAAAGAGCATGTCTGTTAGGTGGCGTCGTGGACTGTCACATGACAATCCTAAAAAAACCTTGACCTCTTTTACTTCTGTTCGTTGAAGAGCAAAGATATTGTCTATTACTCTTGCTATGGCTATTTGATATTATAAAGTAAGACTTTTTCCGTCTTTGTATCCCTTCTACATACTGCTTGTTCATAGAACAACATGTGCCTATTTTATTTGTTGAGATACATTTGGATATTCTTTTCAGTACTACTCGTATGTTCAAGGCCCAGTCGGCTGGGGCTGTTGAATACATCGACTGCATCTCTGCCGAGGGGTAAAATTCTCCCAACGAGTGGACTGGATATGACACTACACAATCTGATGGTGAGGCGGAGAAATGCGGAGTACCCCTTCATTGCCATCGTTCCCAGGTCCTCTCTAGTAGCATCTGATAGGGTCCTATGTATGGATCTGATAGGTTCCTATGTATAGATCGAATAGAATGAAACTGTAATTACGCTAAACTGAATTGTTTGAAATTAACTGTTTGTATATTTACTGGTGTGTAAGCAAAAAACTGTGAACTTGTACTAAGCTGAATTGTTTGAAATAGAACTGTTTTGATATCTGTGTGGAAACAAAAAACTATACTTATACTAAACTGAATTGTTTGAAACTTTTATCAAAATGCCTTATTTCAGCATTAAAGGACCCGAAAAAGGGTTGATAAGCTGTAAAACAAAACAACCAACCAATCGTATGTACATTATGTATATATTAAATGTTTCTATATGCATAAAAGATCTTGTTTTGTCTTTCCTTTAGTTGTGTTCGATGTTAGTATATCACGAATGTACTAATGCTAATATTGGTCCTTGGTGAATGGGTACTCGACTAAATATCCTCATTTCCTCAAAGCAACCTTATAAATACAATCTTTCTATCCCATTTTGGTGCTTGGCCAGAATAGCCAAACAATGAAAATTTACATTATTTCATAGCAATGTACAAAAAATAAAACGAAATGAAATAATAGAAATGTACTACTTAAATTTATCATCTATATAAAAGTAAGTTTCAGTGACTTGTTTAATTTATTATTAAAAAGTTCAGTTTCAACATGTGTGTCTTCAACTAGCTACAATTCGTCCATTGGCCATATTTCTAAAGTTTTTCTTTTTAGTCTTTTGATATTTGACTGTAACTGTTAAAACTAAATGAAACAACAGAAACTTTCTCTTATCTGGATGATGAATATCAGTGAAGAGATACAATAGGGAAGTATCTCTCTCTGAGGATTGGAATGTTCTGTAGGAAACTCGTAGGGTGTCATGTGACAGACCAAGAAATTACTTCTCGGCCTTTTTTGCCTCTCTTCTTTGAACCGTAGAGAAGTAGTCTCTAACCCTGCCAGGGAACGGTAAATTCACATAACTATATCACCAACACTCATAAAGCAAGTCTTTTTTTTTTCTTATTGTAACCCCCTTTTACATACTACTTGTTCATGGAACAAGGAATTCATTATAACTATTATTTTTTGTAAATTACCGCAGAAATAACGGAAATTCAGCGGTGGGCTATTCTGGACAAATGTTTTATAGTGGCCGGCCTAATGAAGACGCAATGACACTTTTCTTTATAAAAATGTAACCCTCACGGCTTTTATTTTTCGAAAGGGTTTGAAGTTATAAGTGTAAGAGACGGAGACAGACGGAGGAGGAGTACTATATTGACCTATAACTTGTTAGTCCACGTTGTGATTCCAAATTCAGGGCCCCAATTGGCACTTCTTCTTAGCCGGAGGAGGCCGCTTTCCATGACTCTCGTGACTGCGTGACTAACCGTTACTACAGTGGGTTTTGCATATATGATTTTATAGCGGCTAAACATTCTTCCGGTTGTCAACATACGTGACCAGCTTGCACTCACGTATTGCTTGTTTTCGAGTAATCAATGTTTACTCAGGTGCAGCCTGTGTAGAGAAATCTCTGACTGACAGTTCTATCAAAGGTCTATATGTAACACAAGGACCTCCATTTCCTCTGTATGACCCTGCGATGTTCAATGATATCAGTATTATTTTGAGAACGAAAAGCGAAATAGATTATTTGACAAATCACATATATATTCCCTAAGTGTCGTGAGGAAAACAGTTAATCATAAATAAATGTTATCCCTCTGGATGAAAAGCAAAATGAACTTCTTCTGACGTATAATTGTTCGCTAAAATATTAAAATAAAAGCACAATGAGTATGGAATCGATGCAAACCTGTTCCATTCCTTTACATGTAAAAAGTTCGTTCAAAAAGTTTTAAACTTCTCCCAGAAAGAAGAGCCATTGTTGAACACACTACCACATTTTATAAAACTAGAAAATGTAATTTAGATTTCTGCTTTATTCTTGTGCAGGTGAGGCTCATACAAAGATAAGAGGTGTGTGACAAATATAAAATCTGGTTGAAGCTGAGAATGAAAAATAAAAAGACATTGTTTAACCATTCAACAAAGATTTTAATATAATACAAGTAGTTAGGGAAGTTTCCGTGATATAGTAGCAAACATGCTAAACTGCAACATCGTATTAAGAAAGAAAATACAAAAGATATACCGTATTTGACGGTGTATAAGACGCACTCAAATTTCTGCAGATCAAATCAAGAAATTTATTTTAGAAAAATAAAGTACTAATATAAACATGACGAAATTAATAATGAATAATTATGACTATAATCAATGATAACACTTTTAATCTGCATAATAGCCTTTTGAATATATAGGTATATGAAAGTTACTCTAAAATCTTAGCTAATAGGAATTGCCAGGTAATTAATTTCGACTATCGTAAATTTTAAACCTACATATAACATATAAGACGCAGGGGGAATTTGAAGAGATTTTTTTAAAAAAAGAAGTGCACCGTCAAATACGGTAATTAATTTGTTCAGTTGGTTTTATTTCTTTGTTTAATAGCATATCAATTTTTGATGGGGTATTCAAAACCCAAGTTTGTTCATTGTTTAAAAGTTTATCGTAATAATATTCTTATTATGGGACGTAAAATCTCTAAAAAGTGTACTGGACACAAACATAACCTTAGTCAAATTACTACGTTACAAATATTACGTTTTTCAAATTATATAATTATTATACGAGAGATTACGAATCGAGAGAAATATCAACCAACATTGTAAGATATAAAGACTACTATGAAAAAGAGAAATGTTAATTTTTCTTCTTCCATGAAGAAAGATGAAATAATGATACAGTTCTTGGAAGAGTATTTTATCTGCAGGTACTGAAAGATTTTTTAAACCTAGGGCTCTATGATCCCGTCAAATTAGTACAATGGCTGCTAGGGAAAGAAAGCGAGAGATGGGTGGTGACTGTTTCTTTTCATGCCGTGATGTGTGACTTCAGGGACTCTAACTTGAATTCGGCGGTAAAAAAAACTTTTTTTTTAAACAATTAGCTGAAAGGAGTTAAATCGTAATTTCCCAAATCGGAAAACAAACTGCTGGGTAATTGGTGACACAACAATATATTTGCTAATTTATATTAAGCACGTATAAAAGTTCCCAGTGGTCTACTTTTTGAAAACTAATTTGAATAAACGTCAGAAAACAACAAAAAACAAAATCGCTTGTAACTTTTGCATATACCTAATATAAATACATTATCATTTGACTACGTACTTATTTTCTCTCTCACTCTCTCTCTCTCTCTCTCACGTGCTTTTTTTCTCTTCACGCCAACAGGGCGTAGCTACAGATTTAGGGACCTGGGAAAGAGGTTTGGCTTCTTGCAAATCTCTACTTTCAATATTTACTGAGATTTAATCTCAATAAAAATGCAGTCGGTGAAGTACTAAAGTTGTTTGCAAGATACCTTCCGTTAGGGCTCCGGGGACGTTTACAAATAGGCCTGCCCCCACCTCTCTGCTACGACTGGCGATGCTTTGTGTCCTGTGGTGGGGCGCTCTCGACCGGCTGTGGTTGCGAGCCGCACAGTCCGTTCGGGTGTGTTCCACCACTGGATACATCACCTCTGGCCTCAGGGGGCCCTCCCCCCAGGCTTTAACCCTCTTCGGAGGGGTTGGGTTTATCGCCCGGCGCCTGAGGCGCCCCGAAAAGGAGAATGCCGACGGAGTCCGAGGCATTTTTGGAACTGCCTGCCGCGTTGGGCTTCGGCCCTGCGATAGGACCCACCTTAAAAACGGCCTTGTGCCATATTCGTACGCTGGTGGGGCGTAGGATAAATAACGACTCTAGTAGTTGATCGATCGTGATACAACGTTAAAGCATTAATACAAACTTTTAGTACGCTTTTCTAAGTTCTGATTCGGAACAAAGTATACAGGTAACTTAGATTATCTATCTATCTATCTATCTATCTATATATATATATATATCTCAGTAAGTTCATATCTATCTATTCATCTATTTATATGTGTTTTGGTGGAAAATGTAGTTTTGTACTCCCGATATACGTGAGTAAGACATGCGATTTCTGGAATTCTTGAAAGAAAGAAAGAAAGAAAGATCCTTTGACTTGATCAGATTTTTAAAAAAAGAAAAAGAAAGGAAAAAAACGTCTCATTCCATCCGTAACGATATAATTCACGAATGTCGCGTTCCGTTACGGAGATGACAAAGCAGCAGAGAATGCCAGACAAAACAAGTTGCAATTTACATAAGAGAACCACAAAAATAAAAAATTAAAAAAACAATTACTGAACATGCACAAAGCGTGAATCAGATTCCCTTTTCCTTGAAATTTCTACAGATTAAAGATAATCATAAAGATAACTAAGATTTATCCCACCCACACGTCGATTCCATTTTACCCAAGGCGTGGCTCATTCAGTAAACTTTTTCTTTTTTGTGAAAATCATTTCAAATTTATATTTGACCCGAAGATGTTGACAGATAGAATCTTTCTCAGATATCTCGACAATGGGACCATCAGAAAAACGGATAGATGATAAACTAAGAAAAAAAAACATTAATTAAAATCTCTGGTTTGGTTTGAAACCAAGCCGAATGAATCAATCAATCTCTATACTAATACATGTCTCAGAAATTCAGAAGGGTATATATTATCTGTAGTCTGTTCATATCTATCTATCTATCTATCTATGAATTGTTATGGGAGCTATAGCACCAACGATCGAGGCTGGGAGTTGTACATTTGTCATTGTCTTTGGATATCATGACTCGCACTAACAGTAAAAAAGTGAAAAGTAGCACAAGGAAGACGAAACCTGCATGAGATATATGAAGGAAAATTCGGTTGTATAGTATTTCACTGAAGTTGTTTCTACTGCTTCTAAGTGACCGTTCGGGATCTCTTCCAAGTTGCTGCTGCTGCTGCTGCTTAGTTATCGTTTGGCATCTCTTTTGAAGTGGTAATTTACTAAGCTTTTTGCTTAGATGTGGCACAAGGGCATATGAAAGGGGCACCCAATGAGACTCGAACTCACTCATGTAGGTTTGCTAGTCGAGCTTGCTAACCATTACACCACCAAAGGCATCTCTTTTGAAGTGGCTGCAAACGGAATCCATTTCCTTCTAACTGCTGGGGTCAAATCAACCTTATATACAGATAGACTGGCACGAATCGGCTCGGAAATTAATTTGTTTCAAAGGTGCGTAAAGGTTGCTGATTGGTCGGAAAATATTTTATTACTCTATATTTTTTCTCACATTTGTTCCGGTCGCGATTTCGTTTGTTTTTGCCATATGTCAAGGTGAACACTTCCGGTTGGGTTATAAAAAGGAGTTCCGAAAGGTTAGGACACTGTTAATATTCATCTGTTGTGGTAAAACTACAGAAGTTTCGAAAAGGAAAGGAAAAAGTGTCACCGTGATTAGATTATCTATACAATATAGTTATTTACAATGCTTAGCTTAGATGTGGCAGATGTAGCACAAGCCGAGGACGGACACTCAGTGAGAATCAAACTTGCAAAGAATGTTCTGTTAATCCAGCTTGCTAAGCATTATATCTGTTTATAGACAATATATTATCTATAACAATGTCGATACTATTCCTATCTATCAGGTAATATCTTTTAGAAAAGGAAAAACAAAGGTGCCCTCATAATTGTCTTCCTTGCTTAGGTAGCACAATGGTTTGCGCACCTAAATCAACTTGGCTGTTTCAGTAAGCACATGTATCGTTGACTTAAGGGAGGATATTTCTGGTCATGGATGAGATTAAGAAGAATGTGCTGAGGTAGCTAATGGCGATCCCAAAAGAGGACTCTACAGAAAAGATAAAGGGATGCTAGGATAAGTGTTTAAGGGACTAGTTTGAGGGTGATTAAGGCGCCGTTGCCTGAGTTTGGCTACATTTTCATTTATATCAAATGACTGGATCATTTCCAAACATATCTCATTCCCATTTGCCAGTTGGCTGGAGCTGTCGAATACACTGACTGCTTCTTTGCAGAGGGTAAGACCCCCCCCGCAATGAGTGTCCTAGATATGATACTAAACAATCTGATGGTGAGGTTCCAGTAATGCTAGAGCTTAGGGAAATGCAGAGTACCTCTTCATTGCCATCACTTCCATGTCCACTCTGGCCCATAGTGGTAGAACCTGATACAGTTATATCTATGGGTCAAATAGAACTAAACTGTGTACTTATGCTAAACTGAATTGTTTGAAATAGGACTGTTTTTGACATTGATCCTGTGTACTTATGTTTAACTGAATTGTTTGAAATAGAACAGATTTGACATTTAACTGTGTGTAAACAAAAAAAACAAACTATAATTATACCAAACTGAATTGTTTGAAACTTTTATTAAAATGACTTAATTCAGCGTTAAATGACCCAAAAAGAGTTGATACGCCGTAAAACAAACCAAACCAAACCAAACCAAACCAAACCTCATACCCATTCATTATTCTTTCGATAGTAAAACATCTAAGTGGGTAGCATAACTTTGCAAATAAAAAAAATTGAAAATAGTCCATGCAAACATAAAAACAAATATTTTGGTTGTTTCTTTTTCTGGGCAGGCTTATACCTTTGCCCCGTTGACATTAATTAATGATGATAATGACTTGATTTGGTTACAAAAATTGAAATCATAGTTTCTTGAAACCATAAACAGGTATACATCACCTTATGTCGGTAATTCATTTCAGGAGAATCAACTTAAATCTACTTGTCTTTAATTGGAATCATTTTTGAGATGAGACTTCTTAATCTGAGAATTAGTTTTTTTTATTTATTGCGGACTTTTTGTCCTCATCTTGGTAGTTTTTGTGTTGTTTCTTCTTTCACTACGTTTCGACCAAATTTCACCACTGGCCTTCTTCAGGTGATTTACCGCGACCTCGGATAGGAATGCTGAGTCTTGTAACCATATCCCCAATAATTACTGCCTTCTATAGTTGCTGTCTATCTTCGAGGCCCGTGGCGCAGTGGATAGAGGCGTTGAGTCTCTACGGTTCCAGGTGAGCATTGTCAGAAGATAGCGGTTTCAGATCCTACCCAAGCCGGCCAGAGGCTTACTTGGTCAAAAAACGTGGTGTGATAGACAACAACTATGGAAGGCAGTAATTACTGGGGATACGGTTACAAGACTCAGCATTCCTATCCGAGGTCGCGGTAAATCACCTGAAGAAGGCCAGATGTGAAATTTGTCCGAAACGTAGTGAAAGAAGAAACAACACAAAAACTACCAAGATGAGGACAAAAAGTCCGCAATAAATAAAAATAAAAAAATTCTTAAATCTACTTGTCACTTGGCTAAACCACAAATAATCATTCCCAGTTCTGTATTTTATTTATAAGTGTATTTTTAATAATATATGGTCAATAAGGCTCTATATTAAGCTTACAAACAAATAAATTTTTTGTTTTTAATAGAGTACAGAAAAATGTAATCTAAATTTACGAATACATGTACGTACAAACTTGTAAATGTCGATGTTCACAATTTGGCAATATTTACAGTACATCGCGGATTCTTTATTTGTGAATGTGCTTTGCTCTAAGACATTATGAGATAAAAAGATTTTGTAAGGTTAAATAATATATACAGTTATTTGAATTATTTTGCAATAGTAGAAAATAAACTAATTTAAGTTAAATTTACCAATATTTACACTTAATTTGTTTATTTTACATCGCAGACATAAATGGCCGTGGATCGTCAGCATCAACAACTGAATTCTAGTTGTTGTCATTGCTCAATACACTTTTTTAGTACGAAATTGGTCAAGAGTTCCTTGAACTGTGTTCTTCTTTTCTTTAAGGATTACATAATAAGGAGACTAAAGCTTCTTATTCTTATTTATTGTATAGTGACATGATTTTATGTTTTTAATGCTTTTCTCGTGATATACGACTTCAATATTTGTGTCTGATAGATGTAAAGCCAAATAAAATGATTTAAAGTTGATTCTATTTATATTTATATATATATTATATATATATATATATATATATATATATATATATATATTGACAAACGACATATAATCAAGCATGACTTAACTCGAAACAATGTAACCCAAGGTATACCTGTAACCATTAAAAAAAAAGACTGACTTCTGTATCAACTTAACAAAGGTTTAGATGTCATAAAACAAACCAAACAAATGTCTGTCTATTTGTCTGTTAACATTTAACTTAAGCTTGAAGAACAGCTGCCAAATTTTACATGATTATTTATGAGAACTTGGGGTATGTTTATAACATGTTAACTTTTGAAAATTCTAAAACTTATTTACCTTTTCAGCAAGGGGTTTGATTTATAATGTATTTAAAACGTTAAACAGGACCTCTATATTGTGTTTATCAAGTTAACTAAACTAAATATTTCTCTTTTGATTTAACTGTATAAAGTAGATATCAAACGGAAACTTTCCTAGCCAAAAACCAAAGTTATTAACTTTGTTTTGGTCAGCAGAATTGGATCATGTTTATATTGTTAGTAAGAACAATGTCAACCAGAGAGCCTTGAACATTGTCCTTTTGATAATATCAATTAACTTAAACATCTTCATAAAGACAAGTTTGATGTAACAAGCTTATTTTTTTAGGAGAATATGTATTTACCATTGCAATGGGCAGGATTTGATATAAGATCAATTTTTCAGCAGAATTACAGTTGGTTTGAATTCATAGTTTTCCTTTTTCAAGACTGGTTGTCATACTAAAGATAAAAATCCTAATTTTCCCTACTATTTACCCACAGCTAGGATGAGAAAAGATTGATTTGTTTTTCCTAGGGGCTTTATCATGAAGTGAAATGCAAATAGCCTCATCTGGGATTTGAACTTGGATTAATGCATCCATTTCCTACAATGATAACCATTCTGTCACAAGTCTTCCTTAACATGTCTGTCATGCACAACTCCTTTTAGGAAAATATGTATGTTTATGCTGGTATCAATGTAATTCATTACATTACCAGTGGTTCATCTTATCACTCTTTCAGAGTGTAAGAATATTTATACAATCTTTCAAGATGCCCCACATACAACCCAATAAGAATTACCACATTAAATTGTACACCTATTCCTTATGTACTAAGCTTAGTCTTCATTTAGGGCTCCATTCTCAAGGCCTTGTTTCAGACTTTGAATAAGACCCTGTGTCAGACTCAGCTAAGCTTGATATAGAATAATGGTTTGCAAACTGATCTCACTAAAACTTTTGATAAGATAGTAAATTTGGTTCTCACTGATTGTCCCACTATTGTGGCCCTAGGTCAGACAAAGCTAAGCCCAGTAAGTACTTTCTCAGACCTGTAGTCACTACTATGAAGTAAATTTTTAAAAAAGAAAACGAAAAAGAAAAAAGAAAGTATGTATTTGATATACACCCTTATTTAATGGGATCCTTTCTTTTGAAAAATTGTTTTCTATTGAAGGGACAAAACTGAGACTTAGCATTTTTTTTACATATCATAATCTATTTTGCAACCCATTCCCTCTGTGTTCACTTCTATGTATACACAAAATGGCTTTTTGCTTGTAAAGGTATCAGATTAAAACTATTTCTAACATCAATGTGAATTACTGTTGGTAGCCTAACAATTAGTCCAAGGACAAACCTGGTCAGGATTTTAAGAATCCCAGTTGTTTGGAGAGAAGTTCATTAAGGGAGTGGTAATATAAAAAAAAAGGTATATTCAACTGTATTCTGGACAGTTGTAACAAAGATGATGATGAAAAAGACCTTGGGGAATCTTCAAAATGCCTTTATATATATATATATATATATATATATATATATATATGTAGAAAAACTGATAACAACGATCCAAGTGGAAGGAATGATTTATTAACGGGTCGACACTATAGCGTTTCGGTTCTACTGAACCATCATCAGGACCATGAGGGGTGATATTAATAATTTTAAGTTAACAATGGATGTTTAGAAATGTGAAATACAAAAACCTAGGGGAAAATATGTATAGTAAGAAAAAGTTGGCCATTTAACTGGCAAATCAGCGTTTGATGTTTAAATTACGCCATTTGACTTCTTAGGAATATTGTATAGAATTTATGTACGTTGTTTAATGAGAAAGATTTCGAGTCAGAAGGAAGAAAAGAAAGAGAGACCAAAAGAAGAATAAAAAGCATGGAAATTATGAGATATACGGAAAATATATATATAATGTAAAGTTAGGTGGGTTTTGATCCCAGCTTGAAAGGTCCTGTGTGTCTAGTCACACTGAAGAGTTGTGATAGAACGAAACAGTCTGTCTGTGGATGACTATATATATATATATATATATATATATATATATATCTTTAAAATATCCAGTCAGTGTCCGAGGACAGTAGGTGTGGATTATTCTTTACATAGAATATATGAGGAAAATCATATAAATCTATGAGAGTGCTCAATAAATGGCTATTGTTTTCATTTTTATTGTTTATTTTTTATATTTATTCTTATTTTCTACTTTTTATTTTTACTTTTTTATTTTTTTATTTTTTTGATTCCTTTATTTTATATTCTGAATACGAACTGTAACTCAACATTTGCTACTCTGCGACAAGAGAGAAGCATGTAAATAGTCATCTGACGAGATGGAGAGTATAGTAATATTCTCTGCCGAAATAAATTTATTATGACGACTTAACTGAGTTTGAGTCTCCATCAAATTGTACTACATATATATAAATATTTCCATTGCATTGTTATGATCTGCATTAAATTTTAAGTAACTGATTTTGAGCACATAATTTGGATATTTTAGATTACGTCAGTTCATTGGCCTAGTGGGTAGAGTGTTCACCCACAGCCCGAGAGATCAGGGTTCAATCCCATGTTAAGTCATACCAAAGACTTGAAAAAATGGTACTTGATGCCACCTTGCTTAACACTCAACATTATAAGGTATGAATCAAGGGTAAAGTGGAGCAATCCAGGGAAAGGAGTAGCACCCTCTCCTACACATCAGTGTAGTAGCTAGTGAAAAGGGAGCCTTCAGGTCACTCTTGACTACAATCAACAACTTATATATATATATATATATATATATATAGGAGCCTCACCCAAATTTTAGATTTGTCAAACACCTTTCACTTTTGTATGGGCCTTACCTGCAAGGAAATTAAGACAAATTTTAATTAGTTTTTTCCAAATTTCTAAGAAGTGGTAGTGTGTTGCCACAACAAAAATGTTCAGCTATGCACTTCTTTCTGGGTGAGGCTTAGAATTTTTTGAACGACTCATGTATGTATATATGTATGTGTGTATATATATATATATATATATATATATATATATATATTGAGCATTTTTTACACACTTTTCTAGTTTGCATTTTTTCCTTACATATATATATATATATATATATATAATTCCATCAGATGATTGTGAAATGTTAAGTAACAGACTTTAAGAGTACATATTTCAGATATTTTTAGGTTATATATATATATATATATATATATATATATATATATATATATAAGCATCAAGCTTTTTATGCACTTTCTTATGTGCATTTAAGCTTCTTTGATTATAACATTATATGTATATGCATGTGTGTGCATATTTGTAAATGTCAATGGGTTTTTTTATACCTAAGAGTGTAAACCAATGACACTTTGTGATAGTTTGCGTATATAACCCCAAAATATGCTAGGATTTATATTTTTCTTAATACAGGAATAAGGAATAAAGAAATGAAAAAATTAATGTATAGAAAGAAAAAAAGAAAGAAAAGAAAGAAAAAAAGCAAATATAGAAAGAAAGAAAAAGAAAAGAAAGTGCAAATACAGAAACAATAAAGGAAAAAATGTAAATATATAAAAGAAAGAAAGAAAGAAAGAAAGAAAGAAAGAAAGGAAAAATAGAAAAGAATAAATTAGATATTGATAGAAAGATGAAGAAAATTTAAAAAAAGTAAGAAATTAAAATCAATGAGAAGAACTGAAAATAAAGGAAATTAGAGAATGAAGAAAAAATGAATAATAAAAAAGAATAAAATTACAAGGGGAAACAAATCAAATTTCAGTTTCTTTGTTTAATGGCTTATCAACCTTTATGTGTTATTTAATGCTAAAATCATCCTAGTAGAAGGACAGTAGAAATTCTATTTAACTCATAGTTGGGGGATAAGGGAATTGTGAAAACAAATCAGTTTGAAGAAGAAGAAGAAGAAGAAGAAGAAGAAGAAGAAGAAGAAGAAGAAGAAGAAGAAGAAGAAGAAGAAGAAGAAGAAGAAGAAGAAGAAGAAGAAGAAGAAGAAGAAGAAGAAGAAGAAGAAGAAGAAGAAGAAGAAGAAGAAGAAGAAGAAGAAGAAGAAGAAGAAGAAGAAGAAGAAGAAGAAGAAGAAGAAGAAGAAGAAGAAGAAGAAGAAGAAGAAGAAGAAGAAGAAGAAGAAGAAGAAGAAGAAGAAGAAGAAGAAGAAGAAGAAGAAGAAGAAGAAGAAGAAGAAGAAGAAGAAGAAGAAGAAGAAGAAGAAGAAGAAGAAGAAGACATAATCATAGATGAAAAAATTAGATGAGCAGAGACTGGGTAAAGGATCAAGAAAAGAGAGAGAGAGAAAAGGAACAAAGAAAAAGAGAGAGAGGGGGAAAAGAAGTAGAAAAAAAAGAGAAGGAAAAGGAACAAGAAAAAAAAGAGTGGGAAAAGAACAAGTAAAAAGTGAGAGAAAAAGGAACTAGAAAAAATGGAAAAGAGGAAAAAGAACAAGAATAAACAGAGGAAAAAAGAAAGATAAAAAGGAACAAGACAAAAGAGAAAAAGAAAAGGAACAAGAAAAAGAAAGAAAGGGAAAAAGAACAAGAAAAAAGAGAAGGAAAAGAATATGAAAAAAGATAGAGAAAAAGGAATAAGACAAAAGAGTAAGGAAAACAGAAAAAAAATAGGAAAAGAAACAAGACAAAAGAGTGAAAAAGAACAAGAAAAAGAGACAATGGGAAAAAAGGAACAAAAAAATGAGAGAAGGAAAAGAGACAAGAAAAAAGATAGAGGGTGAAAAACAAGAAAAAAGGGAGAGAAAAAGGAACAAGAAAAAGGAGAGAATGAAAAGGAATAAGAGAAAAGAGAGAGGGAAAAGAATAAAAGAGAAAACAAGTGTAGCAGTGTTAACATGAGAAGAAAAAGAAAAAAAAAAGCCAAATAATTATCGCTTTGGGTATATTCTATCTGTGGTGACCCTTAGAGGTGAGGTTCAAGCAGAGACATTTAACACTGCTTCACAGCATCTCTGCAACCGTCTCTTAAATACATCATCGCTTAGGGGAAATCCCCAAAGTGTGACCAAAACAAAGTGCGTTTTGTCTGTTTCTCTCTCAGAATTTTTCTGTCTTTGTTTAACCAAAAGAATTCAAACCTAAGAAATGGCTATTATCTCTGTCTCATAATATGGGAATATTGCAACCTATATGAGCAAAACTTCTGTGAAAAACTCTGAAGAAAGAAAGGTTTGATGAACTGCAAAATCTTTTTTTTAAAAGCAGAAGTGAAATCCAGAATTAACTTTAATAATGAAAAGATTCTTACCACAGAGTATTAAAGAGTTTAGAATTTAGAATTAAACAAAAAAGCAAAATACAAGTGAAAATACATTTGCTTTGAAAAATATTTTTGTTCTCTTGAAATAATACAATTCTTTAAGTATGAAGTTCAAAAAATTTGCTAAAATGTTCCTGGCTCTATCAAGAATGGAATGACCTAAAGCCATGTAAAAGACAGACTAAAAAATTTGATTGATATGTTTCATTAGAGGCCTAATATCATCTGAATGTAAACAATTTTATTACCAAAAACAAATCTACATTAAAAGAGAAATTATAAAATTTCCATAAAGCATCTGAATGTTTGATTTTAAAATTCAACTGAATAATAATGAGAAGACAGATTTTGGTCAATTATATTTCATTTTAGTGGTTTATATCTTTAAGTCAGGAAAAGGAGTAGCACCCCTCCCTACACCTTGATGTAGCAGCAATTGAAAAGGGAGCCTTTGGGTACCCCTCAACTATGGTCACCAACTTAACTTTTTACTTATATCTTTAAATATTCTATATTGAACACTGTAGAGACTTTAAAATGAACAATAAGCCGAATGCAATAATAATAAACAAGACTCTTTTTTAAAAATATTTTCACTTTCTTTTTTCCCTTTATTCTGTGTTCCTATATAAACACATACTAAAAATTAACATTAGATTAAGTTCTACAACCTCACATGGTTTAATAGTTAGCAAGCTAGATTAGAAAACCAATGTTAGTGAATTCAATTCTCACAGGGTGCCCCTAAAAGTCATTGTGCTAAACTAAACTAAAATTTCAGAATTAAAAGAAAGAGAGAAATTAATGCATATTTGCTTTGAAGAATATTTTTGCTCTCTTAAAACATTCCAATTTTACAAGTTTGAAGTCTGAGGGGTTAACTGATCAAGAATGGAATGACCGAGAGTTATGAAAAAGACATACTGGAAAATTAGATTGACAGGTATCACTAGAAGCCTAGTGTCATCAGAATACAAATAATTTTATTGCTAAAAATAAATCTATTTTCATTGCAGTATCCTGGGAATGAGTGTGGAGTCATCCCTGCATTACCATAACTCCCAAATTTACTCTGAACCACTGTGGTAGTGCATAAAGAATTAAAAAAAAAACAACTATAAATGAAATAGCATTCAACACAGGTATTAACATATTAAACATATTCAACAACTAACCCTACCACCCATCCTAACAGTGTGAGCCAACCACATATAAATTTAAAAAAAAAACAAAAAAACCCATTCCAAATAAGTATAAATAAAAGTCACAGCAGCAAACAACCTAACACAACCCCTGAGGATGACCAGGAAAATGATTGAAAGTGCTCGGGCTAGTATAGGGCACTTTCTTCATCACCTTGACCCAGACATAAGAAAAATAACAAGAAGACTTGAACATCTTCACTTGAAGAAAGATCTTGAAAAGAAAACAATCTGTGGTCTTTAACCAAACATGCTTAGATAACAACTTGCTGCCTAAGTACACAATATATTTGTCTGTGTGGGGTGTAACAACTCAGCAAAAAAGGGACTTTATGGTTAGATTTTGTCAGAGTAATACACTAAAAATGCTCTAACTCAGAGAATAAAGCAATTTTTAGTCTAATTTACAGCTGAATGATAATTTTCTGGGGTCTGTAATAGCACTGAATGTTGTTTTTTAATTATCCAAATTCCTGATATAATGGAGATGACTATGAAATGCTAATTAGACCTATTTACTCCTTGTGCATAGACTTATGTTACAATGGCAATTGACTAAGTTCATGTTTTATATATATATATATATATATATATATATATATATATATATATATATATATATGTGTGTGTGTGTGTGTGTGTGTGTGTGTGTGTGTGTGTGTATTTATATATATGTAAGTATATATATATATGTGTTTGTGTATGTATATATATATATATATATATATATAAATATATATATATATATATATATATAGACAGATATTACATGTGTCCCATAATAATTGTTACATTTGGATGTGGATTTCATATGCTACAAGTAACAACTATTATGGACTAGAAGTAGTAGTATTTGTATCAGTCATCAGTTTAAAATTATTCCTTCTGGAAAATCTTTTTTAATGTACTTAACAAAAAATCCTAAAACTTCAGAAAAAAATTTGGTTTCTAGTTTATGCAAATCATCCCCAAAGAGGATTGACATCATAATTGTAAGTAAATATGCATACAAATATATCTGTTCTAATGACTAAAGTGCTAGTATTCTTACTAGGTATCATAGCCAAAACAGCATCTTAACTCTTGGGTTGTCCATTTTTTAATAGAAAATAAACAAAAATTTCCTAAAAATTTACCTCGGTCTAATAATGGGGGATGCTCATGACATAGTGATTAACATGCTGGACAGCATCATCATTTTTGTATCCAATAATAATTGTTAGGTTTTTGTTTGTATTTTGTTTACTAAATGTAACAGCTATTATGGGACAAGGGGTAGTATGTTTTAAAAGGAAATATTTGGTATATCTTTGCAATACAGCATAGAATTCCAGTCAGTATGTTACCAATTCCAGGAGACTTACTATCTTATTGAAGTTACTATCAAATCTGAACTTGTCTATTTAGCACAGGCCATGTCCCTTAAAATATGATGATTAGCAGATCTCTGACCTCCCAGCCTCCGTTGAGAAGAAGAAAAAAGAATAATCATGTCTGTTGTGTAGGGTTTCCTACAGCCAGATTTGCTTATCACAGAATCCAGGCCCTAGATGTTCACTGGTGGGACCACTGAACCTACTCACGTTCCACGGATATAACATGTCATCAGCCTTCATCATGATAATCTGAAAACTTCTCGTTTACACACTTGGCTCAGTTGTTGCCTATCCCCAACCCTTCAAAATACATATTTGTTGTTTTCTTTTTTTCTTTTGCAAGATGCTGTCGCATGCACTAAGCATTTTGTTCTTGTTGAACAACTTTTTTTTCAAACTGAGTAAATTAAACTTATTCTGTGTATAATATTTTACTGTCTTTCCGACATTAGCGTAGAGATGTCTAAAACAAAATTCTTGCAATCAATGTTTATTTTCCTTTTTTTTTGTGTACACATGCTGAAATTAACAAGTGGATTTGGTTTCGTTTCTTTTTTTAATGGCATATCAAACTTTGTGAATTATTTAATGCCAAAGCCATCCTTTACCCATAGCTGGGGATGGGATAATGGTTTGGTTTGATGGGTTTTATGGCATATCAACCTTTGTAGGTTATTTAACACCAAATCCATTTTTATATAAATAATCAGTTCTATTTCAAACAATTCAGTTTAGCATGAGTACACAGTTTAATTGTCAAAAATATTTCTATTTCAAACTATTCAAGCAGTTATATATAACAATTCAGTTTAGTATAAGTACAGTTTCAATGTCAAAAATAGTTCAATTTAAAACAATTCTGTTTAGCATAAGCACGCAGTTTAAATGTAAGTACAGTTTAATTGTAAAAAACATTTCTATTTTGAGCTATTCAGTTTAGCCAAGCAATTCTAATTCAGCTAATTCAGTTTAGTAAAAGTACAGATTTTGTTTATGCACAGTTAAATGTCAAAACAGTTCTATTTTAAGCAATTCAGTTTAGTACAAGTACAGTTTCAATGTCAAAAAACAGTTCTATTTGAAATAATTCAGTTTAGCACAAGCACGCAGTTCAAAATGTAAGCACGGTTCAATTGTCAAAAACATTTCTATTTCAAGATATTCAGTTTAGCATAAGTATGCCGTTATTTCTATTTAACCCATAGATAGGGCCCTGTCAGGTGCTACCACGCCGGGCCAGAGTGGACCTGGGAGCAATGGCAATGAAGGGGTACTCTGTATTCCCAAGGCCCCAGCATTGCTGGAACCTCACCATCAGATTGTTTAGTGTCATATACAGGACACTCGTTGGGGGGGGGCATACACCCTCTGCAGAGGTGCAGTCAGTGTATTCTACAGCCCAAGCTGACTGGGAAAGGGGAGGGGATAAGGGAGTTCATACTTTTCCTAATGTTGAAATTAACAAGTGATAGTTAGATATGAATTCACTAAGATTAAAATGGGTCCAAGATTGAAGCAACATAAACAGATATGTAAGGCAGTGTGGATACCGATGCTGAAAATTTCAGTTTAGCTCAGATGAATCAAGACTAAAAGTAGAGTGCACCGATTAAAATTCAAACTGAATATACAATAGTAATAGTTTGCTAGGCAGAGCTTATTAATCAGTACCCAAATGAAAGTGAACTAATTATTTCTCTTTCTCTCTCTCTCTCTCTCTCTCTCTCAATAAGTAAAGTTGGCGACCTTAGTCAAAGGTGACCCAAAGCTCACTTTTCTTTAGCAACTAAACCGAGGTGTAGGGTAGAGTGCTACTCCTTTTCCTGGATTGCTCCACTTTGCCCTTGATCCGTACCTTGCTGAGTGTTAAGCAAGGTGGCACCAAGTACAATATTTTAGAGTCTTTGATATAACTTAACCTGATATTGAAGCCTGGTCTCCCAGGCCATTGGTAAACACTCTACCAACTAGACCAATGGGTGACCCAAAAAATGGTACTTGATGCCACATTGCTTAACACTCAGCAATATAAGGTACAGAACAAGGGTAAAGTGGAGCAATCCAGGGAAAGGATTAGTGCCCTCCCCTATACCTCGGATTAGTAGCTAATGGAAAAGAAGCCCTCGGGTCGCTCTTGACTATGGTAGCAACTTTACTTACTTACTTATATATATATATATATATATATATATATATATATATATATATAAGGGGTAATGGTTACTAATGTAGAAAATGGACATGCCAATCGAAGTCCAATTTTGGACAAGTCTGTTTGCATTTTACATAGTGTTAATGGGAAAGGTATGAATCCAACTATTTTCCTTCAAGCTACGGGTAAATAGTAGGGTAGACTGAGATTTTTAACCTTGTTATGCCAATAAGTTTAGAAGAAAGTTAATTCTGAAATCAAACCTGTTAAAAAAATTGACCTTACGTCACATCCTGCTTAAATACATATAACTCTAAGCAAACAAATTATTATCATTATTATTATTATTATTGTTATTATTATTAAAAAAGAATAATTAATTGAAACCATATAATTGTGTATAGTTTATGAGAATAGGGAATTATATATGAATTATTTGTATAAGAACAGTTACTTGACGCTATAATTGTTTACAAAAGATTATTATCATTAATTACTTGAAACTATATAATTGCTAGCAAATAAAATTTTTTAAAAATTACATCGGTATTCCAGTAACTCAACAAGAGGTCACACGATGTAAAACCAACCAAACCAAAATAACACTTTCTTCTTTATATTAGCGCGCATGCGTGTGTGTGTGTGTGTGTGTGTGTGTGTGAGTGCGTGATTGAATTCTGCTGCTGTAGTTATTTAGAACATACTCCAGCAGTATACAGTTCTTCTTTATTTGAAGCTACTCCATCCTATCCTTTGCAAGGGTCCTTAGCTCCCCCAGGCACTTGCTAGATCTTAGGGCTCTCAATCCTGCATTTTAGAGGTCCACCCACAGCTTATCAAGCAAGTAAGTGCAGTAGCAGTGCCTTTGTATCTAGTAGTTGTTGGACTGTTACAGTGAATTTTAGGTTTTTTTTGTGCAGGTGTTTCTTCAAGCATCCGTAGAACATGACCAAACATGGACCATCATAGAGCCTTGTTGGAGATAAGGCTGTTTGACCATCAGTGTCCACTGATAGTTCTCAGATGTTTGCAGTGACAAGCATTAAGCTAATCCATATTAGTTTATCTAAATTTAAAAACAAAATTATTTTGGAGAATAATTTTACACAAAAAGTAACTTTTTTGTGCATAATATAGTTTTTTTTAAAGGATGTTATTGAGAAAAAAAAGGTGTGTGTTATATGCAGGCAAATATGGTATTTTTATTACCTAAGATACAGAGGGAATTTAAGGATCTTAAACAGAGGAGGGGATACAAATGAATTTACTATTTTTGCATGTTTTTTAAATAATAATGAGTCAGCCATTTTTTTTTTTTGATTCATCATTACTCCCAGGTCAACTCTGATCTGCACTGGTCACATTTATCGGTCAAAGAGAAATATTTAACCATTTTCTATTCTTAAGACCATTTAAACAAATAACAGTTAAATTGAACTATTAGTAAGTATTACATAGCTATACATGTAACGACTTAACTGTGTGCCAACAAATGAATATTGTTCAATAGAATTATGAGTGTTAAATAGGAATACTTGGAACCATTTAACTATGTACAAATAAAACTATTAATGTTATATAGCAATACTTGAAACCATTTAACTGTGTGCAAACAAATAAGCTCAGACACATTTAAAAATAATGTTACCTAGAGACTATCTGCTTGCAAATCATATATATATAAAAACAGGTTTTGGCATTAAATAACCCACAAGGTTTGATATGCCATATGACACAACCTAACCAAACCAAACCAAATGCATGTACGCTTTAACTGACTGCAGTTAATTTTGGTTCTTCAGAAATAGTTTGTTTTTAATTTCAAAATCAAATGATTAGAAGCAAGTTATCTGTTCGAATACTTATGAGCAATACAATATATAAGAATCAAAGTTGTCCTATTGTAGAGACTGGTGCTGTTTTGGTTGTAGGTTAGTTGGTTGTCTTAGGACATGTCAACCCAACCCCTTTCGAGTTATTTCAGCCAAAGGTTTGGGTTTTTTGCAATTATATGGACTACTACTACTACTACTAGACCATACATTGGCATGATGGTTAGAGTGTTCGCCAATGGCCCGGGAGACCTGGGTTCAGTCCCAGGTCGAGTCATACCAAAGACTCAAAAAATGGTACTTGATGCCTCCTTACTTAACACTCAGCATTATAAGATACCTATTAAGGGTAAAGTGGAGCAATCCAGGGGAAGGAGTAGTGTCCTCCCCTACACCTTTGTGTAGTAGCAATCGAAAAGGGAGCCTTCAGGTCAATCTCGACTAACATCGCCAACTTTACTTACTTTTACTTACTACTACTACTACAAATGATAATAATAATAACAATAATAATAATAATAGTAGAATCTCTCCTAATAGCAGCACAAAACAATGCCGTAAGAACCAATCATATCAAAGTGAGAATAGATAAGACACAACAAAATAGCAAATGTAGGCTACGTGGTGACAGAGATGAAACCATCAATCACATAATAAGCGAATGCAGAAAATTAGCACAGAAGGAGTATAAAACTAGAGACGCCTGGGTCAGCAAGTTGATCCCCTGGGAGATGTGCAAGAAATTTAAATTTGACCATACGAACAAATGGTATATGCACAACCCAGCATCTGTCGTAGAAAATGACACACATGAACTCCTTTCTGACTTTGACATACAGACAGATTACCTAATCTTGGCCAGAAGACAAGACCTAATAATAATCAACAACTAAAAAAGAGAAATTGCAAAATTGTTGACTTTGCTGTTCCAACTGACCACAGAATAAAACTGAAAGAATGAGAAAAGAAGGATAAGTACCTCGACCTTGCAAGGGAACTGAAAAAACTATGGAACATGAAGGTGATAATTATACCAATTGTGGTAGGTGCTTTTGGTACAGTAACTAAAGGATTATTAAAGGGACAGGAGGATTTGGAAGTTGGCAGTCAAGAGGAAACCATCCAAACTACAGCACTATTGAGAATGGCCAGAATACTGAGAAGAGTCCTGGAGACTTGTGGAGACTTGCTGTCACTTAAACTCCGAGGAAAAACCATCAGCTAATGCTGATGTGAAAAACTCTCAAGGAGTAAATAATGATAATAATGATTTTATTTTTTTTTGCACAGTTATATAGTTTCAAATATTCCTATTTAATACTATTGATTTTCAAACAGATCTATTTGACTCATAGATGAGGTCCTAACAGGTACATCCTCTACGTTGTAGTTGGTAGTTGTATAAACCAAATGGAATGTACAGATGTTATACAAAGTATTTTTTATTGCTATTACACATGCTTGCTGCATCCCTACATGTTAAAAAAATGGGTTAATGCATGTTTTGTTGTGTTGATTGCAATAAAATGTGTTTCTTCTTTTGTAATGTTCAATTAGAAGCAACTTATCTGTTTGTTCAAATACTTATGAGCAGTATTGTATAAAAGAATCAAAGTTGGCCTGTTGTAGATACTGCTGCTGTTTTTGTAGTTGGTAGTTGTATAAACTTAATTGTATGTACAGAAGGTACATAAAGTATTTTTGATTGCAATTACACATGCTTGCTGCACTGTAACTTGCTCATACCTTCATTAACTTACAAATTCCATGTTAATGAATGGAATGCAAGAGTTTGCCATGTATTACTTGTTCGTTTTAGTGTCAGAGAGGTTTTTAGAAAAAGTTAATCTGATAGATACTTAGCAAATCAAAGAATTAATGACAAATCAACAGGGTTTTTCTGTCATACTATCTCCAAAATACCTAACAAGCCCTTTCCTTATTCAGGACAAATCTCTTTTATCCCTAAAGGGGAGCTTCTTTAGAAGTGGCATCAGATCAGATCAAATATTCTGTTCTGGGTTCTATCTTTGTAGGGGAAAGAGAAAATGACAATTTAACTGATTGGGGTCATCATTCCCCAGATGAATAATCTGCCATTTCCAGGTTGGTCAATTTTCATCAACAGTCAATACGATGACCAATGGCCCCTTTTTTTGGTTTTAATTATTTATTTACTTTTTTTTGCTATTTGCAATTTTTTCTCCAGGGAATGACGTGTAAAACTTCGATTTGCCGATAGACGAATTACATCATACTCTGTGTATGAAACATAATATCAGCAAGATAATACCACTATCTAAAGTAAAAGAGTTGGCCAAAGGGAGAGGAGTTTGTTTTATGAAGAAGTTGCAGAGGATGTCAGTGATTGGGGGTGGCCTTTGAGATTGACAGATGAAACCAAGGCAGCAATATGAAGAATGGAAAGATAGAATGTAAAGGGGTGGGAGTCAGCATTACACAGCCCTGGAAAACTTTTGTTTTTGATAAGCTGTCAGATTGGTGGTGGTAACAATTTCTTTCCTTGGTTAGTGGAGGAAGGAGAAAGTGGTTGAAGAAGTGATAGAGTTAATGGGTGGTGGGGAAGGTTTGTCCATTTTGTGGGTAAGGCCGGATAAGATATCAAATCCTCAAATACATCTACCCAGCCAAAGATCAAAATTGGATTCTGACATTTGGTACAAAAGTCAAATATCATCTATCAATATAATGAACACTATTAGTTTTTGTTTTTTCTTGTTTGTTCAAAATTTCTGCTAGGATGAAGGTGTAGTATCTGTGTAACATGTCTAATATGAAAGTGCCACCCTCTAGCACTTATGTAGAATCCATGCTTCTAGAAATCTAATCAAATGTTATCATCATCATCATCATCAAGTGATTCTGGCAGCACAGATTCCCTTGACTTTCTCTTACCATCTGTCCCTATTATTTATTGCTTTTGACAGATCCTCTAAATAGCATTCACTGTCCACACAGAGTTGATGAATGTAAGTCTTTGCTGACAGCCAACACGGGTGGGTTCATGTGTGGGAGCCTTCTGGAAAACTTTACTTATGATTTTGTACTTACTTCTCCAGCAGTGCCCAGCATGTACTTGGATAGTTTGTGAGATGGGAGGGAAGTGGCTGTATAGTTTTGTAGGGTGCGACTTCCAGGATTTGTTTAAAACAGTATGTAGCATCTTTGTGTAGTTTCCATTTTGATTTTTTCTCTAGATACTTTGTTAAAGTCCAGGTGGTGCAACCATACAATAGTATTGACACAGCTACTACTTGGAAGAATTCCCATTTTATTTCATGTGTATGTTGACAGCGCTTTCAGTAGATGAGATATTGCTACCAAGGTATGTGAAATGATTAACTAATTTCAGAGGCTTGTCATTTGATATGAAGATTGCACCTTTTTGTTTAAAACACAAAAAATCTGTTTTATCTAAGTTCACATAGAGACCAATGCCTTTTGATGCCTGTTCAAAGCTATGCAGAAGACATTCAGCTTGCACAGTTATTTATAATCTGCCTAGATTATGTACTAAGAACATCTATAGATCTTATGAAAGAAAATGGTCTCACTCTAAAAAAAAAAGGCAAGAAGCAGACAACATCCTGCCAAAATTCTCACAGATGCAGATTACGCAGATGATCTACCATTTCTCACAAATACACATGATCAAATGTACTCAAAAGAATTGAAATGAAAAATTAAGTTAATAATCAATATACTCCTCAATTTCAAGAAGTCATAACATCAAAACTTATTGGAATATGTTTATAAGTATGATGACATCACATACATTATATCAAAATATTTCTCTTCTCACCAGCAAAATCTCTGTGCACCCCCCCCACCACTAGAGTGAAGTGAAACGGTTTTTGGTTTGGTTTGGTTTATGGCATATCAACCATTGTGTATTGTTTAATGCCAAATCCTTTTTATACTTATTAAATATATGATTTCAAGACACATTTTGTAGATATCATTTTTAAATGAGCCTGAGCTCATTCTTTTTCACACAGTTGAATGGCTTCCCTTATTTCTATCTAATATGAATAAATCTATTTACTATCAACCATTTGTTTCTACACAGTTTAATGTTTTCAAGTATTGCTATGAATCACTAACAATTCAATTTAACATGAGTTATTTGTTTACACACAGTTAAATGATCAAACAGTTCTATTCCAAACAATTCAGTTAATCATAAGTCATTTGTTTGCACTCAATTTAAATATCAAACAGTTCTATTTAACCCATAGATAGAACCCTATCAGAGTGGACCTGGGAGCGATGGCAGTGAAGAAGTACTCTGCATTCCCCAAAGCTCCAGCAATACTGGAGCATCACCATCAGATTATTTAGTATCATATCTAGGACACTCATTGGGGAAGTCTTATCCTTCTGCAGAAATGCAGTCTGCATATTCTGCAGTCCCATCTGACTGGGCAATCCAAGATGGTGTTTATCCCACAACAACATGTTTTTATGCTCACCTAGTAGTTCTCTATTTGTTTTGGTTCTTATTCTAAATTTATATTTTTTGTATTTATTTTTTGGTATAGTTTGGAGCCTTTGGGTCACCCTCGACTATGGTCACCAACTTTACTTTACTTACTTTTATATTTTAATTTAAAAGAACTGTTAAATTTATAAAAGCATCTGATATATGCATAGTCTGATAAAATCCAAGTCTATCCATGTTGTGATAAATTAATTACCATTGTGATTAATTACCATTCCCTGGCAGGGTGAGAGACAATATCTCTACTGTTCAAATGCAAGGTGTGGCAAAAGGTCAATTTTTAAGCAGAGTAAAGCTGGTTTTAAGTCAGAGTTTTCCTTCTCCTAGACTGGTTGCCTTACCAAGTCTAGAGACCCTAGTCTATCTTACTATTTACTAGTTGAGGGAGGAAGAGATGGATTCTTTCACAAGAGCATTAGCATAAAATATGAACAGCTTCTTCCAGGATTTGAACTCTGGTCACTAATTCCATTTAGTAAGAGTGCCTCCTGTAAAGCTTATAAAATGATAGAGGAATCGAATTTGTAATTTATTTACGTAGTAGATAAAACCTGAATAAAAGAACGGAAGTGGCTGCAGTTAAAATTGGAACATTAGTTTGCTGATGAGAAATACAGACAGCAAATCAAATTGAAAATTTGGTTGAAGTTGCTAGTTCACTTAACATATGTGGAAGGCCTCGTGATGAGGTTGGTTTAATGTACTATATCTTCTGTAGTTTTGGCCTTCTATGAGAATCTTTCTTGATACTTTCATGTTGATGTTACATAAATACCAGGGTGAGTCAAAACATTGGCAATATTTTGGTATATGCTTGTTTGCAGCACGTATATCATGCAACCAAAGCAATTCAAGCCATACTATATGGATGCACCATATGGATGCTGACTAAGCATAAAGAGAAAAAGCTAGATGAGAACTGCACAAGAATGCTACAAGCTATATGAACAAATCCTGGAAGCAACATCTCACAAAACAGCAGCTAAAACCACTACCTAAAACAACAGCTAAAACCACTACCTAAAACAACAGCTAAAACCACTACCTAAAACCATCCATATAAGACAAATCAGGTATGCAGGACACTGCTGGAGAAGGACCGACAAACCCATAAATGACATGCTTTATGAGCCCTTTACATGGATGACCAACAAGAACTTATCTACAGCAGCTCAGTACAGATACAGGATGTAGTCTAAAAGACCAGTTGGAAGTGATGGATGATAAAGATGAATGGTAAAAGAGAGTCAGGGAAATCTGTGCTAGCTGTACATGATGATGACGATGATATTTATATATGTGGGAGACATTTTATATAAAAGACAATTTTACAAGTATGAATATGCAATAACCTGTTAAGCACTTCTGGTTCAAAACATAACAATGTGATGAGTTGTCAGTTCTTGAAATTTGAAGAGGAGATTGTCACTTGATCCCCTGTGTTTAAAGAAATGGACAAATGCACATTTTCGGTTTTGTTCCCACAACTGGAATGACTGGTAGAAAGGAGGATATTCTAGTCAAGTTCCTACTCACCAAGGACCAATATCAGCATTTATATATCTATGATATATTAATACTTAATACAACGGAAGGAAAGCCAAAATAAACACCATTCTACATACAAGAATATTTAATCTTTTATATACATAATGTACATACAAGAAGTATTAAATAAAAAATAAACACAAACGTATTCAAAAAACTAGAAATATATCCATGTTATTCCATGACCAAACAGTAGGTAGAACAGATTCAAAATGTCCTAAGTCTTACTTGACAAGTTTAGTTAATATAACCATGTGGCTCTACCATTCCCTGGCAGAGTGAGAAACAATATCTCTACTGTTCAAAGAACAGGTAAATTGAGCTTGAGAATGGGTTTCTGTGATTGTCATATGATATTCTATATTACGACACCCTAACAAATATACTAATTCATTAAAGGAGATAATTATTCACAATTTTTATAAAAGAGAAGCAAGCTGGTTCCCAACTTCTTTCTGATAGCAAAATATTTCTCTTGTCATATCAACACAACCAAATACCAATGCAAGGAATTTCAATTTTACTTTTATCATTTGTCCTTCAATAATTAGTCAAAATACGATTGATTTTTTGAAGCAAGAAAAAAAGAAAAGCTGGTAATTAGGTATTTCTTGTGACTGACTTCTAACATCAACTCCTTTTCGATTTTGGAGATCAAAACTGTGACTATTCAAGTTAATGATCAAATACACTCTCTTCCACTCAGACTTACACTATCCCTGGTCACCTACCCTCTCTCAAAGGGTGTCTTCATGGTGTAATGGTTAAATTGTGGGACTGTGGTATCATAGTAAGTGAGTATGAACTCCAGTCATGCTATTGTGTTTACTTTTGGCCTAATGCCCTCGAGAAAGGTATGAACCCCCTTATCATCCCAGCTATGGGTTAAATAATACCACTACTGTTCTTCTAGAAGGATGGATTTAGCATTAAATAACCTAAGATAGTTGATATGCCATTAAATAACAAAACAAACAAACAAACAAACCTACCCTCTCTAACAATTGAATACCCTCTGACTTCTCATATGAGAGATATCCTCTTACTACTTAAAATTCTTTGCTTAAACTTTCTGACTGTCTAGCATAAACTTCAAAAAATGGCTGTTATGCTGTCTGGGATTTGCTATTGTTTTTTGATAAATCAACTTGGCTTTTTTTTAATCTTCCACTGTCTCTCATTACAAGGGAGAAAGTGTGAAGATTAATGAAAATAAAAATGAAAAATAAACTAAAATAAATTCAAAAAGGTGGTGGTTCTCTGAGACACCTGATAGGATGTAAGAATGGTGTATGCCTAGAGAAAAGGCCTTCTCTGCAATAAAGAAAAACTTTGCCTCATTCAGCAGTTACCACTTAGACTGGAAAGAACTATTCTCCAGTGGCTGGTGGAGAGAGACCACATGTCTGCTGAGCAGCATGCTGACTCACTCTTCTACCAGTAGTAGCCTTTGCTGAACATATCTACAAGACAACAGAACAGACCTTCAAACTCACAATTCACCAAGAATGACTCCTATTAGTAGCCGTCTCTGCTAATATACCTCACTTAAGTGGTATCTTTCAGACTATAAGGACACTTTTCCACTTGGCCGGTAGCAGCGAACAAATATGCTGATTGGGTCTTATGGCCTGTCACTTAGCCATATCTGCTGCTAACAAGCCGACACTGCCAAAACAAATATTACTAAAAACACCCACTGGACATAACTAACAACTTTGGACTTATCACCCATCAAAAATGACTAATACATTTTAACACCTTGATTGGGAAATGCAACTGTTGTTTAGTAGATTGGAAGACATTTCTTTACTACAGAATAGATGCATTAAACTTAAAAATAAAATTTGAGTTGAAAGGTATTTTTGTCTCTTTTCTTCCTTCATTCAGTAATTCTTTTGCAGCCTTCTACAGACAAAGAAGATACCAATAAGTTAGATGGAGAAAGAAAAAAAACAAAAACAAATGGAGTCTGATACTACAACAACCAACTACCTATCCAACCAAATCTTCTTTTCCCTATAAAAGTCTTAATAAAAAGCTTATATCAAGGCCATTTTTAGGGTCCTACTAAAATAGTTGAGCCTGAAAAAAAAAAACAAACCCCAGTACTATTTCATTACCCATCTGAAAACCAACTGTTAAAAATTCCAAATTCACTTTCTTGTCAAGTTTCAAATCAAGGTCAACTTTTGACTCCTTTTTGCCTGTCAAAAAACCTATACCTGCACTTGAACTGAATGTACAGGAGGTAGGATGTTGGTGGTTGGACAGCCATTATATAAGAAATGTGTAAACATATCACCAACTTATTTCAAACACAAGAAAAAATGCTATATATAACACTGAATGCCAGAGTTAATCTTTTTACTTTTGTTAGCAATTATGTTTTCAAGTAACGATTCCATTTGAATAATAATCATTGATTTTCTCATAGTTATATGGTTTCAAGTATTCCTATCTAATATCAATAATTTACAAGGAATTATATGGCTTCAACTATGATAATAATTTGAAAGCAATGGTAGTTTCAAATAGCTATTCTAAATACAAATAATTTGCACACAGTTCTATGAATTCAAATATTCCTGTCCAAACAGATCTACTTGATCAATAAATGAGATCCTAGCAGGTACTATTACTCGGAGTCCAAGTGGACCTGAGAGTAATTCATACATAATTATAAGGTTTAAAATAACACTTCTTTTTAATGATAGCTTCCAATAACTATTCTATATACAAATAATTTGGGCTCATTTATATGGTTTCAAATATTCTGAATACAAATAATTCTTAAACAGATACATTTGACCCTTAGATGGGACCCTAACAGATATTACCACTCCAGGTTAGAGTGGACCAGGGATTAATGACAATGCAGGAGTACTGCACACTCCACAGAGTTGTAGAAGTGGAGCCTCACTACCAGATGCAATTTAGTATTATACCCAGAACACCCCTTTTTAATAAGGTCTTATCCCTCTGCAGAGGATTACAATAAGCGTAATCTAAAGCCCAACAACAGGGTAGTCATCATATACTATAAGTAGAGAATATTTAGCTGCGAAATTTGATTAAAAAACCTGTGTATTATATTGCTGAAATACAACATATATACATGTGTGCTATATATATATATATATATATATATATACATATATGCGTGTGTGTGTGTGTGTGTGTGTGTGTGTGTGTATATTTTTACAGATTAATTAACCATGTCTTTTGAATAACATTTGGGATCCTGATTATCTCACTGCCTTTCCAAAGTTTCTTCACTTTGAAAGATAAAACTCACCCACACAAAGTTATTTTAAGTTAACGTTTGTAAAAAGAATAATCATAAAAACTAGATATCTATTATGTTGAGTCCATATAATCCAATCCTTTCAAAACCTTCCTTCTAATCTACACTGTGGAGGTGTGCTTGTGGGTGGGGTTGATTTCTTTCTTTCTTTTTTACCTAGAGACTAAAAGGTTCAGTCCAAGAGACCTTGAAAGAGATATACTACATTCAAATAATCCTTCATGCCTTGAAAAAAAATTTTTTTAAATAATAAATAAATAAAAGATCATTGTTGTCTGGAAATTTTAACCATACTACTAAAATGGGTATTTGGCTCTAACTTAGAGCATGTGCCCTCTAAAAATATCTTGCCACGAGTGGATATTCATACAATCAGGGCTTATGAATTCACTAATCTTAGCCATGTTTCCAAGACCAGGCTAGACTAAAGATTCCACAAGTGGTAATTCACCTATTGAAATTATTGAATAAATTTCTGACATCTACTATTCTACATGGGTGAGTCAAAAATTTTGCAATATTTTAGTACATGTTAGGTTGTGGTGCATATATCATATGACTAAAGCAGTTCAAGCTATGGAAGGTAACCACTGTGGTTGGTAGTATTATAATAGTTGATGCACTGACATATTGTGCATTGCTTCACTCCATGTGTGATTTGAAAGCCATACAGATGAATGTGCAACATAGTCTAATTCTAGAACTTATGCTTTATGAATTCAAACTGGGCTATGACAGCACAGAATAAGCCAAAAACATTTGTTGCACAGGTACAGTTGATAATAGTACAGTAATCAGACATTTCCAGAGATTTTGTTCAGTTGCAAGAACCTTGATAATCAGGAAAGGTCTGGTAAGCCTAAAACTGTTGATTCCAAGGCTTTGCTCCAAGTCATAGAGGCAAATACTGTGAGTAGCACTCAAGAGTATCAGGTGAGCTCAGCAATTCACAGTCCAGTGTGGTTCATCACCTTCATGACCTCAGTAAAAGCATTTGGAGCATATTGCAAAACTTTTGACTCACCCTAGTTGAATGGTGGATTTCACAAATCAAAGCAAGTAAAGATAGAAATATGTCTAATGATAATAAAAAAATAATCAAATAAAACTTCTCAAATATGAAAAATACCTAAAAATATTTTGCCTAAAGAAACAGGGATTCAAATTGATTGCATTATCTATATGCATACACAAAGTCCTTCTAGAAAATAATGAGACTGTTGTTTATTTTTCAGGTAGACGACTCAAATTGAAAATCAGCTCATCAATGTTGATCTTGGAAATCTGTGGAAACATTCAGTCTATGCTTGCTTCATAGAGTTCTTGCTTAGCTGAGTAATCTTGGATTATAACCAGCTTGTTTTGTTAATGTGCCATGAAAAACAACTATTAATTCTTGATTACAATGCCTTTGACAAGAGAGGAAAAATATCTTGCATCACTACTTATTTGGAGATGAAATCATTCAAAACTCTCTCAAAATAGATGTGAACCATTAATATGATAATGATTTATTACTGAGACAGGAAACCCAAAAAAGATTGCATGTCCTGGAAGTTGATATAATAACAACTAAAAAAAAAAAGACATTGATTTGATGTCTCGAGCTCAAAGGATGCATTTTTTTACTGGATGTGTTCCAAATGACCTCCTTTGTGCTTGTCTCAGTAATAAATCATTATCCTATTAATGGGTTGCATCTATTTTGAGACACCCTATATGATAGCTTTCTTGACCTATACGCAATAAATGCCCACTCAAAATTAAAGCAGAGGGTGTCCTCACGATGTAATGATTAAAGTGATGGATGCAGAATTTGAAGCAAGTTCAAACTCCAGTTACGCTATCACGTTCACTTTTAGACAAATACCCTTGGAAAGGTATGAACCCACTTATCCTCCCAGCTATGGGTTAAATGGTACCACTGCTGTTTTTCTGGAAGGAGGGCTTTGGCATTAAATAACCTACAAAGGTTGATATACCATTAAACCAAAGAAATCAAATTTAAAAGCTGAACTATGGATAGCCAAAAATGACAGTGATATTAACTATAATAACAAAAGTAATATGGTAGCTTTCTTGACCTATATGCAAAAAATGCCCACTCAAATTTAAAAGCTTAAGTATGGATGATCAAAATGACAGATATAGCAACTATAATAGCAAAAGTAATATGATGGGTAACATTCAAGCACTTGAATATATACAGGAGATCAAATGAAGAAATCGGCAATTAATCACTTTTTCAGTGACACCAGCAATAACAATTTACCATTATTTATGTTGCATTTGAATTAAGAGGAGAATTTCTTCCATCTGTGGTTAACTAAGTTTACCGAAGCTCTTTGACTTTTGAGGACAAGCCAAGTGTCTCCAGATGTAACTCATCAGAAAATAAAAAAGGTACCATAATTCATTCTTGGAAGCAGGAAAACATTGCACTATCTGTTGAATAAATTTTGTCTTTGACAGAAACAAAGCAAAAAGAAAGGAAAAAAGAAAGTAAATGATGGATAGAGAATCTTGGCTCATCTCATCTTGCCACATGCCAAAAGAGCCAATCAAAATCTGGTTTAGATTAGTGCAAAGGAAAGGATGCTGGATCTTATGAAAGTTATTTGGCTCATTAATCTGTTCTTTCTCATTGGGGATCAGAGAAGACATCAAAGAATTTTCTTCATTTTTTTTTTTTTTTTGCTATACAGTGTTATCTCAGCTGAGATTTTTCTCTAGAGACCAAACATATCTAAAAGTTCTACATGTAGTCAATTGTTTTAAGGTTTCATACCAATAAAAGTATTAAGTTTTTATTTGATTAGAATAAAGTAGGAAGCTAACAACCACTCCATAGAAAAATAAAGTAGGAAGCTAACAACCACTCCATAGAAACTTTACATTTTAATACACTTGTACCTATCATTCATGTTCATCCTGTCATTAAATATTAGAATACACTGACTGTATCCTCTGCAGAGGGGTAAGAATCTGCCTCTACCAACAAAGGAGTATCTTGAGTATGATACTACACTGCATCTGATAGTGGGGCTCCAGTTCTGGAGATCTGGGGAGTGTGGAGTCACCCTTCATTGCCATTACTCCCAGTTCCTCTCTGATCCGGAGTGATAGTACCTGTTAGGGTACATATATATGTTATATATATATATATATATATATATATATATATATATATATAACACACATGCACACACACACACACACACACACACACACACACACACACACACACACACACACACACATATATATATATATATATATAACCGGGTTTCGATCCCAGCTATGAGAATCTAGTATGTCTAGCCACACTGATGAGTTCTGATAGAACGAAACAGATCCGTCTGTGGATGACAATATATATATATATATATATATATATATATATATATATATATATATAAACTACATAAAAGCAATATTCCTATTTGGCTTATCATTTTTTACTTTCTCTCTCTCTCTCTCTATATATATATATATATACTCTCTCTCTCTATATATATATATATACACACACACACACACACACACACACACACACACACACACACACACACACACACACACACATAAACAAAATACATGTAAATATGGTGACACAAAAATTTTATTTCTTCCTCTCCTAAAAAAACTAACATATGTCAATACAATCTTTCCTTAGAAGGATCATTTTGCAGTGAGTTCACATGAATTAGAAGTGAAAAGAAATATTAATATTAAATATCAATTACCAATTAATTAATTAATCTTCTATTAAAGCACCAGCAACCATAATGAAATAAATATCAATATAATGAATTACTAAGAGTAGATCTAGAAACTTTCTGGAATAAAATTTTAAAATTTGTTCCAAGCTATAATCTTCTTGTGGTTTTCAGACGTAAGTAGATCTTTTAGATTTTACGAGAGTAGCTTGTTAAATCAGGACATGAAGTTTTGGATTTATTAGTTAGATCTGCCAGTCATGCATTTGTCTCACGGAATGGTGAAACAACTTGTTTAGAGACAAAGAAGAAAATTTAATTGCCGATAAGAAAAAAACAATGCAAGTATATCGTCATTATCTTGTAACTATCAAACAAACACCAATTACCAAAACACAATAATCAAATTCCTGTCTGAGCTTCTGAAATGAAGAATTTTCATTATAATCGGACTGATTCAAAATGGCATTTTAATCTTGTATATGATTGTTATAACTTTTCTGCAGTTGTACCATATTCAGGTGCCAGTCATATTTGGTCACCTCCAAGGAATTCTGAATTGAAGAATTTCTTCAATCCCATATTTACATATTTACCCAACCCCTCCGCTCGGGCAGGATATGGCACAAGGTCAAATTTTAAGCGGAGTTTAACAGGTTTCAATTTAGAGTTTTCCTTTCTTCAATCCATAGGAAAGTAGTGTTCTCATTCTACTGTCTATGTGGAGAGGGTATGTCTTGGTCAAGCAGTAGAATTCATAGAAGTTGGTTCATTGACTTTAATGGCATGTCATCCTATCTAGGGTTGTTCTATAACCAGAGGTTAGGAAATCACATTCATTGTATGTTCATATTTACATTTTAAGAAGTTTCTAAAAAGGCTTTTTTTGCCCACAGTTCTATCAACTATAGATAATTTTTAAACAGATCTATTAACCCAAATCTCAACAGATCTGGGGACTAAATAGTTTTGGTACACAGTTTAATTATCAAAAACATTTTCAGCTTTTGATTCGTCTTTACTATATCTATATTGACATTGTTTGCTTGTATTGTCTGTGTGGAGCTTTTTGTTTCCCAGTGTTTATTAATTGATCTTGTCCTTATGTTTTTTGCTGTTTTATCGTTTTATGTCTATTTATTTCAGCCATTATTATCTTATGTCTATTTCTTTTATTGGAAGCCTTGTCAACTGGGATTGTAGAATACACTGATTGCATCTCTGCAGAGGGTTAAGACCCCAAATGAGTGTCCTTGATATGACACTAAGCAATCTGATGGTGAGGCTCCAGTCAGTAATGCAGGAGCTTTTGGAAATGCAGAGTACCTTTTCACTGCCGATTACTCCCAGATCCACTCAAATCCAGATAGGATCAAATAGAAGTGTTTGACATTTAAACTGAGTGCAAACAAATGACTTATGCTAAATTGAATTGTTAGAAATAGAACTGTTTGATCATTTAACTCTGTATAAACAGATGACATGTTTAACTGAATTGTTATTGATACATAGCAATACTTAGAACCATCTAATTTTGTTGACTTATGATCCTATTTACCAACCCCTCTGCTCGGGCAGGATATGACACAAGGTCAATTTTTAAGTGGTGTTTAACAGGTTTGAATTTAGAGTTTTCCTTTTCCTAGACTAGTTGCCTCACCAAGGCTGAATAACCTAGTCTGTCCTACTATTTTACCCATAGCTGGAGGGAGAATAATTGGATTTATACCTTTCCCTAGGTTATTAGTGCTATGTGAAATGCAATTAGTCTCGGCCAGGATTTGAACCCGTGTTGCCCGTGTCCATTTCCTACCACGATAACCATTGCACTACGGGCACCTCCCCCTTTTGTTGACTTATGATAAATTGAATTATTAAAATAGAACTGTTTGATCATTTATCAATGTGTATCAACAAAATAAGTTTACAAATCCTATATATTTAATGTATATGTAAAAAACAGTATTCAGCATTAAATAACCCATAATGATTGATACGCCATCAAATCAAACTAAACCAAACCATTTTTGTTGTTGTTATTGTTGTTGTTGCTATGAGGATGATGTGCTGAAGTTGCTTACAGAAATCAGATAAAATGAAATGAAAAAATATCTAGCCAAAACAGATATCATTATTTTAAAGATGATGAATCCTTCCTTAAAATAAATCCCAGATGCAGAGGATTATCAATCATAAATCTTTAAAATGCAGACTAGACTTTTGAACTTTGCTTTAGTAACTGGACATTGGCCTAATGAGTAGAGTGTTTGCTAATGGCACCAGGAGACCTGGGTTCAATCACAGGTCAAATCATACCAAAGGCTCAAAAAATGGTACTTGATGCCTCCATGTGTAATACTCAGTATTATAAGGTACAGATCAAGGGTAAAGTGGAGCAATCCAGGGTAAGGAGTTGTGCCCTCCCCTACATCTTGGTGTAGTAGCTATCAAAAAGGGAGACTTGGGGTCACCCTTAATTACGGTCACCAACTTTACTTTTACTTACTTTAGTAACCAATCTAGGAGAAGGAAAACTCTGAATTAAAACCTGTTAAACTCCACTTAAAAATTTGATTTTGTATCACATCCTGCTCATTCAGAAGGGTTAGGTAAATATATATATATATATATATATATATATATATATATATATATATATGTAATTGATCATCAATTATAAAGCTTTAAAATCCAAGCCTTTAAAATTGGAAGTACAGGTAGTGTTATGGTTACTGTCACAATAAATAAAGCCTAGCAAGCCAAGTTCGATTTCAGGATGAGGCTGTTTGCATTTCACTTGTTCTGTAGAAACATAAATACCCTCCTTGAAGAACATAGTGTCAAGCACTTGAGCCACTCTTATATCTTTTAAGCAATAGCAACATCTGTGCCTGTTTTGGTTTAATGGCTTATCAACCCTTATAAGTTATTTACAGCCAAACCTTTTTTGTGTATATGATTTGTAGACATCAGTGTCAGGAATTGCTTTTCAGATAAATATTGTTTGCGGTGCTCACACAGGCAATAATTTGTTGTAGTCAATCAACTGCTTTAGAAACTAATGAAATGACACTTTTTAATATTCTAACTTTTTTTTCATGGACCAGTGGGTTTGAAAAAAGATTAAATTTCACACCCAAACAACAAAGTGTGCACTATCATCTTCAATCAAAGCCACAAACACCTTACACAAAGCTTCTTCAGTTTGTCTCCTGAATTAAAGTCCTGAATTTGATGACCATCAGTTGTCAATTATGAACCTTTAAAATACAAGACAGAGAAGAACCATATCATTAAATCTCAAAAACCTTCAAAAGAGCTAGAATCAGTAAAAGATACTATATTCAGTTACAAAAAATATAGAGCAGATCTCAAAATGTTCCCCATGAAGTATCAGTTGATAACAATGAAAATGTCTTTGGTATATCTAATTATAAAAATGTATAAAAAAATTATTTTACAATTCTTTATGAGAATGTATTGCAAAGAGATTTACCATAAAAATGCATCGGAATTGACTTAACTATTAAATGCATTATGAAATGATCTCACCGTGAAAATGGATTTCAAATCATTTCATTATAAAAATAATTGGCAAATGATTTTATTCCATAAATGTGTAGGAAAACCTATAAGAACTTAAAAACTTTTAGAAGACCAAGGATCATTGAAAAATACCATATGTATAAGATAAGCTTAAAAAACATACAGGAACTTTTGAAAGGATCCTTGTGAAGACTAGGTTTGGTTAGGTTTTATGGCGTATCAACCATTGTAGGTTATTTAATGCCAAATCTATTTTTATACATATAAACAGTTCTATTTCAAACAACTCAGTTTAGCAAAAGTACAGTTCAGTTCTATTTGACCTATAGATAGGACCCTATCAGGTGCTACCACTCCAAGCCAGAGTGGACCTGGGAGCGATGACAATAAAAGGGTATGCCACATTCCCCAAAGATCCAGCATTACTGGAGCCTCACCATCGGATGGTTTAGAGTCATATTCAGGACACATGTTGGGAGAGTCTTACCCCTCTGCAGAGATGCAGTCAGTGTATTCTGCAGCCCCAGCCAACTAGGCCATAGGTTTGGTTTGGTTTGGTTTCTTTGTTTAATAGCATATCAGTATGCAAGGGTTATTTAATGCCAAAGCCCTCCTTGTAAAAAGACAGTAATGATACTATTTAACCCATGGCGAAAGGGATAAGGGGTTTTATGCCTTTCCCAAGTCTATTAATTTGAAAGCGAATGTAATAGGGCAACTGGAGTTTGAACTCATTTACTATGATGTTGTAGTCCAGCTTGTTAGCCACTATGCCACAAAGATACCCTAAGCTGATTAAATAATAAAAATACTTTTGATATACCCAAATATATTACAGTGATTTAAAATAAATGAATAGTGCTTTAATGTTCAATTGTTTTCTCTTTTTTATCTTTTAAGTATAAAACTGTGATTGAAATAATATCTAAATTTCAGCATTTCTTTGATTAAAAAATGTTTGCTCTCAAACCTCTTGTAGTTATTTAAGCTGAGCACACTATAAGATTTCTAAGTTGTCTCCCTTGAAATCTGACTTAGGTGTTTAGGTACAGGCTTTCCAGTTAATAACACTTCAAAGCCTAAGTGGTTACAGCTATGAGATGTGTGTTTTAGATTAGGTGAAATTAAATGAATGACTTTCATCTACACTACTTGTTTCTATATTCTCAAAAGATATGCAATGTAATAAGATTATTCAAACAAAGAAATATTTGCCCAAATACCTCAAACACCTTGCTATTAAAATAGGCTTCAGGGAATGCCCTAACTTTCTCCTTCAAGTGTTACCAGGAAGAGCTGTCTGGAAGTGGATCCCTTGTTCCCTGGCAGATCACTTAGTGACACTTACTTAAATTTAAAAGGGCTGAAGTGGATATTTATCTATGAACTCATGAAGTATTGAATATAACTCTTTTTAATGATTGCACAGTCAGGGCTTAGAATACACTGACTAGATCCCCTGTAGAGGAGTAAGAAAGCCTCCAAAAGAGGTGTCCTGGATATGATAGTAAAATGTATAGAATGGTGAAGCCCCAGTTCGGAAGGTCTGGGGTACGTAAGTACTCTTTCATTGTCATTATTCTCAGGCCCAGTCTGATTCAGATTGGTAGTACCTATGGGTCAAATAGATCTATTTGCAAATTATTAGTATTAGATAGAAATACTTGAATTCATAAAATATTAAGAAACTCATAAAAAATGTAAGTATAAATGTATAACATATGCAATTCCCTAACCTCTGGGCATATAATGATCCCAGACGAGTTGACAATCAATTAATAATCTTTTTTAACGAGGATGTTCTTCTACAAAATTCTTATGTACATCCATACATAAGGGAATGCACTGATATTGCATTTCTTTGAATTATTATTTCTTAAGATGGGGAGATTCAAAGAGACTACAAAAACATGAAACTAGTCAACCCTATTATTTAACTAAAGCTGGAAGGAAAATAATAGGTTCATACCTTTCCAAAAGGTATTAGAGCTATATAAAATGCAAACAGCCTCATCCAGGATTTGAACTCAGGTTGTCATGACCACTTCCTTTGATGATAGCCATTACACTACGAGTGTCTTGGAATGTAGGATGTTTGAAGCAACTACTGATTATAGTCTGTTCTTAAATAGTAAAATAATCTTTTTATTACTTTATAAGAAAGAAAAGAAGAAGTACAAGGGTCATTCAAAAGGTTCTAAGCTTCATCTAGAATGAAAACCCATAGTTATAAATTTTTGTTATGGCAACAGACTACCACTTTTTATAAAACCAGAAAAGCCAATCCAGATTTCAGTTTTAATATCTGTGGAGATGAGGCTTATAAAAAGGTGAGAGGTGTGCAATAATTCTTAAATCTTGGTAATGCTGAGAACTTTTTGAACTATCATTGTACACTTTAACAGTAGTAGTAATAGTAGTAATGTGGTAAATATTATTACTATTATCATTACTAGTACTCATATTCATAGAAATTTCATGCGATGCACATGTGTGACAGGTAATATGCAACAAGCCATGAGACACATATGTCTATCATGTGGAAATAAATATATTAATAGTGATCGTGTTATGATAAATGTTATTTATTACTAGAAACATCTATTTTTGCTAATCCTCTGTGATATTTATTTTCTAAGGAGACAGTGAATCTGTGTCTGGAAAAGCTCTACTTCCTCCCCAAGGTGCAGGCCTCAGTAAGGTTGAATGAAAGAAAGGCAATTTCCTATGCAGCAAATCACCCCCTGCCAACTCGTTTCCATGCCACCAAAGTTATTCAAAAAAAAAGTGAAAATCAATACAGCTTGGCACTAGTATCCTTCCACAAGTTGCCAGAATGAAGTGGAAAGCAACACTGAACAGCTTTTAGGGCTCTAGCGATGGGTTTGTGGTTAAGGTACCCTCCCAAAACCTTCCTTACGAATAGGTATGATTGCAAGGCAATGGAAATTTGAATTCAGAATTGTCTTTCTTCAAGAGTGGATCCCAATCAAGGCTTAGAGACTATTCAATAGTCTCGATTTTTGCAGTGATGAGTTTCATGTTTCTAGCATGTACTATTTTGGTATGTTGGATGCTTAAAACAGCTTCTGATTATACAAGGGAAGAGAGTCCCTGTGGTGTAGTGGCTAATATGCTAGACTGTAACATCAAAGTAAGTTCCAACTTCAGTCATGCTATAATGTTCTCTTTCTAACTAATACCCTTGGGAAAGGTATGAACCCTCTTAACTCTCCAGAGTTAAATAGTACAATTACTGACCTTCTACAATAATGGCTTTGGCATTAAATAACTTACAAAGATTGATATGTCTTTCAAACCAAGAAACCAAAACCTAATTATAGAGTCTGTTCTTGATTAGTAAAATTATCTTTTTATTAGAAAGGAAAGAATAATAGTACTGTAATAGTACTAGTAATAGTGACAATATAATGACTATAGTTATTACTACTACAACTTGCTGAACTCATAGATATTCCATTTTTTATAAGTTTTCTTTTTTGATATGTAAATTTCTTTCTTATTTTGATACGTAAATTTACAAAAATTGTTAATGAATAAGTTTTCTTACAAAAAGTTTTCTTAAAATTTCTAAGAAATTTGTTGTCTTTTAGAAGATTTTGTTATTGTTTATGAAATATCACATCATGTTTTGCTAAAAAAAAAAAACCCTCCAAAATAAATTTTTAAGATAAGCACACTTCACTCTTTCTTCTATTCATTTCTATTTCTAAATTAATTTCTTTCTGTATCCTTCCTTCCTTCCTTCCTTCCTTCCTTCCTTCCTTTCTTCCTTCCTTCCTTTCTTCCTTCCTTCCTTTCATTCCATTAAAGGAGTCAATAAACACCTTACCAGCACGACATGATGATGATGATGATGATATATATATATATATATATATATATATATATATATTACACAAGAATGTTGCGAGCAATATTGAATAAGTCCTGGTGGCAACACCCCACAAAGCACCAACTATACGGCCACCTGCCTCCCATCACGAAAACTATCCAAGATAGACAAACCAGACATGCAGGTCACTGCTGGAGAAGCAGGGACGAGCTCATAGGTGATGTACTCTTATGGACCCCCACATATGGCCGAGCAAAAGCAGGACAACCAGCTAGAACATACATACAGCAGCTATGTGAGGATACGGGATGTAGCCCTGAAGACCTGCCAGAGGCGATGAATGATAGGGAAAAATGGCGAGAAAGGGTCAGGGGTATCTGTGCTAGCAGCACAACATGATGATGATGATGATGATGTATTGTCCTATTGTTTTCTCCCTCTTCCTTTTCTTTTTTGCTTATCAAGTTTGCTTTCTTTTCTCCTGGTGTGTAGCACGTTCTTTTTCTTCTCTTTCTTTACTCACAATAGAAATGAAAATGTCTATTATTGATCTGTTGTGATGACAGGGCAAAAAATTCAAACACATATGTTCAAATCTTATTCTATTAATATTTAAGATAATTTGAAATTTTCCTGATTTGTTATTTGTAAAAATCTCTAAGTCACCTGACACTGAAGGTAAAGGTACATTTTCCTCAGGAAGCAATTGAGCATATTAGATGGATAGAGTTTTTCTATGTGAGCAGTGTTCATATTACAAAAAAATAAAAGGAAGAAAAAAACAATCTAAGCTGGTTTTCTTGATCCTCAGAACACATCCTCCAAACCAATTCTCATCTATACACCAATCACAACAGTCCTTTGAAGATTTCAAAGCCAAACTCTCTAATAATGGACTCTCATAATTTCATGTTGGCAGGTCTTGTGCGCTAATTGGCTGGTTCTTTGTCCACTCAGCAGTGGCCTGTCATAAGAAAAGCCAGAACTAGAATGACTTGGTTTGGTTTCTGGTTTGGTTTCTTTATTTAATGGCATATCAACCGTTGTGGGTTATTTAATGTCAAAGCCATCCTGCTAGAAGAACAGTAGTGGTACTATTTAACCCATATCTAGGAGGATAAGGGGGTTCATACCTTTCCAAGAGTATTTGTCCGAAAGTGAACGTAATAGCACAACTGGAGTTCAACCTCACTTACTACGATTCTGCAGCCCAGTGCTTTAATCATCACACCACAGGGACACCCCATGACTGTTCTCCTCTTTTTCAAATGACATGCTGCCACTCTCTCTTCCAGTCTGGGGCACGTCCATTTTATCTTTTGCAGTAAAAAATGCACTGTCCTGACACTTTGAACTATCCGGTGACTCTTTACTATAACTCATGACAATGATCATTCCTAGTGCTCCTATTACTACTAGAATAATGGTTGGGTTTAGATATCACATTCTTGCAATTTCTGTTTCCAAATCTTTGTATTTTAAAAGTTTATCAAATTCCTCTGATGATATATTTTTATCAGACATAATGGTCAAGTCTATAAAACAGCATTCATTATTTTAAAATCTTTTATTGTTATCTTTGGTCTTTTGGCTTCTATAATGCAGTCAGTATGTATTGTAAAGTCTAAAACCAAACTAACATCTTCACCTTCTAATTATTATTTTCCTCCTTGTGAGTTTTTTACACCTGTTTTAATTGGTGGTTTTTCACTGGAGTCTAAGTGACAACAAGTCTCTTCAGATCTTAAGAATTAGAACTACTTGACTAAACTGAATAGTTTGAAATAGAACTGTTTTTGACAATTAAACTATGTACTTATGATAAACTGAATTGTTTGAAATAGAACTGTTTATTTGTATAAAAATGGATTTGGCATTAAATGACCTATAAAGGTTGATATGCCATAAAACCCAAACAAACAAACAATCAGGTCTCCTGGACTCTTTTGAATATTCTAGCTGATCTTAACAATGGTGTGGTCTGTACAGTCTCGTTTCTTCCTCTGATTTCCTATTCCTTCAGTCTCTTTTACAAGCCTTTGGCAACTTTTCCAACTATTATTATTAACATTATTATCATTACTTGTTTTGACTGGTTGATAATATTTATATTTTTTTATGGCTTTTTGCTATTGTTATGTTTATTTTTTCAAACTATTTTTATTCCTTTAAAAATTGAGTTCTCATGTATTGGCAAGTGTTTTCTATTTTTTAGAAAACTTGGAAAAAGCTAGCCTTGTAAAATTTTCAGTTTCTAAGATAAACAATGGAAAAGATTGAAAAAAAAAACAAAAAAACAAAAACAAACATGAATGAATTCAACTCAAAATTCTCATTTTTCCTTCATCATCTTCATCTCAACACCTTTGTCAACTTTTGCCTTAACAAGAGAAAACCAAAATAAACCATGTTCTATCTATCTGAAACAACAATATCTGACACAAAGTGAAATTAAATTCAAAGACAAAACGTGTAAATCAAAGAATCTCCCATTTTGTCAAATTTCACACAACCCGAGGTTGTATAAATTTGAAAGAATGTTTAAAAACATATCCACAACATTTTGATGATAGAAACAATAAACAGAAACAAACAAAAACTATAATGCATTTTTTTATTTTAAAAACACTGCCACATTTTTTTTTCTCTTACATAATTTTCTCAACCATGACAGGCTTCAGATAAAATATCTTCCTTAAAGTTCTCAGCTATTTTATTCACCAAAAATGAAAGAAAGCTCTTGTGTTTATTGCTTCTTTGTTCTTGTCTTGTTTTCATGATGGCAGTGTTTATTTTTTCTTACTTGTCACAACAGGTCACTGCTCTTTCCTGTAAAAGATCTTTTCATTTAAAACTGTTTTGACATCCGTATGAATTGAGAATGAAAATGGCTACATGCACATATGGAATTATATAATTTTATTGTTAGATTATTTGTTTTTATGTATCTTCAGGTTTTTGGTTTGTTTGTGAATATTTTTTGGGAAAATTTTATTCAACATCTGCATGTGTTGTCATAAAAATTATTTGAACGAGTATCCTGATCTTTGTCATTTTATTGTACAGGTGGTGTTATGTTTATTGGCATGCAAAATGGAAGCTGCAAGCTGGATTCAGATTCTGGTTGATGCTGTTCTTGCTTCTCACTTTGCACTAATGGTCTGAGGAAAGGCAAGAATTTATCTTTTCTCTTCCCACTTACAGGTAAAACAGGATGGAGGTGGGCTTAGTGTAATGGGTATCATCCTAAGAAATGGAATTGTAATGTTGCCTCACCAACATGGTGCCATCTAAAATATCAATAAGTGTTACACTATGCAAATACAAAGTGACTCCAGTTGTTTCAAATATGAAAGTTTATTTTATGACTGCAATATTTCCCACAGCAGTCATCACCGAAATGAGAGAGAAAGATAGAGTAAAAGATATTAGTTGTAATGAAGAAATGCTAAAAGTCTTATTCATGGGAGATGAATGATCAAAACACTGACTTCTTCATTACTTCACCCTGTCACTCACCACGGGGATGTTGTTTCTGGACCCAAAACTGTCCAACCGACTGTGACCCTCTACTTCCAAACCAACTGTGAACTCCTTGACTGACAGCTAAATTACCCTGCTTATATATAATATTATCTCATTAACTAATGATGATAAGAACAAGTGTTAATAAAAACTTTCCATAAACCCATCAGCTGTCATTGCATTTAATATTTTAAATGTTCTATCTGCTGTGTATTTCAAAACAACTCCCTATTTTGACATGAGCTGACATCTAGTCATAACATGTGCACATGTACAACCTTGTTAAGACAACTGGACAATGAGAAAACTCTGAATTCAAACCAACTATACCCCGCTTACTAATTGATCTGCCTGTGGTGGAGAGATTAGGCAAATACATAAAGGCATATATGTAAAACAGTTAACTCAACTGGAAACTCTTATAGCCATGAGTAGGCAGCCAGTCTGAGAGAAAGACAACTGAATTTAAAACCAAGAGCTGGAGTTCCTATCCATTGTCTTGTTGATTTGTGGGTTATGAAAAATGAGAGTGGAGCAAATGCAAGACAAATCATGATGCATCTATACGAAGACATTGTTGATGTTTGGCAAGGTGCTGATACTTGGGCAGCTGCTGGTCATTATTAGACATTCTATGTCACAGAAGTTTAAATGTGCAAGATATAACTGATTGGGATCAATACAACTTCCTTAGTACTTTAATCTCTTCTTTTATGCAGGTTTATCCATTTTTATTGGAATAAAGAAACTTAGCTATCTCATTGCAAAAAAATGAGCTAGCTCGATGGACAGAAAGAAATTAGATTAACTTAGATAAAATTAAGCATACTAACCAGAAATATGTTAGGAAACAGTTGTCTAATTTCATCAAATTTGTTAGTTGGTTGGTTGGTTGGTTGGTTGGTTGGTTGGTTGGGTTTTATGGCATATCAACCTTTGTAGGTTATTTAACACCAAATCCATTTTTATGCAAATAGTCAGTTCTATTTCAAACAATTCTGTTTTGCATAAGCACACAGTTTAAATGTAATTACACAGTTTAATTGTCAAAAACATTTCTATTTCAAGCTATTCAGTTTAGTCAAACAGTTAATATTTACCCAGGATATGACACAAGGTCAATTTTTAAGCAGAGTTTAACAGGTTTGAATTCAGAGTTTTCCTTCTCCTAGACTAGTTGCCTCACCAAGGCTGATGAACCTAATCTATCCTACTATTTACCCATAGCTAGAGGGAGAATAATTGGATTCATACCTTTTCCAAGGGTATTAGTGCTATGTGAAATGCAATCAGTCTCGTCCAGGATTTGAACTTGTATCGTCATGTCCAATTCCTACGACGATAACCATTAAACCACGGGCACCTCCATTACCACGGGCACCTCCATTATCAGTTTAGTCAAACAGTTCTAATTCAAACAATTCAGTTTAGCATAAGTATGCAGTTAGTTCTATTTAACCCATTGCTAGGGCCTTATCAGGTGCTACCATTCCAGGCCAGAGTGGACCTGGGAACAATGGTATTCCCCAAAGCTCCAGCATTCCCCAAAGCTCTAGCATGGGACCTGGGAGTGATGCCAATGAAGGGGTACTCTGCATTCCCCAAAGCTCCAGCATTACTGGAACCTCACCATCAGATTGTTTAGTGTCATATTCAGGACACTCGTTCGGTGGGGTCTTACCTCTCTACAGAGAAGCAGTCGGTGTATTCTTCACCCCCAGCCAACTGGGCAAATAAGTGGGTGTAAAAAATTTGTTAGATACAATTAGATTAAGCTAGATAAAGAGATATAAGGGAACTCAGGTACTGAATTAAATAAGATAGGTTAGATTAAAAGATGGTTTCTTTGTTTAATGGCATATCAACTCTTTTTAGGTTATTTAATGCCAAAGCCATTCTCCTAGAAGAACAGTAGTGGTACTATTTAACCCATAGCTGGGAGGATAAGGGGGTTCGTACCTTTCCCAAGGGTATTTGCCTGAAAGTGAATGTAATAGCACGACTGGAGTACGAACTTGCATACTACAATTCTGCAGTCCATCGTTTTAACCATTACACCACGAGGACACCCCCTAGATCAAAAGACTGAGATAGAAAAGAACATAGACAGCTAACTAGAAAGATATAAAGAGACTGAGTTATGGAATTGAACAAAATAAGTTACCCATATAGAGAGAAAGAAATTAAATTAGATAGATATGAAAGGCTGTAAAGCTAGATAGAAAAACATGAGGGGATTTCAATATTTTTAAGCTAGACAGATAGATAGACTGATATAGATATAAAAGATGGAGGGATAAAAAAAGGAATATAGAGAGATATCTAGAAAGACACTTAGTTATGTAATTGCACAAAAGGACCTGCCAATTTAGGTTTGCTTTGGTTTTATTGCATATTAACCATTGAAGGTTATTTCATGTCAAATCCTCTTTATACATATATATGCTTTGTAAATGCATAGTTTGTAAATAACATTTTAAAACAAGCCAGAGCTCATTTGTTTGCATGTTTATGTATATGATTTGTCAACACTTAGTGCTCTCCCCTACACCTTGGTGTAGTAGCTATCGAAAAGGGAGCCTTCGGGTCACCCTCTACGACTAATAGTTTTATTTACACTCTGTTTAATGGTTTCAAATATTGCCATTTAACACAAATAATTCTATTCAATATTTCTTATTCATTTGCACACAGTTAAATGGTTTCAAACATTGCTATCTAATACTAACACCAGGTTAGAGTGGATCTGGGAGTAATGGCAATGAATGGGTACTCCACATTCCCCAAAACTCTAGGATTGGAACCTAGTTTAGCATCATAGCTTGGTGTCATATCCAGGACACTTATTAGGGGGAGGGTCTTACACCTCTGTATAGATGCAGTCAGCATATTCTAGTCAAGTGAGTTTACATAGATAGAAAGAAATTTAGCAGGATAAAAAGATATGAGGGGCCCTGGCAATTGAATTACACAAAATGAGATTGCTAGCCAGATGGATAGACTGAGATAGATTTTTTTTTAAATAAAAGAAATTAAAAAAAGAAAAGAAGTAAGGCAACTATATGAGTAGTTTTGGTGTAGATCTGGTAACATGCAATGTTTTTAATCTCTGATCTGTGACAATAAACAACAACTTCCAAAAACAATAGCTTATCCTAAAAATGGGACTTGACTTTCTATCATGTAAGATAAATAAATAGGCATAAAAAAAAGAAAAGAAATACTTTCCCAGATCCTGCTGCCTCTCTAAAAGTTCTCTTAAAAAAACAAGCACCCTCATAACCAATTTCACATTTCACTGTATCACTTAACTGGAGTGGAAATTAAAAAAACATTGTCGACCCTAGTAATCTCCCCTTGATTTTCAAGCCTGTTTTTCTACCTCAGCTTGATGTTCCCAAGCCCCGATTATTCTTGCAGAGTCCCTCAACCAAGTTCAGTCACCATAAAATCACATCCCGCCCCCAAAAACTCTACATGCTTCTGAATTTATTTTGTAAGCACTGAACCAGCAATTATGTCTGCTTTCTTCAAGAATGAAGTGAAGAGACATTAGGTCTGTGGGAATCTTTGAAGATTTTTGTGATGACAGCAAACCAGCTGATGATGAACTGGCATGTTCATTATAAAAATCAGCAGGATTTGGACAGATTAGCCCTCAAGACACAATTATAAATAGTAAAAAAAGGAGATATGGTTAAAAGAATTGGTTATACTTATAAAACAGAGGTGGATTTTTGGCATTTGTGCAGACCATTTTGGGGTCACAAACTGTCTTCGAATACCCTTATATTTTTTTTCAGAAAGTTGTGATTAAATGTATATCAGTCCAACTTATGACTGGTTGATCATGAGTTAACAATTATCTGGAAATCTAACAGCTTAGAGTCTATGAATTTTAATCTCAAAGTAACTATTACAATTTTACCAGGACTAAAACAAGTCTTAGCAAAAAACAGATACAATATATCAATGAATTCAGATAAATCCAAATATAATTCGTCAATAAGACTATTCAATTTGTACCAACCAAAAGTTATAACTGCTGGAAATAAAAGAACTTGCGATGTAATATAGCCACCAGCCGATTGATTATTCTTTAATTAGCATTTAATATTTGTCTCCTTTAAAGGATACAGACAAAAAATAAATATGCAAAATGCAATTTTAAAACAGTTATAGTAATTTACAAAGCTCTTTGCTTCGATGTGGCACAAGGGCAAATGAATAGGGCACCAAATGAGACTTGAACTCACTCGTGTAGGTTTGCTAGTCTAGTTTGCTAACCATTACACCACCAGACCTGTGCTTAAAAAAGTTATATTAGGCATTCTACCTTTTAAATGTCTCAAATAAAAATAGACATATCTTATTGCAGTTGAAATAATTTGCATATAATTTCATTAGTTGATCCTATTTACCAAACCCTCTGCTCGGGCAGGATATGACTCAAGGTCAATTTTTAAGCGGAGTTTAACAGGTTTGAATTCAGAGTTTTCCTTCTCCTAGACTAGTTGCCTAACCAAGGCTGAAGAACCTAGTCTGCCCTACTATTTACCCATAGCTGGAGAGAGAATAATTGGATTCATACCTTTCCCAAGGGTATTAGTGCTATGTGAAATGCAATGAGTTTCGTCCAGGATTTGAACTCGTGTCGCCGAGTTCATTAGTTGATAAATTATAAGGGAAGTATGAGTACTAATTTATCTTATATCACTGGAGTTAACTACCAATTAATCTACCTTCCTCTTAATGCAGGATGAAGGTATATATAATAGATTTAATTTAAAATATACTCAATCAACAGGTATCTGCATACATTCAGTTATATTTGAAATATATATTCTTTATTTCCCTTGAAAATAAAAAATAGTATAGATCAGGGTTCTTCAACGCATGGCTCTTGAGGCCTGTCATTGCAGCCCTTCATCCAGCTTTGAAAATTTTCTCTTTACTTTTTGATGTTGACTATGAAAAAATACCAATCCAACTGCAAATAGAACATATAGTTTTTCAGAGTTCAAAATATTTGAAGTTTGCTGCTTGCCACATCCTTGATTTCTAAAAGAACCATCACAGTTGTTCTTTAAAATGAAGCATGCCAACATTTCATTTAATTCTGATTTTTCATCTTTTAGTGATTGTGAAAAACATCACATGTTACCTGGTGAATTTTGTTCATTTTTTTCTGTGCTTTTAAGACTGGAATCTTTGAACCTCCTGAATTAAGCTTTGTGGTCCTTCGGCTGAAAAGTTTAGGGACCCTTGATATATATATATATATATATAGTAGAATAATTTAGAATATACTCAATCAGCAGGCATCTGCACACATTCAGTTCATTCCGAAATATGACTGCTTAATTTTGATGGCATGTTAACTTGTCTAGGCTCATTTTATCTTTAGAGCTTCGGGAATTATTGATTTATTGATTTTAACATCTGGGGTTATTTTATGCCTAAAGGTTAGGGAATCATGTTCATTTATGTTTACATTTTTTGTGCAATTTCTTAAGAGGTTTTTCTACATGGTTATATGATATAAAGTATTCCTATCTAATACAAATAATTTCCATATGGTTATAAGCTATCAAGTAATCCTGTTTAATGCTAATGAATTTTCAGATCAATTTGATCCTGTCATCTATTACCACTCCGAGTCAGAGTTGACTAGAGAGTAATGGAAATGAACAGATAGTCCTCACTACTCAGACCTCTAGCTTCACCACCAGAGGCAGTTTAGTGTCATAACCACAAAACAACTTTTTGGGGGTGGGATCTTACCTCTCGGCACATAACTAAAATATACATTATCATTAAACTCCTTTCATAATAAAAATACTATAGACCAGTCCTTCGCCAACCATCTGATTGCAGGATGTTTTTTCAATGTGACACAGATCAATCACAAGCAAGTTTGTGTATAGCTTTTATTTCTGATCAAGTTCCAAGTATTTCTATCTGTTGTATAGTATCACAGCGTGAGAAAATAATATCAAACAATGCAGAAAGATTGCGTGCACTTTCATTTTTATATTACATGTTATATATACCATGAGAAAGGGAAAGTGGAGACTGGCCACATACTGGCAGTCAATGACTTGTCTACCAGCTGTGGTATGTATACCACAACTTTGAGTAGTAAAATCAAATTAAAATTTAATTTAATCTAAATTTTAAAAAATTCTTATAGATTCAAATTTTTATAGATATAAATCAAAACCAACTACAAAGGTCATGAAATGAATAAGGTGAATTTTACTTAAGGAGTTGGTAATAAGAAACACCTTTTCCAAAGAAATCAATAGTGATATGTCTTTTCATATCCCAGAACACTGTCAACATAACCCTCTTTACTGACCTGGAACTTTTTCTTTACTGCAAAGTCAGTTTTCACTTCATGGACTGTCTTTTCTACTCAGGCTTTGAGTGGCAAGCCCGTGTTTAGTCCATGGATACATTTTTTGATTAAAACATGCTTCTTCATACAAATCATACATTCTTCTGTAAATTTCGCATGGTTCACACTTCTCAGTCAAGGAAGATCTGATGATAGACCTCTGTTCAAACCTGAAGCATTCTGTTTGATTTGCTGCCATTTTGAATAGCTTCAAAAGAAATACTTTTGCAAGATTAAAAATAATTTTTGCAATAAACTAATTCCAAACAATGAACTAAGAGTCTACTGTATATGATGCAAAATAGGTTGGGCATGTGTGCATTGAAAAACAAGCAAAAAGACTTTCTTTGTTACAATGAAGAAACCTTTGAGAAATAACACATTTCTTGAGCTCCATATGGGAAATGAAACTTATTTAAAAAAAAAGAAAACAAAAAAAAAAACAAAAACAATGCTCCAAGAAAATTTTTGTTGAAAATGACTTCCTCTCAAATTTTAATTTGCAAAAAAAAAAAAAATAAAAAATGCTCCACCAACTTTACTCAATTTCCAATTTAAAAGATTTTTTCCGCTTTTGAGTTTACTTTTTAAGTCACAAACTCTTAAGAATTTAAATCATCTCACCCAATAGTATGCCCTGTGGATGAGGCTTTGAGTTTACAGACAATATTTCTTGCAGAGGGATAAACCCAACCCTGCAAAAATGGATGACCTGAGTTTAACACTCAACTGCATCTGGTAATGAAGCTCTAGTTCAGGAGATCTGGACATTGTGGAGTACTCCTTCAATGTCATTATTCCCAAGCCCACTCTAACCCACAGTAGTAGAACAAGTTATGGTCCTATCTATGGGTCAAATAGATCTGTTTGCAAATTATTTGTATAATATAGGAATACTTGGTATTATATAACTGCATACAAAATCATATACTACACAAAAAAGGTAAATATAAACATGCAATGTACACAATTCCCTAACCTCAAGGCACAGAATAACCTCAGATAAGTTGACTCATTTGAATTAATCAATCATTTTAATCAGCCAGAACATCATCTCTTCCAAACTTGTTTCTTTTAACTCTAAAATAGAACAGAACATCTCTCGAAGTTTATTTTCTTCTTCTTCTTCTTCTTCTTCTTCTTCTTCTTCTTCTTCTTCTTCTTCTTCTTCTTCTTCTTCTTATTATTATTATTATTATTATTATTATTATTATTATTATTATTTACTCATTAGAGTTTTTCACATCAGTTTTAGCTGATAGTCTTTCACTGGAGTTAGAGTGACAGCAAGTCTCCTCAAGTCTACAGGACTTTTCTCATTATTCTGGCTGTTCCCAATAATGCTGTAGTTTGGATGGTCTCCACTTGCCCTCCAACTTCCAAGTCCTTTAGTCCCTTTAATAATCCTTTTGGTACTGAACCAAAAGTACCAATCATAATTGGTATAGTTGTCACCTTCATGTTCCATAGTTTTTCAATTCCCTAGCAAGGTTGAGGTACTTATCCTTCTTTTCACATTCTTTCAGTTTTATTCTGTGGTCAGCCGGGACAGCAAAGTCCACAGTCTTCAATGCTGGCAAGTCCTCTTCCTCCCTCTTTTCTTGATACACATAGTCTGTCAATGTCATCCCTGGGATGTAATGCCTTATGCATAGTCATTAGTTTTCTTGTTCTTTGGTCCATTTGTTTAAGTTCTTCTCTGGTCCACTTCAAAAAGGGTCCCAAATATCTAACGAGGGATACAGCCCAGGTATTTATTCCTTTGATAAGTTTTCTGCTAGACAGTTTTATCTCGAGTAGTTTCCAGTTCTTTTTCATTTTTTGCAAATAGTTTTATGTCATCCATGTACATTAGGTGATTGATTTTTTCCTGAAATCTACTAAGTTTGTATCCGACTCTGCATTTTCTGAATATGTGGTTAAGTGGCATCATGGCAATTATGAATAATAATGGTGATAGGGTATCTCCTTGAAAAATACCTCTTTGGATCTTTGCTTCAGCTAAGCTTCTTCCTTCTGCTGTCAATTCCACTCTCTAGGTTTTCATGGTTTTCTCAATAAAGTTTATGACTTCATCTGATATTTTGTACATTTTGAGGCAGTTTATTATCCATTTTGAGGTAGTTTATTATTTGTGGAACCATATCATTTGCTTTTTTGTAATCAATCCAGGCCATAGCTAGATTTTTGTCTGGTTTTGCTCTCGTTTAGGATGTGTGATCTATGTAAAGTAACTCTGCTGTGCCTCTGGACCCTTTGTGGCATCCTTTCTGTTCCTCAGGAAACAATCCGCAGCTTGTTAGTGAGTAGTAAATCTCTTCCCTTATTTGTGCTGTTAATATTTTCCACATCATTGGTAGGCAAGTTATGGGTTTGTAATTGTTTGGGGTGGTTCCTTTGCTTGGGTCCTTTTGGATCAATGTGGTCCTTCCTTTGGTCATCTATTTGGGTATGTGTGCTCTTTGTAGGCATCTGTTTATTTCTAGTGCTTGTCTGTCATGAATGGAGGTGAATTTCTTGAATCAGAAACCATGTATTGCTTCATGGCCTGTAGTTTTCCAGCTTGATATTTTTTTTAGAATCATTTTCAGTAAATCGATATGTATTTCTGCTTTCAGGCCTTCTTTGAGTCCTTCTAACTCTCTTGTCATTGTTTATTCATTCAGCCTTTTCGTTGGGTTTTTTTGGTTGCCGTATTTTAGTCCAGAATTGTTCAGTTTCTTTTGCATCTGGTTGTTCGCATTGTTTCCCATAATCTCCTCCCAGTTGTTGATAGAATTTTCTTTCATTGTTTTGGAATGTCCTGTTTTGCCTGTATTATTTACCCTTTGTCGATATCTCTTTAATCTTCTGTCTTTCACCAGTACGTTCTGGTTTATTTCCTTAAGTTGTATTGTTATTTTTTCTTTTTTTCTTCTCTCTTGTATTGCCTTTTCCTTTTTGTTCCGACATATTCCAGTGTCTTTCCATTGTTTTATCATTTTGGCCTGTTTTCGTAGATTTTTTATCTGCATTTCCAGTTGAATTTCCCCTCCTGGTTTTGATTTTTCTTTCGTGCTTTTTGAGGGGATGCCAATTTTCACGCAAACTAATTTTGCTCCTGTTTAGATTAGTTCATTTAATTTGGTTATATTATTTGTTGATATATAAGTTAGTACTTGATTTATTTTATTCGTTTCTGTCTTAACTGTTCTCCATTCTAGGTTTCTTAATGATGGTAAGGTTGTCTTTTCACTATTCATAATTTTCTTTAAATTTTCTAGATTTAACTTTGTTCTCGTGACAGTGTTTTTTCTGGGTTGTTTGGTTGTGTATTGTTTAGTTGTGTGGTGTTTCCATTTTCCGAAGTTGGTGGTTCATTTCGGTTGGGTTGTTTTTGCTTGTTGATAATAGATGTGTCAAGTACTGTATTACTACCTTGTTGATTATTTATTTTCTGGTGTATTTCTAGTATTTCAAAGTCTGAAAATCAACCTTTTTTTATTATCATTGTTCTGACTTGATCAGAAAGTCTTTGACTTGTTGTATGAAAACTAGCACATTCTAGCCAGATCTCTATCATTCTTTTCCTATATCCTCTTTGTGTCGGGTTGCTCCTAAAATAGCAGTGTAGTGCAAGTTGGTTTATTATTATCATTATCCTTATTTACAAAGCTTTGTTTACTTGTGGTATAGAGCCAGATATATGGGTTACCCAGTGAGACTCAAATTTATGAGTAATGGTTAACTAGTTTAGCTTGCTTAGCATTACACTACACAAAGTGCTCAGGACATCGACACGAGGTTAACGAAGGCATGGACAGCTATCAATAGGTTATCGATTATATGGAAATCAGACCTAACTGATAAAATGAAATGCAGTTTCTTCCAGGCAGTGGTTGCATCGATACTGCTATATGGATGCACCACATGGACTCTAACAAAACGGCTGGAGAAGAAGCTAGACGGCAATTACACAAGAATGCTGCGAACAATATTGAACAAGTCCTGGCGGCAACACCCCACAAGACACCAACTGTACGGCCACCTGCCTCCTATCACGAAAACTATCCCAGTTAGACGAACCAGACATGCAGGACACTGCTGGAGAAGCAGGGACAAACTCATAAGTGATGTACTCCTATGGACCCCCACATGTGGCCGAGCAAAAGCAGGATGACCAGCACGAACATACATTCAGCAACTATGTGAGGATACAGGATGTAGTCCAGAAGACCTGCCAGAGGCGATGAATGATAGGGAAAAGTGGTGAGAGAGGGTCAGGGATATCCGTGCTGGCGGCACGACATGATGATAATGATGATGATATTGGTTGTGACACAAACCCAGAAGTATGGAGCCCATAGTGAGAAGTGAACTCACAAACAATAGTCTATTAATCGAGTTTGCTAACCATTACTCCCTGTGAAGTGCCTGAAGTTATTTATGATGTATGAAGCACTCATTGAGACTTGAATTCACAAGGAATGATTTACTTGTCTAGCTTGCTAACCATTTTATCATGCACAGTGCCAGAGTTTTTTTCTATGTTAGATATTTACTAAATTTAGTTAAGTTGTGACACAAGGGAAGAAAAATGGGGCACCCAGCGAGAATTGAATTCACTAACAATGATCTGCAAATCCTGCTTACTATCCATTACATCACACAAGGTGCCTATGCAAAATTCATATTAATCTTTTCATGAACCTCAACTAGTTCTGCACCACAAAACACTAAATGGACTTGCAATGTACTAATTAACACTGACCATCTCATTAGATCAATCTAATCAATTTATTTCCACCATTCTGATTAATTAATTCAAGAGGTAATGAAGACAAATGATTTGGTAATTCTTCCATTCATATGATTTGGGTATTGGTATTGCAAAAAGAGAAATTTACAAGTACTAATTTTCAAACAAAATACAATGTTGTATTTTGGCTGTAAATTTGACTGTCTTGTCAGCAAAACAAAGAATATGTAGCTTGTATCCACTGCAAACGGGTAAGATCCATCCCCTCATAAAGGAGTGTCTTGGGTATGACCCTAAATCATCAATATTTTCAGGATTTTTATTCAGAACTTTCTCTCCTATGATTTTCCATACATTCACTATAGGTTTGGTTTGGTTTGGTTTCTTTGTTTAATGGCATATCAACCTTTGTAGGTTATCTAATGCCAAAGCCATTATCCTTGAAGAACAGTAGTGGTACTATTTAACACATAGCTGGGAGGATAAGGGAGTTAAAACCTTTCCCTAGGGTATTTGCCCAAGTAAAAAAGTAAAGTAGGCGACCATAGTCGAGGGTGACCCGAAGGCTCCCTTTTCGATAGCTTACTACACCAAGGTGTAGGGGAGGGCGCTAAGTGACTGTAATAGCGCAACTGGAGTACGAATTCACTTACTATAACTCCGCAGCCCATCGCTTAAACCATTACACCACGAGGACACTCCCTTCACTATAGGATTTATATCTTGGCTTTGTGGTGGCCACTTCATAACAGCTATTCCATCCTCTTCAAGAAAACTTCACATAGGTTCAGTTTTGTGGCAAGGCGCATTGTCTTGCATCAATATTGGAGTTTCAACTGTCCCTTTGCATAAATGAGGAAGAGTATGCTGGCAAAGAAATTCTTTATAAACACTAGCATTAATATTACCGTGAAAATGAACAATGGGTCCTACTCCCACAGAAGAAACCATCCCCCACACCATTATACTCCCCACTTCAAATTTCACAGTTTTCTTAACACATTGAGGAGATAAACATTCCTCATTTTTACATCTTACAAACCTCTTACCATCAGATCCAAACATGTTGAATTTAGATTCATGACTTAAGTGAACCATCGTTACTCTGTCCACACAATATGCTCTGTGGTGGAGTCAAGATGAACCTTTTGATTTTTCTTTGAAATCAAAGGTTTACAACATGGAATCTGAGCTACTAATTTTTCCATATTTAACCTATAAGAAACAGTTTTTCTAGAGATTGGCTTCCCTGTTTGTTCATAAAAGGTACGAGAAATAGACGTTGCTGTACTGAAACAGTCTTTTAAAGACATTTTAACAATCATCCAATCTTCACATTTGGTAGTCATAGGAGGCCTGCTAGTTCTCGGTTTTGGTTCAAGTGTCTTGTCTGCCTTAAATCTACTGATTACATGATAAACAATGCTTTTCAACCTTTTTACAATACCAGTAATTTCAGAATATAATTTGCCTTCTTCATAATTTGCTAAAATGAGCTTTTTTTCTTTTCAAGTTAAACAATTACGTGCTTTCATCTCCCTCTTGCTTAAAAATAGTTCCAATGATGTATGACAGTTGAGTATAAATCAAAATTAGCAATCAAGTTGTTTAAAAATTACCCAAATTACTATAATTTAGCACTGTTCCTTAACTTTGGACCATAGCAAAATGTATATTTTTGTTTTCTTAGTCACTATTAATTTATCTAATTTTTTTAGAAAACTTTATACATAATAAATACATATATGTTCATAGTATATTTTGTGAAAATTTTATAAACGTACATGCAAATTTTTTCAAGTAAATATCATTTGAATATTTGTGGTTGTTCTATTCCTTAACTTATGGCCGCTACTATATATATATATATATATGTGTGTGTGTGTGTGTGTGTGTGTGTGTATATATATACCTCAGTTTGAACAAAGAAGATACAGAGTTAGTAGCGCTTAGTGACTGTCACTTTCTGGGCTATGTGATCATCAGACCAAGAGTTATGGTCAGATTTTCACAGAGGCAAGAAACTGACCGTCACCAAGTGTCACTGACTCTTTGTCCACACTGTTTAAACCAAGATCTACATATGCTCAATCATTGATATTGAGCAGCCTTAATTTATAAACATAGTAAACTATATATATATATATATATATATTTTAAACTCAAATACATACATGAGTTATAGATAGAGAAATTTAACTTTCAATTGAATGTTCTTAAAGAAAATATTGATTATAAATATGTTATCAATGCAGACCAAAAAGTAATTGTCATTGGATTTGCATGTGTGTGTGAGTAAAAGTTTATATTTTTACTTCTACAAAAAACAACAGCAGTACCTGAAAATGAGCTTATATATATATATATATATATATATGTGTGCCTGTGTGTGTGTGTGTGGGTGTGTGTGTGTGTGTATGTATGGTGTACATAAAAAAAGAAATAGAGAGAGAAGAAAAGAATCAGAGTTTACACAGATATATATATATATATATATATATATATATATATTGCCTACTTGTAAAATCTACAATTCTTATACACATGATATTTGGTTACTCATTTTTAACAATGACAAAGAAGAAAAAGATATTGCTCAATTTTTTATTAGTGCGCATGATATAAGAGTTCTATTTGCCTCCAGGCAAAATGCACCCCCTGGCCCTGTATTTTGCTTGGGTGGGTGCTAACGATCTTGGGTATGTGAAAAATGTTGGACATTTGAGAAGAGAATGGGGTTAGTTTAAAATTCTCAGATGAGTAATTAAAGACTATAAGAATCTAATTAAAAATAAAACAATATGTTTTTTTTATTTTTTGTTTGTTTTCTTTTCTTTTTTGTTGTTGTTGTTACTTTGAAGCCTTCAGTATGTGATTTAGGGCTTTGGGAATATGACAAAGAAATATCCTTTTGATATATACATCTACACATAATTATTACACACACACACACTATAAATATATATATATATATATATAGAGAGAGAGAGAGAGAGAGAAGGGTGTACTTCAAATGAAACTATTGCAGTTATTTATGGCTAATTTATTTTCTTTATTCAAAATTCTTTATTACGACAAACATTTAAAGCAAGAAGCAAAAGTTAGTTAGGACCAATGCTATAAACTATGAGTAAAAATAAATCTGTTTGAAAATTATTTGTATTAGATAGGAATACTAGATACCATATAACTGTGTAAATTATATTAAGAATAGTTACTTGAAGCTATAAACCTAGCCATGTATTAAATAGTATCATTGCTGTTCTTCTACAAGGATGGATTTGACATCAAATAGCCCCACACAAAATATAGTATATGGTATAGTAGATATGTTTGGACATCTGTGTAGGAGTGATTGACAGGGACAGGTCAAGGACTGAAATCCCACTGAGACAGGAAATTGTTAGAAATCATTAAATTCAAAAAAGTAGTTGAGCTCAAGATGCAAAGAAAAACAGTCAACTAATTTGGGGCTTGAACAAAACTGTAATCCTATATGGAAGACTATAAATAAAAGAAAATTTCTTTATGGAATCGACAAAAAAATTTTTTTTCTTTGAGATCAGTCCATAGAACTGTAATAATGAAATAAGCGTAAGTTGATTTTGGATTGATTAATTGATTTTAATAGCATGTCAACCCATGTAGGGTTATTTTATGCCTAGAGGTTAGGGAATCACGCACATCATTTATATTCATATTTTTGTGTAGTTGTTTAAGAGTTTATTCATTGTTTTTAATATTTTTTTAATGATATGTGAAAATCCTCAAGGATAGTTAGCCAGTAATTACTTTCTATGGCACTGTTCATGTTTACATCTCTAATTCTTGGTTTAAATTCTATTTCTCTTAAGAAGGACAAAATGTCATTCATAAATAGGGCCTTAATATTGTTTGTGTTGGAAAAAATATTGTTTAATGAGAGCTAAATCTCTGCATTCTATGAGAAAGTGTTTAACTGTATAGGGTGTTTGATTGGTTGTTCTTCTTATTTGAGTATAAGGGAATGCATAAATTTTTTTATCACCAATGCACAATTGGGATATAGAGACTTGTTCCTTTTTTTTTAGAGCTGATTTCCTTTATCCTAGAGTGGGTTGTATCAGGAAGAGTTTTGGCGACAAAATAAGTTTGTCCTTTCCTTCTTGCTGTTGGGTTTGTACGGAACAAATAAATAAATAAAAAATTAAATTTAAAAAAATAAATAAATAGATAAAAAGAAAACTATTAAATTTGAAGAAACTCCCAGAGGTCTCTAACGGAAAAGGAGATGACGCATGCGTAAAAGAAAAAAGGATTTTCCCCTTGAAAAAGGAAACGATATCATCTTTCTTTTTGAGGCAATGTCTGTCAAACCAACAACATCATTTTGCTGTCTGGTGTTTTGGGCACCATGCTACATCCTGGGACGTAGCGTCGGTTAGTCCCTTCACCAAGTAAATAAAGGAAAGTATGGAAGAAATGTTTTCATCTCTTATCTGTTTCTATCTTTTCTTTTTGTATATTTCTTTTGGGACTTTCTTTGGGCAAGGCATTGCGCCGGCCAGTCAACGTGGGGTGAAACAGTGTAACCAAAATATGGAGTCAGATATCTTACGGCAACACAGCCTTGCCCTTAGCCCCTGACTTTCAAAGCCTTCAAAATTCCACAGGTTTAAGTGACAACCTTTAAGACCTCCACAATGTAAAGCAGGAAGCTTTGCAAGCTATTGTTAGTATGTTTCTCACTTCATTCTTCATTAAAATGGATACCTGCTGTAGAGTGATGTGTAATTAGTCTGTCCTTCACGAAGTGCTCCATAATAAATTGATGTTTACAGTATATCAAAGTAAATTTGCATTGGTGGCCATTTCTAGTGATTTTGGAACTCATTTGATGTTGGCCCAGTTCACTTGGGCTGTTGAATACATTAATTGCCTCTCTGCAGAGGGGTAACACTCCCCCTATAAGTGTCTTGGATATGACATTAAGCAACCTGATGGTAATGCTCTAAGCTTGGAGATTTGGGGAATATGGAGTACCCCTTTATTGCCATTGATCCCAGGTCTATTCTGATCCAGAGTGGTAGCACCTGATAGGGTCCTATCTATGGGCCAAATAGAATTGTTTGATATTTAAACTGTGTGCAAACAAATGACTTATACTAAACAGAACTGCTTGATCATTTAACTGTGTGTAAACAAATGACTGATGTTTAATTGATTTGTTAGTGATACATAAAAATATTTGGTACCATTTACCTGTGCAAATAAATAGCTAATGTTGAATAGAATTATTTGTATTTAATAGCAGTACTTGAAACTCTTTAATTGTGTACCTAAATTGAAATATTGGTATAACATAACAATACTTGAAATCATTTTGATGGTGGGCAAATAAATGGTGTTCAGTATTTGCTGTATTACTACCTACATAATCATTAGAGAGTAAAAATTTGAATGTACTTATTTATCCAACCCCTCCACCATAAGCTGGATGCAACACTAGGTTGGGACCGCTTGACATAAAAAGGTGAAAGAACCCAATCTACCTTACCAGCTGGTGAGAAGAGTAGTAAGATTTATACCTTTTCCATGGGTATAAGCATTATGTGAACTGCAAACAGCCTCATCCAGGATTTTAAACTTGGGTTACCAAGTCCACTTTCTACAATGATAACCATTATGCCATGACCACTTTTTATAGACATATATATATATATATATACATATGCATATACACACATGTATATATATATATATATATATATATAGTGATTTAGAATTATTTGTATTTAATAGCAGTACTTGAAACACTTTGATTGTGTACCTAAATTGAAATATTGGTATAACATAATACTTGAAATCATTTTGATGGTGGGTAAATAAATGGTGTTCAACAAAATAGTGTTAAATAGCGATACTTGTAAACACTTCACTGTGTGCAAACAAATTAATATTGAATAGAATTATAAGTGTTAGATAGCAATGATTGAAACCATCAACTGCAACAACAGCAATACTAGTGTGTAAACAAATTAGTTCTAACTCATTTAAAAATGAAATCACCAACAAACTATTCACTTACAAATCATATATGTATATACATTTAAATGTGTGCAAACAAATAACTGATGTTTAATTGTTACTGTCTCATAGAAATACTTAAAACCATTTAACCATGTGCAAATAATTGATTAATGATTAATAGAACGATTGAAACCATTTAACTGGGAACAAAAAATGAACTCAGGTTCATTTAAAAATGATATCAACAAAATGTTTACAACTCATATATATTCAATATATATGTATAAAAAGGATTTGACATTAAATAACCAGCAATGGTTCATAAGCTATGAAACCCAACCAATCTAAATCCTATATATTCAATGTATATGTATAAAGAGGATTTGGCATTAAATAACCTCCAATGGTTGATATGCCATAAAACCCAACCAAACATTCTATTAATACTGTAGGGCTGTACTAGTTGAACTCAAATGAAACGCTTCGAGAAAAAAGTTAGATGAGAATTTCACAAAGATGCTGTATCCTGCGAGCAGCACTCAACAAAACAGTGAGTGTATGGCCATTTACCTCCCATAACACAAACTATCCAAGTCAGATTAACAAGACATACTGGAACAGTAAAGACAAACTTATAAATGATATTCTCCTATGAACTATTACACATGGACACACCAATGTTGGCTGACCAGCAAAAACTTGTAATCATCAGCTTTGTGACAGCTGATAGAGACATATAACAAGAAAGAGTCAAAAGAATGTGCTAACAGCAAGCCTTGATGAGGATTTTTTAAAAACAAGACAAAGTTCAATCACTATGAGAGTCAGCTGAAACGTTCAAAGACCAACCAAGATATTCTCATGGAATGTGATCAAATGAGGGTTATTTTTAATATAGTCCCTCTTCTGGTCTACACACATCTACAATTTGCCCAGTCAAATGGGGGCTGTGAAATACAACGTCTGCACTTCTGCAGACAGATAAGACTCTCCCAATGAATATTCTAGATATGACACTAAACAAGCTGATGGTGGGGTTCCAGTAATGCTGGAGCTTTGGGGAATGTGGAGTACTGCTCCATTGCCATTGCTCCCAAGTCTACTCTGGCCTGGAGTAGTAGCACCTGATAGGGTCTTATCTATGGGTCAAATAGAACTAAACTTCGTACTTATGCAAAACTGAATCATTTTAAATACAACTGTTAATATGTATAAAAATAGATCTGACATTAATAATCTACAATGGTTAATGTGCCATAGGTAGTTGGCGACCGTAGTCGAGGGTGACCAGAAGGCTCCCTTTTCATCAGCTACTACATCGACGTATAGGGAAGGGCGCAACTCCTTTTAATGTGTCATAAAACCAAACCAAATCAAACACTTTTTCAATTGGTGTTGTTGTGCTTGGATCTCATTGATCAAAAAAGTCATCTACAGCAGATAAGACATCAGACAATGAACTTTTCAGTCCACCATCATACAAGGAGATACTAAGTGTTTTCCTAACATTTTTGATTTTCTTAAAAACAAAAACAAGCAGAGAAATACGGAAACAGTTTCTCCCTTTAAACACACAAAAAAAAAAAAATGAAGAAAAAAGATCCTTTTTTTTTTTTTTTTTATATATTTCACTTTTTAAGGGCATTGTTATTTTCTATTATTTAAAAGCTGAATAAGCAACTCTATTTAGCAAACAGTTTGTTAGGGAAACTAATTATAGTGAAATACTGTTTATATAGCTAAGACTAGAGGGATAGGGGATAAAACAATATGGGCCAAAACCAAAATGACCCCACCCGAAATAAAGTGATTCTGAGAAAAACAAATAAAAACAGTCATTTTGTTTTCCACAGACTTTCTCAATTTACAATAATTTGACAGAACATTTATCCAAATATAATTGTAATTCCAAGTTATGGATCCTTCAACCATTTCTGACATTTGTTTCTTTACCATTGTATTTTTCTTTTGATTATTTACTTTTATTTATTCAAGATAAATATCAGAAACTGCTCCTTCAACAACACAAAAAAACATCTAAAAAAACACCACCTGTCTTTCAGTTATAGCTAGCATATGAAATTCATATGTCATGAATAAAAAAGCATGGTCTTCTCTGAGTGTTCTATGTGGCTGGCCATGTGCCAAACATGACAATCCAAAAAATTGATTGTTTAATGCCTTAACAGATATGTGTATGTTAATCTAATTTAACAAGTAAAACATCAAAAAGATTCAGAGTAAAATATTTTAACATTTAAGCATTTTCGTTGAAAAATCGTTTAATTTATGTACATATATATATGCATACATATATATAAATATAAGTATATACCCTCATATATATATACATATCTATACACACATACGTACACACACATATATGCATCAATAGACACATGTATATATTCATTTATATATATATATATATATATATATATATAAATTTATATGCATACATATATATATCCATTATTTTCTTCCATATATATATATAACTATATACCCTCATACATATACACACACACACATATATATATATAGATAGATATATGCATTCATAGACACATGCGTATATTTATATATATATACACACATTCATATATATATACATATATATATACATGTATACAAATATATATGCACACATATATATATAAATAAAGATATATAACCTCATATATATATATATATATATATATAGATACACAGACATGTATATGCATTCATACATCTATATACATACTCATATACATATATGTATATATACATATATATACAAATATACACACATACATAAACAGCTATATATATCCTCATATATATCTGCTCTTTCAGGTAGGTCTGTAGAATATACCAAATGCACCTCAGTTGAGTGGTATGACCCACCCTAATGAGGTCACCTGTTTGCTATGAATGGCAATCTGTAATGCTTGAAGACAGTATCCTGGTGTCCGAACACACTATAACCTGGCAGACAAAGTGGTCAAATGACCTGCTGTACTCTCCTTTAGTTTTTAATGGACTAGATGGGCACTCAGAGAGGGTCGATCTGATCAACCTGATTGTTCTGAATCTTGTGGTAAACACCCAACCCTATTTTATCTTGAAGGTGATAGAAAGCAGTTGTTGGTTTTTCCCCAGGTAATATGAAGGTATATTTCAGTACTAAATCTCTCTCTCTCCCTCTCTCTCTGATATTGTATACTTTAGTTTTTTCTTTCTTATTTTATTTATTATTCTTTCTTTATTTATTTATTTATTTGATTTTTTGCCTTTTCAACTCAGTCTCTCTTTGCTTTTTTCTTTCCGTATTTCCTTTCTTTCTTTTATTTTCTCTCGGTGAGCATCTCATACGAGCCACCACTCAGCAAGCCAAATTCAATTCCTCTGGGAAATATGCTTTTTATGATTTATTCTTATGGCATGTCAACTTAAACGGAGTTATTTTATCTCTATAGGTTAGGGAATTGTATACATTTATATTTACATTTTTTGTACAGTATAAGTTTTTTAAGCATATGGTTATATGATAAGTATTCCTCTCTAATCGAAATAATTTGCACATAATTGTATGGTTTCAAGTATTCCTCTCTAATACTAATGATTTATACATAATTACATCATCATCATGTTGTGCCACTAGCATGGATTTCCCTGACTCTCTTTTGCCATTCGTTTCTATCATCTATTGCATTCGGCAGGTCTTCTAGATTACATCTTGTGTCCATACAGAACTGTTGTAGATAAGTTCTAGTTGGTTGTCAAACACCTGAGATCCACTGGAGAACATCACTTGTGAGTGTGTACTTACTCCTCCAACCATGTCCTCCATGTCTTGTTCGACTGATTTGGATGGTTGCAGAGATGGGAGGGAGGTGGCCGGACAGTTGCTGTTTGGTGGAATGTTACTTCCAGGATTTGTTCAATATAGCTAGTAGCATTCTATTTCATGATAGTCATTGGTTTACACACAGTAATATGGTTTCAACTAACTGATAATAATCCTGAGTCACCAATTATAGTTTTAGGTTACTATTCTTAACAGAAATGATTTACAGAAATGAGGCATCAAGTATTTCTGTAGAATACGATTCTTAACGTAAATGATTTACAGAAATGAGGCATCAAGTATTTCTGTAGAATACGATTCTTAACAGAAATGATTTACAGAAATGAGGCATCAAGTATTTCTGTAGAATACGATTCTTAACAGAAATGATTTACAGAAATGAGATATCAAGTATTTCTATTGAATACGATTCTTAACAGAAATGATTTACAGAAATGAGATATCAAGTATTTCTATTGAATACGATTCTTAACGTAAATGATTTACAGAAATGAGATATCAAGTATTTCTATTGAATACGATTCTTAACAGAAATGATTTACAGAAATGAGATATCAAGTATTTCTATTGAATACGATTCTTAACAGAAATGATTTACAGAAATGAGATATCAAGTATTTCTATAGAATACGATTCCTAACGTAAATGATTTACAGAAATGAGATATCAAGTATTTCTATAGAATACGATTCTTAACAGAAATGATTTACAGAAATGAGGCATCAAGTATTTCTATAGAATACGATTCTTAACGTAAATGATTTACAGAAATGAGATATCAAGTATTTCTATAGAATATGATTCTTAACACATATAATTTGCACACAGTTATATATCAAGTATTCTTATCTAATACAAATAATTTGAAAACAGATCTATTCAAGCCTACCCCAGTCTGCTGCAGCTGCAGAAGACTCAAATTGCATCTCTGTAGAGGGGTAAGACCTCCAACAAGTGTCCTGGATATGACTCTAAACAATCTAATGGTGAGGCTCCAGTCTTGGAGTTTTCGGGAATGTGGAGTACCCCTTCATTACCTTTACTCCCAGGTCCACTCTGACCGAGTGAGATAGTACATGTTAGGGTCCCATCCATAGATCAAATAGAACTCTTTAATCATCTACTATACTTGAAACTATTTAACTGTGTGCAAACAAATGATAGAATTATTTGTGTTGGATAGTAATACTTAAAACCATTTAATTGTCTGCAAACAAATGAGTGCTAACTTGCTTAAAAGAAAGTTACCTTCAAAGTATTCACTTAAAAACCATTTATAATTTATAAATGTACAAACTAAATTTGGCATTACATAACCATCAATGGCTGATATGCCATGAAACCAAATAATCTAACCCAACTTAACCTAATAGTTACTACCAGTCTGAGTCAGAGTGGACCTGGGAGTAATGACAATGAAGAAGTAATCCACACTCCTTATAGCATCTAGAAATAGAGCCTCATTGTCAGATTAAGTTTATTATCATACACTGGACACTCGTTTTTTTGGTGGGGAGCGTCTTACCCCTCTGCAGGGGAATACAGTGAACATATTCTAAGACCTGCTGACAGGGCAGTTTTTTGTTTTTATGGTTACTATTTATCAACTGTAAAGCTTCCATATAAACGTTATATAACCACTGACTTTTTAATTTGGGGCATGTGTTGTGTTTGTAAAATCCAAAAAATTAGGCTAATTTTAAGTAATTTTCAGTTGGTCATCAGCCTGTAATGAAGTAAAGGTTGCGAATGAAGAAGGAAGATTAGTTATGATGGTACGACTTCTAAAACTGTGAGGGAGGGCAAAGTTATACAAGCCAAAAAGTATTCAAATGTATAAAAACACAAAATGAAAACAAAAATCACCTGTACAAATACTGACAAAAGTCGTACTTAAAACTGGTTTGCAAATCATTACAACCATATGTTCAATTCTAAAGTGGAAAGTTATTATTGAGATCTTTGTCTGACCCCTGTACTAGTGAGATGTTCCAGAAGAAGAAAAAGTAGAGGGTCAGATGAACAATTAGTACAGAATTAAAAAAAAAATTTTGGCACATTAAAATCATGTGGATATACAAATGGCTTAACAGTTGTTGACATAGAAAAGAAAGTAGCAAATTCTGGCCAAAGTTGCTTATATTCATTTGGTACCCATGCCCTTAGAAAAGGCATGAATCCTTTTCTCCAAGCTATGGGTAAGATAGTACAGCCAATTCGGATAGATAAAGAAAGAGGAAGGTAGTCTTCTTAAGAGAATCAGATAGGTAGATAGATGGATGGAAAGATAGATAGATAGAATGTGAAAGTGGTAGTGGATCTAATAATGACAGAATCAGATAGAAACACAGATAGTGAGAAAGAAAGAAAAAGATATTGTTAAAAATGAGAGAATTAGATAGATACATTGTGAGATAGGGAAAGAGTGTTGTTGATAGAGAGAGAATCAGATACAGAATAAGAAAGAAAAAGACAGTTAATAATGAGATAGAAAGAGAAGGTATTGTTTATTATGAGAATCAAATAGATAGACAATGAGAGAGAAAGGGAAAGATAGTTTTGTTGATAATAAGAGAGAGAGAGAGAGAGAGAGAGAGAGAGAGAGAGAGAGAGAGAGAGAGAGAGAGAGAAAATGTTAATAATGAGAGAATCAGAAAGTGAGAGACAGAAAGAAAAATACATTGTTGAGAGAGAGAGAGGAAAGAAAAATACATTGTTCAGAGAGAGAGAGAGAGAGAGAGAGAGAGAGAGAGAGAGAGAGAGATGTTAATAATGAGAGAATCAGAAAGTGAGAGAGAGGAAAGAAAACTACATTGTTCATAATGAGAGAGAGAGAGAGAGAGAATGTTAATAATGAGAGAATCAGAAAGTGAGAGACAGAAAGAAAAATACATTTTTGAGAGAGAGAGAGAGAGAGAGAGAGAGAGAGAGAGAGAGAGAGAGAGAGAGGAAAGAAAAATACATTGTTCATAATGAGAGAGAGGGAGAGAGAGAGAGAGAGAGAGAGAGAGAGTAACATGGTTCATAATGAGAGGGAGAGAAATAAAGAAGAAGACATTGTTTATGATGAGAGAGAAAGAAAAAAAAAGACATTGTTATTAATGAGAGAATCAGATAGTAAGAGATTTCCTTAAATCATAATTTTAAAAAATGATGAAAACTTTTTCTTTAAAATCGTAATTTTTTTAATGAAAATCTTTGCTTCATGTTGCAGCTGTTTTGTTAAACACTTGTACTCCTTTTCCCTCCCCATTCTCTTGAGGACAATGCAACATTCTTACCCTTCCTGCTAAACTATAATCCTTCGTGCCTTATTGTATCCTTTTTGGATCAATGACTCTTCAAATGCAAATCTGTTTATTAGATTACATAAATTCATTATTTCAATTCCAATCCCCTTTCGATTCAAAAGATTCCTTTGTCCAATTCTTTCTCGATGGCCTGCATGTCCATCTCTTCCAAACCGCAATTCTTGCTGTATTTTTAGAAGAGCTAATCTTCAGAGCTAATTCCTAAAGTAACAGCTCACTAGTTAGATCATTGGACAGGAAGTTCTAAAATGTAAACCAAGCATGGCAACCATTTTTGAAAAGCAAGCCACTGAGACATGGCTAATCAGCAGGCGGGCAACATGACAAAAAAAAAAGAAAAAAGAAAGATAGTTTTATGTTGAGGGTACCTCAACCATTTTTACTACAGAAGACCATAGATGTAAACATCTAAACCTTAGAAATATGGAAAAATTGATTTTTTGTTCTCTTGGGTGAAAAAATTTTTTCTATAAAAAAAATTGAAGTCTTCAGTTGACCATTCAGAAAGTGTAACAGATTGCATGTGACCTGCAGCCAGCAGTTTGCCCATGACTGATCTAAACCCTATTGTCAAGCACTAAAAGAAACACTTGCTTCAGGTCAGAATCATTTGCTAATTTTTTGTTGATAAAATCTGCTATACCAAAGTTTTTTCTTTAATGAACCTGGAAGTAATGGCAATAAAGTGGTGATGCTACAGTTTTCAGAACTGAAGTCTCACCAGTGGATGCAGTTTAGTGTCATACTAAGGTTTTAGTTCACAAAGGCTCCTGAGTGAAATTGATTGACTGATTTTAATAGCATGTCAACATATCTCGGGTTATTTTATGCTTATAGGTTAGGGAATCATGTTCATAGTATATTCATATTTACATTTTTTTGTGTTGTTGTTTCTAACTACCACTCCTAGTCAGAGGGAACCTGGAAGTAATGGCAATAAAAAGGTACTCCACACTTCCCTGACCTCCAGAACTGGAGCCTCACCATCAGATGAAGTTTAGTATCCCAGCAGAACTCTTTTATGATGAATTTTTTCTTGGAAAGGAGAAGACATTACAAACTTATAAGCAAATGAGATATTTAGAAATATTGGAAAGATTTCCTGTGTTGTTTAGATAAAATTAAATTGCAGTTTGAATTATTTAAAAATATGCTTTTGTAAAGGGTTAAAATTTTACCCACTTGAAGTTAAAGAAAATTTCTATCATAGTTATTTTGCTTCCTGAAGTCACACACACATCACTCACATTTTATGTCATAATTAGAAAAGGTGTAAAAAAATATCTTTCAGCTTTTCAAATTTTCTCCTTCTCCTTCATTTCAATGTTTTTTGTATTTATCTTCTTTGCTTTCATGTACCAATTTTATTATTTTCTTCTGTCTTTCATTATTTCTTGATATAATTATCTATTTCCAAGTTATTTTCCTTTTCTCTATTTTCTTGGAATAAAAGAGTAAAATCAAATTACCTCCTCTTACAGAATAGTCTTTGTCATTAATTGTTATTTTGCTGTGCGCTGCCTAATTTGTGGTAATTTTGGCTTGATATTTTAGGTATAAAGAGTGAAATAATGTGAGTTTGAACTACAAATTCATCAAATGAAACCCTCTTTTTTAGACAGTTCCAAATCACTCTTGGATAAGGTATAACTCCTCTTTTGTTTAATATTCTAAAGGCCATCACACAATTATTTATTTTGGCCATTTTTCCTCCACTTTTTTTCAAATACACCATGTAATCAATTCTTTTCTTTGTAAAGGACCAAAAATCAAATTACCTCCCTTAATAGAGTGGTCTTTGTCAGTGACTGTTATTCTAATTCAAGCTGCCTCATGGAAAATAAAAATGGGTTGTGACAAGGTGTTGTTACAACTATACACTGTTTTTTAAGCAGTTTCCCTATTTTTTATATTAAAAGCTTCAGCTGTTGTACAATTTTTAAGTGTGTGTTACATTACTTCCAGGATCTTAGAACAAAGATATGAACTTGATTCACAGGGTTTGTTTTTTGTCTTTTTTAAAAAGCAATATTCTATTATCTATCACAAGAAATGTTTTGCAAAGGAATTTCAGAACTTGCAACCCCTAATTCTTTCAACTACAACTCTGTCTTTCCACAGAATATTTCTATCCACCCAGATCCAGAGAATGAACTCATAATTTAAAAGCAACTGGATTCATTTTACCATCACTTTTAGAGACACAGAGTGTTTAATGGTTATCATCATGCAAAATGAAATTCAGGAGCCAAGTTCAAATCCTAGACAAGATTTTTTGAATTGCACTAATACCCTTGGGAAAAGCTTGAATCCATCTCTTCTCCCCAACTCCATGTAAAATAATAGGGCAAAACAAGAAATGTATAGCAACCAGGTTAGCCCTCCTGAAAATAAAATTGAGTTTAAAACTATTCCAGTCTTTTATCCCCTTGTGATTACATCTTTTAGGGATACCTGAAAACTTGTGTTGATTAAATAAGAAATTAAAAACAACGTAATAGCATAAAAAATAAAAATAAAAATAAACATGAAATAGAATGAATACAAAAAAAACAATTTCCCTGAGGGCCTTCTGACAGGAAGTGCAATCCATGCATGCCTGAAAAGATGGGCTTTCTGGCGCCAAAAAGAAACTCGACCTCAGAAGTCTTTACCACTTTGACTGAGACATACGTCTTCTTTCTCTTGGTTGTCACTTGAAGCACATGTGTCTGGTAAGACCACTGGCCAAGCAGCGTGTTGTGTCTCCTGCTCATAGCAGCATCAGCTGAACATACTGACTGAACACAGATACATGGCGGACTCTGAAATTCATAGTTTACCAAAATGAACCTCAAACTCCTTATACTTGATACTCATGATTCACAATTTGCCAAAATGATTCCTAAGATTCTTCTAACGTCTTGACTGGGAAGCATGTTTATTTTTACTAGTTCAGAAAAACATTCCTCACCACAAAATAGTCATAAACCCCCAAAATAAAAATTGAGTTTAAAAGTATTCCAGTCTTTTTCCTTTCTGTCCTTAATTCCTTTGTGGCTTCAACAAACAAAAAAAGATAACAAGTGAATGAGGATAAGAAGAAAAGTCAGTTACCAACGTCATAATTTCCCAACACAACACACCACCGCCAAAACATTCTTATACCCCAGAAACTCAAGTCTTTTAAATCTAGGCTGCAGACAACTGACTAACTACAATTTTATTTGTGATAAAGTTTCAGCAACACCAGAGGTAATGACGAAAGAAGTGCTGCAGAACTTCAGAGTGAAGCTTCAAGAGTGTATAGCTCACGAGGAGAAGTATTTAGGTGATATAATCTTTAAAACAAAGTGATGACAATAAGAAAAGAAAAAGGCAAATATTGTTATGTTCTGAATAGATTCACACACACCATAGATTCTCTCATCATTTTCAATGTGTAAGCACTTATCAGTTCTTTTAAAAGTCATTATATAAAAGTCTTGTATATGTATTTACCCAACCTCTCTGCATGAGCAGGACGTGACACAAGGTAAATTTTTAAGTGGAATTTAACAGGTTTGAATTCAGAGTTTTCTTTCTTGACCAATTGCTGTACCAAGGTTAAAGAGACCGATCTGCCTGACTATTTGTCAATAGCTGAAGAAAGAATAGTTGGATTCAGACTTTTCTCAAGGGTATTAGCACTATGTGAAATGCAATTAGCTTCAACCAGGATTTGAACTCAGGTTGTCATGTCCATTTCCTACAATAATAATCATTATACTATGAGCAAATCCAGGCTTGTGTCTTATATTAGACATGAATCCTAAGTTTGATTTATGCACTAAGTTATGAGAGTCATTCAAAAAGTTTTTAAGTTTCACTCAAGAAAAAGAGCCAAAGCTGAACATTTTTGTTGTGACAACACCCTACCTCTACTTGTAAAATTAGAAAAACTAATTCAGATTTTTGTGTTAATTTCTGTGCAGGTAAAGCTCATACAAAGGTAAGAGGTGCACAACAAATCTAAAATCTGGATAAGATTTAGAACTTTTTGAATGATCCGTATATACTGGACATATTTAACACTGACTTGGAAGAATCACTAATCTGGATCTTGTATAAATCTTTTTCTTTAAAACATACGTGACAGCCTTTTTTAAAATGACCAATACCATCATGACAAGTGGATCTACATTTTTTTCACTCCAAATATAACTCTTCAAGCCAAGTTCCCCATGAATGTTGTAGGTCATGTATTTATTCAAATTATAAGTCAAATACTTAACACCTTATGTTAATGAAAGACACAGGAGAACTCTGTGTATTTTTGCAAAAGTCTACTTATATTGTTCTATAGGTCAACTGGCCCACAACATAAATATTTAAAAAGATATTTTTTGCCAAAATATGTAAATAAACATTTTTATGCAAAAGCTTTTTTCAACTGGGCTTACTTGGTTTGATTTGATTGCATTTTATGGCATTTCAACTATTGTAGGTGAAGCAGGGACAAACTCATAAGAGATGTACTCTTATGGACCCCCACACATGGCCGTGCAAAAGCAGGACGACCAGCATGAACATACATTCAGCAGCTATGTGAGGATACGGAATGTTGTCCTGAAGACCTGCCTAGGGCGATAAACGATAGGGAGGAGTGGCGAGAGAGGGTCAGGGATATCCGTGCTACCAGCGCGACATGATGATGATGATATGTATTAAATATATAAGATATGGTTGGGTAGGCTTTTATAGTATATCAATCTCAGTAGGTAATTTAATGCCAAATTCTGTTTATACATATGTATTAAATATATATTATTCATAAATATATCTTATTGATAACATTTTTAAATGAGACTCAACTCATTCTTTTACATACAGTTAATGGCTTCAAGTATTTCAATCCAACATGAATGATTTTAATTACTATTAATCATTTGTTTGCACACAGTTAAAAGGATATACCTATGATTTGTAAGTGAATAGTTTGTAGGTAATTTGATTTTTAAATGAGTTAGAACAAATTTGTTTGCACATAATTATCAATATTGTTTCTACATAGTAAAATAGGTTCAATTATTGTTATCCAACATTAATAATTCTATTCAATATTAATCATTTCTTTGCAGACCATGAAATGGTTTGAAATATTACTATTTAACACTAATAATTCAATTCAACATTATTCATTCATTTGCACACAGTTAAATAGTTCCAAGTAATTCTATGTAATACTAATAATTCAATTGAAGCAAACAGTCAAAGAGTTTCAACTATAGTGATTTAGCTCTAATAATTCTATTCAACATTAAGCATTCATTTGCACACAGTTAAATGGTTCCAAGTATTGCTATGTATCACTAACAATTTAACACAAGTCATTCCTTTGCCCACAGTTCAAATGTAAAACAGTTCTATTTCGCCCATAGATAGGACCCTATCAGGTGCAAGCACTCTGGGTTAAAGTTGACCTGGGAGTAATTGCTATGATGTTTTATTATCATATACAGGACAATCCTTGAAACAGGGTCTTATGCATCTGCAGAGATGCAGTTGATGTATTCTACAGCCCCAGCCAACTGGTCTGAATTGGGCTTACTGCTTGTGCGTATGGGTGAACTCTCTCACTGTTTTCAACATATAAGCACAGATCAACTCATTTTTTTTTTCAGTCATTATGTATATGACTGTAATCCAGCTTTTAACTAACACAACAAACTACAATGGACGCATTTAAAATCATGACTTGGATTTTGGATAAATTCTTTTCTCTAAGATATTTTAGGCAGTCTTTTTCAAAATGAGTAATGAACTACATTTTTTCACTACAGTAGATTTATGTAAGGTACATTTTAATTACCTGGTGACCCCATACAGTTATGAAACTTTTAGTAGCAATTAGTTTATGTTTTAAGTACCTGTTTTTATTTCTCTAGTAGCTCTATCTGCTGATATCAAGCACTTTTCTAGAGTTCTTCAAGTCAATATTCTTTAATATTGACAACAGCTACTTTTTGTTAAATAATGCATGCACACACACACACACACACACACACACACACACACACACACACACACACACACACACACACACACACAAAGTGCTCAATACTGGTCAGCAGAGCAAGGTAAAACTTAAAATAAATGTATGTTTACTCACCTTTTTATAGCAGCATCATTACTGCCAGCACATGAGTATTACTATTGTTAAATGTACTTGAAAAAAAACAAAAACAGACTAGACTTACCCTTATATATATATATATATATATATATATATATATATATAAGAGAGTGCTAAAGATTCTTAGCCCAAACAAAAAGAGAATGATAGCTTTTATTAAGTTTGTTTTTTTTATTTTTTGGTTAAAGAAATTGAAAAATGATGTGAAATGCATGCTAGAATATGCAGAACATAATGTATATTGCATGATCCTTGGTCATTCATTTCATAATCAGGATGATGACCCCATATAAGTTTGAGACTTTTAGTAGTAATTTATTTGTATTTTAAAATACCTATTTTCATTTCTCTAGTCGCTCCATCTATATTCCCTACATAAAAACACTATTATTTGACAGGCAACATAACAGGGTTATGAATATTGTAAGAATGTCTATGTATTTTTTTTACCAACATTGATTCAAACAATAAATTTTGGTAAATGACCAGACTTATATTGATTGACATCATTAAATTTCATCATTATGTAGTAATTTTGTTATTTTAAGAGAAAGGATCCAAAATTTGAGTAATCAGTTGAGCTTGTCTTTTTTTTTCTATTTTTGTTAACATAATTCTGTTATACAGCTCTGCACCCTCATTACAGCTGCCTATTTTATTGTTCATGTCCAAGGGAGGGATGTACAGGGTTGTGTTTCATCA